>CM038681.1:478319404-478919404 GCA_021605205.1 Aegilops longissima | reverse complement strand
TCTCCTCACATGGGAATTGGGTCATCTCTTTATATGTGGGTGTCGGAGAGATGTTGGTGCAAATGTCTCCATGCTCAACTCCTATCGCCGCATTGGTTGAAGGGATAGTTCCATGCTCAACCTTCTTGTCGCCGTCTTGTATGAGGCCCATATGATGTGGCACCTCTTAGCTCGTCTCCATGACCGAAGGGAATTTCCCATGCTCGGCCATCTTCCTTGAGGGGCTTCCGAAGATGGAAGTGTCTCCCTCGCTCGTGGGTAGTCACCTTGGACTTGATGAAGTCGATGTCGGCGTACACGTGGGAAGTAGGCGAAGATGTCGTACGTCCAAAGGCGAAGATGCCTTGAGAACACTTGGCGAAGATGCCAAAGTGGTTGATGTAGCCGTAGCGCCGTCTTTGTGGTGGTCGCCTCACGGTCTTCTTTTGTGCTCTTGAAGCTTGGACTTGGCGTGAAGTAGGGCTTGTTGGGACTTGTGCACTTGCGCTTTTGGAGCATCTTCATGATGATGATGTCGTTGTCGTGCTTGAGCCTGTAGTAGATGTCGTTCGTCGTCGTCGTGCACATGATGCTTGGAGGTTACTTGCCCTTCATAACGATGTGGATCACGAACGTGATGGTGGTTGCCATGGAGATGTGGAAGTGGACGACTTGCACTTGCATCGTTTCCGCGCTCTGAAGGCTTGTGTCTTGAATGCGCCGCCTTGAAGATGACGAAGGGGAAGAACACTTGATCAAGGCTCTAATCTCCTCCATCCTTGCATCTTGCTCCTCTTTATGTGCGGAAAGCTTCTTGTCGATGTAGTCCCTTTTCCTTGCTTCGGAGTGACGAATGTGGATGGAGATGTTCTCGATGCGCTCTCGTAATCTTGATTGTGCACCTTGCATTTGTCGTTGTAGATCGAAGATGGACGCTTTGGTGATGTAGTTGTTCACGCCGTCATTGTTGTCGAAGACCGGAGAGGAAATGCCTTGCCTATCCATCACAAGACTCGAGCAAATATGAGTGGGAGAAAGAGAAGAACTTATACCAAATGTACCTTGACCGATGTTGAAAATGGATCAATGATCACTCAATGTGTAACAAGGAAATAGCACAATTGGTACCAATTCTTGTCGGTTTCTCACACCTACACAAGTAAGGCCTATGGTGGAGCTTGGTGAGGATAGTGGCACAAAAATTTGATGCAAAAATGTTAGCAAGAGTCAATAATGTTGAAAGAGATTCACAAATTCGCAAGTGAAACAAGTAGACCAATAGCAATGAATGGCACACGGAAACGCACACACAGATAGATAAATGGGGCCGTGCAACCAAGGAATGAGCTCAAAATGTGGAATCCACCAAAACGCTCGTGTTGCACAACTCAAGAGACATGCTAGCACGATTGCTCAATAGGAGGATACGACACTTGTGCACAACCTATAAGATGCAAAATGGATAAACTTTCTATCCCAAGTATGCTATGTATGTATGGTTCCCGGTGTTTGATCCAAGATGATCGGATATGACAATCTTATATGCAATGTGGTATGATGCTATGGCACTTGCTTCCAAGCTTTTTGCTCTCTCTTTTTCTTTTCTTAAAAGCTTATTCTCTTTTTTTTCTTTTTTTTTGTATGGCCACTATGCGAAATGCACAAACCAAGATGGCAATTGTGTATATGCGGAAACAAACTTGTGACACAAGACATGATAGCAATATATGCACCACGATGATATGGTGTGTATGCTATGGGAAGTATGATCACTAATGTGCACAAGTAAAGTTGTCGGCAATACTCAAATGGCTAGTCTCGATAGGCAAGTGACGCAAAATGGGCTAGGGGTTATCAATGCAATTGCAAGGGGAATATACAATGGAGGGATACCACTATAACAAGATGATATAGAGGTTACCGTCAATGGCGATGATGAGTGGCGGTGTTCTTGATGTAGATACCAAGATGATAGAGACTCGTCCCTAAGTAGCCGAAACACCTTAGGAAACGGAAAAACCGCGAACTCAAAATCTCCAAAGGCAAATGTCAAATGGTGGTAGCGGGAATGCGGTGGTGGTTGTGAAAGTATTGGTGGAAACACGAGTAGCCGAAGTTGACCGGGTTATGGTGGTGGAAACGTATGATGGGCTATACACGGTTTCGGAGTTGAAGTTGCCGTCCCTAAGTAGCCGAAACACCTTAGGAGACACAACTCTCAACACAACAAAATTGGGTTAAGTTTGGGTGGCGGAAGTGTATGGTGGGCAAGCCTATGCGGAAGTTATGGTGGTGGTTGATGAAGAAGCAACTGTCCCTAAGTAGCCTAAACACCTTAGGAGACTCAAGTCACTAATCAAACAACCTCAAATGCTATGGGGATCAAAATGGGTTACGTTGCGGAAGTCGGTGGTGGCAATGCGGATGTTATGGTGGAAGCCCTAGGCAAAGATGCCAAAGTACCAAAAATTTGATGGTGTCAAAAGGTTCTGAAACCAAGGTGAGGACCTCGGGCACGTCGATAGCTTCAAAACGAGCCAAAGAACACTCAAATCGGAGTTCGGAGTGAAAAGATATGATGAAAACGGTGAAGAAGGCTGATGCTGAAACTCTGTGCAATGTCTCTGGTTAGGCCGGAAGTTCCGGGGTTAGGGCCGGAAGTTCCGGGGGGTGGCCGGAAGTTCCGGGGGTCGCGGAAAAAGTGCGGGGGTCAGGGGGATTTTTTGGGGTAAACTTTCTGTTTAGCCCGGAAGTTCCGGGGCTGGGACGGAAGTTCCGGGGGACGGAAGTTCCGGGGGAGGCCGGAAGTTCTGGGGGTCCTGGAATTTCGTCCGGGACGAACCCTAAATTCCAGATCTGAGAACGGGGGCGGAAAAACTCGATTTCCAAGGTCAAAATTGGGGAGATTTCGTGGATGGAAAGGGGGAAATGATGGGGGAAAGCTAGATCCACTTGAAACACAACGAATCCATGGATCAAAATCAACAAAACATCATCAAAACCAACAAATAAAAAAAATTGGGGGCTATTTTTGGTGGGGATTTTCGGATTTAGAACGAAATCAACAAAATCAAGCTAGAAATCAAAGGGTAGGGGCTCCAAAAACGTGATCAATGTGGCTCATGATACCAAGATGATGTAGGGTGGAACCCTAGGGGCCGATCTTTCATGTTTGGAGAGGATCCCTACGAGGAACACGAAGAACGAGCAGAAGAGCACGAGGGAAATCACGGGGAAAAACACAAGAGAATCACTCAAACCAACAAGATTCAATTACACATGCGTTAGATCGATGAACACAAGGAGAGATACACGATCCACGATCAACAAAGGATGATACAAGAGGTAACCGGATTCTTCTCCGTGAGGAGGTCTTGATTGTCTTCCCTTGAAGGGGTCTTGAATCCGCTTGGGGGATCTTCTCCGAAGAGGACGTGAGCTCCGAGGAGAAGTAACCAAGTGGATGAGCAAGGCTCTCACACCAAAATATTAGCTAAACCATTGCTAACCCTAACTAGGAGGAGGGGGTGGTCTATTTATAGTCTAAGCCACGAAGGGGTAAGTGGGAAAGGGTTACATGGGCTTCGGCCCGAGTCTTTGCACGCAGGCAGGCCGGAAGTTCCGGGCTCCGGAAGTTCCGGGCAGGTTCCGGGTTATCCAGAGAGTTGGCGCGCTCGGGGCTGGCCGGAAGGTCCGGGGGCCGGAAGTTTCGGGCTTTCCAGAAGCTTGTTCCTGCTTCTTCTTCCTTCTCCTCTTCCATGCTTGGCCTTGGTCCTTGGATCCTCCATGGTCGTCTCGGTTGTACCGAAGTATATGCAAGGTCCATGCATGAGGTAGTAGCCATGTCTCACATGTGGAAAGTGACGGTTCGAAGAGGAGTGAGTTCACCTTGTGTCCAATGGCGTATGGTCGAGGTCTCGTCATATGTCCTCTTGGGGCTTGGAGAGTAATTGGAGTGTACATGGGGATGAACGTGGGATGCTCCGCATCATATTGAGTGCAAGCATGAGTAGGATATAATCCACCATGAACATAAATATCGTGAAGGCTATGTTGATTTTGTTTCAAATACATGTGTGAACATGTGCCAAGTCAAGTCACTCGAATCATTTAAAGGAGGATACCACCCTATTGTCGGATTTCGGGTTCCGGCAGACCCTCTAGGTTCGAACTCTGGGGTGCACGCGGAGATCTCGCCCCCTACCTACCAGCACCTCATCGCCTCGCTAGGATCTAAACTACCAAATGAGCAACACAAGAGACATAAGGTTTATACTGGTTCGGGCCACCATTGTGGTGTAACACCCTACTCCAGTGTGTGGTGTGGTGGATTGCCTCTTGGGCGTATGATGAACAGTACAAGGAAGAACAGCCTCGCGAGGGTCTGTTCTTGGCTGGTGCGATGAACTGCTAGGGGGAGTTCAGTCGCTTCTCTCTCTCTCTCTCTCTCTCTCTCTCTCTCTCTGCGATTGATCTCTCGATTCAAGATGCCCCTAGCTCTGTGGGTGGCTAGTCCTATTTATAGGTAGAGGCCCTGGGCCTCTTCCCAAATATTGAGCGGGAAGGGCGCCAACAATTGGCCATTTTGAAGGGAACATCTAGTACACTTATCCGACTAAAGTTGGTCCTCGCTTTGTCAAAGGCTCGGTGGTGGCCTTGGCTTGGGCTCCACGATGACTTCCTTCCTGCCGTTGCGACGGTCTTGGTTTTGTTGCACCGAAACAGACGCCTTTGCTTGTTGCTCTTGTCTGTGCTTGCCCCCTTTGCACCAGAGAGGAAATGAGGACCTTCTTGCAGGTGGCGCCCTTTGGCGCCCTTGGTCGTCATGGCTTGCGTCATGGGCGCCTCATGAGGTACCCGCCTTGATCTCTCCGCCTCCTCGCGAGCCAGCTGACGAGGCCGTGCACGAGGAAGCTTCACGTCGTCCGCCCATGAGGCTCTGGCCCCTCGCGAGGTCTTGAGCTTCGTCTTGATGAAGATGGGCGTCTTGGGCCACCCCTTGAGCCACGCGCGGGCGCGGGCGAGCAAGTCTGGGTACCCCATTCCCGAACACCGGCGGTAGCCCCGGGCCCAAAGCGCGCTGGACTTGGCTGAGCAGAGAAGTGAAGGGCAAGTGTGAAGCGCGCGGGCCTAACAACTGCGGCGTTGGGCGCCGCGTGGCGGTTGATTGGACGTGGGCGTCTCCACTTCCCCACGACGCCTCGACAACTGCATGAATTGACAAGTCCCTGCATGCGAAGCGGGTCATGATTACCTGCGGTCGTGGAGGTCGACAGTTGGCCTTCCCCGGCTATAAGTACGGAACGGCGCGTGCCCTTCTAGCCCATCTCTTCTTGCTTCTCCTTCTTCTCCATGGCTCCGCTAAAGAGGTTCTCGGCCACGGAGAAGGGAAAGGCCCGCCAGGTAGAGCCTGACTCTCCCCCGGCCAAGCGCGGTCGAGGCCGTCCTCGCAAGCACCCTGTGGCTCCCGTAGCGGCTCCCCGCGGCCATGGAGGCGATCTCCTACGCGGCGATGGTCGTCAGGCTGCTGATGCGGGGGGCGCTACGGCAGCGCGACCCCCTAGGACACGCTTCCGCTCGGCGGAGGTGCTGCCGGAGTTTGTCGTGTGGTCGGTGGGGCCGACTAGCACCCGGCTCCGGCTTCCCCACTTCTTCTTAGGTGAACTTCCGGCCGGCACCCCGGGCGGCCTGTGGCTCCAGGCGGAACGGTTGCTGCAGCCGGGCCTCCTGGGCTTCGCTGGAGGTCTCCGCGGCCGGGGCGTGTACGACCAGCGGTGGCAAACGTTTGCCCACGCGCGTGGTCTGAGCCGGCGGTGCACCCTGCACTTCAAGTTCGATGGTGATGCCACCCTCTACGTGAGGGTGTTCGGGGAAGATGGTCGCCGTGCTGGGTGCTGCCCGGGGCGGCGACCGTGACCGTGAGCCCAGCCCCGACGACGATGAAGATGGCAGCACGCGCGTGATTGGCGGCGCCCGGGGTTCGTCGAGCTTTGGTGTCTCTTCTTCGGGTAGCGGCTCCTCCAGCGGTGGCCGCGAGCAGCCCCCGCGCCGCTGCGCTCGCCTGGAGGGAGGTAGCGGGTCTGCCCGCCGTCGCGCCTCGGTGAAGTGTGAGAGGGAGTCCGCCTGAGCCCCGGAGGTAGTCTGAGCTCTCGTCGCGAGTTGGTGTCGGGCGAGTCGCGCCTATTTTGTTCTTTTTCCTTTTCCTGCGCAAGGAGATAGTAGTGTAGGGCCCCGCGGGGGCGTGCTTGGACTATTGTTGTTAATTATCGTATTGTTTCCGCTATTTCGGTATTATGCCTTTGTGCCATACGCCTGCGCGTAGAAATTACTTAGCTCGGGGGGGGGCCTGCCGTGGCCTTTGCTTCCCGAGGCCGGGGCCTCGTCGAACGCTTCATGTCCTGCAAAGGTTAGTCTGGAGAGGTAGCTCCCGGCCTCAGCTGTGGAGGTGACCGACCCAGGTCATGTGTTCGTGTCGCGGTGCCCATGGGGCACGGACTGGAGGGGTGCTACTGTAGTGGACCCGAGTAGGGAAGCCTCAAACGATAAGGGCAGAAAACACTCGCGAGGGTGCCCGCGCTGCTCCCTCGTGAGACTTGCGCGAGAGAAGTCGAGGCAGGAGAGCGAAAAGGCAAAGAGTCACAAGCCAAAGACGGCAACAACTTCAATAAAACTTCAAATGGGAATGAACAAGCCAACTGCAGAAAGCAAATGAGAAAAGCGCGTCCGGCACCTAATCTAGTCTTGACGTCTTCTCACCAGTAGCGGAGCTAAGTGCTGCCCTTTGGGCGTGGGAGGGAGCCCCGGGGCCGAGGCGGCGCCACGAGACTCGGGCGTGCACAGCCCCAACTCATTATTACGTGAGAGTGTCACGGGCGGCGAGCTTCACAGGCACTGGCCTTCTTCACAGGCTCCGGGCCTTTCTCAGAAAGATAAACTTCACAGGCGTTTGCCTTCTTCACAGGCACCGGGCCTTTTCCAAAATGCAACAGCTTCACAGGCTCTGGGCCTTTTTCGAAACGCATTAGCTTCACAGGCATTCGCCTTCTTCACAGGCACCGGGCCTTTTTCCAAAACGCAGCGCTTCACAGGCATTCGCCTTCTTCACAGGCACCGGGCCTTTTTCCCAAACGCGGCGCTTCACAGGCACCGGGCCCTTTTAGGGGTAAAACCTCCGGAGGTCTTTGGATGTTCCACAGCGTTACGGGCGGGCACCCCTCCCGAGTCTCCAGCGCGCGGGCGGGCACTGGAAACATGAACAACCTTGAACGGGCCCTCCCACATGGGAGATAGCTTATGCAGTCCTTCCCTGGAGAGAACCAGCCTGAGCACGAGGTCCCCTACCTCGAGAGTCCTGGGGCGGATATTGCGGCAATGGTATTGCCGCAGCGCTTGTTGGTATCTTGCCGCTCGTAGCGCGGCTTCCCGACGATGCTCCTCCCCCAGCACGAGGTCCGTCCCCCGCATAGCGTCCTGCTGCGCCTCGTCGAACGCCAGGACCCGTGCGGAACAACGTCTAACCTCGTGAGGGAGGACTGCTTCAGCTCCATAGACCAGGAAGAACGGGGTCTCGCCAATCGGCTTGGTCGCGGTTGTGCGAATGGACCATAATATGGACCGAAGCTCATCGTACCAGCCTGCGCGCGAGCCTCCGACTTCTTCTTGAATGTCCTGGTTTTGAGGCCCCTCGGGACCTCTGCATTAGCCCTTCGGCTGTTGTTGCTCATGGTGTGCTACCGAGGCGTAGCATATCTGTGTCCCAAGGTTAGCATAATATGTTTTGAAGAGGTTACTGGTGAACTACGAACCGTTGTCGGTGATGATGCGGTTCGGCACCCGAACCGCTCACGATGCCCTTGATAAACTTGACCACGAGAACTGCGGGGATGGTGCGAGCGGCTTCCACTTCAGCCCACTTGGTGAACTTGTCCTGGCGGCGTAGAGTAGCGATAGCCCCTGGCGCCCAGAAGCGGGCCAGGATATCCAGCCCCAGACTACGAATGGCCACGAGAGGGGTATAGTTTGCAAACCTCCCGCCGGCTGATGGATCTGCTTGGCATGGAATTGGCAGGCCTCGCAAGCCTTCACCAGTTCGATGGCGTCCTTGGCGCGATGGGCCAATAGAACCCGCCATGAACGCCTTGCCAACAAGGGTCGCGATGATGAATGATGCCCACAGTCTCCACCGTGTATATCGCCATCGGTTCCTTCCCTTGCTCCACGGAGATGCAGCGTAGGGACACATCATTTGGTCGCTTCTGGTAGAGCTCTCCATCCCTAATGCAGTATGTTGTGGCTTGCCGCGCCACACGCTTCGCTTCCTCCTCCTTCTCCGGCAAGGTCCCTTGCGTCAGGTAGCTCCGGAACTCCGTGACCCAGCACCCCTCCTGAGGTTCCAGCGTCGAGAGCAGGCGCGCTCCTGAGGCCGGGCCACAGACCGGGGCTCCTGAGGCTGGTGGCTGGGGGAGCTCCTCCCGAGGCTGCACCGTGCTTGACAGCGATGGCGTGGCCGAGGGCTTGAAGAGCCGCTCTTCGAAGACGCCAGGCTCCTGAGGTAGCCGTCTGGATGCTCGTTTGGCGATGTCGTCGGCCTCTTGATTGGTGCCACGGGGCACCTGCTGCAACTCCAGCCCCCAGAACTGCTTCTCCATCCTGCGGACCTCTGCGAGGTAGGCTTCCATGTGCTCATCCCTCGGCTCATATACCTTGTTGGAGAAGTTGATGAGGAGTTGCGAATCACCCTTGATGGTAAGGCGCTTCACTCCTAGGGCAGCTGCGGCCTTCAGGCCTGCTATCAGGCCTTCATATTCTGCTATGTTGTTGGAGACCTTTACTCCATCTTTGGAAAGCAGAGCTGCAGCGTAGTAGAGCTTGTCTTGAGTAGGAGATATAAGCCTGCTCCAGCCCCGCCGTGCACAGAGAACGCCCGTCAAGTACATGACCCAACCGTCCGGCGCCTCGCTTCCGGGAGAGGATCGATCCTCATCAGCCTTGTGGTCCGGCGCCTCCGTCCATTCTTCCATGAAATCCATGTCGGCCCCTTGATGACTCTGGTTGTGCTGAATTGAGCTGAAACACTTGCGATTCGATGTTCCACTCAGCGACTCTTCCGGCTGAGTTGGGGCTCTGAGCACCCTTTCCAAGGGGTATGCTAAGACAACCTTGATGGGGTGGCCCTGAAAATAATGCCGCAGCTTGTGCGAGGCCACCAATAGAGCGGGGAGGAGTTTATGAGGCATGGGGTACAGCGCCCTCGCGTCCCACACCTTGTCTTGGACGAAGTACAGGGGTGTTCAACGAGGTTAGGAGTCTTTGGTGTCGATGGCGCCCTCAGGAGACCGTGGCGCCTCTTGAGGCAGTGGAGCCTCCGTGTTGGTCGCCCGAGGAGGGTCTCTTTGTCCCGAATGTGTTTCCTGCGTGGTGATCCTTCTCGGCTGTGGTAGTGGTCTCTGTGGGTCTTCCTTGATCCTGCTTCGCCTTGACCGGGCAGCTGCCACGGCTTTGGTCCGACGCTCCTCCCTAACGCCACCAGGGCTGCGCTGGCGGAGTAGGGAGTGGCTGCAAGTGAAACACCGGGGGTTCTGAGAGGCGGGGCCACCATTCTTGGAGGGCTGGTTAGGTACCTCTTGAGATCTTGGAGCGCCTTGTCGGCCTCTTGATCCATTCAAAGGGCCCCTTTTTCTTCATTAGCTGGAAGAAAGCGTGCTCGCTCCCCAACTTGGAGATGAAGCGTCCTAGTGCGGTCCACGCGCCAGTGAGCTTCTGCATTTCTCTGAGGTCTTTGGCGGGCTCATGTCCTCGACCGCCTTGACCTTTTCAGGTTAGCCTCGATGCCTCGGTGGGACACGAGAAGCCCAGAAGCTTGCTGAGGGACCCCAAACACACACTTCTCTGTGTTGAGCGCAGAGTTCAACGTGTTGAGGCTCGTGAAGGTTTCCTCCAGGTCTTGTATCAGGGTTTTGGCCTCACGAGACTTCGCCACAATGTCATCGATGTAAGCCTCAACATTCTTCCCGAGCTGCGGGCCCAAGGTGATGTGCATCAGCCGTTGAAAGGTCGCTCCTGCGTTGCGCAGCCCGAACGGCATGCATGTGTAGCAGTACACTCCACACGGGGTCAAGAAGGCCGTCGTTTCCACGTCTTCTACCACCATCTTGATCTGGTGATAGCCAGAGAAGGCATCCAGAAAGCATAACAGGTCGCTTTTCGGCGGTGGAATCGGCGATCTGATCGTCTGAGGGCGGGAATGGATCCGGCGGGCAGGCTTTGTTGAGGTTGGTGAAGTCGACACATGCGTTCCTTCCCCTTTCTTTGGCACAACAACGGGTTAGCCAACCAATCTGGTATCGGACCTCGCGAATGACCCTGCAGCTTCGGTTTGCGGGTCTCTTGGACGATGAAAGCCTGCTTTTCAGTGGACTGCCGTCTCGCTTTCTGCTTCACGGGGCGTATGTTGGGGCACACGTTGAGGTGATGCTCGATTACGCCTCTAGGGATCCCCGCCAGCTGATTAGGCTCCCATGCGAACACCTTCTTGTTCGCGTGCAGGAACTTGACCAGGGCCTCCTCCTGCTCGGGTTCGAGGTTGGCGCCTATGGTAAAGGTGGCGTTAGTGGATCCGTCCTCGTCGACCAGTATATGCTTGGTTTCTGCCTTGTCCTGGGTGAACAGCTGCTTCTTCTTGGCCGGCGCAGCCCCCTTGGGCTCAGGGGCGTCTGAGCCGGCGGGCTGGGCCGCCGCCGCAGTCTTGAGGCGAGCTTGAGTACTTGCAACGCATCTCCAGTGTCTCCGGACACGGTGAGGACGCTGTTGCTCCCGGCATCTTCATGAGGTTGTACGCCGGGTGAGTCGCGGCCATGAATCTGGCTAGCGCTGGGTAGCCGAGGATGGCGTTGTATGGGAGGCCGATGGGGGCGATGTCAAAGTCGATCAGCTCCGTGAGGAAGTTGTCGTAGGTGCCGAAGGTTACCGGGAGACGGATCTGCCCTAGGGAGCCAGATGAACCGCCCCGGCGCCCAGAAGAACCTCTTTGGCTGAAGCCGCTCGGCGGTATGTGGAGGAGGCTGAAGGTTTCAACCGAGAGCATCTTTGAGGCCAGCGCCGCCGTCGATGAGAGTCTGGTGGCGGCCACTGGCAGATGGTGGGGTGCACAGCATTGGGGAGCGCCCGAGCAGGCTGGGTTGGAGGGTGATCCTCCGAGTGAAGGCGGATCGTACAGGCGCCAACCGACCGGAGGAGTTCCATCTTCTGCGAGAGCAGCGCCGATCTGGCGTGCGAACGGCTTGATGTGGCGGTCTGAAGGTGGCTCCTGCGAGCCGCCCAGGAGAGCTACAACGACCGGGGGTGCCGGAGCAGCGTGCTGGGCGAGGAAGTGGTTGCGCAACTCCTCCCAAGAGGCCACGGAAGTCGCTGGCAGGTGGAGCAGCCACATGCGCGGGGCGCCGGTGAGGGCCATGGGAAGCCAGTTAGCCATGACCCTGCCGTCGCCTCCTGCTTCGAGGATGGCCTCCTCTTACGCCAGCAGGAAGGCCAGTGGATCAGTCGTGCCGTTGTAACATGGTGGCATCTCCGGCTTGAACTTGTTCGGCCACCGCACCTGTCGCAAGGCTGGGGCCAAGGCTCGGAGCCCCCTGGCCTCCGCGCTGGCGCCGGCGGCCGGAGCGGGCGGTGCGCTGCTCATTGTAGGGCGAGTCGCGATGTCGGCGGAGAGCGGGTCGGCGGAAGGGAAAACTCCGGCGCACCCCTACGTGGCGCGCCAAATGTCGGATTTCGGGTTCCGGCAGACCCTCTAGGTTCAAACTCTGGGGTGCACGCGGAGATCTCGCCCCCTACCTACCTGCACCTCGTCGCCTCACTAGGATCTAAACTACCAAATGAGCAACACAAGAGACACAAGGTTTATACTAGTTCGGACCACCATTGTGGTGTAACACCCTACTCCAGTGTGTGGTGTGGTGGATTGCCTCTTGGGCGGATGATGAACAGTACAAGGAAGAACAGCCTCGCGAGGGTCTGTTCTTGGCTGGTGCGATGAACTGCTAGGAGGAGTTCAGTTGCTTCTCTCTCTCTCTCTCTCTCTCTCTCTCTCTCTCTGCGATTGATCTCTCGATTCAAGATGCCCCTAGCTCTGTGGGTGGCTAGTCCTATTTATAGGCAGAGGCCCTGGGCCTCTTCCCAAATATTGAGCAGGAAAGGCGCCAACAATTGGCCATTTTGAAGGAGAACGTCTAGTACACTTATCCTGACTAAAGTTGGTCCTCGCCTGTCAAAGGCTCTGGTGGTGACGCCGGCTTGGGCTCCACGATGACTTCCTTCCTGCCGTTCACGGCGGTCTTGGTCTTGTTGCACGAAGCAGGCGCCTTTGCTTGTTGCTCTTCTGCGCTTGCCCCTTTGCACCAAAGAGGAAATGAGGACACTGCAGCAGTGGCGCCCGCTTAGCGCCCTTGGTCGTCATGGCTTGCGTCATGGGCGCCTCGTGAGGTAC
Organism: Aegilops longissima; assembly: GCA_021605205.1. Classification (NCBI taxonomy): domain Eukaryota; kingdom Viridiplantae; phylum Streptophyta; class Magnoliopsida; order Poales; family Poaceae; genus Aegilops; species Aegilops longissima. Next base: position 478,906,944 of record CM038681.1, on the reverse strand, counting down.
CCGCCTTGATCTCTCTGCCTCCTCGCGAGCCAGCTGACGAGGCCATGCACGAGGAAGCTTCTGTCGTCCGCCCAGCAATCTTGGCCCCTCGCGAGGTCTTGAGCTCGTCTTGATGAAGATGGGTCGTACTGGGCCACCCCTTGAGCCACGCCGCAGGCCGCAGGCAGGCAAGTCTGGGTACCCCCGTTCCCAGAACGCCGACACCTATCATACCACATCACAACCATTTTAATAGCATGTTGGCACGCAAGGTAAACCATTATAAACTCCTAGCTAATTAAGCATGGCATGAGAAACTATAATCTCTAATTGTCATTGCAAACATGTTTCATTCATAATAGGCTGAATGAGGAACAATGAACTAATCATATTTACAAAAACAAGAGAGGTCGAGTTCATAGCAGCCTCTCCCATCTCAATCAGTCCATCATATATCGTCATTATTGCCTTTCACTTGCACGACCGAACGGTGTGGATAATAATAGTGCACGTGCATTGGACTAAGCTGGAATCTGCAAGCATTTGATACAAAGGAGAAGACAAGGTAATATGAGCTCTTTGTTAAATCAACAATATTGAATATAAGAGCCACTTCAACATTTTGATCATGGTCTTCTCCTCTCGACCCCCAAAGAAAAGAAAATAAATAAAACTATTTACACGGGAAAGCTCCCAACAAGCAAAAGAAGAACGAGAAATTTTTTTGTGTTTTCTTTTTAATTATTACTACTACAGGCATGGAAAGTAAACTAGCTAAAAACTACAACTATTTTTTTTGGTTTTTCTTAAGGTTTTCAAACACACAAGAAGAAGGCTAGAAAAGAAAATAAACTAGCATGGATATTACAATGAAAAAGTATGAGCACCGACAACTGGAGTGAGTGTGTGAACATGAATGTAATGTCGGTGAGAAATACATACTCCCCCAAGCTTAGGCTTTTGTCCTAAGTTGGTTTATGCCCATGGATCAAAGTTGTAGTTGGGGTCGTACTGAGATGCAGCAGCTATTGCCTCATGAGCTACCGCTTGGAGGCGAGCTGCCTCTGTCCTCCTCTTATACTTGTTCGCCTCCTCCCTGGTTATAATATATCTCCCTTTTGCCTGAAAGTCAAAGAAAGTAAAAGCAGGGAGAGCAACATGGAAAGTGCGGCGCCTGTCAAACATTAGTCGGTACTAGAGAGGCTATTCATTCCTCTCAATAAACTGATGGCGAACCATAGCATCATAATCTGGATAAGCGGGAGGCAATTCCATATCATTTTCATGTATGGGTATCTCAAGAAAATTAGCCACACGGGTTTCATAAATCCCACCAAACAAGTCTCCACTTAAACCATTATTATGCAACCTTCGTGCAACAATGGCCCCCAAGTTATATTGTTTATCTCCTAAAACAGCACTCTTGAGAACACTAAGATCTGGAACACACATGTGACATGCCTCATCCTTACCATTTATGCATCTACCTATAAAGAGAGCAAAATAATGTATAGCAGGAAAATGAATGCTCCCTATGGTAGCTTGTGTTATTTCTCTAGATTCCCCCACAGTGATACTAGCAAGAAAATCTTTAAACTCAGATTTGCGAGGTTCACTAGCACTACCCCATTGCGAAAGTTTACAAGCAGCATTAAAATCTTCTAAGTCCATAGTATAAGATTTACCATAGAGATCAAATAGGACAGCGTGAGAATTGCGTGAAGATGTAAATTTGAACCTTCTCACAAAGGAATCAGTTAGGTGATAATACTGAGGGCACTTATCTAGCATGAAGACCTCGAGTTCAGCATTATGCACATATGCGTCAAATTCCTCCTTAATTCCTGCTCGGACCATGAAATCTTCTGACGGCCATTCACAAGGCCGCACTTGAGCTTCTCTTGGTAGTTCATGGTCCGGCTCACGCATTGCGGGCCTGGGTCCTTGCTTCCTTGAAGAACCACCTTGGTACATTTTCCTAAACATATTTCTTCCTCTGAAAATTTTCTGAAAATTTTAGTGACTCGAAATAAAAGTGAACCAAACTCAACAAAATTGATAGCAACTACTCCCACAAGTGCCCAGAGACTATATCATGCATTAAAACTACTTGGGACCATATAAATTTGATAGGCAAGCTCAAGAACAGAGTCACTTAGGCAGCAAAAAATTGCAATGAATAAAGCACTAGAACAAAAACTAATTGGACCATTGGAGGAGTCACATACCGAAGAACAATCCCCTAAAGCAGTTTTGTGAGTGGAGCTTTGAGCAAGGAGATCGAAAATCGCAGCAAGATGAGTAGGAATGTAAATGGTACGGATAATTTCCATTCCGAATCCATTTCCGCATCCGTTTTTGAGGATATGGTATGCACTTGTACAAATCCGGCGGATATGGATGCGGATACGGAATTTGGTTAACCGGATATCTGACGGATATGGTAGAGGATATGGTATTGATATTATCCGGCGGATGTGGATTATCCGGTATTTTTTGCGGATTATCCGAGGCTATCAAATAGGATTATTCGATAAATTTAGCCCATCAACAAGCCCAAATACCAAGTATACTACTAAATAAAATCACCACAAATAAGTAGTGTTTAACCTAATCCTAGTACTAGCACCAAGTAGATCTGTATGATCACTAGCGGCGGCAGCCGTGGTCATTGCATGGCGTCGTCTTCTCTAGCGGCCAGTCCGACCAATGGAGATGAGCATTCTGTTTGAACATTTCATGATTTTCTAGGTGCAATGAACCACGTTAGTTTAGGGCATCTCGCCATCTCCAAGGTATGCATCCACGCCATGCTACCAAGCAGCTTGCTCTCGTGCACAGCTGGTCGTGGTGGCAGATCACCATCGTGTCGGCAGCGATCAACGCCCGTACAAGACAATGGGCAAGTCAGGTCAAGCTTGATCCTGCGTGATGTGTGTCGGGGCGGCGGTCTGCGTACATATATATGCCCATGGCCTTCGGGTGGCGGTGCGAGTACGTATATGCGGCGTCAATATGCTTACTTGCACATATAAGTCAGCCAATATGGTCTTGGCGATCATGTAGTGGTTGCTTGCATGCACGCACAAGTATAGCTGGTAGACTTGTGAACACATATGTAATAGACTTTTTAGAAATACGCCAAGGCGTAATAGACTTGAAAACACTAAGTTGTAGTAGAAGTTAGAATTAAGTATTTATAATAAAATACTAGCCTTTTATAATAAATAAAAACTTCAATAAAACTTAGAACTAAGTACTATTTCTTAAGTACAACCTTCGTCTTGCATTGTGTCTAATGCCATCATAATTTTATCCGTCCTGCTTATTGTTCTCATATTAGTGTGAGTTATGGCTTTAAAATGCTTGGCCAATCTCTAGTGCTACGGGGTTGGATAAAAATGTGTGTTCATATTGTTTTCATAGTAGTAATTAAATCATGTCTTTTTGCACGTATTACCCGATATTTTTTGCCCGTTTCCGGTCCAAGTCCGCTCCGCATCCGCTCTGAGTCCGTAGTCCGATATAATCCGTATTCGAATCCGCATCCGGTCATTATCCGCTCCGCTCCGAATCCGAGAAAAAAATATGGTAAAGGATATGGTAAAGGCATTATCCGATCCGATCTGATCCGTTTACATCCCTAAAGATGAGCTAGAACTCGTGCTTGAGCTGGTTGGTGATTTTTTTTGGAGGAAGAAGGAGTGTGTGGTTGCTGGAATAAGTGGAGGGGGCCACCAGGGGCCCATGAGGCAGGGGGCGCGCCCAGGGGGTGGGCGCACCCTGGACCCTCGAGGCCAGGTGCTGGCTCCCCTTGATGTGTTCTCAATGCCAAATATTCTTAAATATTCTAGAAATAATCATATTTCATTTTCGGGGCATTTGGAGAACTTTTATTTTTAGGGTATTTTTTATTGCAAGGATAATTCAGAAAACAGATAGAAAATACTATTTTTCTTTATTTAATCTAAATAACAGAAAGTAAAAGGAGGGTACAGAAGGTTGTGCTTTCTAAATTCATCCATCTCATGCATATCAAAAGGAATCCACTAACAAGGTTGATCAAGTCTTGTTAACAAACTCTTTTCGAATAACATGGAACCGGAGAAATTTCGAATAACACTAGGTTACGTCAACGGGGATATGCACATCCCCAACAATAAGAATAGCATATCTCTTCTTGACAGTAGGAGGAGGAAATTCAAAACCTCCAATAGTAATAGTTGAAAAATTTCCTATAGAATTGATACTGTGGACTTGAGGTTGTTTCCTAGGAAAGTGTACCGTGTGCTTATTACCATTAACATGAAAAGTGTCATTGCCTTTGTTGCAATCAATAACAGCCCCTGCAGTATTCAAAAAGGGTCTACCTGTTGGAGATATGCCCTAGAGGCAATCATGTGATGATGATATTTCCATATGTATTCATGAGTCCTTTGTATTGTCCTTGAACATCATCAATGATATGTATCAATAAGTATGTGACTTGTTTGTGGAACTATGTATTGTATGATGATTGTTTTAATGGTCCCTAGTTGATAAGGTTATGCCGACACATATCCTTGACTAGTATACGACTCGGTTGATGACTATGTTTCACAAGTCATGTGCATGGAGATGCTAAACCGATAGTATGGGCTCGGGGATGGAGATCACCGAGCCGGACAGACCCACTTTGAGACGCAGCAAGATATAGTAATATGTTAGTCTCAAGTGCAATGTCTATGGCATGTCCAAGACCTGAGGTCCTCGCATGTTCTCGGGATGAGGATCGACTCACTTAGGGTCTATCAAACGCTACTCCATAACTGGGTAGTTATAAAGGTAGCTTTCGGGTGAGTCGTGAGACATGCCGCGAGACATGGTTGACCAAGATGGGATTTGCCCCTCCTATTTGGAGAGATATTCTCTGGGCCCTCTCGAGTGATCAGATTCGGAAAGCATGGCCATGCGACTAGGGTTAAGTGTTAACCCAGTTCGGGAATCTGTATCATGGTTTCGAGAAGAGAGGTCGAGCTATCACAAGGGTGACAAGTACTCGCCTTGAGCTCGACAACAAATATCATGAGGCAAAAGGAATGTTGCATATGACACATTGTTGAGGTTCGTCAAACGACTTTACACCCACATGGGAGTTGGCACGTTCTGCTAGGAGCCGCTACCAACTATCGACTCTGGTTGTGTCCATGTGTAAGTGAACCTATAGGGTCGCACACTTAAGGGGCTGCAGCCCATTCGGATTGGATCCGAGTGGAAAATGGATGTGGACTCCTAGTGGGCTCAAGTGTTGAGCCCATCTCGGAGGTTTATATAAAGGGGAATGGGCACACCACTTAGGGTTGATCCGATCGAACCCTGGTTAGCCACCGCCACTCCCCACGCCCATGCCGCGCGACCGGACCTAGCAGTCCGCCGCTCGACGCAGCCCCCCCCCCCCCGTACGTGTGGATACCTTGGAGGCATCGCATCTGCGGTGCTTGGACGAAACGTTCGAGGGAACCGCGAGGTGCCATTCGCGGGAGATCACCATTCGCGGGTCTTCGCTGTTTGCGGTAGATCGGGAATGCGAGGAGGAGACGGGCTATGAGATCGACTACACGCATCACCAACTCTACTTCCGCTGTGGTGACTGCGCGTCTAGTGGTAAACCCGATCCCCTGATCTATTTCCAGCAGCATGATCTTGGGTGCGCGGTAGAAAATTTTATTTGGCGCTAGCGTAGCGTACCGCGTGTTCCAACAGTGGTATCAAAGCCTCCGTTGTGTGGTGATAGATTCGATGATATGCATATGAGATATGTAGATCGGTGTGACGCCCGGATAGTTACGCTACAGTAATCCTCCACTAATGATGCCACATCACCTTGATTACTGTGGTTAATCTCGCATTAATTCGAAACCGATTTGAATTAAATTTAAAAATCAGGCAAACAACAAAAGTTTTCAAAAATTAAAACTAAAATGTTTGGGTTGTGTCAAATAAATCTTGTGTAATAATGTTGGAGAAACCAACATTTCTTATAATATTTTAATGCACTAGAACAACCAAAACAGAGGACATAATAATTAAATTAATGCCTTTTATAAAGTTACATTTATATAACTAATTTAGTAGTGTGCCAAAATAATTGTGGCAGTAGACCAATTAGTAATACTAATTTAGTTGCTCACTTCGTATTTTATAAAACAAGAATTAAATGAAGCTTTAAAAGAAAACAGTAAAGAAATAAACTAATAAAAACAGAAAACAAAACAATACAAAAAAAAGGAAAGAGAGGGAACCCCTCCCTGCTGGACCGTGGCCCAGCTGGCCACTAGGCCGCCTGGCCGGCCCAACCGGCCACCCACTCCCCCATAACCCCTGGGCGACCAAACCCTAGCCCCTCTCACCCACTACGCCCGACCCCACTCCCTCTCGCTCGCTCCCCCCACTCCCCCCCGATTTCTAGATCGAGGCAAACCACCCCGACCACATCGTCCCTGACGCCGCCGCCGCACACCGTCGCCGCCTCGTCCCGCCTCTGCTTCGCCGGAGCACCTCCTCGTCCTCTTCCCCGTCGGATCGCCCGGGCCCGGAGTCGCTCGACCCCGACGTCGGCACCTCCCCCGAACGGTGCCGCCCTCCGCCGCCCCTCAAGTCCAGGCGCCACCCCACCTCGTCTACGTCATCGACGTGAACCAGGTCAAGCCGGAGCACTCCGGAGCCGTCGCCCTCGATCCATCCCCTCCGACCACGTCGCCTGCGTCGCCGCTCGATCTACACACTCTGGTCGCCTCCGACGCGTCTGAGCACGCCAACAGCTTCAGGGTGAGCTCCCGTGGCTACTCCCCCTCTCCCCCTCCTCGATTCACCGCCGTAGGCCGCCATACGTGACGTCCGGTCTCCGGCCAGTGGGCTCGGTCACCGCGACCACGACTGCGCCCAGCCTGCGTCGCCATTACCCTATCGCGGCGCCCGACGCCCAGTAGCGTCGTGATCGCTTCGCCCGACGCGCGCCTCGCACCGCGCTCACGAAGAGCGTGCGCCCAGCGCCTGAACGCACCACGACCGTGCCGCGGCGATGCTCTGCGGCAGCTGCTCCCGCCGTGTGTCGCGCGCCGCGCCGCCCGCTACCGTTTCCATCCATGGCGGCCTTGCCGCGACCGCCGACGTGCAGCCTTGGCCCCCAATGCGCTTCTTTGTCGCTCGTCATTGTGGTATCGGCGCCCAGCGCCGTTCCTCCTGTCGACACAGGCGGGTGCCCAGCGCCCGCTCAGCGCCCGCTAACACCGAACCCACTATGGCCCCTTTGGCCCAATGACATGTGGGCCCAGCCCTAGAACATTAAAAAAGATATAAAAATACATAATTAAAATAATAATAATTAATTAATTAATTACTTAATTAATTAACTTAATTTAAGCATAATTAGTTAACCTAATCACCTATTTAATTAACTAAACCATTTTAGTTAACCAAGCCTATGACATATAGGACCCCACGTCGGTTTGACCAAGTCAATCGATTGTTGATCATGACGTCATGCCGATACCATGATGACGTCATAAACTGAATTTTTAATTAAATAAATTCTGTTAATTCTAAAATGTTTTATAAACTTTAAAATTTAATTTAAAATAATCTGTAACTCGGATGGAAAAACTTTGTACATGAAAGTTGCTCAGAACAACGAGACGAATCCGGTTACACAACCCGTTCGTTCGCCACACATCCCTTGCATAGCAAACACGCAACTTTCCCCCTCCGGCTCCTCCGCCCGAAAACGCGAAACGTCGGGGATCCTTTCCCGGATGTTTCCCCTCTCCACCGGTATCACCACATACCGCGTTAGGGCACGCCTAGCATCACGCCTTGCTTTTTCATGCATCGTCATGCATCTGTTTGCTTAAATATTCATTGTTTCTTCCCCCTCTTCTTCCGCTAGACACCGAGACCGACGCTGCTGATGCCCAAGACGACTACGGAGTTGACGACCCTCTCTCTTGCCGAGCAACCAGGCAAGCCCCCCCCTTGATCACGGATATCGCCTACTCTCCTCTATCTGCTTGCATTAGAGTAGTGTAGCATATTCTTGCTTTCCGTTATTCCTATCCCGATGCATAGCCTGTTTTTGCTACTTACATTGATACCTTACGCATTCCTACTTGCCTAGTATAGGATGCTAGTATTTCCATCTGTGGCCGACATTCTTGTCCGTCTGCTGTCCTATACTATCGGTCGTGATCACTCGCGAGGTGAACACGGTATATACTATATACTTTATACATGATACATGTGGTGCTTAAAGTCGGTCGGCTCGAGGAGTACCATGAGTGATTCACTTGATTGGGGCTGAAAGGACCTTTGTCCCGACGGCCCTCTGGATGGATCTTTGTGGCGGGCGGCAGGGGCAGGTTGAGACCGCCTAGGAGAGAGGTGGGCCTGGCCTGTCGGGCGTTTGGGGATACTTAACACGCTTAACGAGTTCTTGGTATTTGATCTGAGTCGGCCATTTGGTCTATACGCACTAACCATCTCGTGGGAGTAGTTATGGGTATCCGGCGTCGTGGTATCACCGAAGCCTTCGTGACGTCGGCCGATCGAGCGCACGCGCCCGATTGGACCGCGTAACGTGACTTCCTTTGTAATGGAGGTTGCTAGGTCGCTTCCCGGCGCGTTCATAGCGTCAGGTGTGCTAAGGCGATGGGCCCTGACCCTGGCGCTTAGGTTTAGGCCGGCGTCTTGACCGCTCTGTTGGTCTAGGTCGGGCTGCGGCGTGTTGATCTTCCGCGGCGGGCATGACCCAGAAAAGTGTGACCGGCCAAATGGGATCAAGCGTGTTGGGTTATGTGGTGCACCCCTGCAGGGAAGTTAATCTATTCGAATAGCCGTGATCTTTGGTAACAGGACGACTTGGAGTCGTACCTTGACCTTATGACAACTAGAACCGGATACTTAATAAAACACACCCTTCCAAGTGCCAGATACAACCCGGTGGTCGCTCTCTCTCAGGGTTACGAGGAGGGGATCGCCGGATAGGATTATGCTATGCGATGCTACTTGGAGGACTTCAGTCTGCTCTCTTCTACATGTTGCAAGGCGGAGGCTGCGAGCGTAGTCTTGACGTGATTAGATATCCCCTCTTATTACGGCATTCTGCGATTCGGTCCGATATGGCCCTTTACACATATATCCATGCATATGTAGTGTAGCTCCTTGCTTGCGAGTACTTTGGATGAGTACTCACGGTTGCCTTGTTCCCCCTTTCTTTACCCGATTGCTGCAACCGGACGATGGAGCCCAGGAGGCAGACGCCACCGTCGATGACGACTACTACCCCCGGAGGTGCCCACTACGTGCAGCCCGCTGACGACGACCAGGAGTAGTTAGGAGGATCCAGGCAGGAGGCTGCGCCTCTTCGTCTGTATCCCGGTTTGTGCTAGCCATCTTATGGCAACTTGTTTAACGTATGTCTGTACTCAGATATTGTTGCTTCCGCTGACTCGTTTATGATCGAGCACTTGTATTCGAGCCCTCGAGGCCCCTGGCTTGTATTATGATGCTTGTATGACTTATTTATGTTTTAGAGTTGTGTTGTGATATCTTCCCGTGAGTCTTTGATCTTGATCGTACACATTTGCGTGCATGATTAGTGTACGATTGAATCGGGGGCGTCACAAGTTGGTATCAGAGCCGACTGCCTGTAGGAATCCCCCTTCCACACTCATTGCCCGAAGTCGAGTCTAGACTTTACAAAACTTTTACTAACATGGCTGTGCGGCCCATGGGCCCACGTCGCCATTGGGTGGTATTAGGATCTTTTACTCCTCGCCTATACTCTGGGACTCTGAGCTCTCTTCTATTCGGGTTAAATGATTTTGCTAAAAACAAAACTAACTTTATGTTTTTGATAATACTTTCTCCCGGAGAGCCCCTCACTTCAGATGATCGCCTGCTGCACTAGAAGATTCCGAAGTTACTCTACGATGTTCTCTCGAGTCTTTGTGCCATCGCATTTGCGATTTCCTTCCACCGTCAACCCCTTTGAAAAACTGCTTACACTTTCCATTCATACAATCATTCCCCGTTGATCTTGTTATTACAAGATGTCCCGAAATACTCTTTGTTGTTCCGAAAATCCTTTAAGCTTACTGCCTTGCAGTTCTTTACCACATGAATATCCCTATTGAAAATTCCTCGCACTTATTGAGTATCTGTTCATCTCCAGTTGTTCATATGCTTCATAAGATACTCTGAAATACTATCCGACCTTCTGAGCATCCTCTTCAAACTATTGCTCGGCAAATACTTGTATGCTTACATTATGGATGCTCCCATATCACTAGCAATATTCACTAGTATCTTTTGACACCGTCATTTTGATCCTTTGATTCAGCATGTGTGCGAATGCACACAATCATCCATCAACCCTTCTAAATTATCTTTCCGGCTCAGACGTCATTTTGAACATGAGCTGGTTCTCGACCAAACTAATTGTCGTCAATTTTGCCTCTGGTCTATCCAACTTATCCATCCTTGATCAGAGCTTCTGCTTCTGATCCTTTGTTTTGGAAATCATAATTCCTTTGTTAGCTAAGCATAGAATTATTCCAATGTTCTATAATATGATGCCCGTGCATTCTTTCTGGAGTACCGATACTCACATCAGCTCCGTCGCGGATCGCCCGATCCATTGTTTGATTTCATCCGACATCGTCCTTCATATTCAATCACTTTGGAAGTTCTTTCTCCATTGGTAAATCCTACCCTCTGGTTGACCAACCATGCTCTGCTTTCGAGCTGGTGGTATTTACTATTGAAGCTTGTGGTATATGTTTCCATGATACCCTGACGGGTTGAACCTATGCCTTCCTTTATATGTGTGAACTCGGAAGTTTTCACGAGTCATACTCATCTGGTATTTCACCAGGTAAAACTTTCAACACTAATGCCTTTATCAAAGCGAGAAGTGAATGGAAGGTTATACATTGAAGAAGTGGGAGTTGACCTTGAACTTTGTGTTCATGCCCATGGACACGATGTAGATCCTATCATGGAAACTTCTTGTAATAATAATTGTTTTCTTGATAAATATCATCTGGTATCTGTGAATTGATCCTTCACAACCGTGGTTCCGACCATGTTTGTTCTCCCTTGATTCTATTTCTCAGACAAGTTAGAGTACTTGTCTTCTGCAGAGCATTACCCAGTCCAACCTCTAATTTGATGCGTCGTTGAGTATTACCCCTCGGTATCTCGAGATTATCATGGGCGCATAACTTCTTATGAGTTCTTCATCAAGTGCTACCTTCCCCGATTCCAATTTTCACGGGCTCGAGTTATTAAACACTCAAAGACACCGATAACTGAACCGAGTCCGCACTACGGTTCAACAACTCTCGAGAAGCTTCTATAAGTACGAGTTTGTACCCGATCCGCCATTCCTAGCCTGTTTGGCTATATCGTTGTCGTGATGATTCTAAGCATGCTACTGGACCTTATTCTCGGAGCACCAATTTGCGACGATAGCTAAGCTTACGTCGATTTTCCTCGTCATACCCTTTCACCTTAAACAACAAGCTTGAGTTCGAGTTTGTGTCGAATGGCGTGGTTCCAATAACCTCTTGCTTCATAATTCCCTTGACTTGATGTCATCGCTGATTGATTACATCTTCATGAAGTCTCTCAACAAATGTGTCGTGATCATCTTTAGCACTCGGAGCTCTTCCAGGATATCAATTGAATTCATGATGAGAAATACCATCCTTGCCCTCAATGATTTGTGTTGTCATCGACCACTTTAATGCCTCCCCTCCAACACAAACTTGTTCGTGTTCTGTGTTATACCTTGAGTTCCTTGCTATCCAGCATTTGTTCTTCTTCACCTTGGAGTATTACCAACTTTTATGTCAAGAATGTCGTGGGAATTTCACCACCTCTTAAGAATTCTTGGTATAGTGGTACTTCTCACCATCACCATTCTTTCTTGGTCCTCGTGTTGATTCCAACCGGGGTACCAACAAGTGAACGGTGTTGTTTGGATTATGCACTTCTAGCAACCCTATTGCTTTGAAGTTAGTGGTCGGCCGTTCATTCTTAGACTATTGATTATTGAATCACCATTCTGACATTGGTCGTGCAACCCAACCCATATTTCGGGCGCACCTTTCAACCAGTGTTTAATTGTGTATGTTTTCCTCGAGCATACTTATATCATTTGATCAGACAAATGTTATCTCCTTATCCACATAATTGTGGAAATCCATCTTTTGGATACCTCATTGAATTATCGCTGAGTCCATCAGCCACCTCATCATCCTCTTCTTGCTTAATGATGAACTCTTGTTTCGAAACTCGCTTCCATAGTTCATTTCCCAAGAATCTTCGATGTCATCTCGTCAATTTGTGTCGCACCTTTTCTCCTCGAGCATCGTGAGTTTGAGGTATCCTGACCCCAAGCATATCTAAATCTAGTTCGGATATGATGGTTGGGACATAATTCCAAGAGTTATAACACTGGTCTTTTATGACCCGGTAAGGTGATGTCATGCCCAGCACCCCTGGCCGGAAGACCTAATGATATAGTTTTCCTTTTTAGCAAGGTCAACCATTCTTCCTGGAGGAAATTGTAAGACTTATCCTACAAGTTGTCCCTAATGGATCCTTCCTATATCCAAAGTCTGACCTTTGCTTGAAGACCAGGTCAATGCTATCTCGAAGCATGTCTCTGGTACTCCGGTTTTCAACAAGACCATTTGAATCCCAATGCTAAATGTTTCCTGCTCAATTATCCAAACACCGCTGTATGGGTAATGTCATGAAATTTCTCTCCCCTACCTAAAAGGTTTTCTACATTATATCCTGTCATGGATATCATACTCTGCTTGTCCTTGGGAAGAATATACCCTTGAAAATGTGTTTAAACACATTTTCCTTTCCATTGTTCTGTTTAATCTGACAATCATATTTTCCTTTCCATTGGCTGGTTTAACGTTTCTGGTGATCTATATGATCTAAGTAGTAACATTCTTCTGCTTATGTAAAACACCTTGGTGTACAACCGTGTCAGTAATACCCTGTTGCTTTTGTTGATAGCATTCCGGTAGCCGCCGATGGACGAGAACTTTGCCTATTGGTCCGCCTCGTTTCGACGAGCAGGAAAATGGTTCTCTTCGTCCCTCGCCCTTGGTACCAACGTTGTTGCCGACATAACCGACATGGTACTCTCGACAAGCCTTGCTATCATGACCATGCAAGATGTCTTTGCTTCTATTAAAAACACACACACGGTGGGCCCATAACCCAGTTCCACAGGATCGAAACCTGCCTCCCATGTACACCACTGTTCCCAAGGTTATTCCTTGTCGTGGCCTCGTATGTAATTCATGGGCCACCGTCCCAAGTGATCTATTCTGTATCGGACGCAATACTCAATCTCGTTGCTTTGGACCCGTTTAGCATGTTGTTTGGACATCGAGCGATTGCCTATCCGTTTGAAACTTCTCATGGTACCTTCTTACTTTGCTCTCGATAACTTCTTAAGTTTCAATCCGAGAGATACTTATGCTTCTCCCTTGAGTTAACCGTCGATGATCAAGTTTGTTAGAATCCGGCCTTATAGAGTCCCCCCTTATCCTTTCATAAGTCGGTGAAGCTCTGAAGGAAGGACAAAATTTCATCATGGTGCATTGAGGCATGGGAGTGAAGACATCAATGCTGTGAATCGACCTCTTCGAGGAGAGCAACCAAAGATGAGAAGATCCGTTAGACTTCGTAACCATAACTTTCCCCCTTACACCCCTCTTAAATCTCGGGACGAGATTTCTTGTAGTGGAGGAGAATTGTGACGCCCGGATAGTTACGCTACAGTAATCCTCCACTAATGATGCCACGTCACCTTGATTACTGTGGTTAATCTCGCATTAATTCGAAACCGATTTGAATTCAATTTAAAAATCAGGCAAACAACAAAAGTTTTCAAAAATTAAAACTAAAATGTTTGGGTTGTGTCAAATAAATCTTATGTAATAATGTTGGAGAAACAAACATTTCTTATATTATTTTAATGCACTAGAACAACCAAAACAGAGGACATAATAATTAAATTAATGCCTTTTATAAAGTTACATTTATATAACTAATTTAGTAGTGTGCCAAAATAATTGTGGCAGTAGACCAATTAGTAATACTAATTTAGTTGCTCACTTAGTATTTTATAAAACAAGAATTAAATGAAGCTTTAAAAGAAAAGCAGAAAGAAATAAACTAATAAAAACAGAAAACAAAACAATACACAAAAAGGAAAGAGAGGGAACCCTCCTGTTTGGACCGTGGCCCGGTGGCCACTAAACCGCTGGCCCAACCGGCCACCCACTCCCCCATAACCCCTGGGCGACCAAACCCTAGCCCCTCTCACCCACTACGCTCGACCCCACTCTCTCTCGCTCGCTCCCCCCACTCCCCCCCGATTTCTAGATCGGGGCAAACCACCCCGACCACATCGTCCCTGACGCCGCCGCCGCACACCGTCGCCGCCTCATCCCGCCTCTGCTTCGCCGGATCCACCCCATCGCCGGAGCACCTCCTCGTCCTCTTCCCCGTCGGATCGCCCGGGCCCAGAGTCGCTCGACCCGGCACCCCCCCCCGAACGGCGCCGCCCTCCGCCGCCCCTCAAGTCCAGGCGCCACCCCACCTCGTCTACGTCGTCGACGTGAACCAGGTCAAGCCGGAGCACTCCGGAGCCGTCGCCCTCGATCCATCCCCTCCGACCACGTCGCCTGCGTCGCCGCTCGATCTACACACTCTGGTCGCCTCCGACGCGTCTGAGCACGCCAACAGCTCCGGGGTGAGCTCCCGTGGCTACTCCCCCTCCTCGATTCACCGCCGTAGGCCGCCATACGCGTCGTCCGGTCTCCGGCCAGTGGGCTCGGTCACCGCGACCACGACTGCGCCCAGCCTGCGTCGCCATTACCCTACCGCGTGCGCCCCCGACGCCCCAGCGCGCCGCGATGCGCTCGCCCGACGCGCTCCCCGCACCCGCGCTCACGAAGAGCGTGCGCCCCGACGCCCAACGCACCACGGCCGTGCCGCGGCGATGCTCGCGGCTGCTGCTCCCGCCGTGTCTTGTGGCGTGCGCGCCGCCGCTGCCGTTCCATCCCCGCCCGGCCTTGCGCGCCCGCCGACGTGCAGCCTTGACCCCTTGTGCCGCTGCTGTCGCTCGTCGCTGTGTTTGTCGGCGCCCAACGCCGTTCCCTCCTTGTCGACCTGGGCGGGTGCCCAGCGCCCGCTCCAGGCGCCCGCTAACACCGAACCCACTATGGCCCCTTTGGCCCAATGACATGTGGGGCCCAGCCCCTAGAACATTAAAAAAAGATAGAAAAATACATAATTAAAAATAATAATAATTAATTAATTAATTACTTAATTAGTTAACTTAATTTAAGCATAATTAGTTAACCTAATCACCTATTTAATTAACTAAACCATTTTAGTTAACCAAGCCTATGACATATAGGACCCACACGTCGGTTTGACCAAGTCAATCGACTGTTGACCATGACGTCATCTTGATATCATGATAACGTCATAAACTGAATTTTTAATTAAATAAATTCTGTTAATTCCAAAATGTTTTATAAACTTTAAAATTTAATATAAAATAGTGGTAACTTTCGGATGGAAAAACTTTGTACATGAAAGTTGCTCGAGCAGCGAGGCGAATCCGGTTACACAACCCGTTAGTTCGCCACACATCCCTAGCATAGCAAACACGCAACTTTCCCCCCGGCTCCTCGCGAAAACATGAAAGCCGGGATCCTTTCCCGGATGTTTCCCCCCTCCACCAGTATCACCACATACCGCGTTAGGGCACGCCTAGCATCACGCCTTGCTTTCTCATGCATCATCATGCATCTGTTTGCTTAAATATTCATGGTTTCTTCCCCCTCTTCTTCCGCTAGACACCGAGACCGACGCTGCTGATGCCCAGTACGACTACGGAGTTGACGACCCCTCTCTCTTGCCAGAGCAACCAGGCAAGCCCCTCCCCCCTTGATCACCAGATATCGCCTACTCTCCTCTATACTGCTTGCATTAGAGTAGTGTAGCATGTTACTGCTTTCCGTTATTCCTATCCTGATGCATAGCCTGTTTTTGCTACTTCTGTTGATACCTTACATGCATTCCTACTTGCCTAGTATAGGATGCTAGTATTTCCATCTGTGGCCCTACATTCTTGTCCGTCTGCTGTCCTATACTATCGGGTCGTGATCACTCGGGAGGTGATCACGGGTATATACTATATACTTTATACATGATACATGTGGTCCTTAAAGTCGGGTCGGCTCGAGGAGTACCATGAGTGATTCACGGATTGGGGCTGAAAGGACCTTTGTCCCGACGGCCCTCTGGATGGATCTTTGTGGCGGAGCGGCGGGGCAGGTTGAGACCGCCTAGGAGAGAGGTGGGCCTGGCCTGTTCGGGCGTTTGGGATACTTAACACACTTAACGAGTTCTTGGTATTTGATCCGAGTCGGCCATTTGGTCTATCGCACTAACCATCTACGTGGGAGTAGTTATGGGTATCCGGCGTCGTGGTATCGGCAAGCCTTCGTGATGTCGAGAATCGAGTGGGCGCGCCGATTGGACCGCGTAACGTGACTTCCTTTGTAATGGAGGTTGCTAGGTCGCTTCCGCGCGTTACATAGCGTGCAGGTGTGCTAAGGGCAATGGGCCTGACCACTGGCGCTTAGGTTTAGACCGGCGTGTTGACCGCTCTGTTGGCCTAGGTCGGGCTGCGACATGTTGATCTTCGCGGCGGGCATGACCCGTAAAAGTGTGTCCGCCAAATGGGATCAAGCGTGTTGGGTTATGTGGTGCACCCTGCAGGAAGTTAATCTATTGAATAGCCGTGATCTTGATAACAGGGCGACTTGGAGTCGTACCTTGACCTTATGACAACTAGAACCGGATACTTAATAAAACACACCCTTCCAAGTGCGGATACAACCCGGTGGTCGCTCTCTCTCGTGGTTACGAGGAGGATCGCGGATAGGATTATGCTATGCGATGCTACTTGGAGGACTTGATCCGCTCTCTTCTACATGTTGCAAGGCGGAGGCTGCTGCGAGCGTAGTCTTGACGTGATTAGATATCCCCTCTTATTACGGCATTCGCGATTCGGTCCACCGATATGGCCCTTTACACATATATCCATGCATATGTAGTGTAGCTCCTTGCTTTAAGTAGTACTTTGGATGAGTACTCACGGTTGCCTTGTTCCCCCTTTCTTTACCCGATTGCTGCAACCGGACGATGGAGCCCAGGAGGCAGACGCCACCGTCGATGACGACTACTACCCCCGGAGGTGCCCACTACGTGCAGCCGGCGGCGGCGACCAGAGTAGTTAGGAGGATCCAGCGGGAGGCTGCGCCTCTTCGATCTGTATCCCAGTTTGTGCTAGCCATCTTATGGCAACTTGTTTAACGTATGTCTGTACTCAGATATTGTTGCTTCCGCTGACTCATTTATGATCGAGCACTTGTATTCGAGCCCTCGAGGCCCTTGGCTTGTATTATGATGCTTGTATGACTTATTTATGTTTTAGAGTTGTGTTGTGATATCTTCCCGTGAGTCTTTGATCTTGATCGTACACATTTGCGTGCATGATTAGTGTACGATTGAATCGGGGGCGTCACAAGTTGGTATCAGAGCCGACTGCCTGTAGGAATCCCCCTTCCACACTCATTGGCCGAAGTCGAGTCTAGACTTTACAAAACTTTTACTAACATGGCTGTGCGGCCCATGGGCCCACGTCGCCATTGGGTGGTATTAGGATCTTTTACTCCTCGCCTATACTCTGGGACTCTGAGCTCTCTTCTATTCGGGTTAAATGATTTTGCTAAAAACAAAACTAACTTTATGTTTTTGATAATACTTTCTCCGGAGAGCCCTCACTTGAGATGATGCTTTCTTTGCACTAGAAGATTCGAAGTTACTCTCGATGTTCTCTCGAGTCTTTGTGCCATCGCATTTGCGATTTCCTTCCACCGTCAACCCCTTTGAAAAACTGCTTACACTTTCCATTCATACAATCATTCCCCGTTGATCTTGTTATTACAAGATGTCCCGAAATACTCTTTGTTGTTCCGAAAATCCTTTAAGCTTACTGCCTTGCAGTTCTTTACCACATGAATATCCCTATTGAAAATTCCTCGCACTTATTGAGTATCTGTTCATCTCCAGTTGTTCGTATGCTTCATAAGATACTCGAAATACTATCCGACCTTACGAGCATCCTCTTCAAACTATTGCTCGGCAAATACTTGTATGCTTACATTATGGATGCTCCCATATCACTAGCAATATTCACTAGTATCTTTTGACACCGTCATTTTGATCCTTTGATTCAGCATGTGTGCGAATGCACACAATCATCTATCAACCCTTCTAAATTATCTTTCCGGCTCAGACGTCATTTTGAACATGAGCTGGTTCTCGACCAAACTAATTGTCGTCAATTTTGCCTCTGGTCTATCCAACTTATCCATCCTTGATCAGAGCTTCTGCTTCTGATCCTTTGTTTTGGAAATCATAATTCCTTTGTTATCTAAGCATCGAATTATTCCAATGTTCTATAATATGATGCCGTGCATTCTTTCTCGAGAATCGATACTCACATCAGCTCGTCGCGGATCGCCCGATCCATTGTTTGATTTCATCCGACATCGTCCTTCATATTCAATCACTTTGGAAGTTCTTTCTCCATTGGTAAATCCTACCCTCTGGTTGACCAACCATGCTCTGCTTTCGAGCTGGTGGTATTTACTATTGAAGCTTGTGGTATATGTTTCCATGATACCCTGACGGGTTGAACCTATGCCTTCCTTTATATGTGTGAACTCGGAAGTTTTCACGAGTCATACTCATCTGGTATTTCACCAGGTAAAACTTTCAACACTAATGCCTTTATCAAAGCGAGAAGTGAATGGAAGGTTATACATTGAAGAAGTGGGAGTCGACCTTGAACTTTGTGTTCATGCCCATGGACACGATGTAGATCCTATCATGGAAACTTCTTGTAATAATAATTGTTTTCTTGATAAATATCATCTGGTATCTGTGAATTGATCCTTCGCAACCGTGGTTCCGACCATGTTTGTTCTCCTTGATTCTATTTCTCGAGACAAGTTAGAGTACTTGTCTTCTGCGAGCATTACCCAGTCCAACCTCTAATTTGATGCTGCGTTGAGTATTACCCCCGGTATCTCGAGATTATCATGGAACGCATAACTTCTTATGAGTTCTTCATCAAGTGCTACCTTCCCCGATTCCAATTTTTCACGGGCTCAAAGTTATTAAACACTCAAAGACACCGATAAGCGAACCGAGTCCGCTTTCACGGTTCAACAACTCTCGAGAAGCTTCTATAAGTACGAGTTTGTACCCGATCACGCCATTCCTAGCCTGTTTGGCTATATCGTTGTCGTGATGATTCTAACTGTGCTACCTGTACCTTATTCTCGGAGCACCAATTTGCGACGATAGCTAAGCTTACGTCGATTTTCCTCGTCATACCCTTTCACCTTAAACAACAAGCTTGAGTTCGAGTTTGTGTCGTAACTGTGGTTCCAATAACCTCTTGCTTCATAATTCCCTTGACTTGATGTCATCGCTGATTGATTACATCTTCATGAAGTCTCTCAACAAATGTGTCGTGATCATCTTTAGCACTCGGAGCTCTTCCAGGATATCAATTGAATTCATGATGAGAAATACCATCCTTGCCCTCAATGATTTGTGTTGTCATCGACCACTTTAATGCCTCCCCTCCGACACAAACTTGTTCGTGTTCTGTGTTATACCTTGAGTTCCTTGCTATCCAGCATTTGTTCTTCTTCACCTTGGAGTATTACCATCTTTTATGTCAAGAATGTCGTGGGAATTTCACCACCTCTTAAGAATTCTTGGTATAGTGGTACTTCTCACCATCACCATTCTTTCTTGGTCCTCGTGTTGATTCCAACCGGGGTACCAACAAGTGAACGGTGTTGTTTGGATTATGCACTTCTAGCAACCCTATTGCTTTGAAGTTAGTGGTCGGCCGTTCATTCTTAGACTATTGATTATTGAATCACCATTCTGACATTGGTCGTGCAACCCAACCCATATTTCGGGCGCACCTTTCAACCAGTGTTTAATTGTGTATGTTTTCCTCGAGCATACTTATATCATTTGATCTGACAAATGTTATCTCCTTATCCACATAATTGTGGAGATCCATCTTTTGGATACCTCGTTGAATTATCGCTGAGTCCATCAGCCACCTCATCATCCTCTTCTTGCTTAATGATGAACTCTTGTTTCGAAACTCTCTTCCATAGTTCATTTCCCAAGATTCTTCGATGTCATCTCGTCAATTTGTGTCGCACCTTTTCTCCTCGAGCATCGTGAGTTTGAGGTATCCTGACCCCAAGCATATCTAAATCTAGTTCGGATATGATGGTTGGGACATAATTCCAAGAGTTATAACACTGGTCTTTTATGACCCGGTAAGGTGATGTCATGCCCAGCACCCCTGGCCGGAAGACCTAATGATATAGTTTTCCTTTTTAGCAAGGTCAACCATTCTTCCTGGAGGAAATTGTAAGACTTATCCTACAAGTTGTCCCTAATGGATCCTTCCTATATCCAAAGTCTGACCTTTGCTTGAAGACCAGGTCAATGCTATCTCGAAGCATGTCTCTGGTACTCCGGTTTTCAACAAGACCATTTGAAGCCCAATGCTAAATGTTTCCTGCTCAATTATCCAAACACCGTTGTATGGGTAATGTCATGAAATTTCTCTCCCCTACCCAAAAGGTTTTCTACATTATATCCTGTCATGGATATCATACTCTGCTTGTCCTTGGGAAGAATATACCCTTGAAATATGTGTTTAAACACATTTTCCTTTCCATTGTTCTGTTTAATCTGACAATCATATTTTCCTTTCCATTGGCTGGTTTAACGTTTCTGGTGATCTATATGATCTAAGCAGTAACATTCTTCCGCTTATGTAAAACACCTTGGTGTACAACCGTGTCGATAATACCTGTTGCTTTTGTTGATAGCATTCCGGTAGCCGCCGATGGACGAGAACTTTGCCTATTGGTCCGCCTCGTTTCGACGAGCAGGAAAATGGTTCTCTTCGTCCCTCGCCCTTGGTACCAACGTTGTTGCCGACATAACTGAAATGGTACTCTCTGACAAGCCTTGCTATCATGACCATGCAAGATGTCACTGCTTCTATTAAAAAAACACACACACCTGGTGGGCCCATAACCCACAGTTCCACAGGATCGAAACTTGACTCTCATGTACACCACCTGTTCCCAAGGTTATTCCTTGTGTGTGGCCTCGTATGTAATTCACGGGCCACCGTCCCAAGTGATCTATTCTGGTATCAGACGCAATACTCAATCTCGTTGCTTTGGACCCGTTTAGCATGTTGTTTAGGACATCGAGCGATTGCCTATCCGTTTGAAACTTCTCATGGTACCTTCTTACTTTGCTCTCGATAACTTCTTAAGTTTCAACCAGAGATACTTATGCTTCTCCCTTGAGTTAACCGTCCGATGATCAAGTTTGTTAGAATCCGGCCTTATAGAGTCCCCCCTTATCCTTTCGTAAGTCGGTGAAGCTCCTGAAGGAAGGACAAAAATTTCATCATGGTGCATTGAGGCATGGGAGTGAAGACATCAATGCTATGAATCGACCTCTTCGAGGAGAGCAACCAAAGATGAGAAGATCCGTTAGACTTCGTAACCATAACTTCCCCCCTTACACCCTCTTAAATCTGGGACGAGATTTCTTGTAGTGGAGGAGAATTGTGGCGCCGGATAGTCACGCTACAGTAATCCTCCACTAATGATGCCACGTCACCTCGATTCTTGTGGTTAATCTCGCATTAATTCGAAACCGATTTGAATTCAATTTAAAATCAGGCAAACAACAAAAGTTTTCAAAAATTAAAACTAAAATGTTTGGGTTGTGTCAAATAAATCTTATGTAATAATGTTGGAGAAACAAACATTTCTTATAATATTTTAATGCACTAGAACAACCAAAACAGAGGACATAATAATTAAATTAATGCCTTTTATAAAGTTACATTTATATAACTAATTTAGTAGTTTGCCAAAATAATTGTGGCGAGAGACCAATTAGTAATACTAATTTAGTTGCTCACTTCGTATTTTATAAAACAAGAATTAAATGAAGCTTTAAAAGAAAACAGTAAAGAAATAAACTAATAAAAACAGAAAACAAAACAATACAAAAAAAAGGAAAGAGAGGGAACCCCTCCCTGCTGGACCGTGGCCCAGCTGGCCACTAGGCCGCCTGGCCGGCCCAACCGGCCACCCACTCCCCCATAACCCCTGGGCGACCAAACCCTAGCCCCTCTCACCCACTACGCTTGACCCCACTCTCTCGCTCGCTCCCCCACTCCCCGATTTCTAGATCGGGCAAACCACCGACCACATCGTCCACGACCTTGCCGCGACACCGTCGTCGCCTCATCCCGCCTCTGCTTCGACGGAGCCACCCCATCGCCGGAGCACCTCCTCGTCCTCTTCCCCGTCGGATCGCCCGGGCCCGGAGTCGCTCGACCCGACTTGCACCCCGAACGGCGCCGCCCTCCGCCGCCCCTCAAGTCCAGCGCCACCCACCTCGTCTCGTCGTCGGCGTGAACCAGGTCAAGCCGGAGCACTCCGGGCCGTCGCCTCGATCCATCCCCTC
Source organism: Aegilops longissima (assembly GCA_021605205.1). Classification (NCBI taxonomy): domain Eukaryota; kingdom Viridiplantae; phylum Streptophyta; class Magnoliopsida; order Poales; family Poaceae; genus Aegilops; species Aegilops longissima. The sequence continues at coordinate 478,884,207 of CM038681.1, read as the reverse complement.
CGACCACGTCGCTGCGTCGCCGCTCGATCTACACACTCAGGTCGCCTCCGCGCGTCGAAAGCACGCCAACAGCTCGGGGTGAGCTCCGTGGCTACTCCCCTCTCCCCTCCTCGATTCACTGCCGTAGGCCGCCATACGCGTCGTCCGGTCTCCGGCCAGTGGGCTCGGTCACCGTGACCACGACTGCGCCCAGCCTGCGTCGCCATTACCCTACGCGGCGCCTTCGCGCCTCAAGCGGCGCGCGACATCGCCGCCGACGCGCTCCCGCACCAGCGCTCACGAGCGCGGCGCCCACGCCTCGAACGCACCACGACCGTGCCGCGGCGATGCTCTCGCCGGCTGCTGCTCCCCGCCGTGTGTGCGCGTGCCGCGCCGCCGCTGCCGTTCCATCCCATGGCGGCCTTGCGCGGCCCGCCGACGCAGCCTTGGCCTCAGTGCGCTGTTGTCGCTCGTCATTTGTGTGCATCGGCGCCCAACACCGTTCCCTCCTTGTCGACCTGGGCGGGTGCCCAGCGCCCGCTCCAGGCGCCCGCTAACACCGAACCCACTATGGCCCCTTTGGCCCAATGACATGTGGGGCCCAGCCCCTAGAACATTAAAAAAAGATAGAAAAAATACATAATTAAAAATAATAATAATAAATTAATTAATTACTTAATTAGTTAACTTAATTTAAGCATAATTAGTTAACCTAATCACCTATTTAATTAACTAAACCATTTTAGTTAACCAAGCCTATGACATATAGGACCCACACGTCAGTTTGACCAAGTCAACTGACTGTTGACCGCTGCCGTCATGCTGATATCATGATAACGTCATAAACTGAATTTTTAATTAAATAAATTTTGTTAATTCCAAAATGTTTTATAAACTTTAAAATTTAATATAAAATAGTCGGTAACTCGGATGGAAAAACTTTGTACATGAAAGTTGCTCAGAACGACGAGACGAATCCGGTTACACAACCCGTTGGTTTGCCACACATCCCTAGCATAGCAAACACGCAACTTTCCCCCTCCGGCTCCTCCGCCCGAAAACGTGAAACGCCGGGGATCCTTTCCCGGATGTTTCCCCCCTCCACCGGTATCACCACATACCGCGTTAGGGCACGCCTAGCATCACGCCTTGCTTTGTCATGCATCATCATGCATCTGTTTGCTTAAATATTCATGGTTTCTTCCCCCTCTTCTTCCGCTAGACACCGAGACCGACGCTGCTGATGCCCAGTACGACTACGGAGTTGACGACCCCTCTCTCTAGCCAGAGCAACCAGGCAAGCCCCTCCCCCCTTGATCACAGATATCGCCTACTCTCCTCTATCTTTGCTTGCATTAGAGTAGTGTAGCATATTCTTGCTTTCGATTATTCCTATCCCGATGCATAGCCTGTTTTGCTACTTACATTGATACCTTACGCATTCCTACTTGCCTAGTATAGGATGCTAGTATTTCCATCTGTGGCCCTACATTCTTGTCCGTCTGCTGTCCTATACTATCGGGCCGTGATCACTCGGGAGGTGATCACGGGTATATACTATATACTTTATACATGATACATGTGGTGCTTAAAGTCGGTCGGCTCGAGGAGTACCATGAGTGATTCACGGATTGGGGCTGAAAGGACCTTTGTCCGACGGCCCTCTGGATGGATCTTTGTGGCGGGCGGCAGGCAGGTTGAGACCGCCTAGGAGAGAGGTGGGCCTGGCCCTGTTCGGCATTTGGGGATACTTAACACGCTTAACGAGTTCTTGGTATTTGATCTGAGTCGGCCATTTGGTCTATCGCACTAACCATCTCGTGGGAGTAGTTATGGGTATCCGGCGTCGTGGTATCACCGAAGCCTTCGTGGCGTCAAGAATCGAGTGGCGCGCCCGATTGGACCGCGTAACGTGACTTCCTTTGTAATGGAGGTTGCTAGGTCTGCTTCCGGCGCGTTAAGAAGCGTGCGAGGTGTGCTAAGGCGATGGGCCTAGACCCTGGGCGCTTAGGTTTAGACCGCGTGTTGACCGCTCTGTTGGCCTAGGTCGGGCTGCGACATGTTGATCTTCCGCGGCGGGCATGACCCGTAAAAGTGTGTCCGCCAAATGGGATCAAGCGTGTTGGGTTATGTGGTGCACCCCGCAGGAAGTTAATCTATTGAATAGCCGTGATCTTGATAACAGGGCGACTTGGAGTCGTACCTTGACCTTATGACAACTAGAACCGGATACTTAATAAAACACACCCTTCCAAGTGCGAGATACAACCGGTGGTCGCTCTCTCTCGTGGTTACGAGGAGGGATCGTCGGGTAGGATTATGCTATGCGATGCTACTTGGAGGACTTGATCTGCTCTCTTCTACATGTTGCAAGGCGGAGGCTGCGAAGCGTAGTCTTGACGTGATTAGATATCCCCTCTTATTACGGCATTCTGCATTCAGTCCACCGATATGGCCCTTTACACATATATCCATGCATATGTAGTGTAGCTCCTTGCTTGCGAGTACTTTGGATGAGTACTCACGGTTGCCTTGTTCCCCCTTTTCCCCCTTTCTTTACCCGATTGCTACAACCAGACGATGGAGCCCAGGAGGCAGACGCCACCGTCGATGACGACTACTACCCCCGGAGGTGCCCACTACGTGCAGCCCGCTGACGACGACCAGGAGTAGTTAGGAGGATCCCGGGCAGGAGGCTTGCGCCTCTTTCGATCTGTATCCCAGTTTGTGCTAGCCATCTTATGGCAACTTGTTTAACTTTTGTCTGTACTCAGATATTGTTGCTTCCGCTGACTCGTCTATGATCGAGCACTTGTATTCAAGCCCTCGAGGCCCCTGGCTTGTATTATGATGCTTGTATGGCTTATTTATGTTTTAGAGTTGTGTTGTGATATCTTCCCGTGAGTCCTTGATCTTGATCGTACACATTTGCGTGCATGATTAGTGTACGATTGAAGGGGGCATCACAATCGGTTCAGGTGCGGGTCGATGAGATCAGTCGCGCATGTCAGTGTTGAAGGTTGGTTTCGTGATCTTGTTTCCGTGATCGTGATGCAGAGGTCGTGACACAACTTACCCCTACCGGTCAGTTGTCCGCCGTCAGGGTAGACAGTGGAACGTAAATCCGGATGCAGCACGCGAAGATCAATGAGATTGATCGAATCAGAACATAGATCAACAACTTAGAAATGTGGTTTCCGCGGTGCTGAAATCTGTTGGAGCGGTCTCGGTAAAACGGTTGTAACTTTTGCATACGAACTCCGATTTTGCTCCACGACCTGTCAAACTGAAGCTAACGAAAAGATGGATTAGTGATGAAATCCTGGAGCAGGATTTCAGCGCTTATGGCTAGGCCAAAATCCTCTTGGAATATATAGTTTCAGGAGGTTTTATCTTCGGCAGTAGAACGTCTGACTCGTTTTTGCAGGGAATTATTGTGATCTGGTATAGCCCATGTATGTTGCTTGTATATTATAGTTTCATGACCTGCGTGTCATGAGTGCGGCAACCGGCAGGAGCCATATGGTTGTCCCATTATTGTATTAATGACCTCCGTGTCAACATCAGAAGCCATGTAATGTAATTTACTTTCAGTAGCTATTAGTTTTTAATAGCATAGTATCTTATGTAACACTTGGCGGTTGACACCATGGCGTGGAGATGGAGATCACCACGAGGACAACCATGCATGAGCAGACCGCGCACATGGAGATGGAGATCACCATGCGCTGTGAAAAGGGGCTATACCATATCACACATATATAAACAGCCTGTAAAAGTTTATCCCTTTTATGCACCCTTCTTTTGCATGGTAGATGTTTTAAGTAGGGTGATCCCTCAAAGAATGTCAAGTACAAATGCCTCCCCAATTGCTGCACCTTCACATGTCAAGTATATTTAGTGGCGGGCCTATGAAATTAGGGTGCCACTAGATCTCCTTGAAGTGATGGGTTTGTGTCGGACACTTACACGCGAAGCATTGGTTGACTTGTCGTGGCTATCAAAACAGTTTTGGGCTACGAGGCATAGGAGTTGGCGAGGCATGAGATGTCCCCAACAACAAGAGTCATATGGAGATACGATTAGCAAGAGTTGCTTACCAAGTGATCTTGTCCTCTAGAGGTGATGCAAAAGCTCACTAGTTGACATGTTGATCTTGGATCTTGAATCACTAAGTATCAACCGAGGGATGTTGATTTTAGTGGGAGTAATGATCTTATTAAAATGTTTAATATGAATTACTCTTCATGAATACATGTCTTAGTGTTTTGCATATTTCTGTTGTAGATCAATGGCACCACCTGCTCAAGTTACCCCTTTTGCGTTGAAATCAATCCTGGAAAAAGATAAATTGAATGGAACAAACTTTACCACCTGGTATAGAAACCTGAGAATTGTTCTTAGGCATGAGAAAAAGGAACAAGTTCTAGAGAATCCGCTTCCAGAGGAACCTGCCGATAATGCTAATGCCACGGCCAGAAATGCCTACCAGAAACTCATTGATGAATCAAATGAGATCACCTGTCTCATGCTGGCTTCTATGGAGCCCGATCTGCAGTAACAGTTCAAAAATATTGAGGCTTTCGATATGATCGAGAACCTTAAGAGCATGTTTCAAATGCAGGCTAGGACCGAAAGGTTCAACGTCTGGCGATCCTTGATGGATTGTAAGCTGAAAGAGGGTGATCCACTAAGCCCGCATGTGATCAAGATGATCGGGTACATGCAAGCTCTGGATAGGCTGGGCTTCCACTTGGGGATGAGTTGTCCACAGATACAATTCTGGGTTCTCTTCCAGACGGCTATGGGCCGTTCATCTCGAACTACCATATGCATGGGGTGGAAAAGAAGCTCACTGAATTGCATGGGATGCTCAAAGTGGCAGAGCAGGATATCAAGAAAGGTACACATCGTCAAGTGTTGATGGTGCAGAAGTCGGCTAAGTTCAAGAAGAGCCGGTCCAAGAAAAAGGCTAAGGCAAAGGGCAAAGAGAAGGAGGCAACTCCAACTGCAGCCGCTGCACCTAAGTCAGGGGCGGCTTCGGGGAGTATTTTCTTTCATTGCAAGGAACCCGGACACTGGAAAAGGAACTGTAGCAAGTGGCTTGCCGAGAAGGGCAAGAAGACTGGAAGTATGACTTCTTCTTCAGGTACACTTGTTGTATATGTTATAGACATTTATCTTGCTGATGTTTCTAGTAGCTCTTGGGTATATGATACCGGATCTGTTGTTCACATATGCAACTCTATCCAGGGGCTAAGCAGAACTAGGAATGTCGGAAGAGGAGAAGTTGACATTCACGTCGGCAATAAAGCAAGAGTTGCTGCATTGGCCGTCGGCACTATGCAACTTAATTTACCTTCAGGATTTGTAATGGAACTTGATAATTGTTATTATGTTCCTGCTTTGAGTCGAAACATTATTTCTGCCTCATGTTTGATGAGACAAGCTTATGAATTCAGTATTAAGGACAATGGTTGTTCTATTTACTTGAATAATATGTTTCATGGCTTTGCACCCGTTGTAAATGGGTTATTTATCCTAGATCTTGAAGGTGAATCAGTATATAACATAAATGTCAAGAGGCATAAGCCTAATGAGATAAATCCGACTTATGTCTGGCATTGTCGACTAGGACACATTAGTCAAAAGCGCATGAAGAAGCTCCATGATGATGGAATTCTAACTTCATTCGAGTTTGAATCATTCGAGACATGCGAGTCTTGCCTACTCGGTAAGATGACTAAGACTCCTTTTGCAAAGAGTTGCGAGAGTGCGTCCGAGCTGTTGGAACTTATACATAGTGATGTATGTGGACCAATGAGCACGACGGCCAGAGGTGGTTTCCAATACTTCGTGACTTTACCGACGACTTGAGTAGATATGGATATGTCTACTTGATGAGGCACAAGTCAGAAACTTTTGAAAAGTTCAAGGAGTTTCAGAATGAAGTGGAAAATCAACTCGGCAAGAAAATTAAACTTCTACAATCTGATCGTGGCGGTGAGTATATGAGCCAGGAGTTTGATGATCATCTGAAGAGTCATGGAATAGTTCCACAACTGACTCCTCCAGGTACGCCATAGAGAAATGGTGTGTTGGAACGGAGGAATCGGACCCTGTTGGACATGGTCCGATCGATGATGAGTCAGTCGGATCTACCCTTGTCATTTTGGGGATACGCTCTAGAAACTGCAGCTTTCACACTAAACAGGGTATCATCTAAGTCCGTAGATAAGACACCATATGAGATATGGACTGCGAAGAGTCACAGTTTGTCTTTTCTGAAAATTTGGGGATGTGAAGCATATGTCAAGCGACTCCAGTCGGATAAGCTCACACCCAAATCGGACAAGTGCATATTCGTGGGATATCCAAGGGAAACCTTGGGATATTACTTCTACAACCGTGAAGAGGGCGAAGTGTTTGTCGCTCGACATGGAGTTTTCCTTGAGAAAGAGTTTCTCAATCGGAAGGCTAGTGGGAGGACGGTCCGACTAGAAGAAATTCGAGAACCACACGGGGACGTTCCGGTAGGTGATACTGTCACACCGGAGTTAGTCAGGGAACTTGTAGTGGAGTCGACACCGGTTGCACAGAGGTCAGAAAGGTTACGCAATTTGCATGACTGCAATGTGTTGTTCTTGGAGAACAACGAGCCGACTACGTATGCGGAAGCGATGGAGAGCCCTGATTCCGAGTTATGGCTTGAGGCCATGAGATCCGAATTAAAGTCCATGGATGACAATCAAGTTTGTAACTTGGTTGATCTGCCAGATGGCGTTTGAGCTATTGAGTGCAAGTGTATCTTTAAGAAGAAAACTGATATGGACGGAAATGTCACAGTCCATAAGGCTCGACTTGTTGCTAAAGGTTATCGACAAGTTCAAGGAGTTGACTACGATGAGACTTACTCACCGGTAGCGATGCCTAAATATGGCAGATCGATGTCAAAACGGCTTTCCTTAATGGAAATTTAACCAAGGATGTGTATATGACACAACCCGAGGGTTTTGTCGGTCCAAAGAAGTCTAGCATGGTATGCAAGCTTCACAGATCCATTTATGGATTAAGGCAAGCATCTCGGAATAGGAACATTCGTTTTAATGAAGTTATCAAAGAGTTTGGTTTCATCAAGAATGATTGTGATCATTGTGTATTCAAGAAGGTTAGTGGGAGCTCAGTTGCATTTCTGATCTTATATGTGGATGACATATTATTGATTGGAAATGATGTTCAAATGCTTGAATCTGTCAAGGACTCACAGAAAAATAGTTTTTCTATGAAGGACTTGGGAGAAGCAGCTTACATTTTGGGAATCAAGATCTATAGAGATAGATCAAGAAGGCTTATTGGTTTAAGCCAGAGCGCGTATATTGACAAGGTGTTGAAGCGGTTCAACATGCAAGATGCCAAGAAAGGTTTCTTGCCCTTGTCACATGGCATTAGTCTTAGCAAGACTTAGAGTCCTACGACTCCTGATGAGCGAAGATGCATGGATGGGATTCCGTATGCTTCGGCTGTTGGGTCCATCGTGTATGCTATGGTATGTACTCGTCCCGATGTTAGTTTTGCTCTTAGAGTGGTGGGAAGATACCAGGCTGATCCAGGAGAGAGTCACTGGACAGCGGTTAAGAATATCCTTACGTACTTGAGAAGGACTAAGGATATGTTACTGGTTTATGGAGGTGAGGATGAGCTCGTTGTAAAGAGTTACATCGATGCTAGTCTCCAAACATATAGGGATGATAGTCGATCGCAATCTGGGTTTGTGTTCATTCTCAACGGAGGAGCAGTGAGCTGGAGGAGCTTCAAGAAAGATACGGTAGCTGATTCTACAACAGAGGCCGAGTACATTGCGGCTTCTGAAGCTGCAAAAGAAGGTGTTTGGGTGAAGAATTTTATTTCTGATCTTGGTGTGGTTGAGGGCACATCTAATCCATTGGACCTCTATTGTGATAATAGTGGTGCCATTGCGCAAGTCAAGGAAGCACGGAACCATCATAAAACCCAACATATACTCAGGCGTTTTAACCTTGTTCGCGACATTGTCGAAAGAGGTGATGTAAACATATGCAAGGTACACACGGATGCAAATGTTGCTGATCCATTGACGAAGACTCTCCCACGTCCGAAGCATGAGGCGCACATGAGCTCCATGGGCATATGATGCCTAAATGATTGACTCTAGTGCAAGTGGGAGACTGTTGGAGATATGCCCTAGAGGCAATCATGTGATGATGATATTTCCATATGTATTCATGAGTCCTTTGTATTGTCCTTGAACATCATCAATGATATGTATCAATAAGTATGTGACTTGTTTGTGGAACTATGTATTGTATGATGATTGTTTTAATGGTCCCTAGTTGATAAGGTTATGCCGACACATATCCTTGACTAGTATACGACTCGGTTGATGACTATGTTTCACAAGTCATGTGCATGGAGATGCTAAACCGATAGTATGGGCTCGGGGATGGAGATCACCGAGCCGGACAGACCCACTTTGAGACGCAGCGAGATATAGTCATCTCTTAGTCTCAAGTGCAATGTCTATGCCATGTGCTAGACCTGAGGTCCTCGCATGTTCTCGGGATGAGGATCAACTCACTTAGGGTCTATCAAACGCTACTCCGTAACTGGGTAGTTATAAAGGTAGCTTTCAGGTGAGTCGTGAGACATGCCGTGAGACATGGTTGACCAAGATGGGATTTGCCCCTCCTATTTGGAGAGATATTCTCTGGGCCCTCTCGAGTGATCAGATTCGAAAAGCATGGCCATGCGACTTGGGTTAAGTGTTAACCCAGTTCGGGAATCTGTATCATGGTTTCGAGAAGAGAGGTCGAGCTATCACAAGGGTGACAAGTACTCACCTTGAGATCGACAACAAATATCATGAGGCAAAAGTAATGTTGCATATGACACATTGTTGAGGTTCGTCAAACGACTTTACGCCCACATGGGAGTTGGCACGTTCTGCTAGGAGCCGCTACCAACTATCGACTCTGGTCGTGTCCATGTGTACATGAACCTATAGGGTCGCACACTTAAGGGGATGCAGCCCATTCGAATTAGATTCGAGTGGAAAATGGATGTGGACTCCTAGTGGGCTCAAGTGTTGAGCCCATCTCGGAGGTCTATATAAAGGGGAGTGGGCACACCACTTAGGGTTGATCCGATCAAACCCTGGTTAGCCACCGCCACTCCCCACGCCCATGTCGCGCGACCGGACCTAGCAGTCCGCCGCTCGACGCTGCCACCCCGTACGTGTGGATACCTCGGAGGCATCGCATCTGCGGTGCTTGGACGAACCGTTCGAGGGAACCGCGAGGTGCCGTTCGTGGGTCTTCGTTGTTCACGGTAGATCAGGAACGCGAGGAGGAGACGGGCTGTGAGATCGACTACACGCATCACCAACTCTATTTCCGCTGCGGTGACTGCGCGTCTAGTGGTAAACCCGATCCCCTGATCTATTTCCAGCAGCATGATCTTGGGTGCGCGGTAGAAAATTTTATTTGGCGCTAGCGTAGCGTACCGCGTGTTCCAACACTACCAAGGATAATCGACATACTATCGTCCTCAGGAATATCAAGAATAACAAAGTCTGTTAAAATAGTAACATTTGCAACCACAACAGGCACATCCTCACAAATACCGACAGGTATAGCGGTTGATTTATCGGCCATTTGCAAAGATATTTCAGTAGGTGTCCAAGAAAAAGGATTTCTGAACCAATGGCTCTCTTTCTTTACCGTGCATCCTAGCAACGAAGTCTCTCTAATCATAACATTGATTCTTTGATTGTGGGTTATCAAGATCAACAGCAGGTTCATTCTCTACATCATTGTTATTTCTAGGTTGAGCATCAACATGAAAATCATCATTAATATTATCACTAGGTTAATGTTCATCACTAGATTGTGTTTCAGCATCAGAAATAGAAATATCATTGGGATTCTCAGGTGTGTCTACAATAGGTTCACTAGAAGCATGCAAAGTCCTATCTTTTTTCTTTTTCTTCTTTTTAGAAGGACTAGGTGCAACAACATTAGTTCTCTGAGAATCTTTCTCAATTCTCTTAGGGTGGCCTTCAGGATAAAAAGGTTCCTGAGTCATTTTACCCCCTCTAGTCACAACTCTAATAGCATTATCATTCTTCTTATTATTTAATTCATTGAGCAAATCATTTTGAGCTTTAAGCACTTGTTCTACTTGAGTGGTAACCATAGAAGCATGTTTACTAATGAGTTTAAGTTCACCTTTAACTCTAGACATATAATCACTCAAGTGTTCAGTCATATAAGCATTACGTTTCAATTGTCTACCAACATAAGCATTGAAGTTTTCTTGTTTATAACAATAAAATTATCGAACTCATCTAAGCATTGGCTAGCAGACTTATAGCAAGGAATATCACCTTCATCAAATCTATAGAGAGAATTTACCTTCACTACCTGTGATGGGTTATCAAGACCATGTATTTCTTCAACAGGCGGCAAATTAAGACCATGTATTTCTTCAATAGGAGGTAAATTCTTAACATCATCAGCTTTAATAGCCTTTTCTTTCATAGATTTCTTTGCCTCTTGCATATCTTCAGGATTGAGAAATAGAATACCCCTTTTCTTTGGAATTGGCTTAGGAGTTGGTTCAAGAAGTGTCCAATTATTTTCATTAGTCAACATATTATTCAATAGCAATTCAGCTTGATCAACTGTTCTTTCCCTGAAAACACAACCAGCACAACTATCCAGGTGGTCTCTGGAAGCATCAGTTGGTCCATTATAAAAGATATCAAGTATTTTGATGACCCACAAGTATAGCGGATATATCGTAGTCCTTTTGATAAGTAAGAGTGTCGAACCCAACGAGGAGCAAAAGGAAATGATAAGCGGTTTTCAGTAAGGTATTCTCTGCAAGCACTGAAATTATCGGTAACAGATAGTTTTGTGATAAGGTAATTTGTAACGGGTAACAAGTAAAGAAAGTAAATAAGATGCAGCAAGATGGCCCAATCCTTTTTGTGGCAAAGGACAAGCCTGGACAAACTCTTATATAGAGAAAAGCGCTCCCGAGGACACATGGGAATTATCGTCAAGCTAGTTTTCATCACGCTCATATGATCCGCGTTCGTTACTTTGATAATTTGGTATGTGGGTGGACCGGTGCTTGGGTGATGTCCTTTCTTGGACAAGCATCCCACTTATGATTAACCCCTATTGCAAGCATCCGCAACTACAAAAGAAGTATTAAGGTAAACCTAACCATAGGATGAAATATATGGATCCAAATCAGCCCCTTACGAAGCAACGCATAAACTAGGGTTTAAGCTTCTGTCACTCTAGCAACCCATCATCTACTTATTACTTCCCAATGCCTTCCTCTAGGCCCAAATAATGGTGAAGTGTCATGTACTCGATGTTCACATAACACCACTAGAGGAGAGACAACATACATCTCATCAAAATATCGAACGAATACCAAATTCACATGACTACTTATAGCAAGACTTCTCCCATGTCCTCAGGAACAAACGTAACTACTCACAAAACATATTCATGTTCATAATTAGAGGGGTATTAATATGCATAATGTATCTGAACATATGATCTTCCACCAAATAAACCAACTAGCATCAACTACAAGGAGTAATCAACACTACTAGTAACCCACAGGTACTAATCTGAGGCTTTGGGACAAAGATTGGATACAAGAGATGAACTAGGGTTTGAGAGGAGATGGTGCTAGTGAAGATGTTGATGGAGATTGACCCCCTCCCTATGAGAGGATCATTGGTGATGACGATGGCGATGATTTCTCCCTCCCGGAGGGAAGTTTCCCCGGCAGAACAGCTCTGCCGGAGCCCTAGATTGGTTCCGCCAAGGTTCCGCCTCGTGGCGGCGGAGTTTCTTCCTGAAAGCTTGCTTATGATTTTTCCTCGGACGAAAGACTTCATATAGCAGAAGATGGGCACCGGAGGCCTGTCAGGGGGCCCACGAGGTAGGGGGCGCACCCAGGGGGTAGGGCGCGCCTCCCACCTGTTGGGGAACGTAGTAATTTCAAAAAAATTCCTACACGCACGCAAGATCATGGTGATGCATAGCAACGAGAGGGGAGAGTGTTGTCCACGTACCCTCGTAGACTGAAAGCGGAAGCGTAAGCACAATGCGGTTGATGTAGTCGTGCGTCTTCACGATCCGACCGATCAAGTGCCGAACACACGGCACCTCCGAGTTCAGCACACGTTCAACCCGATGACGTCCCTCGAACTCCGATCCAGCCGAGTGTTGAGGGAGAGTTTCGTCAGCACGACGGCGTGGTGATGATGATGATGTTCTACCGACGCAGGGCTTCGCCTAAGCACCGCTACAGTATTATCAAGGTGGACTATGGTGGAGGGGGGCACCGCACATGGTTAAAAGATCAAACGATCACTTGTTGTGTCTCTAGGGTGCCCCCTGCCCCCGTATATAAAGGAGCAAGGGGGGAGGTGCGGCCGGCCAGGAGGGGCGCGCCAGGAGGAGTCCTACTCCCTCCCTCCCTTTTCCTTGTTGGACTAGGAGTGGAGGGGGAAAGAGAAGGGAGAGAGGAAGGAAAGGGGGGCGCCGCCCCCCTCTCCTTGTCCTATTCGGACTAGGGGGAAAGGGCGTGCGGCCCTGCCCTGGCCGCCTCTCCTCTTCTCCACTAAGGCCCACTATGGCCCATTAAGCTCCCGGGGGGTTCCGGTAACCTCCCGGTACTCCGATAAAATCTCGATTTCACCCGGAACACTTCCGATATCCAAACATAGGCTTCCAATATATCAATCTTCATGTCTCGACCATTCCGAGGCTCCTCGTCATGTCTGTTATCACATCCGGGACGCCGAACAACCTTCGGTACATCAAAACATATAAACTCATAATATACCTGTCATCAAAACGTTAAGCGTGCGGACCCTACGGGTTCGAGAACTATGTAGACATGACCGAGACATGTCTCCGGTAAATAACCAATAGCGGAACCTGGATGCTCATATTGGCTCCCACATATTCTCTGAAGGTATTTATCGGTCGACCGCATAACAACATCGTTGTTCCCTTTGTCATCGGTATGTACTTGCCCGAGATTCGATCGTCGGTATCTCAATACCTAGTTCAATCTCGTTACGGCAAGTCTCTTTACTCGCTCAGTAATACATCATCCGCAACTAACTCATTAGTTGCAATGCTTGCAAGGCTTAAGTGATGTGCATTACCGAGAGGGCCCAGAGATACCTCTCCGACAATCGGAGTGACAAATCCTAATCTCGAAATACGCCAACCCAACAAGTACCTTCGGTGACACCTGTAGAGCACCTTTATAATCATCCAGTTACGTTGTGACGTTTGGTATCACGCAAAGTGTTCCTCCGAAAAACGGGAGTTGCATAATCTCATAGTCATAGGAACATGTATAAGTCATGAAGAAAGCAATAGCAACATACTAAACGATCGAGTGCTAAGCTAACGGAATGGGTCAAGTCAATCACATCATTCTACTAATGATGTGATATCGTTAATCAAATGACAACTCTTTGTCCATGGCTAGGAAACATAACCATCTTTGATCAACGAGCTAGTCAAGTAGAGGCATACTAGTGATACTCTGTTTTCTATGTATTCACACATGTATCATGTTTCTGGTTAATACAATTCTAGCATGAATAATAAACATTTATCATGAAATAAGGAAATAAATAATTACTTTATTATTGCCTCTAGGGAATATTTCCTTCACCACCCTCGTGGCCAGGGTGTGGCCCCCCTCTAGTATTTTCTCCGCTTAGTATTTTTTATTAATTCCAAAAATGACTTCTGTGAAGTTTCAGGACTTTTGGAGCTGTGCAGAATAGGTCTCTAATATTTGCTCCTTTTCCAGCCCAGAATTCCAACTGCCGTCATTCTCCCTCTTCATGTAAACCTTGTAAAATAAGAGAGAATAGGCATAAGTATTGTGACATAACGTGTAATAACAGCCCATAATGCAATAAATATCGATATAAAAGCATGATGCAAAATGGACGTATCAACTCCCCCAAGCTTAGACCTCGCTTGTCCTCAAGCGGAAGCCGATAACGACAAATATGTCCACATGTTTAGAGATAGAGGTGTCTATAAAATAAAATACGAACATGAAGGCATCATGATCATTCTTATAACAACAACATATATGGATATTGTCATATGATTTCTTATGCTCAAGTAATAATCTATTCACGACATCAAGTATGAATCAGAAACTTCATTGAAAACTAACAAACTATAATCTCAATCATTGAAGCGATTGCAATTTATCATAACATCATAAAGAGTCTATGTAAGAGCTTCTCAGCAAGTCCACATACTCAACTATCATTAGGCTTTCACAATTGCTAACACTCACGCAATACTTATGGGTATGGAGTTTTAATCGAACACAGAGAAAGATATGGGCTTAAAGTTTTGCCTCCAAACCTTTTACCTTGAGGGTAATGTCAACAATAATAGTTCATGCCAACTTACATCCAATTGGATATATATATCAGGATCTTTCCAACACAGTGTGCTTGCCAAAGGATAAAATGTAAAAAGTAAGGTGAAGATCACCATGACTCTTGCAAGGTATAAGACAAAAGTAAAAGATAGGCCCTTCGCAGAGGGAAGCAGAGGTTGTCATGTGCTTTTATGGTTGGATGCGCGAAATCTTAATGCAAAAGAACGTCACTTTATATTGCCACTTGTGATATGGACCTTTATTATGCAGTCCGTCGCTTTTATTGCTTCCATATCACAAGATCGTATAAAGTTTGTTTTCTCCATACTAATAGATCATACATATTTAGGAAGCAATTTTTATTGCATGCACCGATGACAACTTACTTGAAGGATCTTACTCAATCCATAGGTAGATATGGTGGACTCTCATGGCAAAACTAGGTTTAAGGATATTCGGAAGCACAAGTAGTATCTCTACTTGGTGCAAAGAATTTGGCTAGCATGAGAGGGAAAGGCAAGCTCAACATGTTGGATGATCCATGACAATATACTTTATTTCAGATATAAGAAAACATAACCCATTACGTTGTCTTCCTTGTCCAACATCAACTCTTTAGCATGTCATACTTTAATGAGTGCTCACAATCATAAAAGATGTCCAAGATAGTATACTTATATGTGAAAACCTTTCTTTCTTCATTACTTCCTATTAATTGAAACTATGACCAAAACTATGTTTGTCAGCTCTCAACAACTTTTATTCGTCATACTCTTTATATGTGAAGTCATTACTCTCCATAAGATCAACATGATATCTTTATTTCTCTTTATTCTTTCTTTTTCTTTTATTTCCTCACGATCATAGCAAGGTAGTCAAGCCCTTGACTCAACACTAATCTTTATCATATATATCTCACGGACTCGATTACATAGAAGGATCAAGAAGCAAAACTCAAAACTAAATCATACTAAAACTTTATTCTACTAGATCAAGATATTACCAAAAGGATCGAACTAAGAAAAACAGTAAAGATAGGAGTGTGATGGTGATACGATACCGGGGCACCTCCCCCAAGCTTGGCAGTTGCCAAGGGGACTGCCCATACCCATGTGATTATGTCTCCTTCCTCGAAAGTGGTGGTGATGGGGATAATTATGCCTTCATCTTTCTCATTTTATGCCCAAGAAGGGCAATTTCCTCCTTTAAATCATCGACCTCCGATTCCAGCTTCAAGATCTTGTCACACAAATCTCCTTTGCTTTTCTGCCGAAAACGAGAAGGAATAGATCGGTTGTTAGACAGTTTAGCCCTTTTTGGAAGACTAGACTTCTTGAACTTCACGTGCATATCCCCCGGTTGAGGTAAAGGGACATCCTCCTCCTCTGAACTTGAATCCTTGATCCTCATCAAATGAGCATCCTCCTCATCCGTAGTTCGACCACAAGGAGATAGATCCCCATAGGTCTTTGGGTCAGCAACGATATGTGAGATATAGCTCTCTCCGTCAGAATCCTAAGATGACATCTTGCTCCAAACCTGCTGCAGAAACAGCTTGAAACAAGAACAGAGGATAATTGCGTGATACGGTGGTCAAAACCTTCGGGAGATTATATAATGAATTTCTACCGACCGAAAGAAGTATCGTGCAAGAAAACGAAGTCCGGAGAGTGCACGAGGTGCCCACGAGGCAGGGGGCGCGCCCAGGGGGGTAGGGCGCGCCTCCCACCCTCGCGGAAGCCTCGTTTCCTTCCCGGACTACTTCTTATTTTCCTATTTTCTTAAATATTCCAAAACGGAGAAAATTGCCATTAGAACTATTTTGGAGTCGGTTTACTTATCGTACCACGTACTTATTCCTTTTCGGAGTCTGAAATGTTCTAGAGAGTGTCCCTTATGTATTCCTCCGGGGTTACGGTTTCAATAATATTAGTTTCAACATTTATAGGATTACCTGAGATATAATGTTTGATTCTTTGACCGTTCACCACCTTCGGATTTGTGCCTTCGAAGTTGTTGATTTTTATGGCACCGGAACGATAGACCTCCTCGATAACGTAAGGACCTTCCCATTTAGAGAGAAGTTTTCCTGCAAAAAATCTTAAACGAGATTTGAATAGCAACACATAATCACCTATATTAAACTCACGCTTTTGTATCCTTTTGTCATGCCATCTTTTAACTTTTTCTTTAAACAGTTTGGCATTCTCATAAGCCTGGGTTCTCCATTCATCAAGTGAGCTAATGTCAAAAAGCCTCTTCCCACCGGCAAGTTTGAAATCATAGTTGAGCTCTTTAATGGCCCAATATGCCTTATGTTCTAATTCGAGAGGTAAGTGACATGCTTTTCCATAAACCATTTTATACGGAGACATACCCATAGGATTTTTATATGCAGTTCTATAGGCCCATAATGCATCATCAAGTTTCTTGGACCAATTCTTTCTAGATCTATTAACAGTCTTTTGCAAAATTAATTTAAGCTCTCTATTGCTCATTTCTACTTGATCACTAGACGGTGGGTGATAAGGAGATGCATTTCTATGATTAACATCATACTTAGCAAGCATTTTACGAAAAGCACCATGAATAAAATGTGAACCACCATCAGCCATTAAATATCTAGGGACTCCAAACCTCGGAAAAATAACTTCTTTAAGCATCTTAATAGAAGTGTTATGATCAGCACTATTAGTTGGAATAGCTTCTACCCACTTAGTAACATAATCAATAGCAACTAAAATATGTGTATACCCATTAGAGGAAGGAAACGGTCCCATATAATCAAAGCCCCAAACATCGAATGGTTCAATCACGAGTGAATAATTCATAGGCATCTCTTGATGTCTACTAATGTTACCAATTCTTTGACATTCATCACAAGATAAGACAAACTTACGGGCATCCTTGAAGAGAGTAGGCCAATAAAAACTGGATTGCAATACCATATGCACAGTTCTATCTCCAACGTGGTGTCCTCCATAAGCTTCGGAGTGACACTTGTGTAGGATCTGCTCCTGTTCATGCTCAGGTATACAACGTCTAATAACACCATCTACTCCTTCCTTATAAAGGTGTGGGTCATCCCAGAAGTAATGCCTCAAATCATAGAAAAACTTTTTCTTTTGCTGGTATGTGAAACTAGGTGGTATAAATTTAGCAACAATGTAATTAGCATAATCAGCATACCATGGAGCAGTACGAGAAGCATTTATGACGTTTGATTGTTCATCAGGAAAGCTATCATCAATAGGTAGTGGGTCATCAAGAACATTCTCTAACCTAGACAAGTTATGCCAGAACGGGTTCTCAGCTCCTTTCTATCAATAATATGCAAATCAAATTCTTGTAGTAGGAGAACCCATCTAATAAGTCTAGGTCTAGAATCTTTCTTTTCCATAAGATATTTAATAGCAGCTTGATCAGTGTGAATAGTGTCTTTAGAATCAACAATATAAGGTCTGAACTTATCACAAGAAAATACAACTGCTAAGAATTCCTTTTCAGTAGTAGCATAATTTCTCTGGGCATTGTCTAGAGTTTTACTAGCATGTTGAATGACATTTAATTTCATATCAACTCTTTGTCCTAGAACAGCACCTACAGCATAATCACTAGCATCACACATAATTTCAAAGGGTAAATTCCAATCAGGTGGCTGGACAATAGGTGCAGAAATTAATGCTTTCTTAAGTATTTCAAATGCTTCCACACAATCATCATCGAAGACAAAGGGGATATCTTTTTGTAATAGATTAGTCAGAGGCCGAGAAATTTTTGAGAAGTCCTTAATGAACCTCCTATAAAAACCGACATGACCAAGGAAACTTCTTATACCTTTGATGTCCTTGGGACACGGCATCTTTTCAATAGCATCAACTTTAGCTTTGTCAACTTTAATACCTCTTTCAGAAATTTTATGCCCCAAGACAATACCTTCATTAACCATAAAGTGGCACTTCTCCCAATTCAAGACAAGGTTAGTTTCTTAACATCTCTGCAAAACTCGATCAAGGTTGCTCAAGCAATCATCAAAAGAGGATCCATAAACAGAGAAAACATCCATGAAAACCTCACAAATCTTTTCACAAAAGTCAGAGAATATGGCCATCATGCATCTTTGAAAGGTAGCAGGTGCATTACATAAACCAAAATTATACGTCTATAAGCAAAGGTACCGAAAGGGCAAGTAAAAGTGGTCTTTTCTTGATCATCACCTGACACAGGTATTTGAGAGAAACCAGAGTAACCATCTAGAAAGAAAAAATGTGCATGTTTGGATAATATTTCTAGCATTTGATCAATGAAAGGCAAAGGGTAATGATCTTTTTTAGTACCTTTATTTAATTTGTGGAAATCAATCACCATCCTATAACCTGTAATAATTCTTTGTGGAATCAATTCATCTTTATCATTAGGAACGACAGTAATACCTCCCTTCTTAGGGACACAATGAACAGGACTTACCCAACGACTATCGAGAATCGGATAAATTATACCTGCTTCAAGGAGCTTTAATATTTCCTTTCTTACCACTTCTTTCATCTTAGGATTTAGCCATCGTTGGTGATCAATAACTGGTTTGGCACCTTTCTCCAAATTTATTTTGTGTTGACATAGAGTGGGACTAATGCCCTTAAGATCATCAAGAGTATATCCAATAGCAGCACGGTGCTTCTTGAGAGTTTTCAATAATTTATTTTCTTCATTCTCTAAAAGGTTAGCACTAACAATAACAGGATATATCTTCTTTTCATCAAGATAAGCATATTTAAGAGTATCAGGTAATGGTTTAAGCTCAAACACGGGATCACCCTTCAGTGGAGGAGGATCCCCTAGGATTTCAACAGGCAAGTTGTGTTTTAGAATGGGTCCCTGTTTAAAGAATACTTCATCTATTTCCCTTGTTTCATTCATAAACATATCATTTTCATGGTCGAGCAAATATTGTTCTAAAGGATCATTAGGAGGCACGGCAATAGAAGCAAGACCAATAATTTCATCTTTACTAGGCAATTCTTCCTCACGGGGTTGTCTACTAAATTTAGCAAAATTAAACTCATGAGACATATCACCCAAACCAATAGTAACAACATCCTTTTCGCAGTCTATCCTAGCATTAACAGTGTTCAAGAAGGGTCTACCAAATATAATGGGACAAAAGCTATCTTGTGGGGAACCAAGAACAAGAAAATCAGCAGGATATTTAACTTTCCCACACAATACTTCAACATCTCTAACAATCCCGATTGGTGAAATAGTATCTCTATTGGCAAGCTTAATCGTAACATCAAATTCTTCTATCTCAGCAGGTGCAATACCATGCATAATTTCTTTGTATAAGGAATGAGGTATTGCACTTGCACTAGCAGCCATATCACATAAGCCATGATAACAATGATCTCCTATTTTAATAGAAATAACAGGCATGCCTACAACAGGTCTATGTTTATTTTTAGCATCAGGTCTAGCAATTCTAGCAGCTTCATTGCAGAAGTAAATAACATGCCCATCAATATTATCGGCCAAGAGATCTTTAACCATAGCAATTTTAGGTTCAACTTTAACTTTCTCGGGGGGTTTGTGTGTCCTAATATTACTTTTTTTACTACAGTTGAAGCTTTAGCATGATCCTTTATTCCAACAGGGAAAGGTGGCTTCTCAATATAAGCAGTAGGAACGACAGGATCATTATAAGTGATAGTCTTTTCTTCAACTTTAATAGGTGCAACTACTTTTACTTCAATCGGAGGATTATATTTAAACCACTTCTCCTTAGGGAGATCAACATGAGTAGCAAAGGATTCACAGAAAGAAGCTACTATCTCAGAGTCAAGTCCATATTTAGTGCTAAATTCACGGAAAACATCGGTATCCATAAAAGATTTAACACAATCAAACTTAGGTGTTATACCTGACTCCTTACCTTCGTCGAGGTCCCAATCTTCAGAGTTGCGTTTTAATTCTTTCCAATAAATCCCATTTGAATTCAACAGTCTTCATCATAAAAGATCCAGTACAAGAAGTATCGAGCATGGAGCGATTATTGAGAGAAAGCCGAGCATAAAATTTTTGAATAATCAATTCTCTTGAGAGCTCATGATTGGGGCATGAATATAACATTGACTTAAGCCTCCCCCAAGCTTGAGCGATGCTCTCTCCTTCACGAGGCCAAAAATTATATATATAATTACGATCACGATGAACAAGATGCATAGGATAAAACTTCTGGTGAAATTCCAATATCAATCGTTTGTAGTTCCATGATCCCATATCATCACATAGCCTATACCATGTCAATGCCTCTCCCTTCAAAGATAAAGGGAAGACCTTCTTATTGATAACATCATCAGGCATACCTGCAAGCTTAAATAATCCACAAACTTCATCCACATAGATTAGGTGTAAATCGGGATGCAATGTTCCATCTCCTGCAAAAGGATTAGCTAGCAGTTTCTCTATCATACCCGAAGGAATTTCAAAGTAAACATTTTCAGTAGGTTTAGTAGGTTGAGGAGCAACTCTTTGCTCTACTGGTCGGGGTGAAGAAACCCGAACAAGCCCCTCAGAGGATTACTTTCCATAGTAACAAGTGACAGTAAATTTCAGCACACTATATAAATTTTTCCTTACCAAGTTCCACCTACCAAAGGTGCTTCACTCCCCGGCAACGGCACCAGAAAAGAGTCTTGATGACCGACAAGTATAGGGGATCTATCGTAGTCCTTTCGATAAGTAATAGTGTCGAACCCAACGAGGAGCAGAAGGAAATGATAAGCAGTTTTCGAAGAAGGTATTCTCTGCAAGCACTTTGAAATTATCGATGTGAGATAGTTTTGTGATAAGGTAATTTGTAACGGGTAACAAGTAAAGAAAGTAAATAAGATGCAGCAAGATGGCCCAATCCTTTTTGTAGCAAAGGACAAGCCTGGACAAACTCTTATATAGAGAAAAGCGCTCTCGAGGACACATGGGAATAATCGTCAAGCTAGTTTTCATCACGCTCATATGATTCGGGTTCGTTACTTTTATAATTTGGTATGTGGGTGGACCGGTGCTTGGGTGTTGTCCTTTCTTGGGCAAGCATCCCACTTATGATTAACCCCTATTGCAAGCATCTGCAACTACAAAAGAAGTATTAAGGTAAACCTAACCATAGCATGAAACATATGGATCCAAATCAGCCCCTTACGAAGCAACGCATAAACTAGGGTTTAAGCTTTTGTCACTCTAGCAACCCATCATCTACTTATTACTTCCCAATGCCTTCCTCTAGGCCCAAATAATGGTGAAGTGTCATGTAGTCGACGTTCACATAACACCACTAGAGGAGAGACAACATACATCTCATCAAAATATCAAACGAATACCAAATTCACATGACTACTTATAGCAAGACTTCTCCCATGTCCTCAGGAACAAACGTAACAACTCACAAATCATATTCATGTTCATAATCAGAGGGGTATTAATATGCATAATGGATCTGAACATATGATCTTCCACCAAATAAACCAACTAGCATCAACTACAAGGAGTAATCAGCACTACTAGTAACCCACAGGTACCAATCTGAGGCTTTGGGACAAAGATTGGATACAAGAGATGAACTAGGGTTTGAGAGGAGATGGTGCTGGCGAAGATGTTGATGGAGATTAACCCCCTCCCTATGAGAGGATCATTGGTGATGACGATGGCGATGATTTCCCCCTCCCGGAGGGAAGTTTCCCCTGGCAGAACAGCTCTGCCGAAGCGCTAGATTGGTTCTGCCAAGGTCCCGCCTCGTGGCGGTGGAGTTTCTTCCCGAAAGCTTGCTTCTGATTTTTCCTCGAACGGAAGACTTCATATAGCAGAAGATGGGCACCGGAGGCCTGCCAGGGGGCCCATGAGGCAGGGGGCGCGCCAGGGGGTAGGGCGCCTCCCACCTCGTGGCTGTGGTGTGGCCCCTTTGGTATTTTCTCCGCTTAGTATTTTTATTAATTCCAAAATGACTTCCGTGAAGTTTCAGGACTTTTGAGCTGTGCGAGAATAGGTCTCTAATATTTGCTCCTTTTCCAGCCTAGAGTTCCAGTTGCCTGCATTCTCCCTCTTCATGTAAACCTTGTAAAATAAGAGATAATAGGCATAAGTATTGTGACATAACGTGTAATAACAGCCCATAATGCAATAAATATCGATATAAAAGCATGATGCAAAATGGACGTATCATATTTCATTTTCTTGAGAGGATGATCAGGCAAAGCATTAAGCAACTGGAGAAGCCTCACCCAAGCTTGTGGGAGACTCTCTTCTTCAATTTGCACAAAATTATATATTTCCCTTAAAGGAGCTTGTTTCTTATGAGCGGGGAAATATTTAGCAGAGAAGTAATAAATCATATCCTGGGGACTACGCACACAACCAGGATCAAGAGAATTAAACCATGTTTTAGCATCACCCTTTAATGAGAACGGAAATAACTTAAGGATATAGTAGTAGCGAGTTTTCTCATCATTAGTGAACAAGGTGGCTATATCATTTAATTTAGTAAGATGTGCCACAACAGTTTCAGATTCATAGCCATAAAAAGGATCAGATTCAACCAAAGTAATTATCTCAGGATCAACAGAGAAATCATAATCCGTATCAGTAACACAGATAGGTGAAGTAGCAAAAGCAGGGTCATATTTCATTCTAGCATTCAAGGACTTTTCTTTCAGCTTAGCTAATAATTTCTTAAGATCATATCTATCATTGCAAGCAAGAAAGTCTCTAGCAGTTTCTTCATCCATAACATAACCCTCAGGCACAACAGGCAATTCATATCTAGGGGGAGAATCATCATCACTTTCATCAATATTATCAGTTTCAATAATTTCATTCTCTCTAGCCCTAGCAAGTTGTTCATCAAGAAATTCACCTAGTGGCAAGTATCAAGCATAGAAGTAGTTTCATCATAAGTATCATGCATAGCAGAAGTGGCATCATCAATAACATGCGACATATCAGAATTAATAGCAGAAGCAGGTTTAGGTGTCACAAGCTTACTCAAAACAGAGGATGAATCAAGTGTAGAGCTAGATGGCAGTTCCTTACCTCCCCTCGTAGTTGAGGGAAAAATCCTAGTTCTTTCGTCTTTCAAGTTCCTTATAGTGATCAGCAGATATAAATCCCAAGTGACTCAAAGAATAGAGCTATGCTCCCCGGCAACGGCGCTAGAAAATATTCTTGATAACCCATAAGTATAGGGGATCGCAACAGTTTTCGAGGGTAGAGTATTCAACCCCAATTTATTGATTCGACAAGGGGAGCCAAAGAATATTCTCAAGTATTAGCAGTTGAGTTGTCAATTCAACCAAATCTGGATAACTTAATATCTGCAGCAAAGTATTTAGTAGCAAAGTAGTATGGAAGTAATGGTAACGGTAGCAAAAGTAATGGTAGCAGTTTTGTAGTAATTGTAACAGTGGCAACGAAAAAGTAACCAAGCAAAGTGCAATATGTGAAAAGCTCGTAGGCATTGGATCGGTGATGGAGAATTATGTCGGATGCTATTCCTCATGCAATAGTTATAACATAGGGTGACACAAAACTAGCTCCACTTCATCAATGTAATGTAGGCATGTATTCCAAATATAGTCATACGTGCTTATGGAAAAGAACTTGCATGACATCTTTTTTCCTACCCTCCCGTGGCAGCGGGGTCCTATTGGAAACTAAGGGATATTAAGGCCTCCTTTTAATAGAGTACCGGACCAAAACATTAACACTTAGTGAATACATGAACTCCTCAAACTACGGTCATCACCGGGAGTGGTCCCGATTAT
Source organism: Aegilops longissima (assembly GCA_021605205.1). Lineage (NCBI taxonomy): Eukaryota > Viridiplantae > Streptophyta > Magnoliopsida > Poales > Poaceae > Aegilops > Aegilops longissima. The sequence goes on along the minus strand of CM038681.1, from coordinate 478,859,926 downwards.
TGTCACTTCAGGGTTGCCGGATCATAACACATAGCAGATGACTATAGAATTGCAAGATAGGATCAAGAACTCACATATATTCATGAAAACATAATAGGTTCAGATATGAAATCATGGCACTCGGGCCCTAGTGACAAGCATTAAGCATAGCAAATTCATAGCAACATCAATCTCAGAACATAGTGGATACTAGGGATCAAACCCTAATAAAACTAACTCCATTACATGATAAATCTCATCCAACCCATCACCGTCCAGCAAGCCTACAATGGAATTACTCACGCACGGCGGTGGGCATCATGAAATTGGTGATGGAGGAAGGTTGATGATGACGACAGCGATTGATTCCCCTCTCCGGAGCCACGAACGGACTCCAGATCGGCCCTCCGAGAGAGATTAGGGCTTGGCGACGGCTCTGTATCGTAAAACGCGATGAATCCTTCTCTTTGATTTTTACTCCCCGAACATGAATATATAGAGTTGGAGTTGAGGTCGGTGGAGCTCCAGGGGGCCCATGAGGCAGGGGGGCGCGCCCAGAGGGTAGGCGTGCCCCCACGGCCCCACCCTCGTGGACAGGGTGTGGGCCCCTGGCCTTGATTCTTTCGCCAGTATTTTTTATTAATTCCAAAAATATTCTCCATGGAGTTTCAGGTCATTCCGAGAACTTTTATTTCTACACAAAAATAACACCATGGCAATTCTGCTGAAAACAGCGTCAGTCCGGGTTAGTTCCATTCAAATCGTGCAAGTTAGAGTCCAAAACAAGGGCAAAAGTGTTTGGAAAAGTAGATACGATGGAGACATATCACGCGCCCCCCACCAACTTGGGGGGCAAGCACCCCCTGGCCCCCCTCTAGATGCATCTAGGGGGGGCAGCCCCCTCTCCCCTTCACCCTATATATAGTGAGGGGGTGGGAGGGCAGCCGCACCCTTCCCCGGGCACAGCCCTTCCCCCCTCCAACTCCTCCTCCTCCTCAGTAGTGCTTAGCGAAGCTCACGGAGAACCACGAGCTCCACCACCACGCCGTCGTCTGAAGTTCTCCTCAACTTCTCCTCTCCCTTCTTTGGATCAAGAAGGAGGAGACGTCCCCGGGCTGTATGTGTGTTGAACGCGGAGGCGCCGTCCGTTCGGCGCTTGGATCGGATCTTCCGCGATTTGAATCGTCCCGAGTACGACTCCATCAACCGCGTTCTTGTAATGCTTCCACTTAGCGATCTTCAAGGGTATGAAGATGCACTCCCTCTCTCTCGTTGCTAGCATCTCCTAGATTGATCTTGGTGACACGTAGGAATTTTTTTGAATTATTACCACGTTCCCCAACAATTATGACAGATGGCACATGCCCCCTCTGTAATCAGTGTGAATCCATCAACCACCTACTATTCCATTGCCACCTGCTATCACCACTTTGGGCTGAGCTCACCAGTTTATGTCAAGACCCACCCCAGGGGTTGCTCCATGTCTGGGATGGAGAAGTGAACAATAAAACTTGCTCAACTATGTTGATGGCCATCCTTTGGAATATTTGGAAGAGGAGAAATGTCAAGGTTTTTTTTCGCAATGAACACCAAGGCCTCCACATAATTACGCGCTCTGCTGCTAATGACTTGCAACTAATGGTCCCACCGATGTAAAAATCCCCAAAATCAGACACCGCTTAGGGATTGGGGATACATGTTGTTTCACTTAGCCGAGAGATTATAATCCTCTGTCTCTATGTAATTTTATATTATTCCTCCCCCCCCCCCCCTTACCTCTGCTACTCTTGTAACACCCACTTTGGTTGGATAATAAATTCGAGAACAATTTTCGAAATCCAGAAACATTCTTCAAATCTTGAACATTTTTCTAGAAATTTCTTTTTTAATCTAGAGCTTTTTGAAAACGTGAACATTTTTTAAAGAAGTGAAAAAAAACATGAAAACGAATGAAAAATGTCCCTTAATGGGCGTTCCAAAGCTTGCCCGGATGTGACTGTTTGCTGCGCTTGCGAGAGCTATATCTCGTTCATAACAAGATGGAAACAACTCTTCTATCAGGTCAAGGGCAAGCGGGCTGGCCCATTCGCTCGCTGTATGTTCACTCTACTATGCTTTTCTTCGGGGGTTTTCCTTTTCCTTTTACTTTGATGTTTTTGTTCTTTTGACTGGTTTTCTTCTGTTTTTCTTTTTCTTTGTTCTAACTTCTTGTTTCTTTGTTTTTCACTAAGTTCACTGTTTTCAATGACTTTTTTCTTTTCTTTCCTTTTTCTTTATTTCTCATTAGTTTTCTTTTGTTTGTTCTTGGTTTTCGCCGATTTTTCTTTACTTTCATTTTTCTTTGTTTCATTCTTCATTTCTATTTCTTTTCATCGGTTGCGTTTGGTTTTTTCTTTCTTTTTATGTATTTTCTTGGTTTAGAACCTTTTTATTAGCTTTTTTGCTTTCTATGTATTTTTAATATGCTATCAGTTTTTACAATTTTTGAATAACGTTTTTAGGATGTAGCTTAAATTTCTTGAAACACATTAACATTTTTTAAATGTCATAAGTGTTTTAACATTTTTGAATTAAGCTAACAATTGTTTTACATTTTTATCAGTGTTTTACATTTTTTGTGAATGAACAATTGCTTTACATTGTGTTAACATTTTTTCATATTCCCTATTTTAATATATTTTATTTTTTAAGTTTTGAAATAAATGTTATTACAATATTTCCCGAAAATAGGAATACCAGAAAAAACAAAAAAAGACGAACAAACGTAATAAAAATGTTAGAAGATGAACTTACCTAGAACCTACCTGGGCCGGCCCATTGGCGACGGCCTGACTTGAGCGGTCGCTCCAACTCGCGCGTTAGGCGAGGTATAGGCACCTGGAGCACCTATGTGCCGCTTACTGCAGCAACCAGTCGGGGCTTCGAACACGGCGCCCCCCGACTGGGCCGGCCAACACAGGCAGCGTGTGGTGTAAAAAATGAAAGAAAAAGGCGAAGCTTCAGCGAGGACATGATCCCACGACCGCACACTTCTAGAGCAAGCTACCTAACCACTACGCAAGATTGCTGCTTGTGGTTAAATGGCAATACGGAAGCTATATAACTAGTCATGTCACCAGATCCAGTTATTTTTTTTCTTTTTTGGATCTTTTCTTGTAATTTCTGGAAAAAAAATGTAAGGACGTTTTTTACAACGCACATGAGTTTTAAATTTTTTTTGGCACTTTTTCGAATATGTAATCAAATTTAAAAAAAGGAAAATTTTTGAAGTTGTGCACAAATGTTGAAAACAGGAACATTTTTTAAAATTACGATCAGTTTTGATAAAAAGAGACAAGTTTTTTGAAAATGTGAACAATATTTTGAATTGTTGAAAAAAACTAAAAACAGGATCATATTTTGATTTTGTGAACAAATCCTGAAAAATATGAACATTTTGTTAAATTCCTAACAAAAATTCACAATCATGAACTGGTTTTGACAAAATGTGAACATTTTTTAATTGGTGAAATTTTTTCAAAAAGAGGAGCATTTTTTAATTTGTGAACAAATTCTGAGAACAGGAACATTTTTTAATTTGTAATTTTTTTTTGAAAAGGGGAACAATTTTTAAGAATGGTGAACAATTTTTTTAAAGATGTGATTTTTTAAAGAAAAACGTACCAAAGAAAATTTCGAAACCATCATTTTCTGGAAATTGCAAACAATTTTTGAGTTGTGAACAATTTTTGAAACATTCCAAAAAAATGTTCTCGAACCTGAAATTTGTTCATAAATTCAGAAAAATGGTCTATGTTCTGAAAAAGTGCGTACATATTTTGAATTTCTGAACATTTTCATAGACAAGAACATTTTTTTTTGCCTATGCAAACAAAAAAATTGAAACTGCAGACATTGTTTTTGAAAAACATGAAACTTTTTTGAAGTTGCGAAAAAATTATGAAATGATGAAAAAAAATTTAAACCATGAATTTTTTGAATTTTTGAACAAATATTGGAAAATGGAACATTTCATGAAATTATGAACATTTCTTGATACAAAGCGAACAAATTTTGCAAGTTATGAACAAAAATTTGAAAACATGAACATTTTCCTTAAAAATGAAAATCATTTGTAAATGTGAACATTTTTGAAAAAGAAAAAGAAATATGAGAAAGAAAAATGAAAAACAATAGTAAAGGAAATCAGAGAAAAAGAAACAAAAAAGAAATAAGTAAAGAAAATAAACAGAAAAAGAAAACAAGGAGAGAAAAGGAAAAAAGAAACAGAAAAGAAAGAAAAACGAAAGGAGAAACAGAAAAGAAAGAAATTCGGTTCAGGAACCTTCTAGAAGGTTCCCAAAACCGTAAAAAACCGGCTGGGATCCTCTAGAAGGTTCCGAAAACCGAAACTGCCTACAGTGGAAGGTGGGCCGGCCCAGCAGATCGCTGCCCTATGCGTTCTCTAGACATTTTGACGCAACGAGCGTCCAATAGGAATTTCCATAGGCACCCTCGACATGGCCCACATGAGACTTGTTGCCCAAGAAACAATATGGGCTCATATATGTTGCTGCTGAAATTGGACCGGCCCTTTGCAGAGTCCGACTAGGGTTTACCCTGCCTTTGCGCCGCCCCCCGACCTTGGTATAACCCGCCGTCGCCAGAAACCTTCGGCGCAGAACGCACCGTAACCACCGAGCACCAGCTAATTCTTGGAAGGCAAGCAAGGCGAATTCGGCATGGACTCCTTCTCGTCGCCGTCGATGTCGTCGTCAGGGTCGTCCCCCAACCCGGAGGCGCTCATGGAGCAGATCAAGGCGCAGCTCGCGCAGGCCTATGCCCAGGAACTTCTTGAGGTGGAATCTCCCCTAATGTTTTCATATCTTTATTACTTTCGTTGATCTGCTTCTACGTGGACGGCTAGGCCGCTAGTTACGCATAGATGATTCTTGATTCGTCAATAGCTGATTTGCTAAGGAGGGGAATATTTGGCTTCGTTTCGTTGCGGGCGATAATATTTTGCTAAGGAGGGGATTTTTTATCGTGCTTGCAAGCTTTTTTTCCTCCACTTTGCTAAATGCTCAGGCTTTTATAGATAGATAGACTGTTTGTGCGCTTGCAGATTCTACTTGAACAGGCAGCAACTGCATTATCTTTGATTGCCGGGTTTGAGCTCTGTTGGTTTCCTTCAAGTTTAGAGAGAAATTCAGTTTAAAGGCATCTATTAAAAGTAAGATTTTTTTAATAAAAACCAGACCGAATCTTTTTACAATCCTGATTGCTGTAATAAATACAATTGAATTAACTAAATTGAGTAGCTGGTTAGCATTGCTGCAGAAAAGGATTATTATCTTGGAAAGAGCTTTACATGTAGCAGCTGTTCAGCCATGCTCACCATGTCCTTTCTGCATCTTGTATGATATATCAAGATGATCTGCATCGTATTTCAACTTAACTGGAGCAATATGGCATGACCAGACAGCAGCGTAGTAATTTATATTGTTCTATTTTCTTGCCCTATTGAGCAACGGTCGTTGAAAACTAAGAATCCAATATTATAGAGTTTTATAATGTGCATTTTCAGTGGCAAAGATGATCCATGATGCACCTGTACACAATACAGGTGCATCAATATGGGTATGACGATACAACATTTATGAAAGTCCAATATCACCAATTTACGATTTATTTATTTGTAAAAGGAGAAGGTATAAAAAGTCCACAAGTAGGTTAATAGGAATAAATGAAGTTATAAGACAATATTATACAGAACCGATTATTTTTAAGCAAAAGTGATTCCGATACTTCCTAGCACACCCTTGAGCAATATTGGTGCTCTAGTTGTACCTGTTATACCTGATATAATGGTATATGGCCTGGCAGAGTTGTCGGTCACCGCAAATCTCTTCTTCTCTTGTAAGATTGTTAATTTGAGTGTATGGATTGTTTGGGTTCTTCTGTTGTGGTTGATTGTGCAAGTAATAAATCATTATATGGCTCTTAATTTCGAAGGACATCATCAAGGTTCTGTTTGGTGATGTTCCTGTTGTGCAGGGGCTTGCAGCTTCTAATTTGAACACAAACAACTTATTTTGGTAGGAATGATCAGGTCTTCTACATTGTCCCTGCTAACTTAAGGGAAACCCTTTTAAGTACATCTGCATTGCCTAACACCTGATTATGTTCGTAGATTAATTTGGATAACGATGACATGTTCATGGTATTATCTGGTTGGTCTATTATTCTGTTATGAACTATTATTACTTTGCACTGGATTCAGTTGAGTCATGCTCTTTTTTCTTGGAGATATGTGGTAACCTCTAGCGAATGGTGATGTAGCATGTTATACATTTTCCTGTCCTAACTATTGATGGGGCACCCATAATTTGCGCTCGTGCGTGATTTACCACAAGTTTCTGACAGGCCAATCAGGTTGTTTTTCTCCCCTTTGCTGTAATAATAGGTCGCATAAGACGCAATCCATTTACTTGTTTATCTTGATAAATTTTCTGTTTGCCTATATTATTTTGTGCAATTTATCTATTTTCAATGGCAAAATCTTTTATACAATCTTTTTTTTGTCGGTGGTTATACAATCTTTTCTCTTGAATACATAAACTTTCCAGTTCGATAGTACGAACTTTCTACTGAAATTCTGTTAAAAGGCACAAACTTTCTATGTATACAGTACAAACATTTCACTCTTAAACAAAACTTCCTATTTGAATAGTAAGACTTTCTACCAGTAAGGCAAAACTTTCTACTCTGATAATAGTACAAAGTCTCTATTTGAATAGTACAAACTCTCTACTAACAAAACAGAACTTCCTACTCGAATAATACTTACTAGCTTTGCTCAAACAAAACATCCTACTTAAATAATGCAAGCTTTCTAGTCGAACAATATGAACTCTCCATCTGAAAACAACATTGTTTAGCGTTAATTAATGAGAAATAGCCATAGTACAAATTAGGATTGCTTTCCCACATGAAAAGCTTTGGCCTGTTTAGTTGTGTTCTCGTCTGAAATATGAGAAAGAGCAAGCTATGGGTGGTTGAGGTTTTCAGCATTAAAAGTGATGGCCTGGCTGCTAGTTGTACAAATCTTTCATGAAGGGGTAAGCGAGTGCACAGGTCATTGTCGATTTTTCTGGCTTGCTGCTGTTCCATTATTATTAACTTTTACCTTTGCATTATCTGTTTCGTTCATTTGGATTGATTGGTCGTCATTGAGGGAGTTAGGAAACTCAATTGTTGCCTTGGGAATGGATATTTGGAAAACTCTCTTGTTTGCCTCTCTTGTCGCCTTGACAAACGGATATGCGCAACTTTTTAAAGCATAATGGCCATCATTGTGGAAATATTACAAAAAGGCGTGTGTTCTGTAAATTGCTTGTCTAGACACATTTTCTTTGTTAAATGCAATAACACGAAGCTAATTGTCTCTTATAATTTCGCAGACCGTCGGGAACAAGTGCTTTGCAAAGTGTGTGACCAAGCCAGGATCAAGCTTGAGCGGAAGCGAGAGCAGCTGCGTGTCACGCTGTGTTGATCGTTACATTGAGGCAACTGGCATCGTTGGCCGGGCTTTGTTCAGCCACCGTTAAGAAGCTGGGTAGTAATGAGATGAGGTGAACTGGTAATATGAGGCGAGCTTTTGTCTAGAGTCTTTGTGTCGTCAGAATACAGTAACAGTTGCTACTCAGGTCGTCATGCAGTGTTTGGTTGGGTCGGGACGCTCCATGTTTTTATTGCGCCATTGTAGGTTTGTGAAAGAAACATGATGTATTTGAGTGGTGAAGGTCTTTTGGTTAAACTCATGATTTTTTTTTTCAGAGCAACAAACTCGTAATAACCTCGTGCAGTTCTTCTTGATGTTGTTTTGCCCAGATGTTTGCACAGCTACATGCAAGCATTTCAGGTGAATCTGCAAGCATTCTAAGGTATCCTTTGATTCAGAGGAATTTTAGAGGATTAGACTAAATAAGAATTGTTGGTTGTTTGATTGCTTCTGGACTTGCCGGTCGTAGCTTTCCTGTCGCCGTTTGTAGCTTCTCTCCATGCTAGTTGCAGCCTTTTGCCCTGTGCGCTGTTTGTAGCTTCTCTCCATGCTACTCACAGCTTTTTGCGGTGGTTGGTTGGAGCACCATTGCAACTCGCTCTTTCCGTTGTCGGTTGCAGCGGTCGTAGCTCGTCATCCCATCATTCCACCATGACAGTTGCACCTAGCCGTCGTGCAGGTTGCAGCTTGCCGCCTACCACACTGGTCCTTGCAGCAGCACCTTCCCCCTAACTACTGCTCATGGGGCATCTCATCGCCTTTGCACATAACACCACTCGCAGTTGCAGCATGGCCATCCGGCGGTTCCAACATCTCCAATTGCCCGTTGCAACACTAGGAGGGGAAAAGGGTGGGCAGAGGAAAAGGGTGGGCAGGGCGACGGTCGATGGCGAGCACATCCACTTCCTGCGGCATGCAGTCACGCATGGTAGAGATTGCTGCAAGGTTGCGTCAGCCGTCACCACTGAGATGGAGTATATAGCAAAAAACTACCACATTACGGGCTATCGCTACAAAAAACTATCACTTCTTTTAATTTTTCAAAAAACTACCATAAAATTGGTTGGCAGTTCCAAAAAACCCAAATGACCATGTGATTTGAAATTGATCTGGTTTATGACATATCGGGCCTGCTCCTAAATAAACTGTCTGTTGACTGTTTGTTTGACCGTTAAATGACATGCGGGTCCCATATGTCAGCTCTCTCTTCCTTTCCCTTCTCTTTCTTCTTTCCCTGACCTTCCCTTATCTCTCCCTCACAAGCGACCTACAGCCAGCCGCTTGCTTGTTGTGGGCGAGCTACTGAACCTCCTACAAGCAATGGCGGAATAGCGAGAGCAAGACTCGAGCACAAGTGACGGCCAAGACTGACAGGTTCCCTTCGGTCGCTCCCCGTGGCAACGTTCAGCAAGAGAAGGAACTCCGGCCGCGTGCAGCAGCCGCCACGACGGGCTCCCTCCGGCCACTCCTGTTCACTGAGCACGGCGAAGCGGCCGACACGATGTTCAAGAGGGCGAGGAGCACCCGGTCGGCGCGCCATGGGAGGCTCAGCCGCCGCTGCACTGCTCGGCCAGCGCCATGGGGAGGCTCGCGCGCGCCGCTGCTGCTGCAAATTACGCCATGGGAGTCTCGCGAGCAAAGCACCATGGCGAAGCACCAAGCAACTAACGGCCGAAGCGGGTGGCGGCACCAGTAGTGGCTCTGGCGGCCATCGGCCGTCGCGGTGCGGATCGCCGTGGCGGAGCCTAAGCGGCGCCAGATCTGGCATAGCTTGCTTGCCGGCCGCCATGGCCACCGTAGCTACGGCCGAAACAACGTCAGCGAACAAAGACATCGGCTCGGTGACGAGCTTGCTAGCAAGGACCGATTGCTTTTATATTTTTCTGAGGACCCGATTGCTTTTAGAAAAATATAACGAGGACTGATTGTTTCTTTAAAATATTTGGGCCCCACTGTCATAACTGTCAGCGGTCGATCTAACGTTTAAACCTAACGGTCAACTGACGAATGGGCCCGAGCTGTCATAATATAGCTTAAAACTTAACTGCTCAACCATTAGGGTTTTTTGGAACAGCCAACCAATTTTGCGGTAGTTTTTTAAAAAATTAAAAGAAGTGGTAGTTTTTTGTAGCGATAGCCTGTAATGCGGTAGTTTTTCGCTATATACTCCACTGAGATGTGGTAGGGTGAGAGAAAGAGAGATTGGTAGATGATGCAGCGCCGAAACGAGTAGTAGATCATAAGCGGCGGGAAGGGGATAAGGAGAGAGGGCACCCGACTCAAATCATTACCCTTTTCTTAAGGATTCCATTGCACCACATTTCATATAAATTTTAGCATACACTCAAAGCTCTTTAAACGAATGCTTTTGTTTTTCTTATGAAAAACAATCATGTGTAGCATTGAGATAAACATGACATTTTAATTACAGTTTTGCTAAAGCACATCTAGATGTGCTCTAAATATAGCACGTCTAAATTCTATGTCATTGATTTTATGCTAAGATTCGTGCAAGTAATTTTTTTTCTTGTTTTTCGTTCCGTTTAATTGAGTTAGGTGGACAGTGGTATCCCCAACCTATCAGGATTCATATCCTAATGCCTGCATTTATCCTGGATTTATTTTAAGATTTTCGACGATAGGCTTTCAGTGGATGGAGACGTTCCCGTGTGCGCGCGTGTTCATTGGGGTGTGTGTATGCGCGTTTATACGAGCCATTGCGTTTATACTGTGTTAAAAAAAAACACCATCCCGATCGCGTTTTCCGGTCAACATCTCACTCGAACGACACTTCCTTTGTCTGGAAATTCGTCGGTCCTCCTCCCGTGCGCCGCGCACTGCACCCGTAGACCGGCGGCATCGATTTCAACCCTCGTGCTCCCTTGCCAGGTCGCCGTTCACCCGCCGCCCGCTGGAGTGCACGAGACGACGAGAGCGCTGAAACTTCCTCCACACCCCCCGCCGGCTCTTCCCCCCTTTAACTCGTGGCGTCCGTAAAACAATCACCCAGGCCAGGAGCCCCAGCAGCCAGCGGCACAAGTCCACCCCTAAATCCACACGGAACGAGGGCAAACCCCCCATGGACCATCCCAAGCCGACGCCGTCGGCGGCCGCCTCGCCGGCGGGGGCCGACGCGGCGCCCAACCCCTACGCCTTCACGTGCGAGCTCCCCCACTCGATCTACGCGCTGGCCTTCTCCCCCTCCGCGCCCGTCCTCGCCGCCGGGAGCTTCCTCGAGGACCTCCACAACCGCGTCTCCCTCCTCTGCTTCGACTCCGTCCACCCCACCGCCGCCTCCTTCCGCGCCGTGCCCTCCCTCTCCTTCGACCACCCCTACCCGCCCACCAAGCTCCAGTTCAACCCGCGCGCCGCCTCCACGCCCCTCCTCGCCTCCTCCTCCGACGCCCTCCGCCTCTGGCACGCCCCCCTCGACGACCTCTCTGCCTCCGCCCCCGCCCCCGAGCTCCGCTCCGTCCTCGACAACCGCAAGGCCTCCGCCTCCGACTTCTGCGCGCCCCTCACCTCCTTCGACTGGAACGAGATCGAGCCCCGCCGCATCGGGACCGCCTCCATCGACACCACCTGCACCGTCTGGGACATCGAGCGCGGCGTCGTCGAGACGCAGCTCATCGCGCACGACAAGGCCGTGCACGACATCGCCTGGGGGGAGGCCGGCGTCTTCGCCTCCGTCTCCGCCGATGGCTCCGTCCGCGTCTTTGATCTCCGGGACAAGGAGCACTCGACCATCGTCTACGAGAGCCCCCGCCCGGACACGCCGCTCCTCAGGCTTGCCTGGAACCGCTATGACCTACGGTACATGGCCGCCCTGCTCATGGACAGCAACGCCGTCGTTGTGCTCGACATACGCGCACCCGGGGTGCCTGTGGCCGAGCTACATCGGCATGGGGGATGCGTCAACGCTGTTGCGTGGGCACCACAGGCTGCAAGACACCTCTGCTCCGCAGGGGACGACGGGCAGGCGCTCATCTGGGAGCTGCCTGAGGCACCGGCAGCAGTGCCTCCCGAAGGGATTGATCCAGTTCTTGTTTATGATGCGGGTGCCGAGATAAACCAGCTGCAGTGGGTGGCCGGACACCCGGACTGGATGGGCATTTCCATTGAGAACAAGGTCCAGCTTCTCCGGGTCTGACAAGGTTGGTTCCATCCTAATTGTAATGTATGGTTTCACCGTTCTATAATTTTGATTGATGTCTTGCAGTTGCAGTAGGTTCATCTAAGAAATAGTTTCTGTTGGTTCATGGTAGTAACACATTTAATGTTACCTAAATCTAGCGCGCGAAATTCAGTGATTGAACTTACAGCACGAACCGGTTCAGCACCGTCCAATCGGCAGTGCGTGCGCGCAAGCTCGTGATAAACGTGCGGTTGGGGTGTATGGCACGGATTGTGTCGTGCGTAGCAATTGCGCCACAGCTCATGATTTTTAATGCTTGTCTCGGTGGCATCTAGGCCGGGGTTTTTTTCCTCCACTTTGCTAAATGCTCAGGCTTTTATAGATAGATAGACTGTTTGTGGGCTTGCAGATTCTACTTGAACAGGCAGCAACTGCATTATCTTTGATTGCCGGGTTTGAGCTCTGTTGGTTTCCTTCAAGTTTAGAGAGAAATTCAGTTTAAAGGCATCTATTAAAAGTAAGATTTTTTTAATAAAAACCAGACCGAATCTTTTTACAATCCTGATTGCTGTAATAAATACAATTGAATTAACTAAATTGAGTAGCTGGTTAGCATTGCTGCAGAAAAGGATTATTATCTTGGAAAGAGCTTTACATGTAGCAGCTGTTCAGCCATGCTCACCATGTCCTTTCTGCATCTTATATGATATATCAAGATGATCTGCATCGTATTTCAACTTAACTGAGCATTGCATCAGTTGTAACGTTTATTTTGTGGCTGTTGGTCGTGGTCTTTCCTTGAGTGGTCGGTTGCTCAGTCTAGTCTTAGGCTTGTACATTTGTACTTCTCTTCTTTCTATCAATGCATTGAGGAGGAAGCTTTGCGTTTTCTCAGAAAAATAGCAACATATTTAAGATTTAATGAAGGTGATTTCACTTATAGGTTATGAGTTGTTGGACATGTATAACCTGATTAGTGACAAACATATCATAAAACTTTTGTTCCATATTACTTCAGTTCAGTTTCCTCCATTGGATGGTTGCTTTCGAATAAAAACTGTTAGGCAATTCAATTAATTTTTTCTCTTGATTGTAATCGAAGAAAGATTATGGGTAAAGCTCCACCTGAACCACGAAATTAATCAGGACACAAGACCTTTGTGGGAAGCCTTCCTTCATTCCCCATTTCTGTGCCACATTCATCTGCTCCTCCTCCTCTGTCTTGCTCGTGCCAAAACCGGGAGAACACAGCCATCTGCCCCTTCATCTCTATCTTACTCTGCCAAAAACTGGGAGAAAAGGGAAGGTATCACTGTTTCTGTGGAGGAAGAGAAATGGGCCCTTCAACAACAAATATTCCGAGGTCCAGCCGCTGCTCACCATAATCAGGTTGGAAGCCATGAAGTTGAGAGCAAGGCATTTCATTGAGGCGTTGAATTGCCAATGGTTCAGGAAACCTAGGTTGTTCGCATATTTTGATCCATACATCTGCTTAACAGTTCCTTTCAACGGTGTGGAGCAACCTTACCTATATGCTAAATGCTAAACCAGTCAATTCAGTATCGATCTAATTAGGATATGAGTATATGACATATAGGTATCCATTTTCCCTTCCGAGTAATGCAAATATGCATGGTTCCCATGCGTATTCTCCAGAAAGAGTTATAGCCTCCATTTTTACTCTTACCTGCAACATCAGATTCCCTTTATGCTTATTAATCTATCTATATTTATAACAAAAGCCGATGACTAGACATCTGTAATATAACATATGATTTACTGAAATGTGTTTGAAATTTCACATTCTCTGTGCCCTAACTATAGCCCAGTTCTTTTGGAGGATTCTCCCAGAATCTTGAGAATCGACCCTCCACCCAGCTTCTCCCAGAATCTTGTACCCATATTTTCTTTACAATCCTAGCTGTTCACATCCTGACTAGCTAGGATTATAAAAAAAATATGGGTTCAAGATTCTGGGAGAAGCTGGGTGGAGGGTCGATTCTCAAGATTATGGGAGCCTATGCCTATTCTGCAACCAAGGGTATATGCGACATTTTTAAACTTGAAAGACGGGAATAAATCCTATATTTTTGCTCCTATAAACAAACCAGTTGGTGGTGATGAACCATTTGCCTTGAGATCATACTAAGTAACCGTCCAAGTTGCTACCAGCGGCTGAGATTGAGGTGAGACTGCTTACCACCCAGGGACCCACTGGAAACTATTTTGCACAAACTCTCCTATGTATAATGAATATCCGGATACACCGTGCAGCACCCCAATAGAAGAAAGTAATTAGTCATATAAACATGTTGTATGATTTTGTTAGTCCATAGAAATACACTGGCTTCTTGCTAATAACTGACAAAACCTCTAATTAAAGTTTACTCTAAGAATCTTGAGTCAGATTTAACTTGAAATTACAAGTAATGTAACATAAGGGCAGCCCCACCATTGGCCAAATAATGATGCCAAATGCTAAATTTGGCATTTGGCACTGGTTCCCACCATTGTGGAGGCGTTGTCAAATTAGAAAACCTTTGAACCGGAGCAGCTAGTTGCTCTGATGACAAATTGCTTGTAGGAATAAAAGATCCATCTGTTCTGCCACCAACCTCTCTCCCTCTCACGCTTCCGTGGGGACAAGTCCATGGTGATGGAGCTTGGAACCGCATCACAACCTTCCTCAAATCTGGACACCTAGAATGGTTATCTCAAGTGGCGCGTACACCTAGTTGCTGCCTCACCTCCGAGGCGGCCGCCCTCAGCAGCGAGCCCGCCTAGTCACCACCTCACATCCTCCTCCACCATCACCGGCATGAGACATGCTTCTGTCTTTCTCCGCCGCTCAAAGCAACTGTCTTCATCCGCCCCTCGAGGTCTCTTTCACAGTCAGCGGCAAGGTTTTTGAGTCGCGACTTGGCGAGTCGCCGCGAGCCCTGCGGCTCAGCTTATAGTCGACGAAAGTCGCTGTATAGTCGCCATAAGTCGCTGTATAGTCGCGAGTCGCCCTGATTTTTGGAAAACGACTTGGCGATTAGTTGGCGACTATACAGCGACTAATCAGCGACTCAAAAACCATGGTCAGCGGGAGCAGCGCTAGTGTCTGTTTGGTCACCACGGCCTTGGGTGTCCACAGGCGTATCAATCCAGCATTTGATGAGGACTACAGAGAGGGATTCGATCTTGGATGAGGACATGATGGATTGGGAAGAAAGAGGAGTTCGATGAGGACTGTGGAGATAGAGAAAGTTGAGCTGACTCTAAACTCTAAAGGTTAAATCTGTCAAATAAATATTCTAGAGGTTATTCTCGGCAACATATAAGTACCAACATATCAGTAAATGTCCCAAAGGTTATTCTAGGCAACATATCAGTCACAATCATGATTCATGAGTACAGATACACTATTTAAGTATGGTTGTATATACTTCCATTATTTGATTATCTTTCCATTTCTATCTCTGATTCTTGATATACTTTTTAAGGTGTCCTTGCATATTATACTTGCTTTTAACTTCTTAGTTCCAGGAATGGCCATTCTATGCTCGTATAGTGATCAATCATGTAACCCTTTGTGCATTGAGCTCTTCACAACGTAATATCACTCAATCCTAGCCCTTTGTACAGTAATCTCTTCAGAACTGTACACTAAGCCCTTCACAACTTATTTCGGGTAGATGTCATGTGGGGCCAGCACTTCAGGCGCAAGAACAGGGAGGGTCCCAAATCTGCTTAGAGACAGGCTTTATCTTTAGTTTGCTTGCATATCAAGTTAGTTAATTATTTCCATAGATAAAGATTGTGTTAGTTGGAAAGTTAACTTGAGTTTTTATCAGCCGGCCCTTTATATAAAGGGACCTAGGCCTATATGTGGACACCAGAGAATCAATAAAGAAGAAACGAGGAGGTGTGCCTCCGATCCCCAAACCCTACCCCCCTGTGCCCCACGGCGCACAAGGATCTGCACTTCTACGCTCCCCGGAGCCTGGGCCGTGACAAAACTAAAGTTCATTTATCTGGACAAACATTTTTTGCGGATACAGTTTACTGCTAGTGTGTCCTAGTTTTGTCAGTTTTCACTACTAGAATACAGCCTAATGACTTTTGGCAGTTGTTTTATTTTGTTAACATGAAGCAGACACTCATTTTCTGTGTACTGAATAATGTTATTCTTGCATACCGTGTTAACATCGATATCCAACATACCTTATGCAGAAATTTTCCTTGCAGTGCAGAACATCTCTGAAGAACGCTGATTCAAACTATCTGACTTATTTGGTACGCCATTGACATCGAAGAAGTCATGCTGCTTTCTCTTCTGTGACACATTTCGCTACCAAGGAATGATTTGTTGTCAGCATCAGCCTCGCCATCTGAGCCTAGTAGGTTGGTCTCACTGCGAACATGGAAACATAGTCTATAGCAACTGCTAGTGTTAGTAAAGAGAGTTGGAGGTTGGCTCTAGTCAGGTGGTCACTCTGTTGCTCTGGGCTTCCTAGTATTTCCAGTTTTCTATTTTACCCTTTCTTTCGGGTGGACACAGTTTCCTTTGGTCGTCTGTTCATACTCGGGCTGTATATTGTGATATTTATTTTCGAGCCGAATTTGCACATCTGTAAGGTCGAAATGTTCTCCTACAAATGCTCGCTTCTCCGATCGAAGGGATCAGCGAATTAAGGGCTACTGTTCTTCTCCAGTTGAGTTGAGATGAGTAGTCGGTCCTCTACAGCCAGTGTGCATTATTGTTGCCAGCTTTTTTTTTTTTGAGGGGTATTATTGTTGCCAGCTGCATCGTGTACTACTACATGTTGCTTGCTGTGGCATCCCTCTCGGCCTTGGCAATCCGCTCCGGCCCAATCATGTCGATCCATTCCTGGGACATTCGGCACCGCTCGTCATCCGCATTGAATGCACATCCTGTTGCTGTCGATGATCTCCTCCAACTCCGTTTCCATAGCTATCACGGGCAGCCCAACGCCGCAACCAGACGACGGATCGAGCCTCGGCACCATCACCCACCCAAACTCGTAGCACGCGTGGCTGCGCCCGCAGCGTCGGATCGGGGTTGCCGCTGTCCGCCGCCGAACACGCGCGGCGAGATGAGATGAGCCACCTCGCGACAGAGACCGCGCGCCCGACAGATTCATTCATTCATTCGTTCATGTGCCACTGGAGGACGCGCCCCATCGTGACGGCCGACGGCTGGCTTGCCGAATCCGCCCCTTCTGGTACACGCAGGCCCAATCAATGGCAACTCGCATCGTGTCGCCGTGTGCGCGCTGCGCCGGTCTCCATGACCAGCCCACCACCTTTATATAAAAAAATAAGATAAAAAAATGTGGTTATGTGACTTATAAGTTAGGTGACAACCAAACAAACGTGACTTATAAGTCACTGGTTTTAAGTCACCTGAATTATATTAAAACCAAACAGACCTTTAATACACGGGCGAGGTGTGTGAGACTGGGTGAAGACAGAAAAGGAACATTCCTACCTACGGTCCCTGTTGCAATCTCTGCCACTCCATGAGTTATCTATACTGCGGAGTGTCGCTTAAGATCGGGACATACATAATGTCCTATGCCCCCAGTCCTTCTCTGAAATTGAAATGACGGTCTACTGTACCCAGAACAAAACCTGCAAAAGTCCATGCCCTTTGGTGTACGGGACTAGTAGGTTACTAGGTACTTTCGCGGAGAGAGACATACCACGAGAGAAATGTGCGGAACTGAGCTGACGGCAGATATTTAGGCAATAACCACCTGCAGAGAACCTCCCAGTGTTAAATCAAAACCGGTCTTACCAAGTGATCCTCGTGTTCTGGTGCTACTTGCCCCTCCTACGGGCCCTGCCCGTCCCTTCATCACGGTTTGTAACATAAACAAAATGGACGAGTATCAATCAACCTTTCGGAGGATCATGCCGCACTTGAGGCGTACAAACTGTTGAATTATAGATGGGTTTAGACTTATATAAGACAATAATCCCTGATTAATCTCTATGACCCATTTAGGTGCATACCAAGTGGTGGGAAGTTTAGTACTCGTATAGTGTCGAAAACGTTTTTATATTACGGGACGGAGGGAGTACCATACTGCTAGTAAAGTGATAGTGAGACCTCTTTATAAAGGCTGCTCTACCACCTGCCATTGGAAGCTTGGGTGTACACACGCGCTCCTCCTCCTTCACTGCCCGCCTTGCCTCGCCACGACAGCGCGGGTTGCGGGAATGAGCCGAAGCTTGGCTGTTGACGGACTCGGGCGTGGGCCTGAGCCCGTGCCTTCGGAACCCTGTCGTTCGAGATCCTGCCCGGAAACGACAATAAGGTTTTTGGGGAGCGTCTCGACGCGACTGCGTCTGATCCGTCCCCGTTATATGCTGTTCATAGATGTTTCGGTTTTATGTACTGTCCGTGCTCACATGCTTAGGTATCGATAGGAGGTGCATACCGTATTTGCCATGTTGGTTGTTTCCTCGTGGATTAGATTAGTCGAAAATGTGCTAATATTTCCAACAATCCAAAAACCTTATTTTAGGCACTTCTCGACTCATGGCTTCGCCGCTACACTGAAACCGAAAAAGTTTACCGGGACACATTTTAAGCGTTGGTAGACGAGGACCACCTTGTGGCTCACAACAATGAACGTGCTCTGGGTTGGTGGTGTGTCTCCCATGGTAACGGTTGCTCCTGAACAGGAGAATGCATTTAGGGAGGCAACCACCATCTTTGTGGGAGCCATTCTTATTGTGATCAGAGACAAATTGGTTGACGCATGTCTCCATATATGCATTGCCAAAAACTTGTGGGATGCACTTGAAGCTAAGTTCGGTGCAACCAATAGTGGGAGCGAACTATGCGCCATGGAGCAGTTCCATGATTACACGATGGTTGATAACGGTTCTGTATTAGACCAGGTTCATGAGATACAGTGCATCGCGAAGGAGCTGGAGCTCCTGAAGTGTAAGTTACCGGACAAGTTTGTCGCAGGTTGCATTATTGCAAAACTCCCTCCTGGATGGAGGAACTTTGCTACTTCTCTCAATCACTTGCGACGTGAATTCTCTGTTGAGGATGTCATCGGTCATCTAAGTGTTGAGCATAACTCGAGAACAAATGACTCACACATGAAAGGGGCAGAGAGTTCTTCTAGCGCTAATGTGGCGCAGAAGAATTTCCACAAGTTCAAGGGAAAGAACTCTGTCCAGTAGAATACTATCTTCAAGAAGAAGGGTAAGAATAAAGACAAAAAGAGAGATGACTACTTTACTTGTGGTTCAGAGGAACACTGAGCAAACAAGTGCCCGAATAAGTACAAGAAGTCAGGACAGGACTCCAAGTCTGTCAATGTCACTCTGAGCAACAATGATGGGGCATCTGGGTATGGTAATATGTTTACCGTACTTTCAGTTTGTCAGTCCACCATTGGTGGGTTGACACTTGGGACAATATTCATGTGTATGCTGATGTTTCCTTTGTTTTCTTCTTGCCAGGTTGCACAAGATTGTCCCGTCCTGATGGGTAATTGCTCGCATGCTTCTGTTCATGGTATTGGCACGGTAGATCTGAAGTTTACTTCGGAAAAGATCATGCAACTAAAGAACGTGCAACATGTCCCCGCCATGAAGAAGAATCTCGTTAGTGTCTCCCTTCTATGTAAAGAGGGGTTTAAGTTAGTATTTAAGTCCAATAAAGTAGTCGTATCTCAATATGGATTGTTTGTTGGAAAATTATATGATTCTAGTGGTTTGTTCCGCCTTTCCCTGGAGGATTTTTGTAATAAATTCTTGAACCAAATTCATTCTAGTGTGAACGAATCTAAGGCTTGACATTCACGCCTTTGTCACATTAATTTGGTTGTGTGACACGGCTAGCCAAGATGGATTTAATCCCGAGTTTCACTTTAGCCAAAGTTCCTAAGTGTCATGTGTATGTGCAAGCAAAGCAACCTCGTAAGCCTCACAAGCCTGCGAAGGAGAGACACCTGGCACCACTAGAGATCATACATTTAGATCTCCGCGAGATGAATGGTGTGTTGACTAAAGGTGGAAAGAAATGTTTCATGACATTGATTGATGATTTCACTAGATTCTGCTATGTGTATTCGTTAAATACTAAGGATGAGGCTCTACACTACTTTAAAATCTATAAGGCAGAAGTTGAGAACCAACCTGAGAAGAAAATAAAACGAGTCTGGTCTGATCGTGGCGGAGAGTACTTTTCTAATGAGTTTGGTTTATTCTGTGCGGAACATGGTATTATTTATGAGAGGACGCCTCCCTATTCACCCTAGTCAAACGGGGTTGCCGAATGAAAAAACTATACTCTAATAGATTTGGTTAACGCCATGTTAGATACATCGGGTTTATCCAAGGCATGGTGGGGGAGGCTGTATTGACATCATGTCATGTCCTGAATAAAGTTCACACGAAGGATAATGAGACTAGTCCCTATGAGCAATGGGAAAAAATAAGAGAACTACACTCTCTTACTTGCGCACTTGGGGCTGTTTGGCTAAAGTCAATGTGCCGATAACCAAAAAGTGTAAGTTGGCACCAAAGACTGTGGACTGCATTTTTCTTGGCTATGCCAAGCATAGCATTGGCTATAGATTTCTAGTGGTGAAATCTAATGTACACGATGTGAAGGTCTGTACGATCATGGGGTCTAAAGCTACATTCTTTGAGGATTTTTTTTCCCATGAGAGATATGCAAAGAACTTCTAGACTGAAATCTGATGAGACTCCTGAACCTGCCATTCCGATGGAATATTATGAACACAAAAGTGATGAAAGTTCCATGAAGGATGACGAGGAAACTCCTGTTAGGAGCAAGAGACAAAGGACTGCAAAGTCTTTTGGTGATGATTTCCTCGTGTACCTCATGGATGACGACATTCCCAGTTCCATTTCAGAAGCTTATGCATCTCTGGATGTTGCCTACTGGAAGGATGCGATCCGTGGCGAGATGGATTACATCTTGGCTAACAGGACATGGGAGATCACTGATCGTCCTTATGGTTGCCAACCATTGGGATGCAAGTGGGTGTTCAAGAGGAAGCTTAGGCCCAATGGTACTGTTGAGAAGTACAAGGCTAGGCTTGTGGCCAAGGGTTATACCCAGAAAGAAGAAGAAATTTCTTTGATACTTACTCACCTGTGGCTAGACTGACAACCATTCGAGTGTTACCCGCATTGGCTGCCTCGCATGGTCTTCTCGTTCATCAGATGGACGTTAAGACGACTTTCCTTAACGGAGAGCTAGACGAGGAAATTTACATACAACAACCAGATGACTTTGTAGTAAATGGTCAGGAAAGAAAGGTGTGCAAGCTAGTGAAATCTTTTTATGGCCTGAAACAAGTGCCTAAGAAATGGCATGCGAAGTTTAATACAATTTTGACATCTGCTGGCTTTGTTGTTAACAAAGCTGACAAATGTGTATACTATCTCTATGGTGAGGGTGAAGGAGTTATACTATGTCTATATGTCGATGACATACTGATATTTGGGACCCGCCTCAAAGTCATTGAGGAGGTCAAGTCTTTTCTATCTCATAACTTTGAGATGAAATACCTGGGCATGGCTGATGTTATCTTGAACATCAAGCTACTGAGAGATACTGAGGATGGAATTACACTTTTGCAATCCCAATATGTTGAGAAGATTTTGAGCCGTTTTGGATATTCAGACTGCAAACCTTCTGCAACACCATATGATCCTAGCGTGCGGATTTGAAAGTTCGAAGGCACGACTATAGATCAATTGAGATATCCTCAAGTGGTTGGTTCACTCATGTACCTAGCTTGTGCTACTCGTCCTGACATCTCATTTGCTGTGTGCAAACTAAGCCGGTTTGTTTCCAATCCGGGAGATGTGCATTGGCATGCTGTTGAGCGAGTCCTGCGCTATTTTCAAGGTACCGTGAACTATGGAATTCACTATTCTGGGTACCCGACGGTACTTGAGGGGTATAGTGATTCGAATTGGATATCTGATGCTGATGCGATGAAAGCCACAAGTGGATATGTCTTCACACTTGATGGTGGTGCTGTTTCCTGGAAGCCTTGAAAGCAGCCGATCTTAATGAGATCGACTCTGAAAGGAGAACTCACAACATTAGACATATCATGCGTCGAAGCAGAATGGCTTCGAGAGCTTTTGATGGATTTGCCAGTAGTTGTAAACCAGTCCCGGCCGTCCTTATGAACTGTGACAATCAAATTGTGATTGCCAAGGCTAATAGTTCAAAGGACAACATGAAATCCACAAAGCACATAAGAAGAAGATTAAAATCTGTTAGAAAATCAAGAAACTCCGGAGCGATAGCGTTAGAGTTATATCCAGACTGCTAAAAATCTGGCAGACCCTTTTACGAAAGGGCTATCACGGATTGTGATAGAAAATGCACCGAGGTAGATGGGCATGAGACCCATGTAAGTGGCCATGGGTTAACCCGACCTATATGCTTGGAGATCCCATGAATTACGAACTGGGAAAACAATCCAGCGGTCAACTGAGGAGAGTATCCTTAATTAACCCACTCCGTTCGAGATGCATAATACTCTCGTAATCTCTAAGGTAGGCCAACTTTTGTCTCCAAAGCTTGTGTAAGCAAGATGCTAACCTACATAGCATTCTTTGAAGGAACACACCTATGTGAGTCCGAGTGCTGGTCACAATCTATGACATTGGGTAGTCTCTAGGAAGCTCATGAGAAGGTAAGGAATATGATTAATAAGCTCGGAGCTGATACTTCTCCAATGAATCTATAATTTTTTATTGCTCCATGCTATTATATTATCTATCTTGGATGTTTTATATGCATTTATATGCTATTTTATATGATTTTTGGAACTAACCTAATAACCTAGAACCCAGTGCCAGTTTATGTTTTTTTTCCTTGTTTTTGAGTTTCACAGAAAGGAATATCAAACGGAGTCCAAATGAGCTGAAAATTTACGTGATTTTTTATGGACCAGAAGAAGCCCCCGAAGCAAAAGAGTTGGGCCAGAAGAGCCACGAGGCCTCCACAAGGGTGGAGGGTGCGCCCTACCCCCCTAGGCGTGCCCTTCGTCCTTGTGGGCTCCTCGTGAACCCCCTTGACCTGTTCTCGACGCCAATAATTCCTATAAATATAGAAACCCCCAGAAATAAACCTAGATCAGGAGTTCCGCCGCCGCAAGCCTCTGTAGCCACAAAAAAACCAATCGGGAGCCCGTTCCGGCACCCTGCCGGAGGGGGAAACCATCACCGACGACCATCTTCATCATCCCGACGCTCTCCATGACCAGGAGGGAGTAGTTCACCCTCGGGGCTGAGGGTATGTACCAGTAGCAATGTGTTTGATCTCTCTCTCTCTCTCTCTCTCTCTCTCTCTCTCTCTCTCTCTCTCTCGTGTTCTTGATTTAGCATGATCTTGATGTACCGCGAGATTTGCTATTATAGTTGGATCTTATGATGTTTCTCCCCCTCTACCTTCTTGTGATGGATTGAATTTTCACTTTGAAGTTATCTTATCGGATTGAGTTGATACGTCTCCAATGTATCTATAATTTTTGATTGCTCCATGCTATGTTATCTACTGTTTTGGGCAATATTGGGCTTTATTATCCACTTTTATATTATTTTTGGGACTAACATATTAACCTGAGGCCCAGCCCAGATTTGCTGTTTTTTTTGCCTATTTCAGTGTTTCGAAGAAAAGGAATATCAAACGGAGTCGAAACGGAACAAAATCAACTGGAGAAGTTATTATTGGAAGGAAACCTACCGGATGGGCTTGGAGTGCACGTCAGGGAAGAAGGGAGGTGCCCACGAGGGTGGGGGGCGCGCCCCCTTCCTCGTGGCCCCCCCTTTGGTCCACCGACGTACTTCCTGCACCCATATATACTCACGTACCCTAAAACTTCCAGAACGGAGAATAGATCGGGAGTTCCGCCGCCGCAAGCCTCTGTAGCCACCAAAAACCTCTCGGGACCCTATTCTGGCACCCTGCTGGAGGGGTGGACCCTCACCGGTGGCCATCTTCATCATCCCGGCGCTCTCCATGACGAGGAGGGAGTAGTTCACCCTCGGGGCTGAGGGTATGTACCAGTAGCTATGTGTTTGATCTCTCTCTCTCTCTCTCTCGTGTTCTTGATTTGGCACGATCTTGATGTATCGCGAGCTTTGCTATTATAGTGGATCTTATGTTTCTTCTCCCCCTCTTCTCTCTTGTAATGGATTGAGTTTTCCCCTTGAAGTAATCTTATCGTATTGAGTCTTTAAAGATTTGAGAACACTTGATGTATGTCTTGACGTGCGTATCTGTGGTGACAATGGGATATCACGTGATTCACTTGATGTATGTTTTGGTGATCAACTTGCGGGTTCCGCCCATGAACCTATGCATAGGGGTTGGCACATGTTTTTTCGTGATTCTCCGATAGAAGCTTCGGGGCACTCTTTGAGGTTCTTTGTGTTGGATTGAATAGATGAATTGAGATTGTGTGATGCATATCGTATAATCATACCCACGGATACTTGAGGTGACATTGGAGTATCTAGGTGACATTAGGGTTTTGGTTGATTTGTGTCTTAATGTGTTATTCTAGTACGAACTCTAGGGCTGTTTGTGACACTTATAGGAATAGCCCAACAGATTGATTGGAAAGAATAAATTTGAGGTGGTTTCGTACCCTGCCATAATCTCTTCGTTTGTTCTCCGCTATTAGTGACTTTGGAGTGACTCTTTGTTGCATGTTGAGGGATAGTTATATGATCCAATTATGTTATTATTGTTGAGAGAACTTGCACTAGTGAAAGTATGAACCCTAGGCCTTGTTTCCTATCATTGCAATACCGTTTGTGCTCACTTTTACCACTTGTTACCTTGCTGTTTTTATATTTTCACTTTACAAAGACATATATCTACCATCCATATTGCACTTTTATCACCATCTCTTCGCCGAACTAGTGCACCTATACAATTTACCATTGTATTGGGTGTGTTGGGGACACAAGAGACTCTTTGTTATTTGGTTGCACGGTTGCTTGAGAGAGACCATCTTCATCCTACGCCTCCCACCGATTGGTAAACCTTAGGTCATCCACTTGAGGGAAATTTGCTACTGTCCTACAAATCTCTGCACTTGGAGGCCCAACAACGTCTACAAGAAGAAGGTTGCGTAGTAGAAATCAAGCTCTTTTCTGGCGCCGTTGCCGGGGAGGTGAGTGCTTGAAGGTATATCTTTAGATCTTGCAATCGAATATTTTTGTTTCTTGTTTTAGCACTAGTTTAGTTTATAAAAGAAAACTACAAAAAAATGGAATTGAGTTTGTCTCACACGCTTCATCTTTTTAATATCTTTGTGAGTATGATGGAAAGGAAAATTGTGCCAAAGTGTTAGAATAAGAATGCATTAAAATGTTTGGCACTAAATCTTTGAATGATGAGCATGATTGCAATGTTGTTAGTATGAACTCCTTGGATATCCATAGTACTAATGATGATTGCACTAGTTATGATGAAAATGCCTCCTATAAACATGTCAATTTTTGTGGAGTGCATTGGGTTTGCAAGTACACAGCAAATAGGGAAGATAGATATTGCAAGAGGCATAAGTACTTAGAAACTAAATTGTTGCAAGAAAGTCTTGATGATTGCGCTGAAAGGTTCAATATTTTTTGCGCCCCTTGTGAACTTTGCAATGAACATGGTCATTTAAAGCTCCAATGCTATTTGTTTCATGATCAAGTAGTGTCCAAATATTGTGATAATTTGATTACCCTTGAGCATCATAAAGAGCTTAGCATTCTTTTGGGGTATGAAGAAATGAAACGTATAACTGAGGGTATTCCAAAATTTAATCTTGATAAAATTCTTGATTTTGATCTAGAGAAGATTTATATGTATTGTGCGGTGAATTGCATTGAAAATCCTTATATTTCCAATTACATAAAGAAAAGAAATCAAATAGAATATGAAGATAACATTAATGGAAGGGAAGAGACTTCCAATATTCTCCTATTATTTCTTATGATGAATCAGGTAACGAGGAGGAGCCTTCTATTCAACCAATCTCATTAATAAGGAGCTCCAAAAAGAGGATTGAACCCACACATGATGTGAAGAATAAGAAAAGAAAAAGGAAGAGAGGTAAAAAGGTATCTCTCCCAAATAAAGTTGCTCCTATTATTGTTGTGCCTCATGAAAATGAAGATGATACACTTGATGATGATCTTGTTATGCCTATTACTTGTTGTGATGATTATGATTGGGAAGATAATGATACTTCTTATGATCTTGAAAATCTTTTCGGCACTTGCTTGAAAGAATATGATAATTGCTATAATATTGGTGCTATCGATACTATTAATGATGAGAGTGATTATGCTTATGATATGAAAAGGCCCAAGCTTAGGGAAGCTATGTTTGATGAGGATGACATATTTGAGAATATATTTGCTGCAATTAATGTTTGTCCCAAGCTTGGGGATGCTATGTTTAATGAAGATGATATTTTTAGCCTCTCAAATTTTGATATGCAAAGTTGTTATAATGATAGCATGCCTTCTACCTATGATGATTATATTTATGAAAGTGGGTTTGGAAGAGTGTCAACTTTAGGAAGTAGTGATCCCACAATATTGGAGGATGTTGAATCTTATAATATTTATGAAAGTGGATTTGGAGAGGTCATGCCTTTATTTAGTGATGTATCCACTACCTTGGAAGAGGTTTCAATCGATTATGATGAGAACAAAGTTGCTACTTATGATGATTATTGTGATAAAACTTATGCTATAAAAAGTAGTGATGATTATATTTATAAAACTTGTCATGATTATGATTACCCTTTTCCTGAACATTACTCTTTTAATGTGGAAACAATTTATAGTATTCAAGTCTCTTATGATACTCCCACTATTCCGAATGAGAAGAATTTTGCTTATGTGGAGAGTAGTAAAATTTCTATGCTTGTAGATCATGAAAAGAATGATTTAGGTGCTTGTTATATTGTTGAATTCATTCATTATGCTACTGAAAATTATTATGAGGGAGGAATATATGCTTGTAAGAATTGCAATAATATCATGTTTCCTCTCTATTTGCTTAAAGTTTTGAAGTTATGCTTGTTTTACCTTCCTATGCAAGTTGATTATTGCTCCCATAAATTGTTTGCTCACAAAATACCTATGCATAGGAAGTGGGTTAGACTTAAATGTGCTAGTCATATTATTCATGATGCTCTCTTTATGTTTCAATTCTTTTCTTTTATGTGAGCATCATTGAAATCATCATGCCTAGCTAGGGGCGTTAAACGATAGCGCTTGTTGGGAGGCAACCCAATTTTATTTTAGTTTCTTGCTTTTTGGTTCTGTTTAGGAATAAATAATCCATCTAGCTTATGTTTATATGTGTTTTTATGTTTAATTAGTGTTTGTGCCAAGTAGAACCTTTGGGAAGACTTGGGTGAAGTCTTTATGATCATGCTGTAAAAAAGAGAAACTTTAGCGCTCACGAGATTAGCTTCAACTTTTTACTGGAGAGTGCTATTTAGTTGATTCTTTTTGAAGATAATTACTAGACAAATTACTCAGGTACACCAATTTATTTTAGAATTTTTGGAGTTCCAGAAGTTTGCGTTTGATGCAGATTACTACAGACTGTTCTGTTTTTGACAGATTCTGTTTTCATTGTGTTGCTTGCTTATTTTGATGAATCTATGGCTAGTAAAATAGTTTATAAACCATAGAGAAGTTGGAATACAGTAGGTTTAACACCAATATAAATAAAGAATGAGTTCATTACAGTACCATGCAGTGGTGTTTTGTTTCACTAACGGAGCTCACGAGTTTTCTGTTAAGTTTTGTGTTGTGAAGTTTTCAAGTTTTGGGTTTTGATGGACTATGGAATAAGGAGTGGCAAGAGCCTAAGCTTGGGGATTCCCAAGGCACCCCAAGTTAATATTCAAGGATAACCAAGCATCTAAGCTTGGGGATTCCCCGGAAGGCATCCCCTCTTTCGTCTTCGTTCATCGGTAACTTTACTTGAAGCTATATTTTTATTCACCACATGATATGTGTTTTGCTTGGAGCATCATTTTATTTTCTTTAGCTTTGCTTGCTGTTTGAATAAAATACCAAGATCTGAAATTATTAAATGGGAGAGTCTTCACATAGTTGCATAATTATCCGACTACTCATTGATCTTCACTTATATCTTTCGGAGTAGTTTGTTATTGCTCTAGTACTTCACTTATATCTTTTAGACCATGGTGGTAGTTTTATTTTGAAAAAATAGATGATCTCTCATGCTTCACTTAGATTATTTTGAGAGTCTTAAATAGCATGGTAATTTGCTTAAATAATCATAATATTCTAAGCATACAAGATTTGTAAGAATTCTTATGAGTGTGTTGAATACTAAGATAAGTTTGGTGCTTGATAATTGTTTTGAGATATGAAGATGGTGATATTAGAGTCATGATATTTGAGTAGTTGTGAATCTGATAAATACTTGTGTTAAAGTTTGTGATTCCCGTAGCATGCACGTATGGTGAACCGTTATGTGATGAAGTCGGAGCATAATTTACTTATTGATTGTCTTCCTTATGAGTGGCGGTCGGGGACGAGCGATGGTCTTTTCCTACCAATCTATCCCCCTAGGAGCATGCGCGTAATACTTTGCTTTGATAACTTGTAGATTTTTGCAATAAGTATATGAGTTCTTCATGACTAATGTTGAGTCCATGGATTATACACACTTTTCTTCCTTCCACCATTGCTAGCCTCTCTAATACCGCGCACTTTTCGCCGGTATCATACACCCACCATATACCTTCCTCAAAATAGCCACCATACCTACCTATCATGGCATTTCCATAGCCATTCCGAGATATATTGCCATGCAATTTTCCACCGTTCCATTTATTATGACACGCTCCCTCATTGTCATATTGCTAGCATGATCATGTAGTGGACATCGTATTTGTGGCAAAGCCACCATTCATGATTCTTTCATACATGTCACTCATGAGTCATTGCACATCCCGGTACACCGCCGGAGGCATTCATATAGAGTCATATTTTGTTCTAAGTATCGAGTTGTAAGTAAATAAAAGTGTGATGATCATCATTATTAGAGCATTGTCCCAGTGAGGAAAGGATGATGGAGACTATGATTCCCCCATAAGTCGGGATGAGACTCCGGACGAAAAATAAAAAAAGGAGAAAAAAGAGGCCATAAAAAAAGAGAAAAGGCCCAAACAAAAAAAAATAAAAATAAAAAAATGAGAGAAAAAGAGAGAAGGGACAATGCTACTATCCTTTTACCACACTTGTGCTTCAAAGTAGCACCATGATCTTCATGATAGAGAGTCTCCTATGTTGTCACTTTCATATACTAGTGGGATTCTACATTATAGAACTTGGCTTGTATATTCCAATGATGGGCTTCCTCAAAATGCCCTAGGTCTTCGTGAGCAAGCGAGTTGGATGCACACCCACTTAGTTTCTTTTGTTGAGCTTTCATATACTTATAGCTCTAGTGCATCCGTTGCATGGCAATCCCTACTCACTCACATTGATATCTATTGATGGGCATATCCATAGCCCGTTGATACGCCTAGTTGATGTGAGACTTTCTTCTCCTTTTTGTCTTCTCCACAACCACCATTCTATTCCACATATAGTGCTATATACATGGCTCACGCTCATGTATTGCGTGAAGATTGAAATAGTTTTGAAAATGTTAAAGTATGAAACAATTGCTTGGCTTGTCATCGGGGTTGTGCATGATTTAAATACTTTGTGTGGTGAAGATAGAGCATAGCCAGACTATATGATTTTGTAGGGATAACTTTCTTTGGCCATGTTATTTTGAGAAGACATAATTGCTTTGTTAGTATGCTTGAAGTATTATTATTTTTATGTCAATATTAAAATTTTGTCTTGAATCTTATGGATCTGAAAATTCATACCACAAGTAAGAATAATTACATTGAAATTATGCCAAATAGCATTCCACATCAAAAATTATCTTTTTTATCATTTACCTACTCGAGGACGAGCGGGAATTAAGCTTGGGGATGCTTGATACATCTCCAACGTATCTATAATTTTTGATTGCTCCATGCTATGTTATCTACTGTTTTGGGCAATATTGGGCTTTATTATCCACTTTTATACTCCCTCCGTTCCTAGATATAGGGTGTATAGTTTTTGGCACGGAAATTAAAGAACGCACGTGGAGGGAAAATTTGACAAGTTTTGAGTGAGATTACACATGACTAATTGACATGAGAAAATAGAAAAGCTTACATGATATAAGGAAATGTAATCAAATCCCTAAAAAATTATCCAAGCGAGTGGTGCAACATAATACACCTTATATTTGGACTTTTCTCAAAAATCTATACACCTTATATCAAGGAACGGAGGGAGTATTATTTTTGGGACTAACCTATTAACCGGTGGCCCAGCCCAGATTTGTTGTTTTTTTGCCTATTTCAGTGTTTCGAAGAAAAGGAATATCAAACGGAGTCGAAACGAAACAAAATCAACTAGAGAAGTTATTATTGGAAGGAAACCTACCGGATGGGCTTGGAGTGCACGTCAGGGAAGAAGGGAGGTGCCCACGAGGGTGGGGGGCGCGCCCCCTGCCTCGTGGCCCCCCCTTCGGTCCACCGACGTACATCTTGCACCCATATATACTCACGTACCCTGAAACTTCCAGAACGGAGAATAGATCGGGAGTTCCGCCGCCGCAAGCCTCTGTAGCCACCAAAAACCTCTCGGACCCTGTTCCGGCACCCTGCCGGAGGGGGGACCCTCACTGGTGGCCATCTTCATCATCCCGGCGCTCTCCATGACGAGGAGGGAGTAGTTCACCCTCGGGGCTGAGGGTATGTACCAGTAGCTATGTGTTTGATCTCTCTCTCTCTCTCTCTCTCTCTCTCTCTCTCTCTCTCGTGTTCTTGATTTGGCACGATCTTGATGTATCGCGAGCTTTGCTATTATAGTTGGATCTTATGTTTCTTCTTCCCCTCTTCTCTCTTGTAATGGACTGAGTTTTCCCCTTGAAGTAATCTTATCGGATTGAGTCTTTAAAGATTTGAGAACACTTGATGTATGTCTTGCCGTGCGTATCTGTGGTGACAATGGGATATCACGTGATTCACTTGATGTATGTTTTGGTGATCAACTTGCGGGTTCCGCCCATGAACCTATGCATAGGGGTTGGCACACGTTTTCGTCGTGATTCTCCGGTAGAAACTTCGGGGCACTCTTTTAGGTTCTTTGTGTTGGATTGAATAGATGAATTGAGATTGTGTGATGCATATCGTATAATCATACCCACGGATACTTGAGGTGACATTGGAATATCTAGGTGACATTAGGGTTTTGGTTGATTTGTGTCTTAAGGTGTTATTCTAGTACGAACTCTAGGGCTGTTTGTGACACTTATAGGAATAGCCGAACGGATTGATTGGAAAGAATAACTTTGAGGTGGTTTCGTACCCTACCATAATCTCTTCATTTGTTCTCCGCTATTAGTGACTTTGGAGTGACTCTTTGTTGCATGTTAAGGGATAGTTATATGATCCAATTATGTTATTATTGTTGAGAGAACTTGCACTAGTGAAAGTATGAACCCTAGGCCTTGTTTCCTATAATTGCAATACCGTTTGTGCTCACTTTTACCAGTTGTTACCTTGCTGTTTTTATATTTTCAGTTTACAAAAACCTATATCTACCATCCATATTGCACTTTTATCACCATCTCTTCGCCGAACTAGTGCACCTATACAATTTACCATTGTATTGGGTGTGTTGGGGACACAAGAGACTCTTTGTTATTTGGTTGCAGGGTTGCTTGAGAGAGACCATCTTCATCCTACGCCTCCCACCGATTGATAAACCTTAGGTCATCCACTTGAGGGAAATTTGCTACTGTCCTACAAACCTCTGCACTTGGAGGCCCAACAACGTCTACAAGAAGAAGGTTGCGTAGTAGACATCATGTGGTATGATAGGGTGGTATCCTCCTTTGAATGATTCGAGTGACTTGACTTGGCACATGTTCACACATGTAGTGAACACTTGATGTATGTCTTGCATGTGCTTATCTGTGGTGACAATGGGATATTCACGTGATCCATTTGATGTATGTTTTGGTGATCAACTTGTGGGTTCTGTGACCTTGTGAACTTATGCATAGGGGTTGGCACACGTTTTCATCTTGACTCTCCGGTAGAAACTTTGGGGCACTCTTTGAAGTTCTTTGTGTTGGTTTGAATAGATGAATCTGAGATTGTGTGATGCATATCGTATAATCAAACCCACGGATACTTGTGGTGACATTGGAGTATCTAGGTGACATTAGGGTTTTGGTTGATGTGTGTCTTAAGGTGTTATTTTAGTTCGAACTCTAGGGCTGTTTGTGACACTTATAGGGATAGCCCAATAGATCGATCAGAAAGAATGACTTTGAGGTGGTTTCGTACCCTACACTAATCTCTTCGTTTGTTCTCCGCTATTAGTGACTTTGAAGTGACTCTTTCTTGCATGTTAAGGGATTGGTATATGATCTAATTATGTTATCATTGTTGAGAGAACTTGCACTAGCGAAAGTATGAACCCTAGGCCTTGTTTCCAAGCATTGCAATACCGCTTTCGCTCACTTTTACCACTTTCTACCTTGTTGTTTTTATAATTTCAAATTACAAAAACCTATATCTACCATCCATATTGCACTTGTATCACCATCTCTTCATCGAACTAGTGCACCTATACAATTTACCATTGTATTGGGTGTGTTGGGGACACAAGAGACTCTTTGTTATTTGGTTGCAGGGTTGTTTAAGAGAGACCATATTCACCCTACGCCTGCCACGGATTGATAAATCTTAGGTCATCCACTTGAGGGAAATTTGCTACTGTCCTACAAAACTCCGCGCTTGGAGGCCCCACAGTAGACATCGAGCTCTTTTCTGGCGCCATTGCCGGGGAGGTTAGTGCTTGAAGGTATATCTTTAGATCTTGCAATCGAATCTTTTAGTTTCTTATTTTATCACTAGTTTAGTCTATAAATGAAAACCACAAAAAATGGAATTGAGGTTGCCTCATATGCTTCATCTTTATCATGTCTTTCTTGAAAATGATGGATCATAAAATTGTGCCAAAGTGTTAGAAGAAGAATGCATTAAAATGTTTTGCACTCAATCTTTGAATGATGAGCATGATTGCAATGTTGTTAGTATGAATTATTTGAATATCCATGATGCTAATGATATGCAAAGCTACAATATTAGGGATGCTATGTTTGATGAAGATGATATTTTTAGTCCCCCAAGTTTTGATGAGAATATTTATTATGATGAAAGCATTCCTCCTATTTATGATGGTTATATTGATGAAAGTGGATTTGGAGAGTTCATGACTTTATTTAGTGATGAATCCACTATTTTGGAAGAGGTTTCAATTGATTATAAGAACAAAGTTGCTATGTATGATGATTATTGTGATGATATGTATGCTATACAGATTAATGATAACCATGAATCTTGTCATCATGATTTTAATTTTCAATTGGATTATGCCTCACATGATAGTTATTTTTGTTGAGTTTGCTCCCACTACTATTCATGAGAAGAAATTTGCTTATGTGGAGAGTAATAAAAATTCTATGCTTGTGCATCATGAAAATAATGCTTTATGTGATAGTTATATTGTTGAATTCATTCATGATGCTACTGAAAATTATTATGAGGGAGGAATATATGCTTGTAGGAATTGCAATAATATCAAGTTTCCTCTCTATGTGTTGAAAATCTTGAAGTTTTGCTTGTTTTACCTTCCTATGCTAGTTGATTCTTGTTCCCATAAGTTGTTTGCTCACAAAATCCCTATGCATAGGAAGTGGGTTATACTTAAATGTGCTAGTCATATGCTTCATGATGCTCCCGTTATGTTTCAATTCTTATCTTTTATGTGAGCATCATTGAAATCATCATGCCTAGCTAGAAAGGCATTAAAAAGTGCTTGTTGGGAGACAACCCAATGTTTACCCCTATTGTTTTTGTGTGTTCACATGATTAAGCTACTGTAGTAATCATGTTTTATAGCTTTTGTTTCAATAAATTGCCAAGTAAGGCCTTTGGGATAGTGTGGATGATAGTTGACTTGATTCTGTGTAAAAAACAGAAACTTTTGCTCTCAGTCCAGGAATTTTGAAAATTAACTGGAACGTGATTTTGATCTGAAGATTTTTACACAAGATTGATATACAAATTGTCTAGATTTTCCTAATTTTTTAGAATTTTTGGAGTTACAGAAGTATGATTTCAATCCAGATCTTTACAAACTGTTTTGTTTTTGATAGATTCTGTTTTCGATGCATAGTTTGCTTGTTTTCTAGTTTCTATGGCTTATATTGGTTAATATAAATTGTAGAAATGATAGGGTACAGTAGGAATAATGTGACAAAAATTATGAATCTTGTCTTGACAGTACCAAAGTGAATAATTTGTTTTATTATACTAACGGAGCTCACGAGTTTTCTGTTAAGTTTTGTGTTGTGAAGTTTTTAAGTTTTGGGTGAAGTTTTGATGGACTAGGGAATAAGGAGTGGCAAGAGCCTAAGATTGGGGATGCCCAAGGCACCCCAAGGTAATATTCAAGGAATACTCAAGCAACTAAGCTTGGGGATGCCCCGGATGACATCCCCTCTTTCATCTTCGTTCATCGGTAACTTTACTTGGGGCTATATTTTTATTCACCACATGATATGTGTTTTGCTTGGAGCGTTATTTTATTTTATTAGGTTTTGCTTGCTGTTATTTAGAGTAATGTTTTGCATCTTTTAGTTCAATAAAAAGGTCAAGTATAACTTTTACCATGCTTATTTTGCAAGTCTATATGTTGCTGTTTTGAAAACAGAAAGTTTTCTATCATTGTCTGAATTCTTCTGGAAAGTCAGAATGTGATAAAATTTTGAAATTTATACACAATGAGTAATAACAAATTATCTATAGTGTGGTAATTTTCAGAATTTTTGGAGTTAGGGAAGTATGATTCCTCTTGCATTCTTTACAGACTGTTCTGTTTAGACAGATTGCTGTTATGTTTGCATATGTTTGCTTGTTTAATGATTCTATTTGAGGATAGGACTATTATATATGCAGAGGCATTTAGTCTGCAATGCCAAATAATAATTTTAGTGATTTGCTACAGTAGAGAATTGTAAGGTTTATGCGTTGATTTGTACTAACTTATCTCACGAGTTCTTGTTGAGTTTTGTGTGGATGGAGATTTTAAGATTTAGGGAAACCGCGATATGAAAGGACTTAAGGAGACACAAAGGCTCAAGCTTAGGGATGCCCAAGGCATCCCTAATTAATATTTCAAGAAGTCTCAAGCATCTAAGCTTGGGGATGCCCCGGTTGGCATCCCACCTTTTATTCTTCAACAACTATTGGTCAGTTTTGGTTGAGCCTAAGTTTTTGCTTCTTCACATGATATGTTCTATCCTTACAAGGTCATTTTATTTTGTTTTGCTTGCTGTTTGAATAATATCCCAAGATCTGAAGTTCTTAAATGAGAGAGAGTCTTCACATAGCTACATAATTATTCAACTACTCATTGATCTTCACTAATATCTTTTTGGATTAGTTTGTCATTTACTCTCGTGCTTCACTTATATCCCATGAGTAAATGGTTGAATGATTTTAATATCATAAATCTGAATTTATATATGTTTCATATGCTTATACCATGGGGAGCAATGACTTCACATATAAGAAGTAGAGGTGGTAAATTTATTGAAAGTTAGCAAACATAGTATTGGTCAATTGAACAATTCATGGAAGAATATTGAAGGAAGAGAGATTTCACATATAAATATACTATCTTGGACATCTTCTATGATTGTGAGCCCCATTAATTATTTTCAAACTTGAGCAAATTAGTTGAAGTTGGACAAGGAAGACAACATAATGAGTTATGCTTGGGTATATTTGTATAGAAGTTATATTGTTATATATCCTCCAACATGTGGTACTTGATTTTTAGAATCTTTTGCTAGCCAAAATTTCTGTACTAAGCGGGAATATTGCTTGTGCATCCAAAATCCTTGAACCAAGTTTCTTCCATGAGTGTCCACCATATGTACCTATATACGGTATTTACCTGCCGTTCCAAGTAAATTTGCATGTGCCAAACTCTAAACCTTCAAATAATAATCTGTTTTGTATACCCGAATCGCTCATGTGGCCACTAGGGGCTGTCAGTATCTTCCATGCTAAGTGGGTTATTCTCACGATGAGTGGACTCCGCTCATCATTCACGGGAAAATGGCTGGTAATTGGGATGCCCAGTCCTATGATCAAAAGATCAAAAACAAAATCGCAAATAAATTAAACAAAACTCCCCTAGGATTGTTGATAGTTGGACGGTACCTGTCGTGGAATTGTCACGACAGATGTCTTCAGTGTCAGGACTTAATCGCGAGGCCAACGCATCTATGTAGTAGCTTGAGAGGGGTTGATCCGGACGAGAGACGCGATACACAAGACAAGGATTTAGACAGCTTCGGGCGCCGGGAAACATCATCCGGAATAGCCCTACATGCTGTTTGTGGCTAGGTCTCATTATGTGTCACGCCCAAGATGCGACCCTATCCTAAAGGAACTCGAAGGTCCCACCAAGGATAGAAGCGCATCTTGAAGACGCTTTGCAAGGTGGATATCATTACATCAACATTACATAATAGTGGGGATACATACATAAGGCATACAATGCCACACGAATACAACATCACATCATATACAAGATCAACATCCGACTACGGATGAAACATAAACAGAAACTCAAACAATATCCATCCTGCTAGCCCAGGCTGCCGGCCTGGAACCTATCCCCTGATCGAAGAAGCAGAAGAAGAACTCAACGCAAGCAAGCATCGCTCTCGCGTCATGATCATCGCATAACCTGTACCTGCAACTGGTGTTGTAGTAAACTGTGAGCCACGAGGACTCAGCAATCCCAGTACCATGGGTATCAAGACTAGCAAAGCTTAAAGGGAAAGGAAGGGGTAAAGTGGTGAGGCTACAGCAGCGACTAAGCTTATATGGTGGCTAACATACGCAAATGAGAGCGAGAAGAGAAACAAAGGAACGGTCGTCAACTAGTAATGATCAAGAAGTGATCCTGAACTCCTACTTACGTCGGTCATAACCCGAAACCGTGTTCTCCTCTCGATCAACCCGAAAAGAGACACTCACGGTTACGCTTTACGGTTGGTGTATTTTAATTAAGATCAACTTCGGGTTTTCTACAACCGGACATTAACAAATCCCCATCGCCACATAACGCGGGCACGGCTTTCGAAAGTTCAAACCCTGCAGGGTGTCCCAACAGCCCATGATAAGCTCTCGCGATCAACGAAGGATATTCCTTCTCCCGGAAGACCCGATCAGTCTCGAATCCGGCTATAAGACATTTCGACAAACAATAAAACAAGACCAGCAAAGCCGCCCGATCGCCGACAATCCCGATAGGAGCTGCACATATCTCGTTCTCGTGGCAACACCGGATGAGACTAGCTACGAGTAAAACCAACCCTCAAGTTGCCCCAAGGTGGCCCTCAGTAGTTTCGGTTCGAACCAGACTTAGAGAAGCACCGCCCGGGGGCTAAATAAAGATGACCCTTGGGTTGGCCGACCCAAGGGAAGGGTATAGGTGGTGGTGAGGCAAATGGTAAAACCAAGGTTGGGCCTTTTTGGAAAAGTCTTATTCAAAGCGAACTGTCAAGGGGTCCCATAAATCGCCCGACCGCGTTAGGGACGCAAAAATCCGGGAACATAACACCGATATGCGGAAACTAGGGCGGCAAGAGTGGAACAAAACACGGGCATAAGGCCGAGCCTTCCACCCTTTACCAAGTATATAGATGCATTAATTAAATAAGATATATTGTGATATCCCAACAAGTAAACATGTTCCAACAAGGAACAACGTCTCCATGTTCAACAAGGAACAAACTTCATCTTCACCTGCAACTAACAACGCTATAAGAGGGCTGAGCGAAGCGGTAACATAGCCAATCAACGGTTTGCTAGGAAGGGTGCAAAAGGTTAGAGGCTGACATGGCAATTTGGGATGGCTTGATAAGCAGGTAATAGGTAGCGCAGCATAGCGATAGAACGAAGCAACTAGCATAGCAATGATAGTAGTGAGATCCGTGGTAGCGGTCATCTTGCACGAAATCCCGCTAGGAAGAAGAACGAGTCCATGAAGAAGATGAACGGAAGTAGTCGAACGAATCCTCACAATCGCAACATTACCGGAACCGAGAAGCAACACCGGAAAGAAACAAACAACATGGTAAATGCACAAGCATAAACATGGCACGATGCACAATCAAGTATGATGCATGTCCGGTTTAATGAGGCATGGCATGGCAAAGTGCAACAAACAATACTACCAATTAAGTGGAGCTCAATATGCAACGAGTTGCATATTGACAAAACACCACATTGACATATTTAGTTTAATCTAGTTTAGGTACACAACAATATTAAATGTTGTTAAACATGGCAAGAGGTGGAGCATAATTAAACTAACTATTTAGGCAAGTTTAAATGAGGCCGGAAATAAGAAACAACAATTCCGGAAAATCCCCATATGCATATTTTAGATTCGGTACTGTTCTGCCCTATACACAATTTTAATGTTGTTAAACAGCAAAATAAAGTGGACCATGTTAAACTAGGCATCTTTCTACCCCATTTACATATAAAGTTTATTAAATTCCGAGTTACGGTTATTTGGTTATGAAATAAATCATTTTAACATGGCATATTAGCAAATTTAAATAAACAGCAAGTTAAACATTTTTAACATGGATGGAAATGACATATTATTAATCTACACAATTTTCTGAGCATTTTACATATATAAAGTTTTTACATATGATGCACAGATCATGAGTTATTATATGCATGAAGTGCAAGGGGGTTTCTGCAAATCTGTTAAATCACTGGATAATGGTTAAAATCGCTGACAGGAAAAAAAACACTATATGGGCCAAATCTAGGCAGAGGTCCAACAGAAGGGGAAAAAACGAGGCGCTGGGGGTGGCCTCACCATGGGCCTCGGCCGGTTGAGTGGAGGAGGCGGGCAGGCAGCCTGCTGGCGGCACGATGTCGGCCGATGCGGTCAACGCGACGACGAGGGACTGCTGTTGTTCTCGTCTCGAAGAACAGAGACAGCAGAGGGGAGGCCAGCGATGAGGGCTCGGGACGAGCTCACTCCGGCAAGGGATTGGCGCAGGAAGGAAGCGGTGGGACTCAGGCGCGAGGAGCTCGGTGGACGGGTCGAGTGGAGGAGCTCGGGGCCTCAAAGGGAGCGAGGAGGCCGAGACGCCATGGCGAGGAACGGCAGCGCGATGCGAGGGCTCCGACGAGGCGGCCTCGGCGGGACAGCGGAACGGGACGCAGCTTGAGGCGGGAAGACCAGATCGGGGCCAAGCCGGCGGATCCGAGCTTAGACGACCGGTCCTCGTCGGATCGAAGGAACGGCGACGCAGCAAAACTCGAGCGGCTCCTCGAGCTATTACGAGGAACAAGGAGAGGGATGAGAGGCAGGGAGCAGCTTAGGAAGGAAAAGAGGACGACACGGGGGCTCATCTTCCGGTTCGGTCGGCAGACGACGAGGCGGACGAGGAGAACGGCCGGCGTCCTCAGGGTCCTCGTAGGAGGAGGAGCTTGGGTCGGTTGGGGCCCCGGGCACGAGCGCTCCCGCTCGGGAGGAGGTGCTGCTTGTGTGGCGACGGGTCGGCCTGCAGATGGCGGAGGCTGGCCGGGTGGCCTGGGTGCTCGGGAGAGGGAGGTGAGGTGGCTTGGGAGGCAGAGATGCTCCTTGATGTGAGGGAGCAGCGGAATCGGGCACGAGGTGCTCGGGGAGGGATCGAGCGGGAGGAGCGGCGCGGCTGTGGGTTGGTTCGGAGCTGAAAACGAGGGAGATGGATTGGGGAAGCGGGCACTGATTGGATGGGGATGGATCCCGAGGGGATTTGGTGGAGTGGTGGCGGCGTGGGATGGATGGGACATGATCCCTAATTTTTAGGGTTTGGTCTAAAAATGGACAAGGGAGTCTATATATATATAAGGAAGAGAGGGGGATTGGATCATCTGATCGAAATCAAACGGTCGAGATAAATAGGTACGAAGTCTAAATAATAAAACGGAGATGTTTTGTAGACGTTAGGGATGATCCGGACACAACGGTAATTTGCCGGTCGGGTTCGGGTAGGTTTGGACGCACGCGAGGGTCTTGAGCAAAGAGTAGAGAGGTCAAGCGGAGACAAGAGGGAATCGAAAACCCGATTGGTCTCAAGCGGTCAACGAAAGCAAGGGGCAAGGGTTTTGTTGGTCTCGGAGAAAGAGAGAAAAGAGGGTCCAATTGGTGCGAGAGAAGGTCAACAAGGACAAGCGGTCGACAAAAGATAAGCGGAGACAAAGAGAAAGCGACAACTACAAATGATTACGAGGTTTTATGAAAATATGCAAATGCAATGCGCATGATGCTATGAGACTAGAAGCATAACAAGAACAAAATGCAAAAAAACAGACAAAACACAACCACAACGGAAATAAAATATCGCATCTCCAGAAAAGGCAAGAGTTGGAGTTACGAATATGGAAAGTTGTATCCGGGGTGTTACATTATGCTCATGAGGGAGTCGCCGCATAAGCCGGCTCTCCTCTTAGATGTCTCTAGCCCTAGAGATTATTTTCTTCTCCCTCTTGGGGAGCCCTGCCCCTCCTTATATAAGTTAGAGGGGCGGGTTACATGTGGAGTCCTAGTAGGACTAGGACTAGTCTATCTTCTCTTACAAGTTGATTAGAAGTCCGGGTCTTGCTTCCTTGTAAAGGAAATATTCGTCATCCCTTTCCTCTTAATCCGACCCATCATAACGTGAGCCGGCCTTCTGGGCTTTGGGCTTTGTTGTCCATCTGACCTGCCCGCCGGGTTACTAATGAGTCGCCAAGATCGGGCATGTTATTTGTGAATCGCCAAGCTCCGAGCGGGTCACCAGTGAGTCGCCAATTGCGGCCGGGTCATACCGCGGGGTATATCCCCGACATTAGCCCCCAGTTTAATTTGGATTTATCCATGTTAAACTGATCCTGTAAAATAAACACAAGAACAAATTTGACAGATTGTGTTCCGGGTTAAAAATTCTTGTAAGCCGGCACCTAATCATCCTTAATTCCTTGTGCTCCGGGTTAAATATTCTCCTGAGCCGGGACCTGATTATCCTTAAGTCCAATTGTCATTTCCTTCATCTAGAAAATCCGGGTCAATAAGCTAGCTTCATACTCAATTTGCTGATGTTGGTTTCTCACAAAAAATATTGTGAAGAATAATCCACTTGAGTCGGCTTCCAAGGCGCCGGCTTAATAAACATATTGGACTCAAGATTCATCTGGTGATCCGCCGGTTTAAAGATGTAGAGGCTGGCGAGCAAAATTGTCGGCTTGTAAATATTGATAACACCGGGTCATAACTGTTACTGATGCCGGGTTAATCTTATGATGACGCCGGGTCATAAACTTTGCATATTTCTCTGATAATAATACCTGATTTGCTCAAAACTGATAATTTGAAGTTATTCCTCCCCTATATGCATATCACCTGTAGCCCCCAAGTGCCGGGTTGTCATGCTTGCAGCAACCTGGGACTTGTAATTGCCTTATGCTCATAAAGATTTCGACCAGTGCAGCCCCCAAGGGTCGGGTCATTATGCAATAATGAGTAGGGACTTTGTAAATATGATCATGTAAACTTGAGCAACAACGTGTAGCCCCCAAGGGTCGGCTCAATAAGATATTACTGAGCTAGGACTTTGTACATGATTCATTGATAATACCATCAAATGATGTAATCTCCATCATGGGGCTTGAACCCACGTCCACAAGGTTAAGAGCTTTGTACTCTACCAACTGAATAATGGATCTTTCAATATAATGGATTAAGGCTTGTGTACCTTGAATTTCCGACAAGAGCAATTGGTAGCCCCCAAGGGCCGGCTCATTTAAAATGTGATGAGTCGGGTCTTCAATAAGTTGAGCCAAAAAAAGACTTTGCATTAGCCCCCAAGTGCCATGGTGCATGCTGGTAGTGACATGGGACTTGTATATTCGATGTAATCTCGATTTGAACAATGTAGCCCCCAAGTGCCGGGTCGTAAGCCTGCAGCAACTCGGGACTATTTCCTCCGTTGTAAAATAAATCATGCCCATTGATAAAAATAATAGCCATTGCGCTAAAGCGACTTTAAAAACATCAATCATAACACTGGTTATTGATAATCACAATAGAAATCCAGCCATGTTGGCTATTCAAGATTTGAATAATATAATCCAGTATGAAAACCTCAATCATTCAATATCATCA
This sequence comes from Aegilops longissima, assembly GCA_021605205.1. Taxonomy (NCBI): domain Eukaryota; kingdom Viridiplantae; phylum Streptophyta; class Magnoliopsida; order Poales; family Poaceae; genus Aegilops; species Aegilops longissima. The sequence goes on along the minus strand of CM038681.1, from coordinate 478,817,822 downwards.
TGAAAATCCAGCCAGTTTTGGCTATTAAAGATTTGAATACCTCATCGGTTGACAAGTAAATCCGAGTTTAAATACTGGCGGCTCTTGGCGATGGCGACTTAATGTGCATTCATTGTGGCGGAATTTTGTAATCCGGTGGCCTATAGCCCTTGAGAAAATCAATAATTGATAACCCTTTTGAGAGACCAATTTCAGTGATGAGCTTGGACTGAAGCATTTATATAAGTCATAGTTCTGCAAATCCTGCACAGAGTTTAAATAACATATGCCGTGGCGACTTAACGTCAAGAGCCAGGGCGGGTAACCACCCAAATGTAGTCTTACCCTGCACACAAGTAGATCACAAGAACCCTTGGCGGTTTGCAATAGGGTGGGTCATAATCCCTCACATATAACCACTGTGATATTGAATTTGTACTGCCGGTTTACATGACCTGTGCAGTAAGGGTGATAACCCAATCCTTAGAAGCCAATGCTTCCACATAGATGATGATTGTCATAAGCTGGCGACTTATAGTCAAAAGTCAAGCCGGGTTAAGCATAAAACACTTATATACATTTGAGATATAATCCGAAAAAGGTCTCAAGTCAAACCCAAAATTGTTCGCAAAAAAGACTTAAAAAATTTAAGACTTCTGATTCATATACGATCAGAAAACCGTTTCAAAGGGGTTGAGCTAAGATTCGAATACGATCATATAGCCCCCAGTGGCTTTGGCGTTGCCGATCAAGAGGGTACCGACAGCTATGTTCTCTTTGGTTCGAATATGACCTATGTTTGAACAGGAAGCCCCCAAATGACCTTTACAGTTGTTTAAGAACGCTAATTCGAATACGATCCACGTCGGACCCAAAAGAGGTTAAGCTATGATTCGGATACGATCAAGAAGCCCCCTAGTGAGTTTGGCAGTGTGCCGATCAAAATGGTTTCGACAGCTATGTTCTCTTTGGTTGAATCGACCTATGTTTGAACAGAAGCCCCAAGTGACCATATATTAGCATTGCACCGATCAAGAGGGTACCGACAGCTATGCTCGATGAGCAGGAAGCCCCCAAGTGACCATAATAAGATAAGCCGTAAGGCAGGATACCTATGTTTGAACAGCGCATCATGGCAGCAAGTTCTTTTTAGCAACCTTTAATTTTTCTTAGAGCTCGAACTTTGTGAGAGATTAATTCTTTTTGAACTGGAACTTTAAACCGGATTTGAAAGCTTCAAAAATTTGTGAGGGACAAATTTACCTTGAGTCGGATTTTGAACCGGATTTGAGAGCTTCAAAATTTTGTGAGGGACAAATTTACCCTGGGCCGGCTTTTGAACCGGATTTGAGAGCTTCAGTGCTTTGTGGGAGAAAGATGTCTCTTGAACCGGATTTTAAACCAGAGTCCTTATTTTGAGCCGGAAATCTTCTGATGGCTTTTAAATTTTCATCGATCTAGCAGTAATCTCCGGGGCCCGGGTTATTTTTCCCTTCAATGACCCCGAGTTCTTGAATTCATTGAAACCGGCTAATTTTGCCGAGTCATACCATTGTAGCCCCCGAGTCTCAAGACGACTCGAGGAGTTGGCTTGAGATTCTCCATATTTGACCATAGCAGAAGGTATACATCATTGGCGTTGATAGCGCGATGTGAATCCACAGAAGGTTGAGGTGACTGCGGCGGGTTACAAATGATCCTGTATGAGCCGTGTCAGCAACTCGGCCAATGGTTCCTTCCAACTGGCTGTTTGAAGTTAACCAAACTGTAGTGGCGGCGACTTGTGCACCTGCCCATTGAACCATCCAGTGCAGACGGCGGCTGATAATATATGATAATTTGCCTCTAATTTGTTGGAAGAAAAACCGGGCTTCCCAAGTAGTAACTTGCTCATACTCAATAAACAGCTCATCGAGACAAGTGTGGCCCGGTGTGTCGATGTAGACCAGGCCATGAGAGACAGACGGTAAAGACGACCGTAACATCAGAGGCGGCATAGACAGATGAACCGGCCGTGGCGTTGTAAGCCGGTGCAGACATGCAAGTTGTCCTCTTTGTTGCAAGCAGGCGTGGTCGCGAGAGACGGCCACGGCGTTGTAAGCCGGTGCGGGAGTCCGTTGAGTAAAGACGACCACTTGTGCCAAATGATGTTGACACGCCTCCATCTCCACGGTATAATGCCACTTTGTAATGAATAATTCTCCTGCATATAAAATACAACAGGGCAAAGTAGTTTTGGTCGAATGAATTAATATGTGCTTAAAAATAAATAGGGTAAATAGCACCTGCTATTTTTCGGATGTTAATTGTAGCTCATCTGAACATCTCCAGCAGCTACCCTTCCCTGATAATAGCCATACACGTGACCATACCATTAAGTACTGCCAATGCACATGTCCTGATAATATGGTTGACTTTTCAACTTGATCTTCCATGTGAATACTTGATGTTTTCTCCAGTATGTATTCGTACGAACTCTGTGTGCAACAACCAGCTTTTCTCAGATCCTTGGATGATGGATTAACAGAATTAGCAGGCGGTCCAGCGGCGGGGGCGGAGGATGAGCCCACTGCGGCGATTCAGGCAGACTGCGTCTCGCGGCTAGGACGAAGGCGAGAACGGGTTGACTCGGCCATGGCTGAAGCAAAGCACACCGGTGACTCGACGAATGACCGCAGTGTCTCAGCGACGCAGCCGACGAGGGCGGCGAGCCGGCGAGTGTTTTAAACATGGAAGCGGCAACCTGCCAACGCGGGTGGCTCAGGGCAGTGGAGACGGAGCCCCCCGGTTTAAACACGAGGCGAGGCAGTTTAAAACGGAGGCTAGGGTCGCCGCGCGGACGGATGCCGAGGCGACTCGGAGAATCGGCGACTCAACAACTTGAGGCCACACGGCAACTGAGGTAGGTAGCAGCGGCGCGACGCGGCGAGTTACAATGGGGGTGGGCGTGCTCACAAGTGGCGGAGCTCGGGCGCGGCGAGGTGGCGTCCAGCGGGTCATATAGTAGCGGCGACTCAGCGCGTGTCGGCGGCGGCGGCTCAAGGGCAGCAGCTGGATCTGGCGGCTCATTGCGAGGTCTGCACAGGAGAGGAAAGAGAGGTGCATGCAAGCCCGTGGGGCAGAGCAACGTCGTGACAACGGGGCGCAAGCCTGAGAGCCGCGGGGGCCGGATCAGAAGACGCCCGTAGGGCAGTTTGGCCAAACACAAGACCAGGCACGCGACAATGGAGGCGGCTGACGAAAGGAGTCACCGCGAGGCTATGGAGGCGGCGTCCGACTCGGAGTCGAATAGGACCTGCTGGCGATGTAGCGGATTCAGGCGCGGTGGGCGGACAGCTAGGCCGCTTAACCGGGGCAACTCAAGGCACAACTCAGATAGCAGGCGCTCGTCTCGCGGCGGCAGCGGTAGCAGAATCGAAGAAACAGATTGCGATGGTCACTGCAATGGGATGCGTGTCAACAGGCGGAGGCGATTTGAAACAGAGGCGACGACGGCTCTCCCGCTGCTTGAAACGGCAGAAGCGATGGCAAGGCGTGGCCGGCCCGATGACGCGACCTCGCCGGCTAAGGCGGAGGCGGAGACTGGTTTCCTGGCTTCGTCTACTTCCAAAACTGCAGGCGATTTGTCTTCTTCATGTGAGGATGACTCGGTAGTGGCTTCTGATGTAACAATCGATCTTTCTCTCAAATCTCCATGAGCATGTACGTACTCATATTCTGGTCGGCTTTGAGTAGATCTCACATAGAGTAGAAAATTTACAAAGTGTTTAAGACTTTGTACTCCAGTGCTTATCGAGTAATAACGCCTGATTTCATCGGGGCTTGAGCCTGAAATCCAGTAGCAGAAACTTTGCGCAACTCGGCTGATCGGACAGCATAAATTTTGTCGGTTTTGATGGAAATTACTATTTGACAGCTTGCCGGACTTGGGTACAAACAAAGTCAATCTTCCATTGGTTTCAACAGATCACGTCATGGTCCTTGCACTGATCGATCTTCAACTTGCAGCGGTGGCCACGCATCCGACGCCGTCTTAATTTTCTTGAACTCAAACCTTCATCCGTGTAACCGCGAGTTCCTCGATCCCTGAAGAGATTCCTCCAAGAACTCAACACCACCATGCGCGGGTCCCACGGTGGGCGCCAACTGTCGTGGAATTGTCATGTGCCAAACTCTAAACCTTCAAATAATAATCTGTTTTGTATACCCGAATCGCTCATGTGGCGACTAGGGGCTGTCAGTATCTTCCATGCTAGGTGGGTTATTCTCATGATGAGTGGACTCCGCTCATCATTCACGGGAAAATGGCTGGTAATTGGGATGCCCAGTCCTATGATTAAAAGATCAAAAACAAAATCGCAAATAAATTAAACAAAACTCCCCTAGAATTGTTGATAGTTGGACGGTACCCGTTGTTTCGGACCAGCCGTGGAATGTGATTGTTGGTGGAGGGGGAATAAAATCTTTACCTTTCCGTTTGGGAACCGCCTATAATGTATCTAGTATGGAAGATATTGGGAACTCTTGGTTGTTATGTTGACAATGAAAGCATACCTCTCAAAATTATTTTCATCTCTATTTTAAAAGCTTCGAGCTCTGGCACCTCTACAAATCCCTGCTTCCTTCTGCGAAGTGCCTATCTTTTACTTTTATGCAAAAGTCAGTAGTATTCCTTCTCATTCCAACCCACTCTTTAGTTGGCAAGCGTCATGTGATGGGAAAAGATCTAAGCATATATGGCCATTCAAATATATTTGATCATGAATTATTATAGTTGACAATTATCTATATGATAAGTAAGTTGGGAGGTGAAACATTAAGCCCCTATCTTTCTCTGTGTTCAATGAATGCTATTTGTTCTAAAAATATGGTTTGAGTGCTAGCAATCATGGAAGACTATATGATAGTTGAGTATGTGGGATTTACTAAATCAAAGCTCTTACATAGACCCTTCCTGAAAAGTTTGATGACTGAGAACATAGTTTGTTAGTTTTCAAGAAAGTTCATGGTCTATGCTTTAACATGTGAATAGTTTGTTACTTGATCATGAGAAGCTTTATGATATGAGCTACTGTTATGATATATAATGATGCTAGAAAAAGTGATTGAATTATCATTGATCAAACTTGTGCACTTGCTAGCATTCCACATCAAAAATTCTGTTTTTATCATTTACCTACTCGAGGACGAGCGGGAATTAAGATTTGGATGCTTGATACGTCTCCAACGTATCTATAATTTTTTATTGTTTCATGCTATTATATTATCTACCTTGGATGTTTTATATGCATTTATGCTATTTTATATGACTTTTGGAACTAACCTATTAACCTAGAGCCGAGTGCCAGTTTCTGTTTTTTCCTTGTTTTTGAGTTTCGCAGAAAAGGAATATCAAACGAAGTCCAAATAAGCTAAAAATTTACGATGACTTTTATGAACCAGAAGAAGCCCCCGAAGCAAAATAGTTGGGCCAGAATAGCCACGAGGCCTCCACAAGGGTGGAGAGGGCGCCCTCCTAGGCGCACCCTCCGTCCTTGTGGGCTCCTCGTGTACCCACCTGACTTGTTCTCGACGCCAAAAGTTCCAATAAATACAGAAATCCCCAGAAATAAACCTAGATCAGGAGTTCCGCCGCCGCAAGCCTCTGTAGCCATAAAAAACTAATCGGGAGCTCATTTCGGCACTCTACCGGAGGGGGAAACCATCACCGGTGGCCATCTTCATCACCCCGGCGCTCTCCATGACGAGAAGGGAGTAGTTCACCCTCGGGGCTGAGGGTATGTACCAGTAGCAATGTGTCTTATCTCTCTCTCTCTCTCTCTCTCTCTCTCTCTCTCGTGTTCTTGATTTGGCACGATCATAATGTACTGCGAGCTTTGCTATTATAGTTGGATCTTATGATGTTTCTCCCCCTCTACCTTCTTGTAATGGATTGAGTTTTCACTTTGAAGTTATCTTATCGGATTGAGTCTTTAAGGATTTGAGAACACTTGATGTATGTCTTGCATGTGCTTATTTGTGGTGACAATGGGATATTCATGTGATCCACTTGATGTATGTTTTGGTGATCAACTTGTGGGTTCTGTGACCTTGTGAACTTATGCATAGGGGTTGGCACACGTTTTCGTCTTGACTCTCCGGTAGAAACTTTGGGGCACTCTTTGAAGTTCTTTGTGTTGGTTTGAATAGATGAATCTGAGATTGTGTGATGCATATCGTATAATCAAACCCACGGATACTTGTGGTGACATTGGAGTATCTAGGTGACATTAGGGTTTTGGTTGATGTGTGTCTTAAGGTGTTATTTTAGTTCGAACTCTAGGGCTGTTTGTGACACTTATAGGGATAGCCCAATAGATCGATCAGAAAGAATGACTTTGAGGTGGTTTCGTACCCTACACTAATCTCTTCGTTTGTTCTCCGCTATTATTGACTTTAGAGTGACTCTTTGTTGCATGTTGAGGGATTGTTATATGATCTAATTATATTATCATTATTAAGAGAACTTGTACTAGCGAAAGTATGAACCCTAGGCCTTGTTTCCAAGCATTGCAATACCGTTTTCGCTCACTTTTACCACTTGCTACCTTGCTGTTTTTATAATTTCAAATTACAAAAACCTGTATCTACCATCCATATCGCACTTGTATCACCATCTCTTCGCCGAACTAGTGCACCTATAGAAATTACCATTGTATTGGGTGTGTTGGGGACACAAGAGACTCTTTGTTGTTTGGTTGCATGGTTGTTTGAGAGAGACTATCTTCATCCTACTGCTCCCATGGATTAATAAATCTTAGGTCATACACTTGAGGGAAATTTGGTATTGTCCTACAAAACTCTGCGCTTGGAGGCCCAACACGAGTCTACAAGAAGAAGATTGCGTAGTAGACATCAGGAGCCGTGGGGTTTAGCCTTCGGCAGCCACGTCTTAGCTGACAATAGACGAAACTTCTTCACACCAAACTGACAATTTAAGGCATAGTCTATTGTTCAGTTATGAAGAAGTCTAATCCTATTGCTCTAGGTGGAAATTCAACTTAACAATCTTCATAAAAAATTCGGGTATATCAAACATTGTTTGGAACAGTTGACAAACTTATGTTCCTCGAGATCTGGTGGGTGATTGTTGGATTATAGAGGGGCTTAGGCTCATATAAGATAATAATCCCTGGTTAATCTCTAAGGCGTGCAGAGCAAGTGGTGGGAAGTTTAGTACCATACTGTTAGTGAAGTGAGAGTGAGACCCCTTTATAAGGACTGCTCTATCACATGCTACTGGGAGCTTGGGAAAAGGAGCCATACATGTGCGGTCCTCCTCCTCCGCCGCCGCCTCGCCTCGCCTCGTCACGAAACGGGCACGCGCCGCGGGTTTCGGGAATGAGCCGAGCCGAAGTTTATTTTTGCCGATTAGAAAAGGTTAATTAATCTTGGATTAATTGACGAGTCGCTACACCCGACAGCCTATATCAGTTCACTCACTCCCTCTTTCACAACTCTAGCCATCATCTACTGCTTTCCGCGATCACATCCCGACGGCCGTGTGCACGGCTGGTCGAGAGAGCAGATACCTCCGGAACCCTGTCGTTCGAGATATTGTGTGCGAGAACGTCAATAAGGTTTTTGGGGAGCCTCTCGACGCGACTGCTCTCGATCCGTTCCTGTCTCCGTCCGTCTCTCCTTTCACTACTTCCTCCACATCGACTTGGCTGACAACGAAGCCGCCAAGAAGAAGGCCTCCGCCGATGCCAAGGCTGCCGCCGCCGCCGTCGCGTTGGCCTGGCCAACCGGAGGATATGACTCGTCCATCTCTTATCTGCTCGTTCATGTGCCGGCCGTATATATGTTGTTCATAGATGTTTCGATTCTATATACGTGCTCACATGCTTAGGTATCGGTATGAGGTGCATACCATGTTTGTCATGTTTACCGTTTTCTCGTGGATTAGATTAGTTCTAATATTCCCAACACAAACATATACGGTGGGAAAATCTCGTTACAAGCGGCACCAATCAGCCTCCGGTCTAAAGATTAGCATATAGGCGAAGCCCGCGTCAACGTCCCAGGTTTTCCCCCTCGCCTAAATCGCTCGTGTTGTCCCATGCGTGCCAAGTCCATGCTAGTGCACTACCCAAGGATGGACCGCACGTCCCTGCCACCACGCGGGCGTTCTTACCATCGCGTCACTCGTCCCCCGCGTTTTAACGACCTGGGCACTGGGCAGCTTCCGCGCACGAGCCGAGCACGCACGCACGCACGCACGCCGGCCATTTCCCATGCCGAGAGACGTACGGCGAGCTCGTCCCGTGTCCCCTCCGTCCACCCCTCCCCAACTCTTTCCGGTCCGCGTTATCCTCCACCAAAACCACGTGAAACTCTCCAACTCTGCTTCCTTCGCCATCTCTGCCGCTCTATATAACCAGCGAGCGCCCGCGCTTTCCTCCTGACTTTAGCTTAGATCAAGTACATATATCCTCTGCTCCTCCCCCGCAAACGATCGACAGGCCTGGCCGGCGCAGCCTGCGACGTTCGAGCTCCCGCCGCGCGTCCACGCGTCGTCTCCGGCCATGGGGTTCCCCCTGGTGTGCTACTGCGTCGCCATCCCCAAGCCGGTCATCGCCTTCTGCAAGCTCGTCGCCGCCGTCAGGGACGCCCTCCTCCTGCTGCTCTCCTTCGTCGGCCTCTGCCGCTCCCCGCGCCGCTCCGTGGAGGACGCCCCGCTGCCCGAGGAGGTCAAGGAGCGCCTCCCGGCCGTCGAGTTCTCCTTGCTGGCGCGTCCGGCAAAGCAGGGGTGCCACGACGGGGACGACGACGTCGCCGCCGCGGCGGCCACGTGCATCGTCTGCCTGGAGAGGCTGCGGGCGGCGGACGAGGTGCGGCGGCTGGGCAACTGCGCGCACGCCTTCCACCGCGGCTGCATCGACGGGTGGATCGACCTCGGCCGGACCACCTGCCCGCTGTGCCGCTCCCACCTACTGCCCCGCGCGCGGAGGGACGGCCCGCTCGCCAGCCTCCTCACGCGCGTTTGGTGACGACCAACCGCGCCCAGTCGTTAGCTCGGAGGCCACGTCTTTCGTTGTCCCAGCGCGGTGGCGGCCGACACAGAGATTCGCGATCTCGACCGGCTGCATGTATATTTATTGGTGGGTTTACATCGTCTCAAAATCGGGATTTTATTTAGTTTAGGGCGCCACTTTGTATAGCCATCCAATCAAGAGGTCACCAATAGGTGCACAAGCATAGTTTTTTTTCGTAGAGAAGGATTAGTTGGTCCAATATATGCGTGGTCGTGTTTGGCTAGTGGATCTGGAAATGTCAACAGCTCCAAAACGCATGTCGCTGTTCGACTTGTACAATCCCAGTCGTGGGACTACGACGTACAGTTGTATAACTCATACACTTATGCTTCATTAAAAAAAACTTGATGATTGTTTGCTGACCGAGTTTTAATTTTTTGGTTCCGTCTAGTACCTCAATTTGCAGTGGCCAATAGTGCGTGAGGAAGATTCTGGACACGAACATGTGCACATTCAGTTCGGAAAAGACAGAAGTCACCTTAATTGATTGATTTTTAGCCCTATTAACGAGTTATCCGTTTTCCCTGTTTCTCTGCTCCAATACTAGTCACCACACAACAGGAACAGGACCCTATCTATAGCGCGTAACCTCCAAATAATTCAATCCCATGGACCGCTGGTTTACATGTGAAGACCAACGGATGAAGATCATTTCTTTAGTGTAAACTCACCAAACTTTGTTTAGGAGTTACTAGCACATATACCCGTGCGTTATAACGGGACAAGAAATAACATGCATTTAAATTTAGGCAGAGTATATGTGCAAGCAAAACCTTGTGCGCACGCGGGAGGGAACATTTAGATTTTGGGTTTCGCCGCGTGTGAAGTAATCAATCCGCTAACTTTTCATTCATTGATCGAGGGGATTTAAGGGGTTTGATATTTTTTTAGAAACACATGTAATTTTATTCATACTCATAACAATTACCGATACACTGATTGGATCTAAGCTCAAAGAAAGTACAAAGTAACTTTTATGACTAAGAATTATAATGAAATTTCTTGGGAACACCTTCTTCGTAGTATCAATCTCTGCTAAAAGAAATACTCCAAAGATTTCGGTAAAGATGTTGCAATTGGACGGAAACAACAATATTGTCACTCTTTCACCCGCACGAACATTACCAATAATGATTTTTGAAAGTGCCTTGAGTTGGTCATCCAAAAAGATGGGAAGTCTTGATCGATGAACGTGCTCGAGCCGGGGATGATCCCCTAGAAGTGCAGGCCGTCGGATCACGATATCTTCACCATCGTGTCGATGAAAGATTTCAACTCCACAACGAATCAAACTAACAAAAAAAGTTTGATAGACTAACGTAAACTCACCAGATCTGAATAATCGGATCAACGAGGACAAAAAACTCTCTAATCTCATGGCACCGCCAAAAGAACAAGAGTAAATTTATTCTCACAAAATATGATGATCAGTAGACGATGACGAAGAACGTAAACCTCTTGAAGATGCGAGCCCCCCTCCCCCATCTCTCGGTGCCAAGATGGCAGCCGGAGGCGAGGGGACCAAAAGTTCCCTTGCGACAACGACGGCGACAGCTGCAACCCTAGGGTTTTGTTAGGTCATCGCACGCCAGAGAAGGGCCTCGAACTATTCAATCCATTTTTTCATTCATCAAGGGGATTTAAGGTATGAAGTTTCATAATATGGAAGTGAGGCGGGTCTTCTCTTTTCCATGTACAAGCCACCAATATAGTACAAGCGGAGTTAATTTAACTCCGCAGTTTTTTCGTTCATTGATCCACGGGATTTAAGGTGTGAAGTTCCATAATATTGGAGTGAGCCGGGTCTTCTCTTTTACATGCATCTAGCTCATGTATTCGGGTCTTCTCTTCTCTTTCTTCCTAGCAATCATCTAGCACAAATGCCCGTGCGTTGCAACGGGAGTTGTGTTTTGATTTTTGTTAAAAAAAGGATTTCGGCTAAATTTTGGCCATTTTCACCTGGGACGAAAAGTACTGAAACCTTTCGGCCGAAAAATATATTTTTTGGTCAAATTTCGGCCACATCGCTTCGCGGGTCTCCCTTCCCCACAACTTATAGTTCATGAACCTGTAATGCTCCTAGTATTAATTGATATTTCAAACGGGCAAGCACAATCATAAATCTAAGATCTTAAAGAAATAACTCATTAATTAATATACAAATACAACATAAAAATGTCAAATATTTTAGCCGCATTTCTATTTTCTTTCCCTCCAAAGTAACATTCGTATAAATATTCAAACGACAATCAAACTTCCTTCTTATTTAAGTAGCCTTACACAATCCTTCCTTTTTAAGGATCCGACCCGTTTGAATCCTTCCTTATTTCTTGATCACACAATCCTCCTTCCTTTTAACTATTATTATTTCGGCTAAATTTTGGCCATTTTGGCCTGGGGCGGAAAGTACCTTTCAGCCGAAATATATTTATATTTGTCAAATTTCGGCCACACCGCTTCGTGGGTCTCCCTTCCCCACAACTTATAATTCATGGACATGTAATGCTCCTAGTATTAATTAATATTTCAAACGGGCAAGCGCAATCATAAATCTAAGCTCTTAAAGAAAAAACTCATTAATTGATATACAAATACAACATAAAAATGTCAAATATTTTAGCCGCATTTGTATTTTCTTTCCCTCCAAATCAGCGTTCGTATAAATATTCAAACGACAATCAAACTTCCTTCTTATTTAAGCAGCCTTACAAAATCCTTCACGTTCGTATAAATATTCAAACGACAATAAAACTTCCTTCTTATTAAAGTAGCCTTACACAATCCTTCCTTTTTAAGGATCCGACCCATTTGAATCCTTCCTTATTTCTTGATCACACAATCCTCCTTCCTTTTAACTATTATTATTTCGGCTAAATTTTGGCCATTTTGGTCTGGGGCGGAAAGTACCTTTCAGCCGAAATATATTTATATTTGTCAAATTTCGGCCACACCGCTTCGTGAGTCTCCCTTCCCCACAACTTATAATTCATGGACATGTAATGCTCCTAGTATTAATTAATATTTCAAACGGGCAAGCGCAATCATAAATCTAAGCTCTTAAAGAAATAACTCATTCATTGATATACAAATATAACATAAAATGTCAAATATTTTAGCCGCATTTTTATTTTCTTTCCCTCCAAATCAGTGTTCGTATAAATATTCAAACGACAATCAAACTTCCTTCTTATTTAAGTAGCCTTACACAATCCTTCACGTTCGTATAAATATTCAAACGACTATCAAACTTCCTTCTTATTTAAGCAGCCTTACATAATCCTTCCTTTTTTAGGATCCGACCCATTTGAATCCTTCCTTATTTCTTGATCACACAATCCTCCTTCCTTTTTAACTATTATTATTTCGGCTAAATTTCGGCCATTTCGGCCTGGGGCGAAAAGTACCTTTCGGCCGAAAAATATATATATTTGTCAAATTTAGGCCACACCGCTTCGTGAGTCTCCCTTCCCCACAACTTATAATTCATGGACCTGTAATGCTCCTAGTATTAATTGGTATCTCAAACGGGCAAGCACAATCATAAATCTAAGCTCTTAAAGAAATAACTCACTAATTAATATACAAATACAACATAAAAAATGTCAAATATTTTAGCCGCATTTCTATTTTTTCCCTCCAAAGCAAGGTTCATATAAATATTCAAACAACAATCAAACTTCCTTTTTATTGAAGGATCCGACCCGTTTGAATCCTGCCTTATTCCTTGACCACATAATCTTCCTTCCTTTTAATTATTAGGATCACATTCCTTACCTTATTAAAGATCCCATCTATTTAAATATTCTGCCGAGCCCACCACAATCCTTCCTTTTAATTATTAGCCCCGCATAATCCTTCCTTACCTTATGATTCCATCCATTTAAATATTCTGCCGAGCCCACACAATCCTTCCTTTTTGAATTAGCCTCTCTCTGTCGGCCGCTCCGGCGCCGGGAGGGAGGGGGAACCTCGGGTCTGTTCGCTAGGTGTGTGTGGTGGAGTTAGGGTTGAGGGAGACGCTGCCGAGGCCGTTGTGGTGGTGTCGCGTCGGAATAAGTTTCTCCGGGCTCCGTTCGCGGTCAGGCGAGGCTTTTGCCTTCGTCTAGGAGCCAGCTGGGTTGGGGATCCCCGGATCTCGTCGAGGTCGCGGGCTATGGTGGCTGGAGGTCCATCGGCCTTGGCCGTTTGGGTCCTCGGATGGGCGATGGATGCGGGAGACGAAGACCTTTCTTCTTCCTTGTTGGTATGATTTTTTGTGGCTGTTCTTCTCCTTCCTCTCTGCTGATGATGGTGGGAGATCCTGCTTTGCCGGGCGGATGGCCCGGCCAGTGATCTGGACCGGTCGGATGACTCGAGTTCTCTTCCTTCCGGAAGGGACACTTTTCGCGGTACTCAAAGCCAAAGATGGTGTCGGTTGTTGCAGGTATGTTGGATTGATGTCCATGCCCTCTCAGCGCTGGTGTCAAGAAAGAAGAAAGCAGCGTGGCGGCAATTGTACCGAGGTCGAAGATGATGACCTGCTTGCGACTGGTTGCAGATCCTTCTGCTGCACGGGTCTTCTCTCAAGATTCAGGGATGATGACACAGGGCTCCGGAGATCTTCTTGTGTTATGGTTGTCTTAGGATACTCTAGGTGTTCATGGTCCTTTGTGTTTGTGTTTCAGTGTGCTTGTAAGGGTCAACTACTTTGTACTAATTCGTGATATGGATGATAAAATTCTCAAAAAAAGACACAATCCTTTCTTCTTTAAAAATCCCCCTTAATTAGCTCTCCATTTTTCACGTCTGTTTATTCATTACTTCGGCGCCTGGTATATTAACCGGTCTGAGCGTGTTTAAAATCGCGAGGTGAGTTTCTAGCTGAGCCGGGAGAAAAACTTTATTAGTACCACCTCACCAGCGAATGAAACGGTTTTAGTACCACCTCGTGTATATGTTTTAAATTCAAACTGAAAGTGTAAAATCATGGCAAGAAGCGTATTGTGACGATGAACCCACAGAGTCAGTCCGTGCTTTATTATTACTAGCACACATGCCCGTGCGTTGCAACGGGAGAAAAAAATATCACAACCCCGAACCCTCCGCAACCCCCCCCCCACACACACACACAATCCGTTCGAAAGTAATTAACCCAAGGTGACGAGTTATCTTTGAACCGTGCCAACAAAGCAATGTTTCTACCCTGCAAAAAAAAGAACACAACATTTATAACTTCAAAAAACTAATCTTGTCGAGGTAGATGTCAGCACCGCCCTCTGCGAGCTACCCACTGATGCATGTGGGTTGCTATAAAATAAAAATTCTCTCACAACCAAGATGTGTCAATTCAGTAAAATTCATACTACATCAACCTCAAATGTAGTAGTAAATGAAAAAAAGATCATACAATTATTTGTAACATAAATCTATATTGTTAACAAATCACCCTATAAATCTTGGCGAAATAGATGTGAGGGCCACCCGCAGCAAGCTACTCATGTGGGTTGCTACAAAATAAAAATACACTCACAACCAAGGTTTGTTAATTAAGTAAAATTCATATACATAATTATTCACAACATAACTCTAAATTGTTAATTTTCTCTGCGTGATTATTTTTCGACTATTTCCAGATTGTTGCCTGATATAAGCTTCCTTTACTCTTGTGTTGCCCGACTCGTTTACTGCCCGATGTATGCACGACATCGAAATCTTTTTTTTTTGAACATAAACAGACGCAAGCGCTCATATACACTGACACAAGGCTTTCCCTATGTGCCATTCATTAAGGCACCAATCTCACACCAGCCCGTCCTGTTTATATTGGAGAGCCAGAACCAACACAGATACATGTCACGAGCCCGTTTTGACCAGCGCAGATAAATGCATGCCGTGCATGTATCCCTTCTCCTTCCTTTATTGGCGCCTCTTTCTTATTATATCTTTTGGTCCGACTCGGTGATTCTCATAAACTCATGGTCATATATAAATTGGTAAAATTTACTCTACAGAAGCGAGGTGGGACTATGTAATACTCAGCGAACCCACCAAAATGGCAGAAAACAATTCTAGCTTAGTTGGTTACTGCCGTGGTGAAGTTAGGATACATCACGAGTTCGAAACCCTGCCCCACCATTTTTCTTTCCCTATTTTATGTAGCCCTAGAGCAGGCCCAACAACTGCACAAGCCCAGAAGCAATGAAGAGGAGGTGGCCCATAGCAGCAAACACAGGTGGCCCATAGCAGCAAACACACATACGGGAAGTGTCCTGTATAAGCAATGGACTAATACCACCTTGCCAACCGTCGAAGCTTGAGACTGTACGGGAGTTGCGGAGATCGTAAAAGCGTATTACGACGGGTGGAGGCGTATTGTGACGGTAAATCCACGGAGTCAATCCGTGCTTTATTATTAGGGAAAGACTAGAAAAATTGCCCGTGCGTTGCAACGGGAGAAAAGGATCCGTAAACTATTTATGACATGGAGCATCTGTGTGAGAGAAGAAAAACTGATTTACTAAACCTTAGACGGTAAATCTTGAATGAGATATGTGGCACAACATATACAAATCACCAACTGATGAAGGGATCCAGCTTTAGAATTTGATAACTGAAATTAAAAGCCTCTCATTCAACAGTTCCAGGTAATCTAACCTAGGCAATGAAAAGCAAGAAATACATGCAGACATGTTATATGTTCGTATTTCTCTGTCACTTAGTGTATCTCCAAAACTAAAATAAGGGCTGATTATGACTCCATATTTTGGTGTTACGCCTGGGAAAAACATTTAATAAAAAGTTCTGGCACAAAGTAATTAATTTACAAAAACTATTAGCATAATTAAGTTTCTTCTTCGCTTGAGCAAAACATCACCAAAAATCGTAAAACATATATATTCTCTAAAATTCAGTAATCCATGTCACACAACCGGAAAAGAGAAGAACATTCATATAACTGATAGTCGGAGGAGATCAAACTAACATGTTCAACATAAAATTCTATAGATAAGTGCTCATATCTGTGGGATTTTTGGTTTTTACTATATATATATATATATATATATATATATATAGTGATACTATTCATCACCCAGGGTGCAGAATAAGTTATTCTTCATCCGATGTAATCTTACGATCATTTCGTAATTAAATTACGTTTGGAATTCAAATATTTACATTCCTATTGATTCCCTACGTAAAATTTGGCGTAAGAAAATAAAAATATAGGTCATAAGACAAGAAAATTTGCAGTTTATGTGTATTTTACACTACGTTTTTACGTTTGTAATTTTACATAACATAAAATATTTTTTACGACGATTATATATTTTCTTACGGTCTCTTTTTACGTCGGAAATAAGACAAAACTTACGGAACGTAAAATTACGGTACATTGGTGGTAAAATAGAGGGGGTGAAGAA
Organism: Aegilops longissima; assembly: GCA_021605205.1. Lineage (NCBI taxonomy): Eukaryota > Viridiplantae > Streptophyta > Magnoliopsida > Poales > Poaceae > Aegilops > Aegilops longissima. Next base: position 478,801,366 of record CM038681.1, on the reverse strand, counting down.
TAACTATTCCTCACCCAGGGTGACGAATAGTCAATCCCTATATATATATATATATATATATATATATATATATATGAATTCTCTTAAAATTCAACAATGCTTTATGTTGTTATTTCAGCATAATCATTCACGTAGGATTAGAAATTGACATCCGTCATTACCTGATGCCGTGCTAACTTACTGGATGAAAAGCTATAGAGATTGGACGTTGCTTTGCATTACTTGTGCCACTGCCACATTCTGAATATAGATCAGATCTAGGCAGCAAGGGTTATCCAATCCTGTCTGCAGCACAAAAGAGACGTGAGTAGGACCTTTGTTTCGGGAAGCTGCGGCCTTGCGAGGTTGGCGAGCGGACAGTTGCCGGCCAGCAGGAGCAGCGACCTTTGCAAGCCGGAGCGGAAACCGCCGAGTTTGGCGAGTGGGTCATGCGAGGGAGACGGCTTAGGTCCCCGCGCATGGTTAGCGTAGCCCGCCGGTAAGGGTCGTGCCAGCCTGATCTCCTGGTCTGGGCCGGGCAGCGCCTGCACGGTTTCCTCCAGGATGAGGATGCATGTCCAGGCACCAGGCAAGGTTTGCAGGTTTTTCAACTCTAGTCGGTCCATCGGGAACACGTCGGCGATCACGTCCATGACGGACTTGCCCGGATCCAAGCAGCACCTGACCGTAGGCTGCGTCGATCTCTTGCGTCGTGCTGCAACGAACCGGAAGAACGCCGTGGTGTCCATCCTGGCGCAGAGCGCCCTCAAGCTCTCACTGATGCCCACGGCGTCCTAGACCCCTTCCTAGAGCCTGCAGCAGCAAGGAAGTCGGACTACTCGTGATCGCGATACATAGAGATCGCGGCGGCGGAGCGAGTTGGTGGCGCACGGCGCTTTCGTTGATGTCTTCGGAGCGGGACACGAGGCCGCACTCTAACTCAGTCGAGACGGCGCTCATCGCCTCCTCTGTCAGAGGGGCACCGCCTCCCCATCCCCTCGCCGCCGCTCTCGATGCCATGGGCCTGCCGTCAAAACCACTTCTGATCCCTGAAACCCTAGCGCAGCTCTTCTGCCTCCACGTGAATCAATCGATATTTATGGGAGGAATTAGAGGAGGCAGCGATGAAGAGTTGGACACAGAGTCCGCGTCTCGACGGAAGACGTGCGTACGGGGATCTTGGATAGTTTTTTTTAGAACTATCTCGGATTGATACTAACTTGCTTCGTCTTTCAATCGTACGAAGGCTTGATCCAAGCCTGGCGTTCCCTGGTTCTAATCCTTTTTTGAGAGGAGAAATAGATTAGGCTTAGGCCCAGCCAGTTGTGGGCGCACCGGCAAGGGCGCTGCGAACCTGGCCCAAGCGGGAGTCTGGAAGCGTTTCTTCAGCCCAACGTTTTTTGTATAGTTTTAGTACCACCTCGAATATGTTATAGATTCAAACTAAAAGCGTAAAATCATAGGAAGAAGCGTATTGTGACGGTGAACCCACGGAGTCAATCCGTGCTTTATTATTAGGGAAAGACTAGGAAAAATGCCCGTGCGATGCAACGGGAGAATAAAACATCATATACCCATAGCCAATAAACATGTATAGATCAAGTCTCTCTCTCCCGGATCCATGTCTTATATTTTAACACGGTATCCTATAAGACTCATCTTATTAGTGTTGTTGTTTATCCTCCTGTCCATCCTCGTCAATGGTGGTTGTAGTGGTCACCAAACATGGTCAATCATCTCAAGGCGGTGAGCACGTCCAACACACGGCACATGTGTTGCTTAACCGCGCTAGCGCAAGAGAATGTTTAAAATCTAAAATAATGTCATCGAGTTTGATGAACCATGCCGGAGCAAGAAAATGTTTTAAACTTAAAAAAAATAGTCAAGCTGAGAAAAAGAACATATCAACTTAAAGGGGTCAATCGCCCTAAGGGAAGTGCTGAATTAGAAATAATAATAAAACTCATTTTCTTTCGTTTTGTTTCCCCTCCCCTACGAGAGAGGCGGAACCGAAGGCGACCCGGCTACCACCGTCCTCCGCTAGCGACTCGAGGGGTTCCTCCTCTCTCTGGCAGCCGCTCCGACGGCGGTGGGAGAAGGGAGAACCTCACCGTCTCGTCGATGGCGTGTAGTTAGGTTAGGGCTAGGTTTTCTTCTTTCACAGTTTCTGTATTGATGATTATGGTGGTGGCGGCATGGAAAATCTGCTTGGATTCGATTCCGATGGGTTCTTTGTGAGGCGGTCGGTGGCGAATTTGGTAGTAAGCTAACCAATAGAGGCTGGCGCGGCGGCGTTGCCGATCTCGAGGTGGAACTTTTTCTTTTTTTGCTTTGGGCCCGTCGTCATGGTGACGCGTGCTCCGGCCTCAACATGGGGGCATGGAGCTCTAGTAGGAGCGTGGTGACTCCGGATTTGCAGGTTCTCGTGGGTGGCGGCGCTTCATCATCATCGTTCAACAAACCGACGCAAGTGGCGGCGTAGTTCTGATCTGGCTTATCTCAGTCGTGCTAGTCCTCTTGGACTAAGGATGTGATTTCCTGACGTCTTTATTCTATGCGCAGAACTAAGGGTTTTCCTGGCTCTGGTAGGGAGCGGCGGATATGGCGACAGCGGCGCGCCATCATCCCTTGTTGGAGGTGTGGCTAGATTGGTTCCCCTTGGTGCATTTTGTAATTTCATATTTTTCTTGTGTTGTGTTGTATCACTGCTTATTTTCAATATCAATATAATGTGGGGTCCTTCTCACAAAAAAATGTAAAATATCAATATAAAGGAGATTTTAAGTATGGATGGCATCATCATGCACGTACATATCTCAAAGTATATGGGGTGCTCCTCTATTATTTAATTATTAGCTAGCCACTTGATAGATTCTCTCTCTCCTACTGAAGCCGCGTCCCTTTTCACCGGCTTAATTAAAGCAGTTATTAGCTAGCCTCCTCGTAGATATTGCTGCCCCGTCCACGGCCGCCTGAGTACCGTCTGGCCTTCCGCACCTTGCGCGACGTTTAAGGTCGGCGGCGCCATGCCTCGTCCTGCCCGGCAACCAGCGAAGCGGCGCGCTCCCGGCCGTCGAGAGCATCCCCTGCCTCTCCACGCGAGGCGGCACCGGCCGGTGGTGGTGCCGGCCGGGTGGCTGATGTTCCCGTCGTTTTCCCACGTCGCCTCATGAATGCCTGCTTTTTCTCTTGCTGTTTTCCCACATCTCAGGTGCCACGTGATTGTTAGTTTTCTAGAGGTATATTAACTGGTCTAGGTGGATGTGAAAGACCAATGTGGTACTTTTAAATATGTGAAGCCATTGATGCGACTCATGTACAGGTAGGTATTTTACCGAAGATCAGGATGGACGAAATATCATATTTATTAATCAAAGTGCATGTGTTAATTCTTTACTTTAACTGGCAATGCATTATCTTTTAATCTTTGCGAGTGACCAATTTTTTGGCACCGGTGTAGCCATAAGCTCCACTTATTATATTTGTGCTTATAAAAAATAACATGGTATTTTACCTCATAAATATATATTGTTGTAAACTGAAACAAAGTCCAGTGAAGACATTGCCACATGATGGAGTTTGGAGACATGTACTAACTTTTCTTATGAAGCTAGTTGTGATGGTACCTTCAAAATTCGGGGCCTTGTGCAAAATCAAAATTAGGCCCTATGTTTAAAAAATTAAAATTAAAATATCTGTATAAATTATTGCGGTGCTACATATTTTTTCAGGGAGTTCACATTTTATCTTAAAATTTGAATCTACCCAAATTAATGATGTATCAGAAAGAACAAAAATTATGACAGTAGAAACTTTAGAGGGGTGAAAGACCATGAATGGCAGGCAGCACATGGGATGGGGTCGCTCTACTAAGAACCATGCAGTGAATGAGAAACAAAAATACAGGGAGAGAGAGAGAGACGTGAGGTTGGCCTGTATTTTAGGGCGAGTCCTTTTCATTTATTTCGCTCTTAAAAGCCCATTAGCACCTAATCACTTGACCAGTAGTTGTTTTTCTTTGAGCAATATGTCTTCACCTAGTAATATCAATCTCTGATTTTGGCACCCCTCTGTTCAACCGCTCCGGTTGCGCATGTCAAGATAGGGCCTGCTAGTTGTAGTCATGCTTAAACATAGCGCGTATGAAAGATATCATACCTGATAAATTAATCATCATACGGTTTGTGGATCTAGGAAAAATATAGTTCGTACTTGCGGCAATATTCAGTTTTATTTTCCTTACTTTTACAATACTGCAACCTACAATCTATGAAGATCATGAAGTCAACACAAGCCATCGTTTTGTCGTTTTATTGTGTAGGTCATTGCGAGCCGTATGCATGCATTCTCAGCAGCTAGCCTACGTGTAAGGAATACAATCCATCAGCAACCATCTTCTATATGCAAATGCAAATTTGGTCTTTGTCCGTCTCGCGTGCATGCAATCTCAGCAGCTAGCTTGCCAAGGCTCATTTCACGATTACAGAGGCTATAAAATCAATAATTAATGCATGATATAACTTCAGATGCAATGCACCAAGTGTCTATATTATCTTGTACGTATATTTGCATATTAATTCCCCACAAAAAAGTGCATTAATTCCACACAAATATGTTTCATGTCTACTGTTTTATAGTATTATGTTTTAGAAGTGCCTGCCGCTCGTTTCCTTAGGAATGCCAACTTTTTTTTATTTCCCTACCTATTGGTGTGTGCGATCTATTATTAAGAGCACGGCCGGATGGGTGTAAAAGGTTGGCCCTTGTGGATGCCTTTGATTTCTTTCTTGCATGTTTCTTTGGATCCGTTTATAGCCGACCACATATATAGAATGCGAATTAGCCTCTATTTTCTTTTCCGTTTATAATATAGCCCATCACATATATAGAATCCCAATTAGTCTCTCTTTCCTCCCTTATTCCCTGAGCTACTTTTTCCTTCCTTATTTTGATCACGTTGGAAATCCTCTTTTAAATGGGCCTGCAGTAATAATTAGCCTCTCTTTCCTTTGTAATATCTTTCTCATGATTCACTGCTTCCTAATACCCAAGAAACTCAAAGACGTATTTAAAATGGGTGAGTTGGATGTAAAGCAGCGAGGAGATACTATTTAGTAGGAAAGTAAACTTTTGACTGAACACGCAAGGTGTGCTGGATGGGTTGGTCGCAACAATATTTATCTAACTGTAGGTCCCGGGTTCGAACTCTGTTAACCTGCATGTTTTTTACCTCGTTTCCTTTGTATTACAACCGGGCCTGCAGGATTCAAAGCATGTGAGGCTTGCATGGGCCTATTTTGCAGTGCGGATGGGCTGCTCGGTATGGCCCAACCAGGATGGGTGAGCAAGCGTGATGATGCCACTTTATGTACAGATATTTTAATAGGTTAGAAGAAGTTAGTACAGAAAATTAGTACCACCTTGGTTAGAAACTTAGAATTCAAACTGAAAGCGTAAATTCACAGGAAGAAAGCGTATTGTGACGGTGAACCCACGGAGTCAATCCGTGCTTTATTATTATTATTATATATATATATATATATATATATATATATATATATATATATATATATATATATATATATATATATATATATTAGGAAAGATTAACGAGTTATCCGTTTCCCCTGTTTCTCTGCTCCAATACTAGTCACCACACAACAGGAACAAGACCCTATCTATAGCGCGTAACCTCCAAATAATTCAATCCCATGGACCGCTAGTTTACATGTGAAGACCAACGGATGAAGATCACTTCTTTAGTGTAAACTCACCAAACTTTGTTTAGGAGTTACTAGCACATATACCCGTGCGTTATAACGGAAATAACATGCATTTAAATTTAGGTAGAGTATATGTGCAAGCAAAACCTTGTATGCACGCTGGAGGAACATTTAGATTTTAGGTTTCGCGTGTAAAGTAATCAATCCGCTAACTTTCCATTCATTGATCGAGGGGATTTAAGGGGTTTGATATTTTTTTAGAAACACATGTAATTTTATTCATACTCATAACAATTACCGATACACTGATTGGATCTAAGCTCAAAGAAAGTACAAAGTAACTCTTATGACTAAGAATTATAATGAAATTTCTTGGGAACACCTTCTTCGTAGTATCAATCTCTGCTAAAAGAAATACTCCAAAGATTTCGGTAAAGATGTTGCAATTGGATGGAAACAACAATATTGTCACTCTTTCACCCGCTCGGACATTACCAATAATGATTTTTGAAAGTGCCTTGAGTTGGTCATCCAAAAAGATGGGAAGTCTTGATCGATGAACGTGCTCGAGCCGGGGATGATCCCCTAGAAGTGCAGGCCGTCGGATCACGATATCTTCACCATCGTGTCGATGAAAGATTTCAACTCCATAACGAATCAAACTAACAAAAAAAGTTTGATAGACTAACGTAAACTCACCAGATCTGAATAATCGGATCAACGAGGACAAAAAACTCTCTAATCTCATGGCACCGCCAAAAGAACAAGAGTAAATTTATTCTCACAAAATATGATGATCAGTAGACGATGACGAAGAACGTAAACCTCTTGAAGATGCGAGCCCCCCTCCCCCATCTCTCGGTGCCAAGATGGTAGCCGGAGGCGAGGGGACCAAAAGTTCCCTTGCGACAACGACGGCGACAGCTGCAACCCTAGGGTTTTGTTAGGTCATCGCACGCCAGAGAAGGGCCCCGAACTATTCAATCCATTTTTTCATTCATCAAGGGGATTTAAGGTATGAAGTTTCATAATATGGAAGTGAGGCGGGTCTTCTCTTTTCCATGTACAAGCCACCAATATAGTACAAGCGGAGTTAATTTAACTCCGCAGTTTTTTCGTTCATTGATCCACGAGATTTAAGGTGTGAAGTTCCATAATATTGGAGTGAGGCGGGTGTTCTCTTTTACATGCATCTAGCTCATGTATTCGGGTCTTCTCTTCTCTTTCTTCGTAGCAATCATCAGGAAAATCAGGGTACCACCTTGGTTAGAAACTTAGAATTCAAACTGAAAGCGTAAATTCACAGGAAGAAAGCGTATTGTGACGGTGAACCCACGGAGTCAATGCTTTGCTTTATATATATATATATATATATATATATATATATATATATATATATATATATATATATATATATATATATATATTGTTGGGGAACGAGTAATTTCAAAAATTTTCCTACGATCACGCAAGACCATGGTGATGCATAGCAACGAGATGAGAGTGTTGTCTACGCACCCTCGAGACCAGCAACGGAAGCGTTGACATAACGTAGAGGAAGTAGTCGACTTCTTCCCGATCCAACCGATCCAAGTACCGAACGACGGCACCTCCGAAGTTACGCACACGCTCAGCTCGATGACGTCCCTCGAACTCCGATCCATCGAGTGTCGAGGGTGAGTTCCACAAGACGACGGCGTGGTGACGATGATGATGTTCCACCGACGCAGGGTTTCGCCTAAGCTCCGCTACGGTATGATCGAGGTGTAATCTGGTGGAAGGGGCACGCGACACGGCTAAGGAACGATCTAATCGATCAACTTGTGTGTCATGGGGTGCCCTCGCCTCAGATATAAAGGAGGGAAGGGAGGGCTGGCGGCCACCTATGGCTGCGCTCGGGAGTCCTACTCCCACCGAGTAGGATTCCCCCAATCCTAGTCCAACTAGGGTTTGACCAAGGGAGAGGGAGAGAGCGCCACCCCTTCTCCTAATCCTAATAGGACTAGGGAAGGGGAAGGCTGCGCCAGCATATGGCCCCTTTTCTCTTTCCCTTAAGGCCCATCAAGGCCCATTGACTCCCCGGAGGTTCGGTAACCCCTGTACTCTTAAAATTCCCAATTTCACCGGAGTGATTCCGAGTCCAAACATAGGCTTCCAATATATCAATCTTTATGTCTCGACCATTTCGAGACTCCTCGTCATGTCCGTGATCTCATCCGGGACTCGAACAACCTTGGTACATCAATATCATATAAACTCATAATAAGCATCATCGAAACGTTAAGCGTGCGGACCCTACGGGTTCGAGAACTATGTAGACATGACCGAGACACCTCTCGGTCAATAACCAATAGCGGGACCTGGATGCCCATATTGGCTCCTACATATTCTACGAAGATCTTTATCGGTCGGACCGCATAACAACATACGTTGTTCCTTTGTCATCGGTATGTTACTTGCCCGAGATTCGATCGTCGGTATCCAATACCTAGTTCAATCTAGTTCATCGCAAGTCTCTTTTCTCGCTCCGTAATACATCATCTCACAACTAACACATTTAGTTGCAATGCTTGCAAGGCTTATGTGATGTGCATTACCGAGAGGGCCCAGAGATACCTCTCCGACAATCGGAGTGACAAATCCTAATCTCGAAATATGCCAACCCAACATGTACCTTCGGAGACACCTGTAATGTACCTTTATAATCACCCGATTCACGTTGTGACGTTTGGTAGCACCCAAAGTGTTCCTCGGGCAAACGGAGTTGCATAATCTCATAGTCATAGGAACATGTATAAGTCATGAAGAAAAGCACTAGCAACAAACTATACGATCAGGTGCTATGCTAATGGAATGGGTCATGTCAATCAGATCATTCAACCAATGATGTGATCCCATTAATCAAATAACAACTCCTTGTTCATGGTTAGGAAACATAACCATCTTTGATTAACGAGCTAGTCAAGTAGAGGCATACTAGTGACACTCTGAGGTTTATGTATTCACACATGTATTATGTTTCCGGTTAATACAATTCTAGCATGAATAATAAACATTTATCATGATATAAGGAAATAAATAATAACATTTATTATTGCCTCTAGGGCATATTTCCTTGAGCCTCCCACTTGCACTAGAGTCAATAATCTAGATTACACAAGAATGATTCTAACACCCATGGAGTCTTGGTGCTGATCATGTTTTGCTCGTGGAAGAGGCTTAGTCAGCGGGTGCGCAACATTCAGATCCGTATGTATCTTGCATATCTCTATGTCTCCCACCGGACCAAATCCGGATGGAGTTGAAGCGTCTTTTGATGTGCTTGGTTCTCTTGTGAAATCTGGATTCCTTTGCCAAGGCAATTGCACCAAGATTGTCACAAAAGATTTTCATTGGACCCGATACACTAGGTACAACACCTAGATCGGATATGAACTCCTTCATCCGAGACTCCTTCATTAGCTGCTTCCGAAGCAGCTATGTATTCAACTTCACATGTAGATCCATAGAACGACGCTTTGTTTGGAACTGCACCAACCGACAGCTCCACCGCTTAATGTAAATACGATCCGGTTTGCGATTTAGAATCGTCCGGATCGTTGTCAAAGCTTGCATCGACGTAACTGTTCTGACGAGCTCTTTGTCACCGCCATAAATGAGAAACATATCCTTAGTTCTTCTCAAGTACTTAAGGATGTTCTTGACCGCTGTCCGATGATCCACTCTGGATTACTTTGGTACCGCCGCTAAACTTACAAAGAAGGCACACATCAGTCTGGTACACAGCATTGCATACATGATAGAGCCTATGGCTGAAGCATAGGAACATCTTTCATTTTCTCTCTATCTTCTGCGGTGGTCGGGCATTGAGTCTTACTCAATTTCACACCTTGTAATACCGGCAAGAACCCTTTCTTTGCTCGATCCATTTTGAACTTTTTCAAAACTTTATCAAGGTATGTGCTTTGTGAAAGTCCTATTAAGCGCCTTGATCTATCTCTATAGATCTTAATGCCCAATATGTAAGCAGCTTCACCGAGGTCTTTCATCGAAAAACTTTTATTCAAGTATCCCTTTATGCTATCCAGAAATTCTATATCATTTCCGATCAATAATATGTCATCCACATATAATATCGGAATGCTCTGAGCTCCCACTCACTTTCTTGTAAATACAAAGCTTCTCCAAAAGTCTCAGATAAAACCAAATGCTTTGATCACACTATCAAAACGTTTATTCCAACTCCGAGAGGCTTGCACCAGTCCATAAATGGATCATTGGAGCTTGCACACTTTGTTAGCTCCTTTGGATCGACAAAACCTTCGGTTGCATCATATACAACTCTTCTTCCGTAAATCCATTCAGAATGCAGTTTAACATCCATTTGCCAAATTTCATAATCATAAAATGCGGCAATTGCTAACATGATTCGGACGGACTTAAGCATCGCTACGGGTGAGAAGGTCTCATCGTAGTCAATCCCTTGAACTTGTCGAAAACCTTTTGCAACAAGTCGAGCTTTATAGACGAGAACATTACCATCAGCGTCGGTCTTCTTCTTGAAGATCCATTTATTCTCAATTGCTTGCCGATCATCGGCAAGTCAACCAAAGTCCACACTTTGTTCTCATACATGGATCCCATCTCGATTTCATGGCCTCAAGCCATTTTGTGGAATCTGGGCCCACCATCGCTTCTTCATAGTTCGTAGGTTCATCATGTTCCAAAGAATATGACTTCCGAATAGGATTACCGTACCACTCAGTGCGGATCTTGCTCGTTGATCTACGAAGTTCAGAGAAACTTGATCTCAAGTTTCATGATCATCATCATTAGCTTCCTCCCTATTTGGTGTAGGTGTCACGAAACTGTTTTCGTGATGTACTACTTCTCAATAAGGGAGTAGATACAGATTATCTCATCAAGTTCTACTTTCCTCCCACTCACTTCTTTCGTGAGAAACTCTTTCTCCAAAAATTTCCGAATTTAGCAACAAAATCTTGCCTTCGGATCTGTGATAGAAGGTGTACCCAACTGTCTCCTTTGGGTATCCTATGAAGACACATTTCTCGATTTGGGTTTGAGCTTATCAGGTTGAAGTTTTTCACATAAGCATCGCAGCCCCAAACTTTCAAAACGACAACTTTGGTTTCTTGCCAAACCACAGTTCATAAGGCGTCGTCTTCAACGGATTTAGATGGTGCCCTATTTAAAGTGAATGTAGCCGTCTCTAAAGCATAACCCCAAAACGATAGCGGTAAATCAGTAAGAGACATCATAGATCGCTCCATATCTAATAAAGTACGACATTCGACGCTCGGACACACCATTACGCTGTGGTGTTCCGGTGGCGTAAGTTGTAAACTATTCCACATTGTTTCAAATGTAGGCCAAACTCGAACTCAAATATTCTCCTCCACGATCGATCGTAGAAACTTTATTTTCTTGTTACGATGATTTTCCACTTCACTCTGAAATTCTTTGAACTTTTCAAATGTTTCAGACTTGTGTTTCATTAAGTAGATATACCCATATCTGCTCAAATCATCTGTGAAGGTGAGAAAATAACGATATCCGCCACGAGCCTCAACATTCATTGGACCACATACATCAAGATGTATGATTTCCAATAAATCTGTTGCTCTCTCCATAGTTCCGAGAACGGTGTTTTAGTCATCTTGCCCATAAGGCACGGTTCACAAGTGCCAAGTGATTCATAATCAAGTGACTCCAAAAGTCCATCGGCATGGAGTTTCTTCATGCTCTTTACACCGATATGACCTAAGCGGCGAGTGCCACAAATAAGTTGCACCATCATTATCAACTCTGCATCTTTTGGTTTCAACATTATGAATATGTGTATCACTACCATCAAGATTAAGTAAAACAAACCATTCTTCAATGGTGCATGACCATAAAAGATATTATTCATATAAATAGAACAACCATTATTCTCTCGATTTAAATGAATAACCGTCTCGCATCAAACAAGATCCAGATATAATGTTCATGCTCAACGATGGTACTAAATAACAATTATTTAGGTCTAATACTAATCCCGAAGGTAGATGTAGAGGTAGCGTGCCATTGCGATCACATCGACTTTGGAACCATTTCCCACGCGCATCGTCACCTCGTCCTTAGCCAATCTTCGCTAATCCGTAGCCCTGTTTGCGTTGCAAATATTAGCAATGAACCAGTATCAAATACCAGGTGCTCTGCGAGTATTAGTAAGGTACACATCAATAACAAGTATATCACATATACCTTTGTTAACCTTGCCATCCTTCTTATCCGCCAAATACTTGGGGCAGTTCCGCTTCCAAATGACCAGCCTGCTTGCAATAGAAGCACTCGGTTTTGTGCTTAGGACCAGACTTGGGTTTCTTCTCTTGATCACAACTTGCTTGCCGCTCTTTTGAAGTTTCCTTTTCTTTCCTTTGCCCTTTTCTTGAAACTAGTGGTTTTGTTAACCATCAACACTTGATGCTCCTTTTGATTTCTACCGCATGCTTTCAAAGATCGCGAAGAGCTCGGGCATAGTTTTGGTCATCCCTTGCATATTATAGTTCATCACGAAGCTCTTGTAGCTTGGTGGCGTGATTGGAGAATTTCATCAATGACGCAATCATCCGGAAGATTAACTCCCAGTTGAATCAAGTGATTGTTATATCCGGACATTACGAGTATATGCTCACCGATGAACCATTCTCCTCCATCTTACAGCTATAGAACTTATTGGAGACTTCATATCTCTCAATCCGGGCATTCGCTTGGAATATTAACTTCAACTCTGGAACATCTCATATGCTCCATGGTGTTCAAAACGACGTTGAAGTCCCGGTTCTAAGCCGTAAAGCATGGCACATGAACTATAGAGTAGTCATCGACTTTGCTTTGCGGACGTTCACAACTTCGGCGCAGCCCTTGCACCGGGCCGGCACCTAACGGTGCTTCCGGGACGTAATTCTTCCGTGCAGCAATAAGGATAATCCTCGTTACGGACCCAGTCCGTGTAATTGCTGCCATCATCTTTCAACTTTGCTTTCTCAAGGAACGCATTAAAATTCAACGGAACAACAAGACGAGCCATCTATCTACACATCATAGACAAGCAAGATACTATCGGTACTAAGTTCATGATAAATTTAAGTTCAATTAATCATATTACTTAAGAACTCCCACTTAGAAAAATATCCTCCAATTCTCTAAGTGATTGCGTGATCCATATCAACTACACCATGACCGATCATCACGTGTGATGGAGTAGTTTCAATGGTGAACATCAATATGTTGATCATATCTACTATATGATTCACGCTCGACCTTCGGTCTCCGTGTTCGAGGTCATATCTTATATGCATAGCTCGTCAAGTATAACCTGAGTATTCGCGTGTGCAACTGTTTTGCACCGTTGTATTTGAACGTAGAGCCTATCACACCCGATCATCACGTGGTGTCTCAAAGACGAAGAACTTTCATAACGGTGCATACTCGGGAGAACACTTCTTGATAATTTAGTAAGGATCATCTTATAATGCTACCGTCAATCAAAGCAAAATAAGATGCATAAAGGATTAACATCACATGCAATCAATATAAGTGATATGATATGGCCATCATCATCTTGTGCTTGTGATCTCCATCTCCAAGCACCGTCATGATCACCATCGTCACCGGCGCGACACCTTGATCTCCATCGTAGCATCGTTGTCGTCTCGCCAACTATTGCTTCTCGACTATCGCTACTGCTTAGTGATAAAGTAAAGCAATTACATGGCGTTGCATTTCATACAATAAAGCGACAACCATATGGCTCTCGCCGATTGCCGATAACTTCGGTTACAAAACATGATCATCTCATACAATGAAATATAGCATCACGTCTTGACCATATCACATCACAACATGCCCTGCAAAAACAAGTTAGACGTCCTCTACTTTGTTGTTGCAAATTTTACGTGGCTGCTACGGGCTGAGCAAGAACCGTTCTTACCTACGCATCAAAACCACAACGATACTTCGTCAAATAGACTCCGTTTAACCTTCTCAAGGACCGGCGTAGCCACACTCGGTTCAACTAAAGTGAGAGAGCAGACACCCGCGGTCACCTTTAAGCAACGAGTGCTCACAGCGGTGAAACCAGTCTCGCGAAGCGTCACGCGTAATGTCGGTCGGGCCGCTTCATCTCACAATACCGCTGAACCAAAGTATGACATGCTGGTAGGTAGTATGACTTGTATCGCCCACAACTCACTTGTGTTCTACTCGTGCATATGACATCAACGCATAAAACCAGGCTCGATGCCCCGTTGGGGAACGTAGTAATTTCAAAAATTTTCCTACGATCACGCAAGACCATGGTGATGCATAGCAACGAGATGAGAGTGTTGTCACGCACTCTCGAGACCAGCAACGAAGCGTTGACGCAGCGTAGAGGAAGTAGTCGTACTTCTTCCCGATCCAACCGATCCAAGTACCGAACGACGGCACCTCCGAAGTTCTGCACACGTTCAGCTCGATGGCGTCCCTCGAACTCCGATCCAGCCGAGTGTCGAGGGTGAGTTCCGTCGACCGACGGCGTGGTGACGATGATGATGTTCCACCGACGCGGGGCTTCGCCTAAGCTCCGCCACGGTATGATCGAGGTGTAATCTGGTGGAAGGGGCACCGACACGGCTAAGGAACGATCTAATCGATCAACTTGTGTGTCATGGGGTGCCCTGCCCCAGATATAAAGGAGGGAAGGGAGGGGCTGGCGGCCACCTATGGCTGCGCTGGGAGTCCTACTCCCACCGGAGTAGGATTCCCCCAATCCTAGTCCAACTAGGGTTTGACCAAGGGAGAGGGAGAGAGGCGCCACCCCTTCTCCTAATCCTAATAGGACTAGGGAAGGGGGAAGGCTGCGCCAGCATATGGCCCTTTTCTCTTTCCCTTAAGGCCCATCAAGGCCCATTGACTCCCCGGAGGTTCCAGTAACCCCTGTACTCGGTAAAATTCCCAATTTCACCCGGAGTGATTCCGAGTCCAAACATAGGCTTCCAATATATCAATCTTTATGTCTCGACCATTTCGAGACTCCTCGTCATGTCCGTGATCTCATCCGGGACTCGAACAACCTTGGTACATCAATATCATATAAACTCATAATAAGCATCATCGAAGCGTTAAGCGTGCGGACCCTACGGGTTCGAGAACTATGTAGACATGACCGAGACACCTCTCGGTCAATAACCAATAGCGGGACCTGGATGCCCATATTGGCTCCTACATATTCTACGAAGATCTTTATCGGTCGACCGCATAACAACATCGTTGTTCCCTTTGTCATCGGTATGTTACTTGCCCGAGATTCGATCGTCGGTATCCAATACCTAGTTCAATCTCGTTCTTGGCAAGTCTCTTTTCTCGTTCCGTAATACATCATCTCACAACTAACACATTTAGTTGCAATGCTTGCAAGGCTTATGTGATGTGCATTACCGAGAGGGCCAGAGATACCTCTCCGACAATCGGAGTGACAAATCCTAATCTCAAATATGCCAACCCAACATGTACCTTCGGAGACACCTGTAATGTACCTTTATAATCACCCGATTCGTTGTGAGACGTTTGGTAGCACCCAAAGTGTTCCTCGGCAAACGGAGTTGCATAATCTCATAGTCATAGGAACATGTATAAGTCATGAAGAAAAGCACTAGCAACAAACTATACGATCAGGTGCTATGCTAATGGAATGGGTCATGTCAATCGATCATTCAACCAATGATGTGATCCCATTAATCAAATAACAACTCCTTGTTCATGGTTAGGAAACATAACCATCTTTGATTAACGAGCTAGTCAAGTAGAGGCATACTAGTGACACTGTAGGTTTATGTATTCACACATGTATTATGTTTCCGGTTAATACAATTCTAGCATGAATAATAAACATTTATCATGATATAAGGAAATAAATAATAACATTTATTATTGCCTCTAGGGCATATTTCCTTCATATATATATATATATATATTAGGGAAAGACTAACGAGTTATCCGTTTCCCCTGTTTCTCTGCTCCAATACTAGTCACCACACAACAGGAACATGACCCTATCTATAGCGCGTAACCTCCAAATAATTCAATCTCATGGACCGCTGGTTTACATGTGAAGACCAACGGATGAAGATCACTTCTTTAGTGTAAACTCACCAAACTTTGTTTAGGAGTTACTAGCACATATACCCGTGCGTTATAACGGGACAAGAAATAACATGCATTTAAATTTAGGTAGAGTATATGTGCAAGCAAAACCTTGCGCTTGCCTGAGAGGGAACATTTAGATTTTAGGTTTCGCTTGCGTGTGAAGTAATCAATCCGCTAACTTTCCATTCATTGATCGAGGGATTTAAGGGTTTGATATTTTTTAGAAACACATGTAATTTTATTCATACTCATAACAATTACCGATACATCGATTGGATCTAAGCTCAAAGAAAGTACAAAGTAACTCTTATGACTAAGAATTATAATGAAATTTCTTGGGAACACCTTCTTCGTAGTATCAATCTCTGCTAAAAGAAATACTCCAAAGATTTCGTAAAGATGTTGCAATTGGACGGAAACAACAATATTGTCACTCTTTCACCCTTTCGAACATTACCAATAATGATTTTTGAAAGTGCCTTGAGTTGGTCATCCAAAAGATGGGAAGTCTTGATCGATGAACGTGCTCGAGCCGGGGATGATCCCCTAGAAGTGCAGGCCGTCGGATCACGATATCTTCACCATCGTGTCGATGAAAGATTTCAACTCCACAACGAATCAAACTAACAAAAAAAGTTTGATAGACTAATGTAAACTCACCAGATCTGAATAATCGGATCAACGAGGACAAAAAACTCTCTAATCTCATGGCACCGCCAAAAGAACAAGAGTAAATTTATTCTCACAAAATATGATGATCAGAGAGCGATGACGAAGAACGTAAACCTCTTGAAGATGCGAGCCCCTCCCCATCTCTCGGTGCCAAGATGGCAGCCGGAGGCGAGGGGACCAAAAGTTCCCTTGCGACAACGACGGCGACAGCTGCAACCCTAGGGTTTTGTTAGGTCATCGAACGCCAGAGAAGGGCCCCGAACTATTCAATCCATTTTTTCATTCATCAAGGGGATTTAAGGTATGAAGTTTCATAATATGGAAGTGAGGCGGGTCTTCTCTTTTCCATGTACAAGCCACCAATATAGTACAAGCGGAGTTAATTTAACTCCGCAGTTTTTTCGTTCATTGATCCACGGGATTTAAGGTGTGAAGTTCCATAATATTGGAGTGAGGCGGGTCTTCTCTATTACATGCATCTAGCTCATGTATTCGGGTCTTCTCTTCTCTTTCTTCGTAGCAATCATCAAGAAAATCAGGGTACCACCTTGGTTAGAAACTTAGAATTCAAACTGAAAGCGTAAATTCACAGGAAGAAAGCGTATTGTGACGGTGAACCCACGGAGTCAATCCGTGCTTTATTATTAGGGATATATGTTGGAAATATGCCCTAGAGGCAATAATAAAAGCATTATTATTATATTTCCTTGTTCATGATAATTGTCTTTATTCATGCTATAACTGTATTATCAGGAAATCGTAATACACGTGTGAATACATAGACTACAATACGTCCCTAGTAAGCCTCTAGTAGACTAGCACGTTGGTCAACAGATAGTCATGGTTTCGACTATGGACATCGATGTCATTGACAACGGGATCACGTCATTAGGAGAATGACGTGATGGACAAGACCCAATCCTAAGCATAGCACAAAGATCGTGTAGTTCGTTTTTGCTAGAGCTTTTCCAATGTCAAGTATCTCTTCCTTAGACCGTGAGATCGTGTAACTCCGGATACCGTAGGAATGCTTTGGGTGTACCAAACGTCACAACGAATCGGGTGACTATAAAGGTGCATTACAGGTATCTCCGAAAGTGTCATTGGGTTGACACGGATCGAGACAGGATTTGTCACTCCGTATGACGGAGAGGTATCCTTGGGCCCACTCGGTAATGCATCATCATAATGAGCTCAAAGTGATCAAGTGTCTGGTCACGGGATCATGCATTACGGATGCGAGTAAAGTGACTTGCCGTAACGAGACTAAACGAGGTATTGGGATATCGACGATCGAGTCTCGGCAAGTAACATACCGTCGACAAAGGGAATAGCATACGGGTTACTTGAACCCTCGACATCGTGGTTCATCCGATGACAACATCGAGGCGTGTGGGAACCAACATGGGTATCCAGATCCCGCTGTTGGTTATTGACCGGAGAGCGTCTCGGTCATGTCTACATGTCTCCCGAACCCGTAGGGTCTACACACTTAAGGTTCGGTGGCGCTAGGGTTAATAGGAAGACTTGTATGTGATTACCGAATGTTGTTCGGAGTCCCGGATGAGATCCCGGACGTCACGAGGAGTTCCGGAATGGTCCGGAGGTAAAGATTTATATATGGGAAGTCATCAAACGGACAGGAAAAGTTTGGTCATATCGGTTTTATGGAGGGTCCACCGGAAGGTTCCGGAGGACCACGGGAGGCCACCCCTTTGGGGGCCACTTGGGCTGCGTGGGGGCAGCCAGCCCCTCATGGGCTGGGCGCACCCCCTTCCCTTGGCCCATGCGCCTAGGGTTGAAAGGGGAAACCCTAAGGGGGCCCCTTGCTTGGGGGCAAGCCCTCCCTAACGCCGCCCCCTCTAGATGGATCTAGAGGGGCCGGCCCCCTCCTCCTTTCCCCTATAAATAGAGGGGTAGAGGGGAGGGCTGCGAACACCATTGAAGGCGCAGCCCCTTCCCTCGCCAAGACCTCTCCTCCTCCGCATACGCTTGGCGAAGCCTCGCTGAGTCTGATCCCTCCATCGCATCACGTCGTCGTGCTGCCATTGGAGTGATCTTCCTCAACCTCTCCTTCCTCCTTGCTGGATCAAGACGAAGGAGACGCCGTCATCCCGTACGTGTGTTGAACGCGGAGGTGCTGTCCGTTCAGCACTTGGTCATCGGTGATCGGAATCACGTTGGGAACGTCTTCATCATCACCACTCCCTCGAACGCTTCCGTACTCGATCTACAAGTGGTATGTAGATGCAAACTCTCTCTAGTAACTCGTTGCTTAGTAGAACTCATAGATGGATCTTGGTGAAACCGTAGGAAAAATGTTAATTTTCTGCAACGTTCCCCAACAGTGGCATCATGAGCTAGGTCTATGCGTAGTTCTCTTTGCACGAGTAGAACACAATTTAGTTGTGGGCATGGATCTTGTCAATTTACTTGCCGCTACTAGTCTTATCTTGCTTCCGCGGTATTGTGGGATGAAGCGGCCCGGACCAACCTTACACGTACGCTTACGTGAGACCGGTTCCACCGACTAACATGCACTAGTTGCATAAGGTGGCTGGCGGGTGTCTGTCTCTCCTACTTTAGTTGGAGCGGATTCGATGAAAAGGGTCCTTATGAAGGGTAAATAGAAGTTGACAAGATCACGTTGTGGTTATTCGTAGGTAAGAAAACGTTCTTGCTAGAACCCAATTGCAGCCACGTAAAAGATGCAACAACAATTAGAGGACGTCTAACTTGTTTTTGCAGCAATTGTCATGTGATGTGATATGGCCAAGTTGTGATGAATGACATATTGTGATGTATGAGATCATGTTCTTGTAATAGGAATCACGACTTGCATGTCGATAAGTATGACAACCGGCAGGAGCCATAGGAGTTGTCTTTAATTTTGTATGACCTGCGTGTCATTGAAGAACGCCATGTAACTTACTTTACTTTATTGCTAAACGCGTTAGCCATAGAATTAGAAGTAGTCGTTGGCGTGACAACTTCATGGAGGCACAATGATGGAGATCATGATGATGGAGATCATGGTGTCATGCCGGTGACAAGATGATCATGGAGCCCGAAGATGGAGATCAATGGAGCTTTATGATATTGGCCATATCATGTTACTACTATATAATTGCATGTGATGTTTATTATGTTTATACATCTTGTTTACTTAGAACGACGGTAGTAAATAAGATGATCCTTACAACAATTTCAAGAAGTGTTTCCCTAATCGTGCACCGCTGCCAAAGTTCGTCGTTTCTAAGCACCATGTGATGATCGGTGTGATGGATTCTTACGTTCACATACAACGGGTGTAAGACAGATTTACACACGCGAAAACACTTAGGGTTTACTTGACGAGCCTAGCATGTACAGACATGGCCTCGAACACGGAGACCGAAAGGTCGAACACGAGTCGTATGGAAGATACGATCAACATGAGAATGTTCACCGACGAGACTAGTCCGTCTCACGTGATGATCGGACACGGGCTAGTCGACTCGGATCGTGTAACACTTAGATGACTAGAGGGATGTCAAATCTGAGTGGGAGTTCATTTAAATAATTTGATTAGATGAACTTAATTATCATGAACTTAGTCTAAAACTTTTGAATGATATGTCTTGTAGATCAAATGGCCAACGCCATGTCAACTTGAACTTCAACGCGTTCCTAGAAAACCAAGCTGAAAGATGACGGCAGCAACTATACGGATGGGTCCGGAACTTGAGGATCATCCTCATAGCTGCCAGAAACAATATGTCCTAGAAGGACCGCTAGGTGACGCTCCGTCCGCAGAACCAAGACATTATGAATGCTTGGCAGTCTCGTCTTGATGATTACTCCCTCGTTCAGTGCGGCATGCTTTACGACTTAGAACCGGGCTCCAAAAGCGTTTTGAGCATCACGGAGCATATGAGATGTTCGAGGAGCTGAAACTTGTTTTCCAAGCTCACGCCGGGTCGAGAGATATGACATCTCCGACAAGTTCTATAGTTGTAAGATGGAGGAAAATAGTTACGTCGGTGAGCATATTCTCAAGAAGTCCGGGTTGCACAACCGTATGACCCACTGAATATTAACCTCCACGATGAGGCGGTCATTGATGAGAATCCTCGATCGCTCCCACCAAGCTACAAGAGCTTTGTGATGAACTACAACATGCAGGGGATGGTGAAGACAATCCTGAAGTGTTCTCTATCTGAAGTCACCGAGGTTGAGATCAAGGAAGAACATCAAGTGTTGATGGTCAATAAGACCACTAAGTTCAAGAAGGGCAAGGGCAAAAGAACTTCAAGAAGGACGACAAGGAGGTTGCCGCGCCCGGTAAGCAAGTTGCCGGAAGAAGTCAAAGAATGGACCCAAACCCGAGACCGAGTGCTTTTATTGCAAGGGAGGGTCCGAAGCGGAACTGCCCCAAATACTTAGCGGACAAGAAGGCCGGCAATGCCAAAGGTATATTTGATATACATGTAATTGATGTGTACTTTGCCAGTACTCGTAGTAACTCCTGGGTATTTGATACCGGTGCCGTTGCTCATATTTGTAACTCACAGCAGGAGCTGCGGAATAAGCGGAAGCTAGCAAAGGACGAGGTGACGATGCGCGTCGGGAATGGTTCCAGAGTCGATGTGATCGCCGTCGGCACTCTACCTCTTCATTTACCTACGGGATTAGTTATGAACCTTAATAATTGTTATTTGGTGCCAAGTTTGAGCATGAATATTGTATCTGGATCTCGTTTAATGCGAGATGGCTACTCATTTAAATCCGAGAATAATGGTTGTTCTATTTATATGAGAGATATGTATTATGGTCATGCTCCGATGGTCAATGGTTTATTCTTAATGAATCTCGGCGTAGTATTACACATGTTTATAGCGTGAATACCAAAAGATGTAAAGTTGATAACGATAGTCCCACATACTTGTGGCATCGCCGCCTTGGTCACATTGGTGTCAAGCGCATGAAAAGGCTCCATGCTGATGGACTTTTGGAGTCTTTAGATTATGAATCATTTGACACATGCGAACCATGCCTCATGGGCAAGATGACCAAGACTCCGTTCTCGGAACAATGGAGCGAGCAACCAACTTGTTGGAAATCATACATACCGATGTGTGCGGTCCAATGAGCGTTGAGGCTCGCGGAGGGTATCGTTATGTTCTCACTCTCACAGATGACTTGAGTAGATATGGGTATGTCTACTTGATGAAACACAAGTCTGAGATCTTTGAAAAGTTCAAGGAATTTCAGAATGAAGTAGAGAATCAACGTGACCGAAAGATAAAATTCTTATGATCAGATCGTGGAGGAGAATATTTAAGTCACGAATTTGGTACACACTTAAGAAAATGTGGAATCGTTTCACAACTAACGCCTACTGGAACACCTCAACAGTAATGGTGTGTCCGAACGTCGAATCGCACTCTATTGGATATGGTGCGGTCTATGATGTCTCTTACCGATTTACCGCTATCATTTTGGGGATACGCTCTAGAGACAGCTACATTCACTTTAAATAGGGCACCGCCTAAGTCCGTTGAGACGACACCGTATGAATTATGGTTTGGGAAGAAACCTAAACTGTCGTTTCTAAAAGTTTGGGGATGCGATGCTTATGTCAAGAAACTTCAACCTGAAAAGCTCGAACCCAAGTCGGAAAATGCGTCTTCATAGGATACCCTAAAGAAACCATTGGGTATACCTTCTACTTAAGATCCGAGGGCAAGATCTTTGTTGCCAAGAACGGAACCTTTCGGAAAAGAGTTTCTCTCGAAAGAAGTAAGTGGGAGGAAAGTAGAACTCGATGAAGTACTACCTCTTGAGCAGAGAGTAGTGCAGCTCAGAAAATGTTCTGTGATGCCTACACCAATCGAAGAGGAAATTCATGATGATGATCAAGGTACTTGGATCAAGTTGCTCTTGAACTCAGAGGTCCACTAGGACACGCTCTCGCACTGAGTGGTACGGCAACCTGTCTTGGAAATCATGTTGTTAGACAACAATGAACCTTGAACTATGAAGAAGCGATGGCGGCCCAGATTCCAACAAATGGCTAGAAGCCATGAAGTCCGAGATAGAATCCATGTATGAAAACAAAGTGTGGACTTTGACCGACTTGCCGATGATCGGCGAGCGATAGAAAACAAATGGATCTTTAAGAGGAAGACGGACGCGGATGGTAATGTCACCATTTATAAAGCTCGACTTGTCGCTAAGGGTTATCGGCAAGTTCAAGGGATTGACTACGATGAGACTTTTTCTCCGTAGCGAAGCTTAAGTCCGTCCGAATCATGTTAGCAATTGCCGTGATACTATGATTATGAGAAATGGCAGATGGACGTCAAAACAGCGTTCCTTAACGGTTATCTTAAGGAAGAGCTGTATATGATACAGCCGAAGGTTTTGTCGATCCTAAGAATGTCGACAAAGTATGCAAGCTCCATCGATCCATTTATGGGCTGGTGCAAGCATCTCGAGTTGGAACATTCGCTTTGATGAGATGATCAAAGCGTTTGGGTTTATTGAGACTTATGGAGAAGCTGCGTTTACAAGAAAGTGAGTGGGAGCTCAGAGCATTTCTCATATTATATGTAGATGACATACTTTTGATGGGAAATGATATAGAATTCTTGGACAGCATTAAGGCCTACTTGAATAAGTGTTTTCAATGAAGGACCTTGGAGAAGCTGCTTATATATTAGGCATCAAGATCTATAGAGATAGATCGAGACGCCTCATAGGTCTTTCACAAAGCACATACCTTGATAAGATTTTGAAGAAGTTCAAAATGGATCAGTCCAAGAAGGGTTCTTGCTGTTTGCAAGGTGTGAGATTGAGCTCAGCTCAATGCCCGACCACGGCAAAAGATAAAGAAGAGATGAGTGTCATCCCTATGCCTCAGCCATAGGATCTATTATGTATGCCATGCTGTGTACCGGACCTGATGTAAACCTTGCCGTAAGTTTGGTAGGAAGGTACCAAAGTAATCCCGCAAGGAACACCGGACAGCGGTCAAGAATATCCTGAAGTACGAAAAGGACAAAGGACATGTTTCGTTTATGGAGGTGACGAAGAGCTCGTCAGAAGGGTTACGCCGACGCTAGCTTCGACACGATCTGGATGACTCTAAGTCACAAACCGGATACGTGTATATGTTGAATGGTGGAGCGAGAGCTGGTGCAGCTGCAAGCGAGCGTCGTGGCGGGATCTACATGTGAAGCGGAGTACATGGCAGCCTCGGAGGCAGCGCATGAAGCAATTTGGGTGAAGGAGTTCATCACCGACCTAGGAGTCATACCCAATGCGTCGGGGCCGATCAAACTCTTCGTGACAACACTGGAGCTATTGCACTTGCTAAGGAGCCCAGGTTTCACAAGAAGAGCAGCACATCAAGCGTCGCTTCAACTCCATCCGTGAAAATGTTCAGGATGGAGACATAGAAATTTGTAAAGTGCATACGGATCTGAATGTCGCAGATCCGTTGACTAAACCTCTTCCGGGCAAAACATGATCAACACCGAACTTTATGGGTGTTCGATTCATCACAATGTAAACTAGATTATTGACTCTAGTGCAAGTGGGAGACTGTTGGAAATATGCCCTAGAGGCAATAATAAAAGCATTATTATTATATTTCCTTGTTCATGATAATTGTCTTTATTCATGCTATAAGCGTATTATCGGAAATCGTAATACACGTGTGAATACATAGACTACAATACGTCCCTAGTAAGCCTCTAGTAGACTAGCTCGTTGGTCAACAGATAGTCATGGTTTCCTGACTATGGACATCAGATGTCATTGACAACGGGATCACGTCATTAGGAGAATGACGTGATGGACAAGACCCAATCCTAAGCATAGCACAAAGATCGTGTAGTTCGTTTTTGCTAGAGCTTTTCCAATGTCAAGTATCTCTTCCTTAGACCGTGAGATCGTGTAACTCCGGATACCGTAGGAATGCTTTGGTGTACCAAACGTCACAACGAATCGGGTGACTATAAAGGTGCATTACGGTATCTCCGAAAGTGTCTGTTGGGTTGACACGGATCGAGGCGAGGATTTGTCACTCCGTATGACGGAGAGGTATCACTGGGCCCACTCGGTAATGCATCATCATAATGAGCTCAAAGTGATCAAGTGTCGGTCACGGATCATGCATTACGGCACGAGTAAAGTGACTTGCCGTAACGAGACTAAACGAGGTATTGGGATATCGACGATCGAGTCTCGGGCAAGTAACATACCGTCGACAAAGGGAATAGCATCCGGTTACTTGAACCTCGACATCGTGGTTCATCCGATGACAACATCGAGGCGTGTGGGAACCAACATGGGTATCCAGATCCCGCTGTTGGTTATTGACCGGAGAGCGCCTCGGTCATGTCTACATGTCTCCGAACCCGTAGGGTCTACACACTTAAGGTTCGGTGGCGCTAGGGTTAATAGGAAGACTTGTATGTGATTACCGAATGTTGTTGAGTCCGGATGAGATCCCGGACGTCACGAGGAGTTCGGAATGGTCCGGAGGTAAAGATTTATATATGGAAGTCATCAAACGGACACCGGAAAAGTTTCGGGTCATATCGGTTTATGGAGGGTCCACCGGAAGGGTTCCGGAGGACCACGGGAGGGGCCACCCTTTTGGGGGCCACTTGGGCTGCGTGGGGCAGCCAGCCCCTCATGGGCTGGGCGCACCCTCCCCTGGCCCATGCGCCTAGGGTTGAAAGGGGAAACCCTAAGGGGCCCCCTTGCTTGGGGGCAAGCCCCCTCCCTTGGCCGCCCCTCTAGATGGATCTAGAGGGGCCGGCCCCCTCCTCCTTTCCCCTATAAATAGAGGGGTAGAGGGGAGGGCTGCGAACACCATTGAAGGCGCAGCCCCTCCCCTTCCCAACACCTCTCCTCCTCCGCATACGCTTGACGAAGCCCTGCCGAGTCTGATCCCTCCATCTGCATCACGCCGTCGTGCTGCCATTGGAGTGATCTTCCTCAACCTCTCCTTCCTCCTTGCTGGATCAAGACGAAGGAGACGCCCGTAAATCCGCACGTGTGTTGAACGCGGAGGTGCTGTCCGCTCAGCACTTGGTCATCGGTGATCGGAATCACGTTGGGAACGTCTTCATCATCACCACTCCCTCGAACGCTTCCGTACTCGATCTACAAGTGGTATGTAGATGCAAACTCTCTCTAGTAACTCGTTGCTTAGTAGAACTCATAGATGGATCTTGGTGAAACCGTAGAAAAAATGTTAATTTTCTGCAACGTTCCCCAACAATATATATATATATTAGGGAAAGATTAACGAGTTATCCGTTTCCCCTGTTTCTCTGCTCCAATACTAGTCACCACACAACAGGAACAGGACCCTATCTATAGCGCGTAACCTCCAAATAATTCAATCCCATGGACCGCTGGTTTACATGTGAAGACCAACGGATGAAGATCACTTCTTTAGTGTAAACTCACCAAACTTTGTTTAGGAGTTACTAGCACATATACCCGTGCGTTATAACGGGACAAGAAATAACATGCATTTAAATTTAGGTAGAGTATATGTGCAAGCAAAACCTTGTGCGCACGCGGGAGGGAACATTTAGATTTTAGGTTTCGCCGCGTGTGAAGTAATCAATCCGCTAACTTTCCATTCATTGATCGAGGGGATTTAAGGGGTTTGATATTTTTTTAGAAACACATGTAATTTTATTCATACTCATAACAATTACCGATACACTGATTGGATCTAAGCTCAAAGAAAGTACAAAGTAACTCTTATGACTAAGAATTATAATGAAATTTCTTGGGAACACCTTCTTCATAGTATCAATCTCTGCTAAAAGAAATACTCCAAAGATTTCGGTAAAGATGTTGCAATTGGACGAAAACAACAATATTGTCACTCTTTCACCCGCTCGAACATTACCAATAATGATTTTTGAAAGTGCCTTGAGTTGGTCATCCAAAAAGATGGGAAGTCTTGATCGATGAACGTGCTCGAGCCGGGGATGATCCCCTAGAAGTGCAGGCCGTCGGATCACGATATCTTCACCATCGTGTCGATGAAAGATTTCAACTCCACAACGAATCAAACTAACAAAAAAAGTTTGATAGACTAACGTAAACTCACCAGATCTGAATAATCGGATCAACGAGGACAAAAAACTCTCTAATCTCATGGCACCGCCAAAAGAACAAGTGTAAATTTATTCTCACAAAATATGATGATCAGTAGACGATGACGAAGAACGTAAACCTCTTGAAGATGCGAGCCCCCCCTCCCCCATCTCTCGGTGCCAAGATGGCAGCCGGAGGCGAGGGGACCAAAAGTTCCCTTGCGACAACGACGGCGACAGCTGCAACCCTAGGGTTTTGTTAGGTCATCGCACGCCAGAGAAGGGCCCCGAACTATTCAATCCATTTTTTCATTCATCAAGGGGATTTAAGGTATGAAGTTTCATAATATGGAAGTGAGGCGGGTCTTCTCTTTTCCATATACAAGCCACCAATATAGTACAAGCGGAGTTAATTTAACTCCGTAGTTTTTTCGTTCATTGATCCACGGGATTTAAGGTGTGAAGTTCCATAATATTGGAGTGAGGCGGGTCTTCTCTTTTACATGCATCTAGCTCATGTATTCGGGTCTTCTCTTCTCTTTCTTCGTAGCAATCATCAAGAAAACAGGGTCCTTTTGTAGCTAGTTCAGATAGCAATCCATCCATCTAGCTCACCTGCTGGAGTTAAATTCCTTTTCTAAGAAATCTAGGATCCTTTTTCAGCTAGCTCACGTATCAATCCATCCATCCTTCATCCAGTCCATCGTTCATCTAGCTTATTACTAGCGGGTAGTGCGCGGCGGCACGCCGCGCCACATGGATTGCTAAGCTATTTAGTTTTTTTTTAATATTTGGTAAGTCATCCCAAGACTTATTCATGGCAAAGTAGTTTATACAAGAAAAAAGTACATCTAGTTGGTACATCTACAAGTGATCTACAACATGTAGTGATAGTGGGTACTAGATGCATATAATTGCAAAGCTGTTGTTCTTTTCTCAGACCTGGGATGTTGAACCTCCGGCTGAGTTTGCCTATGTGATGTAGTGCTAGAGAGATGAAGCTAGTTCTTCTACTCTTTCTTGGTGGTTTGTTTGCTGTGTAGATAATGTTGAAGTTGTTTTTGGATGCACGTCCTAGCTCTCGATGGACTGATTTCAGAGACAGTCTTTTTTAGGATCCTTGTTTGCATTGACCTTTCTTGCTGAAGGCTTGCCTTTTGTTGCTCTGTATTTCTAATTCTTCTTCCTTGGTCTTGCTCCAGTCTCTTTTCATTATTTTGTATTTCTAATTCTTCTTCGTTGGTCATTGTGTGGCTTGCTTTTTGTTGTTCTGTATTTCTAATTCTTCTTCCATTCTTGTGCGGCTGAGCAACTCTTGTACATTGTCCTCGGGGCGTTGTAGTTGTGTGGTTGCATGCCGCGCCATAAGGATTGGTAAAATACTTGTTCTTTTTTTGTAAGATTTGGTAGTTCATGCAAAGACTTGATTTGTAGCAAAGTGGTTTATACAGAGGAAGAGTACATCTTGTCGGTACATGCATAAGAAATATATGGTACTACGGTACAGTGGTAGTAGCTAGTTGAGACAAAACTGCTAAGCTCTCTTATATTACTTTTACTGAGGAAGTAATTTGCTTCACGGATAGGAAGAGATCATCAACCTCTTCATGTGATGGATAAAACTTAGTAACGATTCCATAAAGATCAACCAAGACTTATCTGTTGGTCAATGCTAAATAGAATAATCTCATAAGAGAGTTCATGGTAGATTAATCTACATAGAGAAAAATAGAGTGCATTTGATGACGAAAATTCCCAAAATAGGACATCAAAATTGGAAATGTTTGCAGCCCATTATCAAAAGAAGAAAGAGTAAGTACACTTTACAATGCAAACATTTAGCTAACACATGATTAACTTTCTAATTACAGAGGAGCACATTAAACAACCAATTTGATATTCTGTTTATAGAAGAGGCACTCTTGAAGCTATATTTCATTCACCAATACTCGTATGAACATGCAAGCAAAATAGTAGTGTGGTACCCTGAACAGCCTGTGCACAATGCTTACTTCAGGACACTTGTATGCTTCCCAAGACCCTACTCCTAATCATAACACAAAAAATTGTGAGAGTATCTGCAAATTGTAGATGACATAAGTGCAGCAAACCAAATAGAGATCAATGCAAAGCTTGAAACTCGGTCCCGGAAATTAGCGACCAGCTGAAAAATAATGTGATAAATATCGAAGTATTTCACTCTCATCTCCTGTTTAGGACATCTGGCCCCTCCTCCGAACAACACACCTGCCAAAATGCCTATGATGGCTGAGCTGGATTGAATTAACTTGTACCACATATAGAAGGTAATCTCCATAAGCAGGCTCAAAATATTGACATGTATATCTACTACAATAGAGCTGTGGTATAAATAAATACGAACACCTTACCGACGGAACTTGATGAGAAACACTTCTATATACATACAAATTCAGAAAAATGCTCTGTACATGTTCACCTTAATGTTTGGAACATTGTGGATACGGATTTTGAATTTTCTTTCCAAGGGACAGCAACATAACCTTTAAAGAAAACAAATGGATAAATGATGCATATGGATGATGTATTCTGTCTGTACGCTTACACTTTTTTGATGTAAAATGGAGAACTAATACTGATGGAACTTGTAAAGATGAAATATACCCTTCTCACAGTTCATAGGTTAATACTACAATAAATATTAGGAAAAATACATTAGGCTTAGATGGATTATGTGGAGTGGGACCAATGTTTCCAGCAGTAAAACGGAATGATGGTTCAGATATATACTCACTGTAACTAAGGGAACACATACACACACACCCGATAGAATGTCTACTGTACCAACATTTGTGCACAACAATAGCTTTCTACATTAGAAAATAATGGAAAACACAATAGAGCTGATATAAGAATCATATGATATCATATCATGTAGTCCTTCTTATGGGATTTATGATATAAGCTGACCATACCATTTTCTGCCATATGAAGAATCACAAAAATAGAAGAGAAATAACACTACCTTGCAGACCTGATTAGACGCCGATAGGTAACCATAATTGATATTGATAACTCAATCTTCAAATGTGCATGTCTAATAGCCTACAGGATGGAAGAATGCATCAAAACACGAAGTCATATCAATGCAAAAGGGACCACAAAATAACACAAAAGAAGGAACAAATCAACCATGCTTCCAAAATAATTTGTACTTGGTAAAGATATAGCTAATACAAACTACATAACCCAGAGCAGAATTAGCAACTGCAAAAGGTAAAAATAGCAACAACCTATTAGTAGCAGCATCATTATCTCTATTACTTTGTTCCATATATTGCAGCAGCATTGTCCTTCTTCACCCAAGCAGCAACACACAAATCAGAGCAGCAATAACATACAACTCAGAGCAGCAAACAATTTGTAGTAACCCATATCCCAGCAGTAGCCTCTCTCATATCTGAATCTCTGAATCCCTCACATAGCGGCATGGAAGTAGTAGCACGTAGCACAAAACAGTACCAGCACACACACAACACCATCACCAGGATGTTTGTCCAAAACGCCTTTCAAATTCATTTCACACACTCTCAAATCAATTAACCATGCTTTGTTGAAACAATCAACTCGCCGGTCTTTCATTCTAAACTTTTAGCAAACAAGAGTCTGAGAGCTAACTGTAGTTTTTTTGCCTCAGAATTGTGTGAATGTGTGTTACACCTACCAAACTAATCAAATTGCTACTCATCGATTCCTCGCAGAAAATCATACTCAAAGTATCTTGCTCTCAATATTTTTCAAGTTATAGCAAAAATGAAGCGGCTCTCCTCTGGCGACAGTGCGTGGCTTCAATTCCTCACCTTGGAGCTTTTCCTGGCCAGCA
Source organism: Aegilops longissima (assembly GCA_021605205.1). Taxonomy (NCBI): domain Eukaryota; kingdom Viridiplantae; phylum Streptophyta; class Magnoliopsida; order Poales; family Poaceae; genus Aegilops; species Aegilops longissima. Next base: position 478,770,827 of record CM038681.1, on the reverse strand, counting down.
TCTCGTTGGGGTTCTGCTGCTGGAACACACTCGGCAGCCATACCCACAACAGCGTGACTCCTATAACTCCAACTGCAGCCGTTGTATCCTCTCCAACAGCTCCTTCACGTAGTCGATCGTGTCCCCCGGGATTGACGTCCTGTCCATCTGGCCAAAATCAAATCTGCAAAAAGAATAGGCACTCAGTTCAATGTACTTCCAAGATTCTACCCCCTGGGTTTGCCAAGATCGATGGTTGGTGTTTATTTACCTTGCTGGTCTTCGGTGTTGACGGCCGCTAGCATCGAGAAGGGAAACATGCAATCGCTAGATGAAGCATTCTTTCAGTTTGTGCCTGAACTTGTTAATTCGGTGTATTGGCACCATTTCATCCATGATAGTTCCCTGTTTATATGTTCTAATTACTGACATGATCTAATTATCGAGTATATGTTGAATAAAACACGACATTATATAAGTTGTGGGTCAGATGTAACCTGACTGTAAACCATGACAAAATTGCGTTCAAATGGTGCCTCTATTTATGGGCTTCTGGATACTCAAATCCTGGCGATATGCACAAGCTCTGTCGAGCGATAAAAAATACGATCAATAACCCTAAAGGGCGTGTCCGTCCTGCAAGAAAGCATGGCAAGCTGCATGATTAAAATTGTTTCTTTTTCCGAATGTACAATTTTTCAGAAGTATTCCTGCTAATTGAAGACTGCATACTTTTTTTTGTTTGTTCATTACCCTAAACTTCCTCACAATTGTGGCCAGATAAAATTTAAATGTAGCTGCAGTTTATGGGGGCGCATACATTACACAAATAGTACACTCTGAAATTTAAAAAAGCAAACAGTGATATTTTTCTGCATATACATGATTCCTCAATTTTGCATGAGATTACAGCATTTTCCAGTGCGAAAGTTGTCATATCTCTGTTCAAATAAGTGATCTATATGAAAATAAACAGCTCAAAATTGAGATGAAGCAGAAGAATTTGTACGCTTAGGCTTCTTGGACTCTTTGTGGAGCCATAAAAGTAGCAAGCAAAAAGAATGAAGATGAATACGGAGCTGCATCTCTACCTCACGCCTTAAATCGACTCCGGACAGAGGAAGGGACGCGCAGAAGAGAGAAGGGAGAGAATCTCACCTGGACTTGGTTGCCCGTCCGAGGACCTTGCCGGCGAGGAGCAGGAGGCTGCCGAGGGGATCTTGCTCGACAGCTGGGCTCTCCGCGCGGATCACGAGCTAGTGCTCGGGGGTCATACTTGACGGCGTCGAGCGGCGGCTTCTCGTGCGCGACGCCGTGGTCGATGACCGCAAAGCAGCAGGTGCGGTACCGCGAGCCGCCGTCCTTCTCCCGTTGCCCACCCCAGCGCCACCGCCAGCGTCCTCCCAGATCGGCTGCCCCGGCAGGAAGCTGCTCCCCTTCTCCCCGCAGCCCTCGACGGAGCCATCGGGCTCTGCACCCTTTAGTCCGAAGCGGCGGCGGCGGCCATGCTTTTTTTCTCCATTATGCGGTCATTCGCGAGCCTAGAGGTAGTAGAGGAGAGGTGGTTCGCCAAGCGAGGGCTCCTGGCGAGGCGGGCTTTTTATAGGCCCATAAGTGGTTGATGATTTTGCCCGAGTTTTCCAGAGAGCACACGCACGGACACGCGGAGAGTACGTGGCACACGTTCAGTCAAACGTAGATAAATCAAACGTGAAAAACGCAGATAGCTCTAGAAGGGTTACACACGTCGTTTTATCAGGACACCTAAAAAATCCAAAAAAACCAGAATAATGAAACCCTTACGGGCCTAGTATTCTTAGTATACATGTAGTTTCACACACGTACATAAATTGGCACGACTATATGTAAAGAAGAAATGTGGGGCTACTTAAATATTTTTGCCTTATTTCCCATGTAGTGGGGCTAGCTAAGTTGCATGGGCTGTGAAAGGCCCAGGCATCGAAACGACCTTTGTCTGTAAGGCACGAGTAAAAATAAAAAATAGACGACGTTGAACGATCGAACTCACGATCTCAAAGACACGACCAAGTGATGCCAACCACTCGAAAAGACACGTCCCGCTAACAAATAGCGAGCACAAATATTAAAGAACATACCGAAGCATCAGATTCGGAACATTTTTTTCGATTTTTCGATTTTTTGAACTTTTCAAATATAATAATAATTATGAATTACCAAATATTCTTGGAAACATGAACAGTTTTTGAAATACCGAATAGTTTTCAAAATTACAAAAAGTTGTATGAAAATCCATACATTTTTAAAACACATGAAGAAATTTGAACAGGAACATTTTTTGGAATTCACAAACATACTTTTGAAAACATGAACCTTTTATAAAACATGATTTTGAATTTGTAAATAATTTTAGACATGGTGACAGTTTTGGACATTCAAATCAATTTTTAAAATGTATATATTTTAAACACGAGTATTATTTTGAATTTGTGAATATTTCACTAAAAAATAATATGTTTTGAATTTCGAGATTTTTTTTAAATTTAATTTTTCAAAAATCTGAAACAAATTTGGAAAACATAAACATTTTTTAAAAAGTGGGTACATTTTTTAAAATTTTAAGAAATCCAGGGCCCTTTTCGAGTAAGCTCACATACCAATGCATCCTTCGTCCAGCTTAATCCATCCGTCCTTCATCCAACTTATTAATGCATGTAGTTTCACATAGCTATATAAATTTGTACAACTGTATCTAAAGGAGCAATGTGATACTATTTAAAATATTTTTCCTTCAATTTGTGAACATTTCACTAAAACAAGAATATTTTTTGATTTCGGAACATTTTTTAAAATGCATTTTGTTAGAAAATCTCGAATAATTTAGGACAACACAAATATATTTTAGAAAATGGGAACTTTTGAATTTTGAAAAATTCAGAACGAGAAAAAAGTTTAAAGTTCTGAACACTTTTCTAAACGGGAACAAAAATTTGGAATTCTTAACATTTTCTAAGAATTTGAACAAAATTGAAATTTTGAATGTGTTTTGAAATTTTTTGATTTACGAAAAAAGAAAAAAACTTGGAAGGAAAAATGGAAAATGAAATAGGAAAGAAACAGAAAAAGAAAAATAGAAACATAACACATTGTTGGTGTACCTGTGTGTGTGGGGGGGGGGGGGGGGTGGGGGGCTCTTTAGGGCAGCCATCCGGCACTATAAATTGAGGAGGAGGGCAGCCACCACACTCACTCCAACTTGAGCCTTTGAGCTCTTACCAAATGGCATGCAATGACCCGCCTTCTCTCTCTAGCTACTGCACGAAATTATTTCTTCGGTAGCGATTAGTTCTTTACCGCAGGGCGCTACTGGATAGGTGACACTGTATGTGTGCAACCCGGTAGAGAGATCGTAAGTTTGATTTTTTGTTCGAGGCATTGTTCGAGAGAGAAAATCCTCGCGGTTCGAAGGTTGTAAATTCCAAGCCACGGGGATCTACACCAAGAATCTTCACCAACTCTACTTCTGCTGCGCTACGAGTTGCTAACGATCAGATCAAACCTTGTATGCATGTTCATAGTGGTCTTGAGATGGCGCGTACATGGATTTTTGTTTGTTTTCCTAAGTTACCCTAAAAAAGTCCATACTAGTCACTACAAAAAAAGTACTTCCGTGATGATACGCGATTGTCATAGTAGGTCATGTTTTCTATCATGCATGTACATTCGTGATGGTTTTATGATAGAATCAAGATAGTCATACCAGTGCTATCATGGAAGTGTTCCATCACAATAATCCATTTTATCATCACAAAAGTGTTCACTTCCGTGACGATAAATTACACGTCATGGAAGTGATTTCATCAAGGGTAACCGACACATGGCATCCGGGCCAGTTTTGGATTTGATATCCATTAACAGCCCCGACCAATGGCTATTTTTCACGTGCCAGTTTCTCATTCGCCAAGGGAACCACGCGTCAATTTTGTGTTGCGACAGATGTCATCCATTCAATGGACGAGAAGCGCCTATGAAACGTTAACACGTGGCATGGCTCAATGGGCCCATTTAGGTTAAAAAGGTCGACCCAAAAATAGCCTACTTGCATATGGCCCATGTACATCCATGACCCATAAGGAGGGTATCAATTCGGCCCATCAGCGGCCCATTGTCCATTGGACATCATTGTAGCTCATCGGCAGTTTCGATGCATTAATAGTCTGCTACGTAAATGAGACCAATTACGACCTAGTGTGTTTTCGGCTTGTTAGCAGCCCCTGCTAGAATTGGGCCACTTTTTGTGAGGTATATCTTTCGGCCTTTTAGCAACCTGTCAAAGAGTTGGGCCATTGAGGGAGTCCTGGATTATGGGGTCCTCGGGCGTCCGGGCTATGCGACATGGGCCGAACTGATGGGCCGTGAAGATACAAGATAGAAGGTGTAACATCCCAAATTTTGGAATGTTAATATAATTAATTGAATTGTTTGTTTGTTTGCTTGAGTGAATTAAACTTGAGTGAAATTTGAACCTTTTCAAAAACTTTTGAATGAGAGGGAATAAAATGACTTTCCCCTTCTCCGGTAAATTCAAATTCATCCTATTAAAATCAATGAGAGAAGATGACATGACTTCTTCAACTATAAAGAATTTGAACGGAGTTTTGCAATTTAATTCTTTCAAATATTTGCACTTGCTTCTCTATTTTTCTTCCCCGAGAAATACCCCGAAAAATAAATTCTTGCAAGCAAGAAAGAGCGGAGGAAAATGACCCTCCAAAATCAGGGGCATTTTTGAAAATATTTGAGCCAAGAAAACCAAAGTTTTTATTTAAAAATTATTTGCAAAAAGAAATAAAGCCTTTAGGGATTTTCTGAAAAACATTTTTTTAAGTTTTTATTTTTGGCCGTGGAATAATGCTCATCATCTACATTTTATTTTCTGATAATTTTAGTATATAAAAACTCTTTATTCCGAATTGATTTGATTTCCTTTTTATTGTTTTAGTTTCCTAATTTTAAAAATAGGAATGGAATCGTTTTTATTAGGAAAAACCTGCTGGCCCATTAAGCACTTTCCTATTCTAGCCCAACAAGAGATCATCTCCTTCCTCTGTTTCCTCTCACGTTACAGAAGCTTTCCATATCCATGGAGACAGAAACTCCACCTTCCCGATCTCCTCGTCTTTCCATCCCAGCGCCTCCCGAGACCGCCTATAAAACCCCTCCTCTCCTCGCTCCATTTTTCCCATCACCACGCCTCCCCGCCTGTAGCCTCCTCGCCACCGTCCTCCTTTTCTCGCCTAGAACGCTCACCAGAGCTCGTGAAACCTCCCCATCGCCCAGCGCCACCTCCCAAGCGCCGACCCCTCCTCCGCCACCCCACCCTCGCCGGCGACCTCGCCCCCTCGCCGAGCAGCCTTCCACATCGCCGCCTCCTTCCCGCCATCTCTGCCTCACGCAGGTAACTCCTTGTTGTTTTTTTCTCTTTCGTTTGTCTATTCCCGTACCACCGTTAGATCTTGATCCTAAGGCCCCAAATAGATCACTTAATAGCCAAACCGTTTTCTTCAAATGTGCGGCCGTCCTCTAGATAGCCTAAAATGCGCACACCGACAACCAATCAAATCTCGCCACGTCGCCGTTTTCGTTTTCAGATTTATTTCCGTAACAGATTTAGTTCCGTTCTTGTTTAGCTTATAACTTTTGATCTAGAAGTCCAATGATGCTGATTCTTTTATGTTAGATCACAATTTTCTTGTAGTTTCCAAAATATATAATTTGTCTATGTTTGGATTTATAAAATTGAGTTAGATCAGATTTGAATTAAAGCTTGTTTTGCTTATTCCGGGAGTTTAAAATATATTTTTATTTGATTCTTTTTCTACTGATCACTAGTGATCATATTTACCAGTGGTAAAAATTTCAAAATTATTTGAGTATTTTAGCTTATTATTTCATGTAAAACAAATTCTGTTTTAGTTCTATTCAATTATAGCTACTTCTTTTCTATAGTTGTTTTTAAATTATTTTATTTTATATTTCAGAAAGTTTATGTTTGGTTTCTACTAGTTAAACAGTAGGTGTTCAACAAGTTTTTATATTTATTTTTATTTTGTTATCGTGAAATCAATTCAAGTTCGCTAATAACTTGCAATGGATTTCTCTGTTTTAACTCCCAATTGAAAATACTTTCAAAATAGCTTTATGAAAAAATACTTTTTTTTGTCTTAACTAAATTTATATTTTATTCTCTGTTATTTTAGTGTTTTATTTTCCGTTAGACAAAACTATTTTTGTGAATGTTGTAGAAGAAGACTCCTAGTTTTATTTGAAGTTCCTTCGGATTCTTATTCGCTCTCTCTTTTGTTTTGATTGTTAGTGTGAGTGCTTATGTGAATGATATATTTGTTATATAGATTTCATCGAGAGTGACGAGTAGTCTATCAAGTTATTTCTTGAGAACGATAATTCTTCTTCGTCAACATCACCGTGCAAGTTCACTTTGACCATTGCTTTCATACCTATGTTTATTGCATTTAGTGGCACCTTTGCAACCACCCTCAAGAGTGTTATTGAATCCTTGTAGTTGAGTAGTATGCATGAGGTAGGAACCCATCACCCTGTTACCAAGCCCGGACGTTATTTATTTTAATGCTACGCTATAGTAGGCGGGGTTTGGTATGAGTGCTCGAGGAGTGGTGTGAGAATGAAGGATTTCGTCAATGACGACAACTCCATGATGGCACCTGCAAGGACTGCATCTTCAAGGCCTCAAGACTTCAAGACTCGAGACAAGAATTCAATACACACTCTTGGGTGAAGGGCGGTTGACGGGCACCTGGAGAACCCAGTGGTTGGCGGGATGCATGGAGAAGCGCCATGACATCTTGCGGAAAGCTTCACCCTGACTCAAAGAGACGGAAGAATACTTCATGCCGGAAGCTTACCGTGCAACCGCAAGTCATTATGGGCTCGCTTGGCTAACCTTAGTTGTGACTCTGGCTGGGGACGGTACTAGCAGATGTAGAACTACGGTAGGATGGGTTGAGTACCGGACAGTGGTCAGAGGAACTCTTTGGAAGACCATGTTTCGGTCATCTTGTTCTCAAACACCCTGAAGTGCGAGAACGTAAAGAGAGGGATCGAATCTTGCGGGTAAAGTGTACAAACCTCTGCAGAGGGTTATAACCTAATCGATTAGCCGTGTCCCCGGTTACGGACAATTTGAGCCTCTGGACTTGGATCTATCTCGGAACTCTCAACACCGGATTGATAACTTAATTGTGGGCAACTTATTATGATTTTGGGCTATGAGACATCGGTTGGCGGAACCATGTCATGATAGTAAACTCCATAGTACAGACTTCATTTATTCCTTTGATGTAGGGAAAATAAATCAGCTTTTACGCAAACAAAACTCAGACACAGAGCCACAAAGCCGTATTGCATATAGTATAGTTTTATCATCTGTTTCCTCTTATTGTGATCTTGCCGGTACATTCAATGTACTGACCTACACGGCTGCAACGTATCATGTTGCAGATATTTTCTTCGACGAGTAAGTTTTACGATACAGGGTTACGGTCTACACTCAACATGCCGATGGCGTTGATGGGACTCCACACCCGTTTGATTGTTTCCGCTGAGTATTATGAGGTATATATCATTTTACGTTATTTATACATGTGATTGCACTTTGATATATACATTGATGTACTGTGTGTGCTAGCATACTGATCCAGGGATGGCACAGTAACACAAAGGCTTGACCGTCTGAGGTCGGGTCGCTACAGAAGGCCTTCCCACGTGTCCGGATGGGACCCTCCTTTGCATGAATGGCAAGCTTGGCGTCTAGATGTGTAGTTTCCTTTCTCTGTAAACCGACTCTCTGTACAACCCTAGGCCCCTCCGCTGTCTATATAAACCGGAGGGTTTAGTTCGTAGAGGCTATCACAAATCATATAGGCTAGACATCTAGGGTTTAGCCATTACGATCTTGAGGTAGATCAACTCTTGTAACCCCTATACCCATCAAAGTCAATCAAGCAGGAAGTAGGGTATTACTTCCATCAAGAGGGCCCGAACCTGGGTAAACATCGTGCCCCCTTTGTCTCTGTCGGGGGAAACGACACCTACGGGATCACGAGGAATCCCTTTTGCTACAGTTGGCGGGCGCGGAGCTATGGAAAGAGCGGGATTGAGAGATCAACGCAAGGGATTATCCAGGTTCGGGCCGCAAGTGATGCGTAATACCTTACTCCTGCTGGTTTCTGTTTATCTGGTGTTCTTGGACTAGCTACAAGACGTGCAGGGTCCAAAAAGTCCAAATTCGCCCTCAGTACGCCGCGGGCCTCCTTTTATAGTCAAAAGGGGCTGCCACACTTTCACACAGGAGGTGGAAAGTTGTACAGTAGTCGAGTCTATCTCCTGGCACCGTAGGACAAACACATTTAATGCGCTGCCGACGTGCCCTTCTTGCTTTACCGGGGACGGCAAGGAAGCCTGTCCCAGCTGTCGCCGCCTTGCCTGGCTTCGACGCGCGTCCAAGCTGACGAGGCGTGTAGTGCCAAGCCGGCTGGCTGGCTGCTGAGTTGGCGCGGTGGCAGAGTCTTCACGGAGATCTGCATGCCACCACGCAGGTGTTTGCTGAGTTGGCCTAGAGGCCGCACGTCGCCATGCAAGTGCTCGCCTAGTTGGTGGGCTGGCAGCTGCATGGGATCGATGGTGGATTCTTGGCTGGTGTGGGCCTGGCTGCGGCCCCGCGGATGTCTTTGGCAAGGGTCTTGCCGCGGCATCGTGGGCGTCCATGGCAAGGGTCTTGTCGGGGGGTCTCGTGGGTATCCTTGGCAAGGATCTCGCCGAGGATCTCCGTCTTCTGATTCTTATCTAGTCTTGTATGTTCTTGGTCTTCACAAAGATCTGCATGCCACCACGGAGGCGCCTCCCGAGCTTTGGTTGCAATGTGTTTGAGGGCGTTGGAACTCTCAGGCTGAAGGGTGGCAGCCCTGCTGGTGTTGGGCAAGTTTCCACGACAAGGCTCTTGCCGGGGCTGTGGAGGTCGTCCCGGCAAGGGCCTTGCCGGGGGAGTTCGCCTCGCCCTTCTTCTCTTTGTGTTTCTGGCTTGGCGTTGCTCTGACTGTCTTGTGCCTTTGCTTCTTCTGCCCCGCCAAGCGTGGCAAGGGGCGTGGGGCTGCGACTGCCCGCGCACAAGTGAAGGGGTACAAAAAGGGACCCCTACTTTTGTACACTGACAGGAGCCCCCGGGCCTGGGCCACATATAAGCGCAGGGCGTTATTGGGCCAGGCCCAGAACGGTCTGTGGTGCTGCGACGGAGTTTTTTACCGCAGTAACTCCCTCGCTCGTTGCGCTTCCCCACGACCCACGTTGAATGCGCGACGTGGGGGTCGTGCGCGTGACGTGGGGGTCATGCGTGGGGTGGTTGCTTCCCTCATGCGTCACATCGTAGTAAATGGTAAAGAGGCGGCCCGCGCCTTCCCCATAAAAGGGAAAAACCGCAGGCACGCTGCTCATTTACCCTCTGCAATCTCGGAACCGCCGTTCCTCCCTTCTTCCTCAGGCGAAAGATTCGACGTTCTTGCCTCTGCTTGCTGCCGCTGCGCCCCCATTGCTCTTGGTCCTTCGCCCCCACCCAGCTGCCATGGCGCCCAAAACCAGCAGGGGCAAGGGAGCGACCAAGGATGCCGGGGAGAAGGAGGCACCGGAGAGCGAGTCGGCGGTGCGGCGGACGCAGCTTGCCTACTTCCCGTCGACGGTCGATGCGGTCCACCTCAAAAACTTCTTCGTGCCCCTATGAGGGAGGAAGGCGATGGGGCACCCTGCCACGCGCGTCGTCCCCGCCGATTTTGCCAAGGACGGCCCAAATCGGTACCCCTTGTTCGTCGATTTCTTCTCTTGCGGGCTTTCCCCCCTTTCTCTGACTTCTTCAACAACGTCATGCACACCTACAGCTTCCATCTTTTGGATCTCACGCCGAATGCCATGGCATGCATGGCTCTCTTTGCCCGTCTCTGCGAGGGCTTCGTCGGGGTGCTCCCTAGCACGACGCTCTTCCGCCACTACTTCTACCCTCGCCTCCAACCAGGGGGCGCCATCTCTGGGAGTATCGCCTGGATCCCGAGGACCGAAGAGAAAGGCACGCACCCAGAGGGTGCCCAGAAGGAGAGGTGGGAGGAGTGGCGGGGACGGTGGTGCTGGATCGAGGAGAAGGACCCGCAGGAGTTCTGCCGGGTTTGTCAGAGCCCACCGACCAGCCGCCAGGACTGGAGCGACCTCGACGCCAATGACAAGAAGCTCACGGTCGCCACCACCAGGATCCGTCGCCTCACCATGGTCGGGCTCACCCTCGAGATGATCGGGGCCGACATCATCCGTCGCAGAATCGCCCCACTGCACAACAAGGGGAGGCCGGCTTGGGATTTCAGGAACGTGGCCGACATCATGAGGCTCCTACCTGGCCTGAAGCACAACTTCACGGTGATGGGGCACGCCCATTTCTATCAAAGGCTCTTTCAGCTCGACGTGGACAGCGACGGCAGGGCTGAGAGGACCGGCAGGGCCGTCAAGGGGCCCCTGTTTGGGTTGCCGGCGGGAGTGGTCCCGCTGAGAAACAACTCTCGCCAGTTCGCCATCATCGCCATGATGCCGGACTTCAACGCGCATGGCCTTGACACGGCCTGGGCCGAGCCGCCAGCGGATAAGGTGTAGGAGTTCTTCGACACCTTGTCGGAGAGCTATGTCCGTGACGAGCCGCTGCTCATCCAGGGCACCACCATGGCGGAACTGGACTACATCGCCGCCATGGCGGCGCTTGCCAGGAAGGCCAGCAACGTTGGCGCCATGGAGGACGAGGCCGACGCGGCCGCGGAGGAGATGGAGCTCGCCCAGTGGGCGGAGTCTGCCGGGGAGGCCAGCGGCGCCAATGCCGAGGCCCCCCTTGTTGAAGATGCGGGCGACGAGTCGTCCGAAGAGGAGGTCGAGGTGAACGACCCCCCGGTCGCGGGAGGCAGCGCGTCCTGCGGCAGGCTAGCTCTGATGAGCCGGTCTAGCCCGGCAGGACCTTGCAGCGGCAGCCACCCTAGGAGCAGCTCGTGCGCGAGACGAGGGCGATGAAGGCCGCGACAGCGAAGAAGGCGGCGAAGGCCACGGTGGAGAAGAGTGTAAGTGCATCTAGTGCCACCCCTAGTTGGTTTTGGAGTATTGACGACAAATGTGGTTGAGGGACTAATGCGTTTGTGAGAATTGCAGGATAACGCAGGTAGTGTCCCCCATTGATTCGGTTTACCTACCGGAGATGACCCCTAAAAATGTATGAAGACATTGACGACAATGGTGGCATGTGAAGATATTCACATTGAAGACTATGACATGAGAAGACATTGAGTGAAGACTATGGAGCGCGAAGACTGTGTCGTTTCGTTGTTTCCTTTTCTTCTTTGTTGAGTCATAGGAACCATCGTACTGTTAAGTGGGGTCCAAGTGATCAAAGTCAGAATGACTGTAGTGATGCTCAACCCAAATCCTATGTCTTCGAGCAAAGACAATGAGAGCAAAACTTATCCAGAGCTGGATGAGTCAGCTTTGCTTGTAGCCCAAGTAAAGTTGCCATGTGTGTTTGAAATCTGACCGTTGGAACACGTGTCAGTTCCTTAGTGACCGTGGTTATTTCGGACATATCAGGTCGGGTTGCCTAGTGGCTATAAATAGCCACCCCTACACCATAAATTTGTGGCTGCTCAGAGTTAGTGCACGGCTTTTGTCGCTTGAGAGCAACCCACCTCAAGCCTTTGAGAGAGAAATCCTTGCGAGGACAAAGCCCAAACACCCTGAGCCAAAGAGTGTTAGGCATCATCAAGTCTTTACATGCGTGACCAAGACTTATTAAACTTGAGGATGTGAATCCTCCGGCCGGTTAGGCGTCGCGCTCGAGCATCCAAGAGTCATTGTGGATTTCCGTGAACACGATCAGTGAAGGTTCGGAAGTCTACCTTGAAGACTTACAGAGTGATTGGGCGAGGACTGTGTGTCCTTAGCTCAAGGGAATAAGGTGAAGACGCGGTCTTCGAGTTGAATCTCAGCCTCCCTAACCAGATGTACAGCTTGTCACAAAGAATCGAACTGGTCCAACAAATCCTGCGTCTTCAACAAGTGACCTGGTTCTATCTTCTCCCTCTCCTTACTTAGAGTTTGTCTTCGTGAAGTCATTGCCTATACCTGTTTGACTTCATTGCTTGACTACTTTTGTTGATTGGCTTCTCACTATCTTCCATCTTGATCCTACTACCAAGCTGCTATTAGTCTTGTACTTTCACGTTATTGCATACTTGACTATGATTTGCTTGTTGTAGTTTATCTTCCGCTGCATATCAATTAGGTCATTTCTATTTTTTGTCTTCGAAACATCCGTGTTTTGAAGACTTTCCTAAAAATCGCCTATTCACCCCCCTCTAGTCGATAACTAGCACTTTCAATTGGTATCAGAGCAAGGTACTCCCTTGTTCTGTGTGATTTGGTTTAACCACCTGGAGTTTTAGCTATGTCGACTGCAGGGATAATCAAAGTCTCCGCTGCTTGCCCCGTGTTCGATGCACATGCATCTTGAAGCCATTGATGTCGACCTCTAGTATGACGTCAAGAACAACGTTCCAAAACTGGTGAAGGTGTCACCCCTGTTGATGTCAAGAAGTTCATTCAACTGGACTCTACTGCAAAGAACATCATCTGTGGTCATCTAACCAAAGGACAGTATGGCCGTGTGAGTGCTCTCGAAACGTCGAAGCTAGTCTGGGACTGGCTATCCAAGGTCAACGAAGGCGTCTCAACCCAGAGAGATCAAAGGATCAGTGTTCTTCGCAACCTCTTCAACCGCTTCAAGAGAAACGACAATGAAAATGTCCAGCTCACGCTTGACCGCCTCACTAACATCACAAATGAGCTTCATGCTCTCGGCGCCACCGAGATCACCAAGCATGAAATCGTCAAGACACTCTCGAGATCACTTGACAGCTCTTTTGACACCCTTTCCTCATGATACAAGAACGCCTCGACTTCAAGACACTCGATCCGTCGATATACTTGAGAGGCTCAACACACATGAGTTCCAAATTTTACGAGAAAAGAGATATCTATGGTCCCAACTATGGCGAACTCGCTTTGAAGGCAAAAGTTGTTTCCTCATCTAAAGAAGAATCTGACTGCGGTTCTGATGATCCTGAAGACATTGGAAAGGAACTTGCTATGCTTGTGAAGAAGTTCCAGAAGTTCACTAGGAAGAAAGGCTTCAGAAAGTCTTCATGATCCAGCTCAAGAAATGATGAAGCTTCCACTCATGACTACAAGAAGAGAACATGTCACAAGTGCAAGAAAACTGGACACTATATCTCTGAGTGTCCACAGTGGGACAATGAGAAGAAGAAGAAGAAGAGCAACGAATATGATTCTGATGACAAGAAGAAGAAGAAATCTTCAAAGTCTTCTTCCGGGTCCTCATCTAAGTCTTCATCTCATAAGAAGAGCTCATCTGGCAAGGCTCGTGCTTTTGTTGGCAAGGAAATGGATTCAGAGGAGAAGTGCATTCGAGGAGGTGGAGGTGGAGTCTCAAGAGGAGTCCGACCTGGCGTTGTAAGTCCGGCTTTAGCCACACCTATGTTGCCAAGTCCATCTTCAACATCAAGACAATGGCTTCCACACCAACGTCAAGGCGATGACAAGGACGACCTGCTCCCACCTATCGCTTCATGGCACGTGGTGCCAAGGTAAAATCACGTGATGCTTACTTTCAAACATCAAGTGAAGATGACTCGATTGTGAATCCAAACCCAGCTACAAAACACTTGCTAAAATTGCAACCGAACAACAAAGAGCTATGGAACATACTAAAAACTGTTAGACAAAAGCGATGACCTGTTGGACGCGAAATGACACGCTCATAGTCCTTAGTTGAAGACATTAAAATTCTTCATGCTAAGTACCAAGAACTTGAAAGTCGTCATGAAACGCTTTCAACTACTCATGAAAAGCTCTCCTATGATTATCTTCAAAGGAAGCAAGAGCTTGAGAAATTGAGAGCGGCTCATGAAGATCTTCAAAAGAGAATGAGTCACCAAGGCCAACAGATCAGTTCCGTTCGGGATGGATTTGAACCACCATGTCTAAAATGTCTTGAGAGTGATATCGCTACCTCTGTTGTTGAATGTTCAATCTGCTGCTATTGTTGCATTGTCTTCAACTACTAATGTGGTAACTAACCCCTCTGCGGAGGATACCATCGCTATTGTCGATGAAAATGCTAGGTTGAAGACATTGCTTGAAACAGGATGTATAAAAGTGCGAAAGGGCATCGACACTTTATGCGATGTCCTCAAAAGCGATTCGAACCGAAACCCTAGGAAAGAGGGTGTTGGGTTGAGAGGAAAATGAATGTTGATGGTTCCTCCGAAGCCCGAGAAAGATCCCAAAACCACATGGGTTGCTGCAAAGGGACCTTCAAAGGATCCATCCACCTTATCTGGCTTTACTTGTGCTAACCCTATTATCATTGATGAATCCTTTGATGCAAACTATAAGCTGTTCAAGAATCGAATGGTGAAGTGTTTGCGGTATATTGGTACTAATCGCAGGAATGGACCACCTATGAAGAAGATCTGGGTTCCCAAAAGCTGTCTTGAGAATCTTCCAAGTGAATGTCATCATGATACCACCTAGGAAGAAGACAAACCCTGCACCTAAGGCGTCATATGGTCCAAAGGCTTCATACAGACAGAGGACTCACCTGAGTCACCCTAACGCCAATGTTTTGCAGGGAAACCGTACTCAAATTTATGAATATGAGCGTGTGTCTTCAAACCGCTATGTTCATAGAACTAAGAACTTTTCTGCTTATTCATATGAGTATCATTCATCTCCTACAAGGCTATTTGCTAGGGCTCCAAAGTCAAGTTCTCGATGCTGCACTTAGACTCATTGCTTCTAAGCCACCCCTGAAGATGTGGGTGGTTAAGAAGAATTAACTCTCTTTTGCAGGAAAGGGTCTCCAGCCGAAAATCAAAGGCGTCTGATGCTATTGCTGGGGACCTAAAACATCTTGTAGGACGCAAGATCAAATGCCCAAATGATCTCACTATGTATTTTGTTCCTGAATCGTTTGCCATTTATCCTATCTGTCTTAATCTTGATATGAGCTTCAATAATCCTCTTGTCCGTCAAATGTTTATGCTTCACAATACTCTTGGTGAAGCCTATCCCCTAACTGCATCAGAGGGTATGACACCTCATGCTTCGTAATGGATTATGGACAGGGATGCACTAATCATATGATTGGTGATCAAGTCTTCTCATGGACTCAACCTTACGCCCATCGACAAGAGTCACATCACATTTCTTGACACGGTAAAAGCAAGGTATTGGGTCTAGGTAGAGTTGCAATCTCAAAGGATCAACACATGGATAAGTGATGCTTGTTGAATCCCTTGGTTTCAACTTGATGTACATCTCAATGCTTTGTGACTTGAACATGATTGTGATATTCGGAAAATATCGCTGCCTTGTACTAATGGAATCGACAAGTCCCTAGTCTTTGAAGGGTATAGGAAAGATGATCTATACATGGTAGATTTCTCAAAGAGGTCCACGACTTGTCAGATGTCTTCTTGCAAAAGCTTGAATCTTGGCTCGCATCGGAGGTGGGGCATGTTGGCATGAGGAACTTACACACACTCGCCAAGAAGAAGCATGTCATAGGCATCGAAGGTGTAAAGTTCAAGAAGGATCATTTGTGTGGTGCTGCGAAGTGGAAAGATGACTAGGCAAAGCACCCTCAAGACAATCATGACGACATCTCAACCCTTCGAGCTATTACACATGGATTTGTTTGGCCCTACTCACTACTCTACCCTCACAACAACTGCTTGTCTCTATGGCTTCGTCATTGTTGATGACTACTCAAGATACACATGGGTGCACATAATTTCTACAAGACTGAAGTGCAAGATGTCTTCAGACGCTTCAGAATCGAGCAATGAACAATTATGGCGTCAAGATCAAGCATATCGAAGTGACAACGACATGAATTCAAGAACACCGGACTTGATCTTTATCTCGATACCATGGGAATCACTCATGAGTTCTCTCGCTCCATACACACCTCAACAAAATGGCATCGTGGAGCGCAAGAAAAGAACCCTCATTGAGATGGCTTGAACAATGCTCGACGAGTACAAGACACCAAGAAAGTTCGGCCCGAAGCTATTGATACAAAGATGTCACGCCATCAACCGTGTTTATGTCCATAAGCTTGAACAAAACATCCTATGAGCTCCTTATGGCAAGAAGCCAAATGTCGCCTACTTGAGTATTTGGGGCTAAGTCTTTGGATCAAGGATCCCCATCACAAGTCAAAATTTGAACCCAAGGCTCACGAAGGCTTCATGCTCGTTACGGAAAGGACTCGCACTCCTACAGAGTCTTGGTATCAGAGCTGCTGCCAATGGTTCACAAAGAGAGCTGCTGCCAAGTACACTAGACGAAGCTCCACCCAGCGAATCTATCAAGCTGATGGGAACCGTGAAATCATGCCTTCAAGCACAACCAAGAAGAACTTATCATTTCGCACCTAACCAACACGAAGACAATGCTCACTCAAGACAATCCTCCCAATGATGACAATGATCAAGCAAGAGCAAAGTCTTCGCCCGTTCATCCTCGAGTTGCAAATGAAGTACAGATTGAGAAGATAATCGATAGCATCAATGCACCTGGTTCGCTTACTCGCTCAAGAGAAACACAACTAGCAAATTTCTGTGGGCACTTTTCTTTTGTGTCAATATCAGAACCCAAGAAAGTTGTTGAAGCCTTTATGGAACCAGAATGGATACAAGCTATGCAAGAAGAACTCCAACAGTTCAAGCTGAACAATGTTTGGGAACTTGTCAAGCGTCCTGACCCTCGCAAGCATAACATTATTGGCACCAAATGGATATATCGAAACAAGCAAGATGAGCATGGTCAAGTCGTCAGAAACAAAGCACGTCTTGTGGCTCAAGGATATACTCAAGTTGAAGGAATTGACTTCGATAAAACATTTGCTCCTGTAGCTAGGCTTGAAGCTATTCGCATACTACTAGCCTATGCTAACCACCACAACATCTTGCTATATCAAATGGATGTGAAGAGTGCATTTCTCAACGGCAAGATTGAAGAAGAAGTATATGTTGCTCAACCACCTGGCTTTGAAGATCCAAAACATCCTGATATGGTGTACAAGCTAAATAAAGCAATTGTATGGCCTCAAACAAGCTCCTCGCGCTTTGGTATGATACGATCAAAGACTTCAAGAGCAAAGGCTTCAAACCTGGATCCCTTGATCCCACACTCTTCACGAAGACATATGATGGTGAACTGTTTGTATGCCAAATATATGTGGATGACATTATCTTGGCTGCACCAACCAGAAGTATAGTGATGAATTTGGATACATGATGCAAGAACAATATCAGATGTCCATGATGGGAGAGCTCAAGTTCTTCCTTGGTCTTCAAATTCGTCAGCAAAGGAATGGCATATTTATATCTCAAGAAAAATACCTCCAAGATTGTCTGAAGAAGTTTGGAATGCAAGATTGCAAAGGTTATACGACGCCAATGCCAGCCAAACACCATCTGGGTCCCGACGACAATGGTAAAGAGTTCGATCAAAAGGTATACCGCTCCATGATTGGTTCCTTACTTTACCTATGTGCATCTAGGCCAGATATTATGCTTAGTGTTTGCATGTGTGCTCGATTCCAAGCGGCACCAAAGGAATCACATCACTTAGCGTGAAGCTTAATTCTTCGATATTTGGCTCACACCCCAACACTCGGATTATGGTATCCAAAGGGCTCAAAATTTGATTTGGTTGGATTTTCGGATGCTGATTATCTTTGGCGACAAGGTGGATCGCAAGTCTACATCAGGCACATGTCACTTTCGGGACGATCACTTGTCCGTTGGTCTTCAAAGAAGCGAACTGTATCACTCTCAAGCTGCTGAATCTGAATACATTGCTGCTTTGGATCTTGCTATGCTCGGCTTCTATGGATGAAGCAAACTCTCAAGGACTATGGCATCAATCTGAAACAAGTACCTCTCTTCTGCGACAACGAAAGCGCCATCAAGATTGCCAACAATCCAGTCCAACACTCAAGACAAAGCACATTGAAATTCGCCATCATTTTCTCGTGGATCATGTCATGAAGAAAGATATTGACATCATTGACGCCAACATCTTTGAAGAGCAATTGGCAGATATCTTCACAAAGCCCTTGGATGAGAAAAAGTTTTGCAAGTTACGGTGTGAGCTAAATATCTTGGAATCATCAAATGTCCTGTGATCAAGCACACATCTTAACACTTATGCATGTTGATGACTTAGATGTGCAACACACGAAGTAAAGTATATCTTCAATCAATGAAGGCTTACATTCGAGTGTGAATACATTAACGTGAATTTGACTTCGAGCGCCACGATAATTGTGCGCCGTGTCTGGGTCTAATACTTCCTATACGGTGGGTGACGCCACCACCAAATTTCTCGGTTTGAAGTGTTTCACTCATGGCGTTATTTCGCAATATCTTCGCATTTGATTTGTCTTCAACTTCAACCTATCTTCATGATTTTCTTCACTATGTTGATTTGTTGTTGTCTGATATATATATATATATATATATATATATATATATATATATATATATATATATATATATATATATATATATATATATATATATATATATATATATATATGTTCTGTCTCTCTACAGCATTCACTTATAGCTATGTCTTCCAAGTTGAATCTTTTGAACTAAGTGAATGTGACCGGACCCTAGTCTCTCTATGCTTTCTATCTCAAACTCTATCTGTCCAAATCATATGCATTCTATTGAAACTGTCGAATGTCTTCTCTGCGTCCTTGTCAGCAGAAGACACTGAGACAAACTTTAAGTCTGTTTTAAATGATTCATCCTTATTGTTGAAATCCGGAGAAGCCGGAACGACCATCCGACAAACCTGGCGGGCGTGGGAACATGGGAACGTGGGACAACTCAGAGTATGTTGCATGCTTGCCACGTGCCCCTCAGATGTGAACCGCCAGGGGCACCTGCGTAATTGCACTGTGCCACACACCTCCTTATAAATACATGTCCCCTGCGGTAAAGAAAACCTTCTTCCACCTCTCCACCTCGTCAAAACCCTAGCGCCACCGCTAGCTCTCGACAACGCCGGCAATGAAGCGCTTAGCTGCCGCGACTTCTCCTACACCGTCCTCACGCCGGCCGCGAACATCGTCCTCTCCGCCGCCGCCATAGGTGTCCTCCGTCACCAAGTTAGGGCACGGTGGATTGAACTGCTCGGTCTCCTTTTCTTCCCGTCTAGCAGTTCTTCGAGTGGTAAATATAACTCTATTTTTACCATCTTTTTGATCCTTAAAGATTCATCCTTCTTACCAAAATTGGTTTCGCCTATACAATGTTAGATCTATTCATCTCGCATCTCATATCGCCTAGTATATTCACTTAAGCTTCACAACTAGTTAGATTCCTCACTTGTACTTATTCACGGATTCGTATAAATCTGGAACCAACTCTCAGCAGATAAGTGAATGTCTTCGCATCATGAGGTCAATGTCTTCAAACTGATTTATCTTCAAAATCTTACGAGAATGCATATGACCTCTTCCCTTCCTCGCATCTCTAATGTATCACGTGTACATGTCCGTGGGAGAATCCCTTGGTTCTCATAGTCTGCATTCGTTTGCAGAATTCTTACAGCATCAACTTAACTATCCCGAAGCCAGTTCCGGTTTGTCCAGCAAACGCAAGCCTTTGAAGCCTCTGAACGTATTGAAGCCATTCAGTTTGAAATTCATGGCTACAGATAAATCAGTTAGGAAGGGCGGCAGACAACGTCGTGGGGGAACCTCAAAAGATCTGCCTGATGACCACGTAGAGCTTTACAAGACAGATCCCGAAGAGAATTACAATCAGCGCAAGACGCGAATCCAATGGATTCGTCGATATTGGGCTGAACAATGGTTCAAGTACAAGTTCATGACCCAGGAATACGCCGAGAAGAATGCTATCAAAAGCCCTTGGGGTGATATTCTCTTTCGAGGCCTTCCACCCAAGAACAGGGCTGAAGCTATTGCATAGGGTTTCTATCCTTGTATGGTCCGTGGACCTCGGCCGAGAATGCCGACCCAACGCCATTGCTCGTGTCGTGACGATAATCTCTTCAAGCGCAACTTCCAAAGACGCAAAGGCTTCGCCAAGGAAAACAAGAAGTCATTGGGATTAGACTTCAACCCTGGTCCTCTCGCTCCCGGCCGACGGCTCACGGATCTTGAACCCAATGTCATCGGTCCCTTCTACAACCTTGATGGCCTCATCACTCACATTGCGGTCCAAGGTGCCCAAGTGGATCATTCAGATGATGATTCTGACACTGATGAAGCCCCAGCTCCTCCCCCAAAGTTGTTGAAGCCAAAGAAGGCTAAGGCTTCAAAGTCAGCTGCTCCTCCAAAAGCTTCACGTGTGAAGCCACTAGCCACTGCACCTCCTGAAGCCAGTGCGCAGTCTGAAGATCAATCCCGTATCTTCAAGAAGACGGAGAAGAAAAAGAAAATTGTCAAGAATACTGAACTGACACCGACTACTACTGCCATTCTGCGAGAAGAGCACATTGATCTGTCCAGTGATGAAGATCTTGCAGATGATGCCCTTGAGCAACTTACCAAGAGCAAAGAAGAAGCAGAAATTTTCAACAATTTGCCTCTCTTTGATGTGGCAATCATCCATCACTTCATTGATGAGTGGTTTGACACCCCAAACATCAGCTTTGAAGATCTGCAACTTCCTATTGGCCTCAGCGTCTCTTTCAATGGCGCCATTGCTTCGAGCTAGCTCTTGCTCAGCGCATTGTTGAAGCTCAAGCATAAGATTGACTATGAGAAGGCTCGGTTCAAGAAGCATATGGCTGCACTCAGCGCAAGATGTCAAAACTTCAAGATCATGCTGCACGAGCTCAAAGAAGCCTTTCTCAAGAAGCGTGAAGAAGCTAGAGGCTCGTGAGCGCATGAAGAGTCTGGCCGACAAGTGTGTGCTAGCCTACAATGAGGCCGAGAAGCGCAAGGCTCTTGGCCGCCCTGGCATTGACCCTGAATGGCTGCAAAGAGGAAGAAGCTATCAACTCGATCAATCTGCACCTTCAAGGCAGGAAGAACTCGCATAGTCTTCCCAAGCAGCATGACTAGCTCAAAGCCAAAGGTCAGTCAACGCTTCAAGAAAAAGAAGACGAGGGCTGCCGAGGTGAAGCTTTAAAAGGGAAAATCCTCAAGCCTCGATGGTGCTCCTCCAAGAAGAAACTCAAAAGCAAGAAGAATCGGGCTGCTCCTACGAGCCCTTGGTTGTTGAACCTATTTCTGTGATTCGCCCTGCATCTGAAATCCAAGAACGACGGATGATAGTTCATGAGCCTGCTTCCACAGAGGCTCATGAAGCTGAAGACATTCCAGCAGTTGATCCCACCGCTGCTGAAGACATTGGTCATCATGACAATGTTGAAGATGATGAAGTTCTTCCTCAGATCAAACCAAACCCGGTATCATCGCCTGTTCTCACGAACAGCAAACTCATCAGCATTGGTCGTCCTCTGACGCCAATTGCTCAGGATGCATCATGGGCTGATCACCCACAACCAGAAGACTCCCCTAGTACTCCCCAACAACAACAAGAAGAGGAAGACTTTGAGGCCCAGCCAACTCCATCTCCAAAGGCGTCGCCGGCATTACGCAGGCTTCACAAAGGTCAAAGGCCTCAAGTACCTCTCTCGAGCGTTCCAGAAGGAGAAGTGCACTACCAACCTGTTGCGCGTCAAGTGTTTTCAGAAGCCACTCCAACTCTGAATGTCTCCGAGTCTGAAGCCAAAGCTGCTGAAGACAATCCGGCTGCATCAGCTGAAGACACCCAAGAAGAAGAAGAACGTGTCCCTACACCCCATGTTATTGAAGAAGTTATTCCTGATATCAACGTGCCAGTGCCCGACCCTCCAGCTGCTCAAGTGGAGGTTGAAAACATTGAGGTTGCCACCTCCAACACCAATGAAGCCTATGACACAGTCATGGCTGAAGCAAATGTGGAGCCTGCACCAAATGTGCTCGAAGCCAATGAGGCAACTGCTCTCAAGCATCTGGCTGAGCAGCTGAAGCCTCGCTTGTTGCCATTGCCCAGTTCCGCCACCAAGGCCCTACACAATTGAGCAAGCATACAACTATGGTCAGCTAATCACAGTAAGATGGCCCATTCTGGTCCCTCCGCCTCATGCCTCGGGTCCTCAAGATGAATATCATGTTGGGCATAGGCCTCGGTCCGAAACCAAAGCCACGATCGCCAAGGTTTCCGAGCACCGCCACCTCTCTGAGGTCTTTCAATGCAAATGGCTTCAAAGCCCACAACACTTTCTTTGACAGAGCAAAGAACCCCTACACAAGGCCAAGGATATCATCCGACCGTTTACGGAGCTATCAAGAACGGCTATTACTCCCGTGTTCAGATGATCAAGGGCGATTTTCCTCATATGCGCCGACATGAAGCCATTCTTGGACTTCCCGCTTAGAAGAAGCACTTGATTGCTTTCGTGATGCGGTCTTCTCGGCTTCAGAATGCATAAAGAACCTTTGGAATGAAGAACTTTTGCTTCAATTCTATGCTACCCTCCACATCCATGGCTACTACAGAGATACGAAGACATGGGTTCTCGAGTGGATGACAGGAAATGTTCGTCATGAAGCCAAAGCTCTTGACATCATTGAGCTCACAGGCCTACCCACTCCCGGAGAGCTGTTTGAACCTGGTTGTCAACTCCACCGCGATGCACTGGAGAGCATCTTTCATAAGCCAGAGCCCAACATGAGTCATATGTTGAGCATGATGAAGCCTCTGCCACATGACGCTGACTACCCTCAGGAATTCTTTGTTGATGACCTTGAGTATCTGCCTCGTACAATATATCACATCATCAAAGTGAACTCTATGGCCTATCAAAGGGCATTCATCATCTGCAAAACTTGAAGGAGCCATGAAGACATTGGTCTTTACATCCTCAATGGCATCAGCTTCAATACGCAAGAATTCTTCATCCGCAATTGGCTGCGCCTCGACTCGATCTTTTGGTCTGAAATTTTATGCTCCATGGGTCATGCGCCTCATCAAGATGCACTCGCTATCAACTATCAGCCCTCCGCCGCAATCATCGATCTTTCTACGAGAGGTTGATATGTCGATTGAAGCCATATACCCCGAGCGCCAAAACGCCACTTTGTCTTCGAATGCAGATCACCTTAGCTTCTCTCAACCCATGGAAGGCGCCCAAGCAAAGATCTCGATCTATCCTCCGGCTGGGAACACTAAATCCGCCTCACCGCGCAGATGAAGCTACCGAGAGCACAATTGGCCAAAGACCTGTGAAGCGCCTCGCATCCTCAATGATCGAGAACTTCTTGTGGCAATCGCATCGTAAACAAGATAAGCATCACTCCTGGCTCAAGAAACAGATGCAAAGCCTCTTGTTGGACGTCAATTGCATACGAAATCTTGCCACCAAGAATGCTTTTGTCACTCATGAGACCTGTCGGCGATCATGGAAGAGTTTGACACTGCTCAGTGTAGAAGCAGATCTTCAAGATGATGGCTTAACTGAACGCTTCAAGTTTGACTCCACTCCTCCACGGAATGCTGTCCTACGTCGAACTCCATCTCTAGAAGACTCTGACTATTCTTCCTCCGCGGCAACGGTGAATGCCAGAGTGATCGATGATGAAGCCGATGCTACTTCACCGGCCCCTACTTCTGCACGCATCAACACTGCACCAAGTTCGTCTGCACCACCAAACAACCACGACAACCCTGCTGCTTCACCTTCTCCTGATGAAAGCGAGTAGATGCTCTATGTCTTCAAACCTTTTGGTCCATCGACACAAAGGGGAGAAGCATATGAGTTTGATAGTCTTCAAGCGGGTTCATAAGGGCGGTTGCATAATATTTTGCCTAGTGTTTGCAACTCTCGCTTTTGATACATTTGGTTCTTTGAGTTGTAACACTTAAAATCGATGGTCGTCTGCTACTTATTTGCTTTACTCTGGTGCGATGATAAATTCCGCATGTGCGATGATAACTTCTGCACTTAGATCATTCTGCAGACGTCCATCTTTCATTATGCATGTCATTTTCTTAGTTATATCATTTCATGCATGATGAATTATCTTCATAAGTTGAAGAGGATCTCCACAAGTACAACCTCCCATGTGCATTTGCATTCCAAAAGCAAACCACTTATATGCACATCTTCAGGGGGAGCCTTTGCCACTTATGAAGACAATTCCCTATACTTTACAATTTCACATACTTTATCCCCGTTGAAAACTTCAACCAGTTTGTCATCAATCACCAAAAAGGGGGAGATTGTAAGTGCATCTAGTGCCACCCCTAGTTGGTTTTGGAGTATTGACGACAAATGTGGTTGAGGGACTAATGCGCTTGTGAGAATTGCAGGATAACGCAGTAGTGTCCCCATTGATTCGGTTTACCTACCGGAGATGACCCCTAAAATGTATGAAGACATTGACGACAATGGTGGCATGTGAAGATATTCACATTGAAGACTATGACATGTGAAGACATTGAGTGAAGACTATGGAGCGCTTGAAGATCGTGTCGCTTCGTTGTTTCCTTTTCTTCTTTGTTGAGTCATAGGAACCACCGCATCGTTAAGTAGGGTCCAAGTGATCAAAGTCGAATGGTGTAGTGATGCTCAACCCAAATCCTATGTCTTCGAGCGAAGACAATGAGAGCAAAACTTATCCAGAGTGGATGAGTCAGCTTTGCTTGTAGCCCAAGTAAAGTTGCGTGTGTGTTTGAAATCGACCGTTGGAACACGTGTCGGTTCCTTAGTGACCTGTGGTCATTTCGACATATCAGGTTGGGTTGCCTAGTGGCTATAAATAGCCCACCCCTACACCATAAATTGGTGGCTGCTCGAGTCGAGTGCATGGCTTTTTCGCTTGAGAGCAACCCACCTCAAACCCTTTGAGAGAGAAATCCTTGCGAGGACAAAGCCCAAACACCCAGAGCCAAAGAGTGTTAGGCATCATCAAGTCTTTACATCTGTGTGACTCAAGACTTATTACACTTGAGGATTGTGAATCCTCCGGCCGGTTAGGCGTCGCGCTCGAGCATCCAAGAGTCATTGTGGATTGCCGGTGAACGCAGATCAGGAAGGTTCGGAAGTCTACCTTGAAGACTTACAGAGTGATTGGGCGAGGACTGTGTCCTTAGCTCAAGGGGAATAAGGTGAAGACGCGGTCTTGAGAGTTGAATCTCAGCCTCCCTAACAGATGTACAGTTGTCACAAAGAATCGAACTGGTCCAACAAATCTGCGTCTTCAACAAGTGGTGGTTCTATCTTCTCCTCTCCTTACTTAGAGTTTGTCTTCGTGAAGTCATTGCCTATTTGTCATACTTGTGTGACTTCATTGCTTGACTACTTTTGTTGATTGGCTTCTCACTATCTTCCATCTTGATCCTACTACCAAGCTGCTATTAGTCTTGTACTTTCACGTTATTGCATATTTGACTATGGTTTGCTTGTTGTAGTTTATCTTCCGCTGCATATCAATTAGGTCATTTCTATTGTTTGTCTTTGAAACATCCGTGTTTTGAAGACTTTCCTAAAAATCGCCTATTCACCCCCCTCTAGTCGATAACTAGCACTTTCAAAGAGGAAGGTGACTGCTTCCTCCTCGTCCAAGCGATACCGGACCCCATCTCCTTCCCCTTCGGACCGCACCTTGGAGGCCGAGTTTGACCTCAAATCTTTCAGCCCGGTGAGGAAGAGGAAGCTAGTGGAGGAGGAGGTGGAGGAAGAGTAAGTATTTATCCTCCCACATCGTCTCCTGACCTTACTCCAGTGTTATCCTTCTTTGATCTGATGTTATCTTCACAGGGACGTGGAGACGCTGGCCCAGAGGGTGGCGAAGAGGGCCAAGGCCTCGATGGGCGACAAGCCTCCGACGGGTACTTCGCATAAGCTGTTGCTGGTGGATAGCATCCCGGATAGAAGCCCCCGGCGTAGCCCCCTCTTCAGCCCCCAGTGTAAACTCATCACTCACTCCTCCATTGATGAACTTTGGGGTGTGAATCCTTGATGTTGATCTTGCCGGGTTTGCAGGAGAAGAACGGTAGCAGGAGGAGCCACCAAGGGCCACCCCCAACACTCCGCCTCTCTCTACTACATCGCCCCGAGGGGCGTCCCCGGCAAGGGCATCCACCATAGAGCCCACGCATATGGAGGAGGGGGAGGCGAACTTGGGTGCCGGGGTCTTTCCCCGGCAACGAACGCTGGCGGGTAGGGCGCCAGTTCTTCCCAGCCCGCTGTGGGTAAGTTATTTGCTTTCTGTCCCTGTTCTTTCTTCTTCTTTTTGAACCTCGACCTTGGCTCCGCCTCATTCCCCTTCTTAGTATCCAGACCCTTCCTTGGCGGGCCGGGGGCACATCGACACTGTCATCAAGGAGGTCGCCAGGGACGCCGAGGCCGAGGCCGCCAAGACCGCCGCTGAGGATGCTGCCAAGGGGCCTGCCGGGGAGGCCGGCAAGGCCGCTGCCGAGGAGGCCGACAAGGGGCCTGCCAGAGAGGCCGACAAGGCCACTACCGGGGAGGGGGTGGTTGACGACCAACCTTCCTCCTCTGCTGCCTCTGGCTCGGGAAAATACTTGAAGGTGGCCGACAACCTGTTCGTTGATGTCTACTACGCAACCTTCTCCTTGTAGATGTTGTTGGGCCTCCAAGTGCAGAGGTTTGTAGGAAAGTAGCAAATTTCCCTCAAGTGGATGACCTAAGGTTTATCAATCGTGGGAGGCGTAGGATGAAGATGGTCTCTCTCAAGCAACCCTGCAACCAAATAACAAAGAGTCTCTTGTGTCCCCAACACACCCAATACAATGATAAATTGTATAGGTGCACTAGTTCGGCGAAGAGATGGTGATACAAGTGCAATATGGATGGTAGATATAGGTTTTTGTAAACTGAAAATATAAAAACAGCAAGGTAACAAATGATAAAAGTGAGCACAAGCGACATTGCAATGCTAGGAAACAAGGCCTAGGGTTCATACTTTCACAAGTGCAAGTTCTTTCAACAATAATAACATAATTGGATCATATAACTATTCCTCAACATGCAACAAAGAGTCACTCCAAAGTCACTAATAGCGGAGAACAAACGAAGAGATTATGGTAGGGTACGAAACCACCTCAAAGTTATTCTTTCCAATCAATCCGTTGGGCTATTCCTATAAGTGTCACAAACAGCCCTAGAGTTCGTACTAGAATAACACCTTAAGACACAAATCAACCAAAACCCTAATGTCACCTAGATACTCCAATGTCACCTCAAGTATCCATGGGTATGATTATACGATATGCATCACACAATCTCAGATCTATCTATTCGACCAACACATAGAACCTCAAAGAGTGCCCCAAAGTTTCTACCGGAGAATCAAGACGAAAATGTGTGCCAACCCCTATGCATAGGTTCATGGGCGGAACCCGCAAGTTGATCACCAAAACATACATCAAGTGAATCACGTGATATCCCATTGTCACCACAGATACGCACGGCAAGACATACATCAAGTGTTCTCAAGTCATTAAAGACTCAATCCGATAGGATTACTTCAAAGGGAAAACTCAATCCATTACAAGAGAGTAGAGGGGGAGAAGCAACATAAGATCCAACTATAATAGCAAAGCTCGCGATACATCAACATCGTGCCAAATCAAGAACACGAGAGAGAGAGATCAAACACATAGTTACTGGTACATACCCTCAGCCCCGAGGGTGAACTACTCCCTCCTCGTCATGGAGAGCACCGGGATGATGAAGATGGCCACCGGTGAGGGTTCCCCCCTCCAGCAGGGTGCCAGAACAGGGTACCGATTGGTTTTTGGTGGCTACACAGGCTTGCGGCGGTAGAACCTCCCGATCTATTCTGTTCCCCGAAGTTTTTAGGGTATATGGATATATATAGGCGGAAGAAGTACGTCGGTGGACCTCCGGGCTGTCCACGAGGCAGGGGGGCGCGCCCTAGGGGGGTGGGCGCGCCCCCACCCTCGTGGGCAGCCCGGGACTCCTATGGTGCAACTCCGGTACTCCGTGGGCTTCTTCTGGTCCAAAAATAAGTTCCGTGGAGTTTCAGGTCAATTGGACTCCGTTTGATATTCCTTTTCTTCGAAACACTGAAATAAGCAAAAAACAACAATTCTGGGCTGGGCCTCCGGTTAATAATTTAGTCCCAAAAATAATATAAAAGTGGATAATAAAGCCCAATATTGTCCAAAACAGTAGATAATATAGCATGGAGCAATCAAAAATTATAGATACGTTGGAGACGTATCAAGCATCCCCATGCTTAATTCCTGCTCGTCCTCGAGTAGGTGAATGATAAAAAAGATAATTTTTGATGTGGAATGCTAGTTGGCATAATTTCAATGTAATTCTTCTTAATTGTGGTATGAATATTCAGATCCGAAAGATTCAAGACAAAAGTTTAATATTGACATAAAAATAATAATACTTCAAGCATACTAATAAAACAATCATGTCTTCTCAAAATATCAAGGCCAAAGAAAGTTATCCCTACAAAATCATATAGTCTGGCTATGCTCTATCTTCACTACACAAAATATTTAAATCATGCACAACCCCGATGACAAGCCAAGCAATTGTTTCATACTTTTGATGTTCTCAAACTTTTTCAATCTTCACGCAAAACATGAGCGTGAGCCATGGACATAGCACTATAGGTGGAATAGAATGGTGGTTGTGGAGAAGACAAAAAGGAGAAGATAGTCTCACATCAACTAGGCGTATCAACGGGCTATGGAGATGCCCATCAATAGATATCAATGTGAGTGAGTAGGGATTGCCATGCAAGGGATGCACTAGAGCTATAAGTATATGAAAGCTCAACAAAAGAAACTAAGTGGGTGTGCATCCAACTCGCTTGCTCACGAAGACCTAGGGCATTTTGAGGAAGCCCATCATTGGAATATACAAGACAAGTTCTATAATGAAAAATTCCCACTAGTATATGAAAGTAACAACATAGGAGACTCTCTATCATGAAGATCATGCTGCTACTTTGAAGCACAAGTGTGGTCAAAGGATAGTAACATTGTCCCTTCTCTCTTTTTCTCTCATATTTTTTTTGGGCCTTTTATCTTTTTTTATGGCCTCTTTTTTCTCTTTTTTATTTGGGCTTCTTTGGCCTCTTTTATTTATTTATTTTTCGTCCGGAGTCTCATCCCGACTTGTGGGGGAATCATAGTCTCCATCATCCTTTCCTCACTTGGGACAATGCTCTAATAATGATGATCATCACACTTTTATTTTCTTACAACTCAACAATTACAACTCGATACTTAGAACAAAATATGACTCTATATGAATGCCTCCGGCGGTGTACCGGGATGTGCAATGAATCAAGAGTGACATGTATGAAAGAATTATGAACGGTGGCTTTGCCATAAATACGATGTCCACTACATGATCATGCTAGCAATATGACAATGATGGAGCGTGTCATAATAAACGGAACGGTGGAAAGTTGCATGGCAATATATCTCGGAATGGCTATGGAAATGCCATGATAGGTAGGTATGGTGCTGTTTTGAGGAAGGTATATGGTGGGTGTATCATACCGGCGAAAAGTTTGCGGTATTAGAGATGCTAGCAATGGTGGAAGGAAGAAAAGTGCGTATAATCCATGGACTCAACATTAGTCATGAAGTACTCATATACTTATTGCAAAAATCTACAAGTTATCAAAGCAAAGTATTAAGCGCATGCTCCTAGGGGGATAGATTGGTAGGAAAAGACCATCGCTCGTCCCCGACCGCCACTCATAAGGAAGACAATCAATAAATAAATCATGCTCCGACTTCATCACATAACGGTTCACCATACGTGCATGCTACGGGAATCACAAACTTTAACACAGGTATCTCTCAAATTCACAACTACTCAACTAGCAGTATCAAACTTATCTTAGTATTCAATGCACTTATATGAAAGTTTTTATTATACCCATCTTGGATGCCCATCATATTAGGACTAGTTTCATAACCAAAGCAAACTACCATGCTGTTCTAAAGACTCTCAAAATAAACAAGTGTAGCATGAGAGATCAATAGTTTCTATAAAACAAAAATTACCATCGTGCTCTAAAAGATATAAGTGAAGCACTAGAGCAAACAACAAACTACTCCGAAAGATATAAGTGAAGATCAATGAGTAGTTGAATAATTATGCAACTACGTGAAGACTCTCTAACATTTAAGAATTTCAGATCTTGGTATTTTATTCAAACAGCAAGCAAAACAAAAGAAAATAAAATAACGCTCCAAGCAAAACACATATCATGTGGTGAATAAAAATATAGTTCCAAGTAAAGTTACCGATGAACAAAGACGAAAGAGGGGATGCCATCTGGGGCATCCCCAAGCTTAGGCTCTTGGTTGTCATTGAATATTACCTTGGGGTGCCTTGGGCATCCCCAAGCTTAGGCTCTTGCCACTCCTTATTCCATAGTCCATCGAATCTTTACCCAAAACTTGAAAACTTCACAACACAAAACTCAACAGAAAACTCGTGAGCTCCGTTAGCGAAAGAAAACAAAACACCACTTCAAGGTACTGTAATGAACTAATTCTTTATTTATATTGGTGTTAAACCTACTGTATTACAACTTCTCCATGGTTTATAAACTATTTTACTAGCCATAGATTCATCAAAATAAGCAAGCAACACAATGAAAAACAGAATCTGTCAAAAACAGAACAGTCTGTAGTAATCTGTATCAAACGTATACTTATGGAACTCCAACAATTCTAAAATAAATTGGTGGACTCTAGTAATAATCTTCAGAAACAATCAACTAAATAGCACTCTCCAGTAAAAAGTTTTAGCTAATCTCGTGAGCGCTAAAGTTTCTGCTTTTTACAGCATGATCATAAAGACTTCACCCAAGTCTTCCCAAAGGTCCTACTTGGCACAAACACTAATTAAAGAAAAAAACCACATCTAAACAGAAGATAGATGGATTATTTATTACTAAACAGAACCAAAAAAGAATAAAATAAAATAAAATTGGGTTGCCTCCCAACAAGCGCTATCGTTTAACGCCC
Organism: Aegilops longissima; assembly: GCA_021605205.1. Lineage (NCBI taxonomy): Eukaryota > Viridiplantae > Streptophyta > Magnoliopsida > Poales > Poaceae > Aegilops > Aegilops longissima. Next base: position 478,739,580 of record CM038681.1, on the reverse strand, counting down.
CTAGCTAGGCATGATGATTTCAATGATGCTCACATAAAAGATAAGAATTGAAACATAAAGAGAGCATCATGAAGAATATGACTAGCACATTTAAGTCTAACCCACTTCCTATTCATAGGGATTTTGTGAGCAAACAACTTATGGGAACAATAATCAACTAGCATAGGAAGGCAAAACAAGCATAACTTCAAAACTTTAAGCACATAGAGAGGAAACTTGATATTATTGCAATTCCTACAAGCATATATTACTCCCTCATAATAATTTTCAGTAGCATCATGAATTAATTCAACAATATAACCAGCACCTAAATCATTCTTTTCGTGATCTACAAGCATAGAAAATTTACTACTCTCCACACAAGCAAAATTCTTCTCATACGGAATAGTGGGAGCAAACTCAACAAAATAACTATCATATGATTGAGAATTAAGATCAAGATGACAAGTTTCATGGTTATCATTATTCTTTAAAGCATACATGTCATCACAATAATCATCATAGATAGGAGGCATGCTTTCATCATAGTAAATTTGTTCATCAAAGCTTGGGGGACAAAAAATATCATCTTCATCAAACATAGCTTCCCCAAGCTTGTGGCTTTGCATATCATTAGCAACATGGATATTCAATGAATTCATACTAGAAACATTGCAATCATGCTCATCATACAAAGATCTAGTGCCAAACATTTTAATGCATTCTTCTTCTAACACTTTGGCACAATTTTCCTTTCCATCATACTCACGAAAGATATTAAAAAGATAAAGCGTACGAGGTAAACTCAATTACATTTTTTTGTAATTTTCTTTTATAAACTAAACTAGTGATAAAAAAAGAAACTAAAAGATTCAATTGCAAGATCTATAGATATACCTTCAAGCACTCACCTCCCCGGCAACGGCGCCAGAAAAGAGCTTAGTTGACGGGGTGTGAGTGCCGCTTACCTAGCCTCCCCGGCAACGGCGCGAGAAAAGAGCTTGATGTCTACTACGCAACCTTCTCCTTGTAGATGTTGTTGGGCCTCCAAGTGCAGAGGTTTGTAGGACAGTAGCAAATGTCCCTCAAGTGGATGACCTAAGGTTTATCAATCCGTGGGAGGCATAGGATGAAGATGGTCTCTCTCAAGCAACACTGCAACCAAATAACAAAGAGTCTCTTGTGTCCCCAACACACCCAATACAATGGTAAATTGTATAGGTGCACTAGTTCGGCGAAGAGATGGTGATACAAGTGCAATATGGATGGTAGATATAGGTTTTTGTAAACTGAAAATATAAAAACAACGAGGTAACTAATGATAAAAGTGAGCACAAGCGGTATTGCAATGCTAGGAAACAAGGCCTAGGGTTCATACTTTCACTAGTGCATGTTCTCTCAACAATAATAACATAATTAGATCATATAACTATCCCTCAACATGCAACAAAGAGTCACTCCAAAGTCACTAATAGTGGAGAACAAACGAAGAGATTATGGTAGGGTACGAAACCACCTCAAAGTTATTCTTTCCAATCAATCCGTTGGGCTATTCCTATAAGTGTCAGAAACAGCCCTAGAGTTCGTAATAGAATAACACCTTAAGACACAAATCAACCAAAACCCTAATGTCACCTAGATACTTCAATGTCACCTCAAGTATCCGTGGGTATGATTATACGATATGCATCACACAATCTCAGATTTATCTATTCAACCAACACATAGAACCTCAAAGAGTGCCCCAAAGTTTCTACCGGAGAATCAAGACGAAAACGTGTGCCAACCCCTATGCATAGGTTAATGGGCGGAACCCACAAGTTGATCACCAAAACATACATCAAGTGAATCACGTGATATCCCATTGTCACCACAGATACGCACGACAAGACATACATCAAGTGTTCTCAAGTCATTAAAGACTCAATCCGATAGGATTACTTCAAAGGGAAAACTCAATACATTACAAGAGAGTAGAGGGGGAGAAGCAACATAAGATCCAACTATAATAGCAAAGCTCGCGATACATCAAGATCGTGCCAAATCAAGAACACGAGAGAGAGAGATCAAACACATAGCTACTGGTACATACCCTCAGCCCTGAGGGTGAACTACTCCCTCCTCATCATGGAGAGCGCCGGATGATGAAGATGGCCACGGTGAGGGTTCCTCGTCCGGCAGGTGCCTAACAGGTACCGATTGGTTTTTGGTGGCTACAGAGGCTTGCGACGGCGGAACTCCCGATCTATTCTGTTCCCCGAAGTTTTTAGGGTATATGGATATATATAGGCGGAAGAAGTACGTCGGTGGACCTCCGGGCTGTCCACGAGGCAGGGGCGCGCCTAGGGGTGGGCGCGCCCCACCTCGTGGAAGCCCGACTCCCGGTGCAACTCCGGTACTCCGTGGGCTTCTTCGGTCCAAAAATAAGTTCCGTGGAGTTTCAGGTCAATTGGACTCCGTTTGATATTCCTTTTCTTCGAAACACTGAAATAGGCAAAAAATATCAATTCTGGGCTGGGCCTCTGGTTAATAGGTTAGTCCCAAAAATAATATAAAAGTGGATTATAAAGCCCAATATTGTCCAAAACAGTAGATAATATAGCATGGAACAATAAAAAATTATAGATACGTTGGAGATGTAACATTCGTCCACCTCCTGAGAACGGCAAGCACCAGGGTGCCAACCGAGGGGGAGGTGTTCGATGATGAGGCGCTCGCCGCCGCCGGGCTCGAGGTTGTTGACGAACCGAGCATCGGTGGCGGCGGTTCCCAAGAGGAGCAGCTGCTTGAGGCCATGAGCGCCAACTCCAGAAGCTCCAGGCGCTTCACCGTTCCAGCCTGGACAAGGCAAAATCCAGGATGGTGGCGGTGGACAAGGCGGAGGCGGATCTCACGGAGCGCGTCGCCGAGACGTAGGCCTGGTTCCGCCAGGCCCACGAAGAACTGAAGGTTGCCCAGGATCTACTGGTTGAGCGCAAACAGGAGCTTGTCCTGAAGCAGGCTGATGTCGAGAAGGCCCAGGAGGTGGCGAAGGAACATGCCGCCAAGGACGAGGCCGCCCAGCACCAACACCAGGCTGAGCTGAACTCCTAGGAGATGTACCTTGCCGCTCGTGAGGAGGCGCTCACCACCACACTCCGTGGCAAGGATGAGGAGGTTGAGAAGCTCGCTGCGCAGCGGACTCAGGAGCTGGAGCAGAGGCATAAGGAGGCACTCAATGCTCAAGCCCTGGTCCATGCCGGCAAGGTGATGGAGCTGGAGGTGGAGCAGGACGGGCTGAAGAAACAGGTCCTGGAGCTGGCGAAGGAGAAGGACACAGTCAACGACGCTTTGGTGGAGGCGCATGCCACAGTCCTCGGCAAGGCCGAGCTGCTCTCCAAGGCCAACGACTGCATCAAAGACCTAAAGCTGAAGCTGGAGGTTCTTGAGGGGACACTTTCGGAGGTCAGGGCCCGGGAAGAGACCCTGACCAAGGACCTGGAGGAGGAGAGGCAGCTGCGGAGGAATGAGGCCGCCGAACACAAGGAGTACGCGGAGGGCATAAACCGTTGGGTCAGCCGCCTCGCTGACGTTGCCGACAGGATCACCACGAAGCTGGCTGCCATGGGGATGCCGAACGTGAGGTACGCCCCGGAGCCGAACATGAGTCCCAATGCCAAACTGACCCTGTTCTTCGAGGGCGTTCTTGGAGCCCTGGAGCAGCTCCGCTCCAACTAGGCAACTTATCTGGCCAATGAGTCCCGGAGGCTCTACTGGGGTGCCCTGACCAAGGTGCTCACCAAGGTGGCGTTCTGGAACCCCACCGTCAACTTTGCCAACACATTGGAGAGCTTGCCGGAGGAGGCGGACCTCGCGGCGCTCAAGGAGCGTATCAAGCCCATCATCGACTGCGTCGATGGAGTTGAGAGGGTGGAGGGCCAGCGACGGGACTAGGCACCCCGTTTCTCGTCGCCGCTGCGAGTTCAAGACCAAGACATTTTCATCTTAAGTTAGAACCGCAGCGATTATTTGATGTAATATAACTCTGAAGTACTTTAAGATCAAGCACGCTATCTTCCTGTTAGATCTTTCTTTGTATGTTCGCACCCTACGCTTGGTTGGATAAGGCTGCCGGCACGTAAACCCATGCTGGGGTGCTTTGAGGACGGATCCTTAGCAGCCTGCCGGGGAGGCGCTTGCTACCGGGCAAGCCACCTTGCCGCTCCCAGCGCGGTCGCTTGAACTGTTGAGCAGACTCGAAACAGGACAAGAGCGTGGCTAGTAGCGGGTAGGCCACCTTGCCGTTCTCAGCGCGGCCGCATGAACTGTCGAGCGGACTCGAGACAGAGACAAGGGTGTTGCCAATAGCGGAAGGGTCCCATTGCGTGCTCGTTTCCCATACAAGGAACGAGATCTTCTGAGGAAGACATACTTATATAAATGAACTTAGGAAATTTTTTGCATGACTTAGCTTTTTGGGGCCACGCGGATGGCTGTCGAAGCTGCGGACGGCACCAGAGGGCGGCTGATCGACGTTGCCCTCTCCCTTCGAGCCATCCCCATGAAAGAGTTGACGTGCTGGCTCCAAAACCAGATTTCCACGGCTTGCGCCCCCTACCTGGCGCGCCAAAGATGTCGTGGGAAGCGACACCTACGGGATCACGAGGAATCCCTTTTTCTACGGTTGGCAGGTCCGTGGCTGTGGAAAGAGCGGGATTGAGAGATCAAAGCAGGGGGATTATCCAGGTTCGGGCCGCAAGTGATGCGTAATACCCTACTCTTGCTGGTTTCTGTTTATCTGGTGTTCTTGGACTAGCTACAAGGCGTGCAGGGTCCAAAAAGTCCAAATCCGCCCTCAGTACGCCGCGGGCCTCCTTTTATAGTCAAAAGGGGCTGCCATAGTGGCACACAGGAGGTGGAAAGTTGTACAGTAGTTGAGTCTGTCTCCTGGCACCGTAGGACAAACGCATTTAATGCGTTGCCGACGTGCCCTTCTTGCTTTACCGGGGACGGCAAGGAAGCTCGTTGAGGGAGTCCTGGATTAGGGGGTGTCCGGATAGCAGGGCTATAACCTTTGGCCGGACTCTTGGACTATGAAGATACAAGATTGAAGACTTCGTCCCATGTCCGGATGGGACTTTCCTTGGCGTGCAAGGCAAGCTTGGTAATACAGATATGTAGATCTCCTTCTATTGTAACCGACTCTGTGTAATCCTAGCCCTCTTCGGTGTCTATATAAACCGGAGGGTTTAGTCCGCAGGACAACATACAATCATACTATAGGCTAACCTCTAGGGTTTAGCCTCTCTGATCTCGTGGTAGATCTACTCTTGTACTAACCATATCATCAATATTAATCAAGCAGGAGTAGGGTTTTACCTCCATCGAGAGGGCCTGAACCTAGGTAAAAACATTGTGTCCCTTGTCTCCTATTACCATCCGCCTAGACGCACAGTTCAGGACCCCTTACCCGAGATCCGCCGGTTTTGACACAGACATTGGTGCTTTCATTGAGAGTTCCGCTGTGCCGTCGCCATCAGGAAGGATGCCTCGTCCCGTCTTTAAAGACGACACTATTGCTAAGGGAGCTTTGGCTGTCGGCCAAACTCTCCGGCTAGGTGTTTTTCTTATGACCACTGCTCGTCATTGCTACCGATGATGACTTCTCGGGTCATCAAAAGCAATCTTCACGTCAACTCGGAACTCGCCGAGTAGTTAGATCCAATGGAGTTCTCTTCCCTAAACGAGCTCTTGGATCGCATCACCGCCCTGGGAGTCGCTACAGACTACGATCAGATTGGGCCTAAACCCGATCTGAGAGAGATTAACTCTCCCCAGGTCACCCATCACGTTGCAGTGGTGGAGGAACAATGCGGCGACCCTTCATCTATCTTAAGGACTAGCTATGTCCGGATTCCCGAGCCTCCAAGCGGATACCGCAGCACGGAGGGCGCCACTCAAGCCCTGAACCTAGAGTCAGGCAGCGGGCCAGATTCATGGGGCAACATCCAAGAATCCAAATTTCCGAGATTGGAAACTCCCTGGCCCCTGAATCTCAGATTGGGTGAGGTTTCAGATTCAATTCCACCCACCCACCCAAACATAAGCGATCTATCCCAAATTAGGCAACAGCCCCAAGAAACAGTACACCATTATTGGGCCAGATTCCTCCTGGTAATGAACAGGATCAAGGACTGCTGCGAGGAAGACGCAATATCATTCTTCTGCAATAATTGCACGGACAAGGGACTCCTCAACGCCATAAGTCGCCGTGAAATTACACGCTTCGCTAACTTGGCGTCCATAGTACGAAAGTACTGTGCAATGGAAAGCGCCTGGAAAACCGAAATAAAATTTTGGGACAATCCGGCCCTGAATACGAACCCAGTCCGAAATAAAAGGGTGCATTATCACCAGACACCCGGGTTAAACACCAAAAGCAAAACCTCTACAGGCATAGAACGTCATCGAGGGATGGCTCAACGGACCTGTAAAATTCACACGATGAGGGCGCCATACCAACTCATAGCCTTAGAGCATGTTCGATACTCCGGCAGGTAGCCAAAAGTGGCGAAGATCTTCTAATTGCAGAAGCCACAGAGCACCATCCCAGGGATACCAGTACGGTATTAACAGTCTTCGAGACTTTCGCATCAAATAATATGCGAAAACGAACACTCCGCAGCCTTGCCGAGGTCTACCACGTGGCAACAATAAACCCATGGAGTGACACGGCTATTACTTTTAATGCCAGTGACGAACCTAAATTCCGAACAGCCTGAGCACCAGCCGCATTGGTCCTCAGTCCAATAGTGGAAGACTTTCGACTCACCAAGGTACTCATGGACGGCGGCAGCGGATTGAACCTCATTTACGAGGAAACCCTTAAAAAATGGAAATAGACTGGAACCGCAATGAGCGAAGCAGCACAACCTTTAGAGGAATAATCCCCAGTCGGGAAGCACGCTGTACAGGAAAAATCACACTAGATGTGGTGTTCGACACGCCGGATAATTACAGGTCCGAAGAGGTTACGTTCCAAGTGGCCCCATTCAGTAGCGGATACCACGCTCTGTTAGGGCGGGAGGCGTTTACAATCTTCCAAGCCATACCCCATTACGGGTACATGAAGCTCAAAATGCCCGGGCCCAACGGAATCATCACTCTTGCTAGTGATCCGGACATAGCACTCCGCGCTGAAAATAAGACAGCCGCACTGGCCCTCGAGGCACTATCCGAAGCCCTAGCGGCTGAGGAACTGACTGTGCTGCGCTCCATGGTGAATAGGGATGATGTGATACTCGATAAAAGATCCAAGTCCACCTCCTTTAAACCGGCATACGAAATAGTCAAATTCCAAGTCCATCCAACGGGCCCTACAAAAACAGCTTCCATCGGGGCACAATTAAACCCGGATGTAGACGCCGCACTACGAGAGTTCCTACGCGAGAACTGGGATATTTTTGCCTGGCACCCTTCGGACATGCCAGGAATCCCACGCAGGCTGGCCGAGCACAGCCTAAATATTCTAAAAGGATTCAAGCCAGTCAAGCAGGCTCTTCAGCGTTTCTCCGAACCTAAGAGACAAGCCATGGGAGAGGAACTAGCCAAGTTATTGGAGGCCAGATTCATCAGAGAAATAAAACATCCGGACTGGCTAGCAAACCTGGTGATGGTACCAAAAAAGGACAAATCTGGCGCAGGCGGCGATTTTAAGGACCTCAACATGGCTTGCCCAAAGGATCCTTCCCTCCCCGCATCGATCAAATTATCGACGCTACCGCAGAGGACACGATTCATTGTGTTTCTCGACGATACTCCGCTACCATCAAATCAAGATGGCAGAGCTGCACCAAGCCGCAACGGCATTCATCACACCATACGCCCCTTCGCTTCAACACAATGCCCTTCGGCTCAAAAACGCCGCGCAACATATCGCAGCGATGATTCGTATATGTCCGCAAACCAGATCGACAAAACAGTGGAGGCATACGAGATGACGTGGTTGTCAAGACCAAACATGTCGAATCTCTAGTAGACAACTTGAGGCTCACATTCGATAACCTCCGAACATATGACATCAAGCTCAACCCGAAAATGCGTTTTGGCGTATCAGCCGGAAAGCTCTTGGGCTTCATTGTATCCGCAGAGGAATTGAAGCAAATCCGCCAAGATCCGAAGCTCACAATTGGATATCCCAAAGGACCTCAAACAAATACAAAAATTGACTGGATGCGTGGCGGCTCTAAGCCGCTTTATCTCCCGCCTGGCAGAAAAGGCATTACCCCTATATCGCCTCCTTCAGCGCACCAAACACTTCGAGTGGAAGGACGCAGCCACAACCGGACTAGAAGAAATAAAAGCCATATTGGCAACCAACCCAGTCCTGGCCGCGCCAAACATTGGCGAACCAATGCTATTATACATTGCGGCAGCTCATCAAGTTGTGAGCGCAGTGCTCGTCGTCGAACGAGAAACGGACGGACATAAATTCCCCTTTCAAAAGCCGGTTTACTATGTATCCACTGTCCTTACTCCATGCAAGTCACGGTACCCGCATTATCAAAAGATAGCGTACGCGGTATTCATGGTATCCCGGAAGCCGCGACACTACTTTCAAGAGTTTTCGATAACGGTTGCCTCGGAAGTGCCACTTAATGACATTATAAACAACCGCGACGCGATGGGCCGGATTGCCAAATGGGCCATTGAGCTCCTCCCGTTCGACATAACTTACAAGCCACGACGAGCTATTAAGTCGCAAGTATTGGCCGACTTCGTCGCCGAATGGACGGAAGCCGAACTCCCTAAAGAGTACGACACATATTCCAACTGGATCATGCACTTCGACGGCTCCAAAATGTTGGCTGGTCTGGGGCTGGCGTCGTTTTGACGTCCCCAACAGGAGATACAGTTCAATACGTACTCCAGATAATGTATACGGACTCCAACAACGCAGCCGAATATGAGGCCCTTCTACATGGTCTCCGGATGGCAGTATCCGTGGGAATTCAACGCCTAGAGGTGCGCGGGGATTCGAACCTCGCGATATCCCAAATAAATGGAGACTTTGATGCCAAGGATCCGAAAATGGCAGCTTATCGCAACGCCATCCTAAAAATGTCAGCTCGGTTCGAGGGGCTCGAATTTCACCATATAGCCCGGGAAAACAATCAGGCGGCAGATGTCCTGGCACGCGTCGGCGCAAAACACGATGCAGTCCCCCCAACATCTTTTTGGAGAGGCTGTTCAAGCCATCCGTAGTTTGGGAAGGGGAACCCGGCAATAACAGCCCGGACCCAACCGCACTGCCCGATACCGAACACTCTGACATAATCGGAGGCTCTGCCACCGAAATAACATCTTCAGCCCACGCAATAATGGCCGTCATTGCCCCGTGGACAGAACCATTCCTAGCCTACCTAACTAGGCAGGAACTCCCCGAGGACCAAAACGAGGCACGCCGCATAGTGCGGCGATCTAAAGCCTATAAAGTCCATGAGGGAGAGCTCTATAAGAAAAGCACCACCGGAGTCCTTCAAAGGTGCATCTCCGAAGAGGAAGGGCGGAATCTTCTGGCAGAAATTCATGCCGGACTCGGCGGCCACCACGTTGCAGCTCGGGCCTTTGTAAGCGAGGCCTTCCGTACATGCCTTTATTGGCCGACGACCTGGGCAGACGCTCAGGACTTAGTCCAACGCTGCGTTGGTTGCCAGCTTTTTGCAAACCAAAGCCATATGCCACCCACCGCCCTCCAAACTATCCACATCACTTGGCCCTTCGCGGTCTGGGGGCTTGACATGGTTGAACCCCTTAAAGGAGGAACCCACAAGAAAAAATACTTGCTGGTCATGGTGGATAAGTTCACCAAATGGATAGAAGCCAAGCCTGTTAAGACGGTCGAATCCGGACCGGTGATAGACTTCATATCCGGGGTCGTACACCGTTACATCGTCCCCCACAACATCATCACTGATAACGGCACGAACTTTACAGCCGACGAGGTAAAACTCTGGTGCAAAAACATGGGCATCAAGCTCGATTATGCTTCAGTCTATCACCCACAAACTAACGGTCAGGTCAAGCGAGCAAATGGTCTTATCATGAGCGGCATCAAACCGAGATTAGTGCGGTCCCTCAAGGAATCTAACACGCACTGGGTAGAGGAGCTCGACTCCGTACTCTAGGGGCTGCGGACCACGCCGAATCGCACTACCGGATTCACACCATTCTTTATGGTATACGGCGCAGAGGCGGTTCTGCCCTGCGACATAATTCATGACTCACCTCGAGTGCGCATGTATGAAGAAAGAGAAGCCGAGCTTGATCGGCAGGACAGTTTGGACGCCTTGGAGGAGGAGCGTGACGTGGCAAAAGCCCGTTCCGCATTCTATCAACAGCAGGCTCGAAGATACCAAAGCAGAGAAGTACGGGCCAAAACATACAATGTTGGCGAGTTAGTTCTACGCCTGCCGGATAAGAAAAAGGACAAACTCAAGCCCAAATGGGAGGGTCCCTTCATTATTGACCAAGTCCTGACTGGTGGAGCGTACCGTCTGCGGGATGCATCGGATAATCGACTCGAGCCGAACCCATGGAACGCAGCCCGAATCCGAAGATTCTACGCCTAGCACCGGACTCTGTGTTCGTCTCCTTCCTCTGTCCATTTTTATACACTATCTGTTTTATATTTCTCTCCTTCTCCCCTTCTTTTCTCTCACAGCCTTTAAGGGACCATTTGTGCCTTGTTTGCACACAACTGACGCGCCATCCGCGCTCATTATACCTGGGGGCTTCCTTAACAGAAGCTTATTCATACGGGCTTCGTGCCCACCACATGTGTTATACTTCCGCATTTACCTTTTATTCACCATTATATGCATCGATATGACTTAAGTTTTGGCCAAGCTGGGTTGCCTAGCTCTTGTATTTATGCCCTACGTTCCCGTTAATTCGGCTAGGGCATAAGGGGAGCACCTCTGCGATTGTTACTGCCGGGTCAGCCGGATGTGTACCTCAGACTGGGTGAAGCCAAAAGCTAGCGTTCTTAAGGGAATATTTGGTCGGTGAACTAAAGATGATTTCTTACTTATTTACTTATGCGCCCCCAGATGTTTTTTCTGCGTCTCTTTTCGCAGTCCGGACATGCACTTTAGGGCATGCCTCCCAGGGAAAGGAACCCCTAACGGAACTATTCTCCCTGGAAGATGTTTCTTACTAACCATGTAATATAACATAACTAGTTGGGCACTTGTCTGTTCAAGCACTAATGACCCCTATGCCTGGTCTCCATGCATGCCCCGGTTCTTACATAACCGAGAGGGTATTCGGATACACTCCGGACCGTCGGGTCCCGAGGTTGAAGCGAAAAGGTCCGCCATGACAAATGGTCTACAATCCGGCTAGAAGGCATTATACATGTCACTTTAAATTACATAGTCAATTTGACTGGTTAAATTCCTCTTCTATACCATCCAACATGCTTTCTAGTCTACAGTCCTGTTGGGAATATTTTGCGGCCAATTCTACTTGGCCGTACACTAAGCTCACACGGATCTCCTTCCCATCGGGCCCCATAGGTCCGACCTCGGCCATGTGGTTTGGGTCAGCCTTCGTGTACCGCATCTTCATCATGGCCCAGGCTTCCCTGGCACCTTGACGGCAGGCCGATATCTTCCATAATCAGAAGCATCGCCGCGCTGCCTTCAGCTTCTCCGCAAGCTCTCCAAGGCCTTCGGGCACGGAGACGGATGGCCACAAGGCCTGGGCGACGCCTTGCATCACCTGCCGAACTCGTTCGTGCAGTTGAGAGCTCGGGAAGAAGGTCACCCGTAGAACCGGGCATTTCCTCCGCAGGACGACCTGTTAGCATACCTACAGACAGAACTCTGTTAGCCGACTTCTTCACCGAACTCTTTTCAAAGTTTGTTCAAGCACTTACTAAAAATGCCGCGTCGAAGCCGCTGATTCTCCTCACGGAGTCCGACTGTTGGGCACGAACATCCCTTAGTTCAACGCTCAGCTGGGTGTTGGCATCCTGGAGATTTTTCTTCTCCTACCTAACCTTGGTAAGCACACTCTCGCCAGCCTCCAGCTGGCATCGGAGTTGTTGCTCATCCGGATTTCCTCCGGCGTCATCTACAATTTCATTGTTATACTTGCACATATGCCGCACTCTACATGGTATCTATCATTTTCAATATGTCTTACCAGAGGGGGTCTTCTTGGACTTCTCTTCTGCGGCTAGTGCGGCCTGAAGTTGGGCTTTGCACTCTTCTAGCTCATGGGACAGTTGGGTATTATTTTCTGTAAGAACCTGCATAACAAATGATCCTTAAATCAGTTATTCTAACTATTTCAAGTCTCAGGGGCTACTGATATATATATAATCATCAAATTTTCTCACCCGTATGACCTTCACATACTGATCCGTGGCTTTGGCTAGACCATTTTGAGCAGCACGGAGGTGCGCGTCTCCCGAATTGAAGGCATCAAATGCCTCTTGGGAGAAACAAGCGTCACGGAGAACAGCTCGGCGACGCCTGTGGTTCATGGCGCTCTCCACCTCGGAATTTGTGGCGGACAGTCTGTCCGCATCCTCCGTCAAAGGAGAATCCGGCGTACGCCTCGTACTCGCTTCCACTTCCGGGTCCGGCCTTGGAGCCTGACTGGTGGAGGCGAGATTGGCGACCTCTCCGGATATAGTCCGGCGAGCGTTTTTCTTCCTAAGAAAGTACGGGCGTTAATATGCCTTTAAAAATGATACCGTGGGGTGAGGTGGCACGCCTTACCGCTGCAATGGTGTCTCGGTCCGGACTGCATTTCTTTTCAGTCTGCCTGGCCTTGAAGCCCCTTGTTGGCTAGTCGCCGCGGGCTCGGCATGATGTCCCGGGGGTCTCCCCTTCAAAACACCATTGGTATACAGTAAGCAAAATACGCAAGGACGGATAATTTTCAAAGTGCTGGGACTTCGGTCTCAGTTACCTGTGAGGCTGGGAGCAGCCCAGGGTAATCGGCCGTAATGGCTACCAAGGCATTGTCGCTGCTTAATTGGTAAAATACCCTATCGATTAGCTCCACAGATATGTCCGGATCCTCTTGGGAGGCCGGGTCGAGGGACCGCTCTGGATCCTCGGGTTGTGGAGGTGGGCTGTGTATCTCTCTTACGGCCTTACGCAGCTCCTGCGTTGAAATCGCAAGATAATATACTTAACTGTGGGAATATGGAACAAATGGGAAAGAAAAAAAGATGTCGACTTACCCAGTTCGGAGGATTGTACATCAAAAATCCGCCCTGTGGATTGACGCGGAGGAATTCCTCCTCTTCTCCCTTGTACAAATCGGACAAGATCTTCACTAGAGCGGCGACCGAGTCCGGCCCCTTGCGGCCGCAGCGGGTGGCGTCATCCTCCCCGTTGAAGTCTGATAACCCACAAGTATAGGGGATCGCAACAGTTTTCGAGGGTAGAGTATTCAACCCAAATTTGTTGATTCGACACAAGGGGAGCCAAAGAATATTCTCAAGTATTAGCAGCTGAGTTGTCAATTCAACCACACCTGGAAACTTAATATATGCAGCAAAGTGTTTAGTAGCAAAGTAATATGATAATGGTGGTAACGTTAACAAAAGTAAATACATCAAAAGTAATGTTTTTGGTATTTTGTAGTGATTGTAATAGTAGCAACGGAAAAGTAAATAAGCGTAAACCAGATATGGAAAACTCAGAGGCACCGGATCGTGATGGATAATTATGCCGGATGTGGTTCGTCATGTAATGATTACAACATAGGGTGACATGTAACTAGCTCCAGTTCATCAATGTAATGTAGGCATGTATTCCGTATATAGTCATACGTGCTTATGGAAAAGAACTTGCATGACATCTTTTGTCCTACCCTCCCGTGGCAGCGGGTCCTATTGGAAACTAAGGGATATTAAGGCCTCCTTTTAATAGAGAACCGAACAAAGCATTAGCACATAGTGAATACATGAACTCCTCAAACTATGGTCATCACCGGAGTGGTCCCGATTATTGTCACTTGGGTTTCGGATCATAACACATAGTAGGTGACTATAGACTTGCAAGATAGGATCAAGAACACACATATATTCATGAAAACATAATAGGTTCAGATCTGAAATCATGGCACTCGGGCCCTAGTGACAAGCATTAAGCATAGCAAAGTCATAGCAACATCAATCTCGTAACATAATGGATACTAGGATCAAACCCTAACAAAACTAACTCGATTACATGATAAATCTCATCCAACCCATCACCGCCCAGCAAGCCTACGATGCAATTACTCACGCACGGCGGTGAGCATCATGAAATTGGTGATGGAGGATGGTTGATGATGACTACGGCGACGAATCCCCCACTCCAGAGCCCCGAACGGACTCCGGATCAGCCCTCCGAGAGAGATTAGGGCTTGGCGGCGGCTCCGTGATCGTAAAACGCGATGAAACTTTCTTTCTCTGATTTTTCTCCCGAAGCCAATATATGGAGTTGGAGTTGGCGCCGGAGGGCATCCAGGGGCCCATGAGGTAGGGGCGCGCCTGGGGAGGGCGCGCCCCACCTCGTGGACAGGTGTGGGCCCCTGGTCTTCATCTTTGGCGAGGATTTTTATTATTTATTCTAAGATATTCCGTGGAGTTTCAGGTCATTCCGAGAACTTTTGTTTTCTGCACATAAAACAACGCCATGGCAATTCTCTGAAAACAGCGTCGATCGGGTTAGTTCCATTCAAATCATACAAGTTAGAGTCCAAAACAAGGGCAAAAGTGTTTGGAAAAGTAGATATGACGGAGACGTATCAACTCCCCCAAGCTTAAACCCTTGCTTGTCCTCAAGCAATTCAGTTGACAAACTGAAAGAGAAAAAGAAAAACTTTTACAAATTCTGTTTGCTCTTGTTGTTATAAACATGAAAAGCCAGCATTCAAGTTTCAGCAATTATTATGAACTAACCATACTCACAATAACACGTAGGTTTCACAATTACTCATATCAATAGCATAATCAGCTAGCGAGACATAATAATAAAACTCGGATGACAACACTTTCTCAAAATAATCATAACATGATATAACAAAATTGTATCTCACTAGCCCTTTCTGAGACCGCAAAACATAAATGCAGAGCACCTTTAAAGATCAAGGACTGACTAAACATTGTAATTCATGGTAAAAGAGATCCAGTCAAGTCATACCCAATATAAACCAATCATAATGAATGCAAACGACAGTGTGCTCTCCAGCGGGTGCTTTTTAATAAGAAGGGTGATGACTCAACATAAAAGTAAATAGATAGGCCCTTCGCAGAGGGAAGCAGGGATTTGTAGAGGTGCCAGAGCTCGATTTTGGAATAGAGATAAATTATATTTTGAGCGACATACTTTCACTGTTAACGCAACAACT
Source organism: Aegilops longissima (assembly GCA_021605205.1). Classification (NCBI taxonomy): domain Eukaryota; kingdom Viridiplantae; phylum Streptophyta; class Magnoliopsida; order Poales; family Poaceae; genus Aegilops; species Aegilops longissima. Next base: position 478,724,202 of record CM038681.1, on the reverse strand, counting down.
ATGAGACGGCTGTATCTTCCATACTACATGCATTATAGGCAGTTCCCAAACAGAATGGTAAAGGTTTATACTCCCCCTCCTCCACAAGCATCAATCCATGGCTTGCTCGAAACAACGAGTGCCTCCAACATTCAACGGGTCCCAAGGGGAGTTTTTTAATTATTTTGATTTGCTTTGATCTTTTTGGATCATGGGACTGGGCATCCTGCCACGCCCTTTCTCGTGAATGAGGAGCGGAGTCCACTCCTCTTGAGAATAACCCACCTAGCATGGAAGATATAGGCAGCCCTAGTTGCACATGAGCTGCTCGAGCATACAAAACATAACTTTTATTTGAAGGTTTGGAGTTTGGCACATACAAATTTACTTGGAACGCAGGTAGATACCGCATATAGGAAGGTATGGTGGACTCATATGGAACAACTTTGGGGTTTAAGGAGTTTGGATGCACAAGCAATATTCCCGCTTAGTACATGTGAAGGCTAGCAAAAGACCGGAAGCGATTAATCGAGAGAGCGACAACAATGTAAACATGCATTAAAATTAATTTACACCGAATATAAGCATGAGTAAGATATAATCCACCATGAACATAAATATCATGAAGGCTATGTTGATTTGATTCAACTACATGCGTGAACATGTGCCAAGTCGAGTCACTCAATTCATTTAAAGGAGGATACCATCCATCATACCACATCATAATCATTCTAATAGCATGTTGGCACGCAAGGTAAACCATTATAACTCATAGCTAATCAAGCATGGCACAAGCAACTATAATCTCTAAATGTCATTGCAAATATGTTTACTTCATAATAGCTGAATCAGGAACGATGAATCATCATATTTACAAAAACAAGAGTGGTCGAGTTCATACCAGCTTTTCTCATCCCAATAAGTCCATCATATATCATCATTATTGCCTTTCACTTGCACGACCGAACGGTGTGTATAATAATAAGAGTGCACGTGCATTGGACTAAGCTGGAATCTACAAGCATTCAACTCAAGAGAGAAGACAAGTAATATGGGCTCTAAGTTAGATAAACAATAATGCATATAAGAGCCACTAAGCATTTTCAATATAGTCTTCTCGACCCCCAAAGAAAGGAAAATAAATAAAAACTATTTACACGGGAAAGCTCCCAACAAGCAAAATAAGAACGGGAAATGTTTTTGGGTTTTCTTTTTAATTCTACTACAAGCAAGGAAAGTAGACTAACTAATTTTTTTGTTTTTCTTAGGTTTATTAAACACACAAGAAGAAAGCAGGAAAATAAATAAATTAGCGTGGATATTACAGTGAAAGAGTATGAGCACCGACATCTAGCAATGAGTGTGTGTGAACATAAATGTAATGTTGGTGGGAAATACGTATTCCCCCAAGCTTAGGCTTTTGGCCTAAGTTGGTCTATTGCCAGGGATAGCCTGGCTGATACCCGTAGGTGTAGCTGGGGTCGTACTGCGATGCAGAATAGTTGGGATCATAATGTGATGAAGAGGACTCTAATTGCCACTGGCTGGCAACCGCCTCAGGATCCCTAGAATAAACATACATTTGTGGGGGCTCATCTTGTGGCTCCGGTTCCGGGGCTGGTGCAGGATTCCAATAGGCTTGAACAGCCGCCCACGGAACAATGTAAGAACCTGTAGACAAGTTAAACAAAGAGGGAGCAGGCAAATTAATAGTCTCAGGGTGATGTTTATCAAAGTACAATTTATATTTAAGCTCCCCTTCGCGACTCTTAACGAGAAAATCATGCGCTAGCATACTCTTATAATCTAAATAAGCACGGGGCAGCGCTGTTTCTTCTTTCTCCTCATGCCTAATAGGTATTTCAAAATATTCAGCTAGGCGTGAAGCATAAATGACCCCAAAGATGGGGCCCTTAGTGCGGTTCAGACTTAACCGTCTAGCAACAATTCCACCCATACTAATAGAGTTATTGCGGTATAAACCATGGAACAAAATGATAATATCAGGAATGCTAAGGTTCCCACAGTTCCCGCGTCCAATCAAGCAACGACTAGCAAATAAGGCAAAATAACGTAAAACAGGACAATGTATGCTAGTGATTCTTGCATCAGAAACCTTTCTGGTTTCTCCCACGGTGATAGTGTCAATAAAAGCTTCTACTTCATTACGGTGTGGTTCATCTAAGTTGCCCTCAAAGGGTATTTTGCAAACCTCGCAAAATTCAGCTAATGGCATTTCCTTAACAACGTCATATAAATGGAACTCTACTGTTGGAGGTGATTTCCTAGGGAAAAAGTAGAAGTTCTGCACAAAAGTATTTGTGAGTAAGAGATACTGATGACGTTGGTCGTGGAGGAAGTTCGTGAGGCTGGCGTTCTCAATTAATAGATATAAATCCTCATAAATCCCGGCACTCCTCAAGAAGTCATCGGAAGGCCATTCACACGGCCGGACCTCCGCGGTGTGAGGCAAAATAAATTTGGGCTTCTGTTCTTCTTCCTTTTGTTTTTCCTTCGAGCTTCGGCTCAACGAGCCCCTCAAAAATTTATTCATTATTTCTGAAACAATCTGAAATTTTTAGTAACTTCAAATAAAAGTGAACCAACTTCAATAAAACTGATAGCAACTACTCATACAAGTGCCTAGGGCCTATTTCAAGCATTAGAACTACTTGGAACCATATAAATTTGTCATGCAAGCTCAAGAACATGGTCACCTATGCAGCCCAAATTTGCAATGAATAAAGCACTAGAACAAAAACTAGTTGGACCAATGGAGGAGTCACATACCAAGGAACAATCTCCCCATGCAGTTTTGCGAGAGGTGCTTTGAGCAAGGAGATCAAAAATCACAGCAACGGGGGCTGGAACATGAGCTTGAGTTGGTTTTTCGGGTTTGTGTGAGGCAGAGGAAGAAGATGGGTGCAGGGATAAGTGGAGGAGGGCCACCGTGGGCCCACGAGGCAGGGGGCGCACCCTCCACCCTCGTGGCCAGGTGGCAGCTCCCCCCGCGGTAATTTTTGCACTAAAAATCCTCAAATATTCCTGAAAAAATCATATTAAATTGGCATGGCATTCGAGGACTTTTATTTTCGGATATTTTTATATTGCACGGATAAGTCAGAGATGCATGTAAAAATACTATTTTACTTTATTTTTACTAAATAACAGAGAATATAAAGAGGGTATAGAAGCTTGTGCTTTTAGTTTCATCCATCTCATGCTCATCAAAAGGAATCCACTAACAAGGTTGATCAAGTCTTGTTAACAAACTCATTCCGATTAACATGAAACCGGAGAAATTTCGAATAACACTATGTTACCTCAACGGGGATATGGACATCCCCAATAATAAGTATATCATATTTCTTCTTAGCAGTAGGGAGAGGAAATTCAAAACCTCCAAATATAATCGATGGAATTTTTCCAATAGAGTTGATACTATAAACTTGAGGTTGTTTCTCGGAAAGTGTACCGTGTGCTCATTACCATTAACATAAAAGTGACATTGCCTTTGTTGCAATCAATAACAGCCCTGCAGTATTAAGGAAAGGTCTTCCAAGAATAATAGACATACTATCATCCTCGGAATATCAAGAATAACAAAGTCCGTTAGAATAGTAACGTTTGCAACCACAACAGCACATCCTCACAAATACCGGCAGTGTATAGCAGTTGATTTATCAGCCATTTGCAGAGATATTTCAGTAGGTGTCAACTTATTCAAGTCAAGTCTACGATATAAAGAGAGAGGCATAACACTAACACCGGCTCCAAGATCACATAAAGCAGTTTTAACATAATTTCTTTTAATGGAGCATGGTATAGTAGGTACTCCTGGATCTCCAAGTTTCTTTGGTATTCCACCCTTAAAAGTATAATTAGCAAGCATGGTGGAAATTTCAGCTTCTGGTATCTTTCTTTTAACAATATCTTTCATATATTTAGCATAAGGATTTGTTTTGAGCACATCAGTTAATCGCATACACAAAAAGATAGGTCTAATCATTTCAGCAAAGCGCTCAAAATCCTCATCATCCTTTTTCTTGGATGGTTTGGGAGGAAAAGGCATGGGTTTCTGAACCCATGGTTCTCTTTCTTTACCATTTTTCCTAGCAACGAAGTCTCTTTTATCATAACGTTGATTCTTTGATTGTGGGTTATCAAGATCAACAACAGGTTCAACTTCTACATCATTATCATTACTAGGTTGAGCATCATCATGAACATTATCATTAACATTTCCACTAGGTTCATGTTCATTACCAGATTGTGTTTCAGCATCATACATAGAGATATCATTTGGATTCTCAGGTGGTTCAGCAACAGGTTCACTAGAAGTTTGCAACGTCCTATCATTTTTCTTTTTCTTCCTTTTAGAAGAACTAGGTACATCAATATTATTTCTCTAAGAATCTTGCTCGATTCTCTTAGGGTGTCCTTCAGGATACAAAGGTTCCTGAGTCATTCTACCAGTTCTAGTAGCCACTCTAACAGCATAATCATTTTTCTTACTATTCATTTCATTAAGCACTTCTTTCTGAGCTTTAAGTACTTGTTCTACTTGAGTGGTAACCATAGAAGCATGTTTGCTAACAAGTTTAAGTTCACCTCTAATATTAGCCATATAATCACTCAAGCGTTTAATCATAAAGGTATTCTGTTTTAATTGTCTACCAAAATAAGCATTAAAGTCATCTTTCTTAAACATAAAGTCATCAAACTCATCCAAGCACTGACTAGCAATTTTAGTAGGAGGGACTTCAGTTTTATCATATCTATAGAGAGAATTTACCTTTACTACCTGTGTCGGGATATCGGGAGGTTCTTCAGTAAATAAGTAATTGAGGTCATATACTTCTTCAATAGGCGGTGAATTAAGACCATGTATTTCTTCAATAGGTGGTAAATTCTTAACATCTTCAGCTTTAATACCTTTTTCCTTCATAGATTTCTTTGCCTCTTGCATATCTTCGGGACTGAGAAATAGAACACCTCTCTACTTCGGAGTTGGTTTAGGAATAGACTCAGTAATTGGCTCTGGAGGTGCCCAGTTATTTTCATTTGTCAACATATTATTTAATAAAATTTCAGCTTCATCCGGTGTTCTTTCCCTGAAAAGAGAACCAGCACAACTATCCAGGTAATCTCTGGAAGCATCGGTTAGTCCATTATAAAAGATATCAAGTATTTCAGGTTTCTTAAGAGGATGATCAGGCAAAGCATTAAGTAACTTGAGAAGCCTCCCCCAAGCTTGTGGGAGAATCTCTTCTTCAATTTGCACAAAATTATATATATCCCTCAAAGCAGCTTGTTTCTTATGAGCGGGGAAATATTTAGCAGAGAAGTAATAAACCATATCCTGGGGACTACGCACACAACCAGGATCAAGATAATTAAACCATATCTTAGCATCACCCTTTAATGAGAACGGAAATATTTTGAGTAAATAAAGGTAGCGCGATCTCTCATTATTAGTAAACAGGGCAGCTATATCTTCTAACTTACGAAGATGTGCCACAACATTTTCAGATTCTAGCCATAAAAAGGATCAGATTCAACCAAAGTAATTATATCTGGATCAACAGAAAAATCATAATAATCCTGATCAGGAACACAGATAGGTGAAGTAGCAAAAGCAGGGTCGGGTCTCATCCTACCTCTAAAAGATTCTTTACTCCATTTAACTAGCAACCTATTACGTTCAAGACTATCCTGGCAAGCAAGAATAGCTTCAGTAGATTCAGCATTAAAAAGGTAACCCTCAGGAATAGTAGGCCTATTTTCATCACTAACATCATCGTGTCCAGTTTCAATAATTTCTCTTTCTCTAGACCTAGAAATTTGTTCATCTAGAAATTCACCAAGAGGCACAGTAGTATCAAGCATAGAAGTAGTTTCATCATAAGTATCATGCATAGCAGAAGTGGCATCATCAATAACATGCGACATATCGGAACTAATAGCGAAGCAGGTTTAGGTGTTGCTAGCTTACTCATAATGAAGGTGAATCAAGTGCGAGCTATATGTCGTTCCTTACCTCCCTCGTGGTTGAGGGATAAATTGTTGTCTTAGCGTCTTTCAAGTTCTTCATAGTGTCCAGCAGATATAAATCCCAAGTGACTCAAAGAATAGAGCTATGCTCCCCGACAGCGGCGCCAGAAAAAGGTCTGGATAACCCACAAGTATAGGGGATCGCAACAGTTTTCGAGGGTAGAGCATTCAACCCAAATTTGTTGATTCGACACAAGGGGAGCCAAAGAATATTCTCAAGTATTAGCAGCTGATTTGTCAATTCAACCACACCTAGAAACTTAATATCTGCAGCAAAGTGTTTAGTAGCAAAGTAATATGATAGTGGTGGTAACAATAACAAAAGTAAAGACAGCAAAAGTAATGTTTTTGGTATTTTGTAGTGATTGTAATAGTAGCAACGGAAAAGTAAATAAGCGTAAACCAGTATATGGAAAACTCGTAGGCACCGGATCAGTGATGGATAATTATGCCGGATGTGGTTCGTCATGTAACATTATAACATAGGGTGACATGTAACTAGATCCAGTTCATCAATGTAATGTAGGCATGTATTCCAGATATAGTCATACGTGCTTATGGAAAAGAACTTGCATGGCATCTTTTGTCCTACCCTCCGTGGCAGCGGGTCCTATTGGAAACTAAGGGATATTAAGGCCTCCTTTTAATAGAGAACCGAACAAAGCATTAGCACATAGTGAATACATGAACTCCTCAAACTATGGTCATCACCGGAGTGGTCCCGATTATTGTCACTTGGGTTGCGGATCATAACACATAGTAGGTGACTATAGACGTGCAAGATAGGATCAAGAACACACATATATTCATGAAAACATAATAGGTTCAGATCTGAAATCATGGCACTCGGGCCCTAGTGACAAGCATTAAGCATAGCAAAGTCATAGCAACATCAATCTCAGAACATAATGGATACTAGGGATCAAACCCTAACAAAACTAACTCGATTACATGATAAATCTCATCCAACCGTCCAGCAAGCCTACGATGCAATTACTCACGCACGGCGGTGAGCATCATGAAATTGGTGATGGAGGATGGTGGATGATGACGACGGCGACGAATCCCCCTCTCCGGAGCCCCGAACGGACTCCAGATCAGCCCTCCCGAGAGAGATTAGGGCTTGGCGGCGGCTCCGTATCGTAAAACATGATGAAACTTTCTCTCTGATTTTTTTCTCACCGAAAGCCAATATATGGAGTTGGAGTTGGCGTCGGAGGGCATCCAGGGGGCCCACGAGGTAGGGGGCGCGCCCAGGGGGGAGGGGTGCGCCCCCACCCTTGTGGACAGGGTGTGGGCCCCCTGGTATTCATCTTTGGCGAGGATTTTTTACTATTTATTCTAAGATATTCCGTGGAGTTTCAGGTCATTCCGAGAACTTTTGTTTTCTGCACATAAAACAACACCATGGCAATTCTGCTGAAAACAGCGTCAGTCCGGGTTAGTTCCATTCAAATCATACAAGTTAGAGTCCAAAACAAGGGCAAAAGTGTTTGGAAAAGTAGATACGACGGAGACGTATCAAAGTCCCACATGGGGTGGCCTCTATATTGAAGCGGCTGCACCCCCCGCATAATGCACGTGGCCATGACCTCGATCATGGTCAACCCGGATTGAGCTAACAACCTTATCCGGCTCATCAGGTAAAGAACGTCCCTGTCATCTTCCTCCTGGGGGCTCCGTGGGCGCTAGCTCAGGCACTTCTTCAAAGGAGCATTATCGAACTCGGGAAGGCCGATCCGAATAGGATCCGGGAGGGGGACATCTTCTATATAAAACCATTCTGAAGGCCAGCCTTCAGACGTCTTCTTTGGGGGTTCCGGATAGGTATCCGGTCCCGGCGATGCGCCATACTTCGGCTCTGCCCACTTGATATATTGACCCCCTCTGAGAACGGGGCACAAGGCAAAACAACTTCTTCCACAACGCGAAATGGGCCTCGCAGCCCAAAAACAGCTCGCAAAGGGCCACGAAGCCCACATATGCAGTATGGAGGCAGGCATAAGGCTGTGCAACTGGAGGCCGTAGAACTCCAAGAGCCCCCGGAGAAACGGATGAATTGGAAATCCGAGTCTTCTTATCAAACAAGGGACAAGGCATACCCGCTCTCCCTTACACTACTAGGGAAAAACCATAGCAGCAGCGCGGGTTTTGAGTGTAGCAGCAGCGCGGGTGGCCGCGCTACTAATAAGGCGCTACAGCTAACTTGTAGTAGTAGCGCTATCCGCATTCGCCGCGCTACTATCGATGGCGATATCAGCAGCGCTTTTTCCCAACGCGCTACTATTAGTTAGCTGTAGCGATTTCGCATCCTCGCCATCGCTATATCTTCCATCATTTTCCTTTCGGTTTCCCTTTCGGACACTAGATACTAGGTAATCGCTACTAGATATCAAATTCATAAATGATTATTGGTAGTACTTTTCGTTTCAAATTACTCGTCGTGGTTTTAGTTAAAACCACGACGAGTAATTTGAAACTAAGGGAGTACTAGATAACAATTTCATGCATAGTCAATATGCATCCTCAAGCAAAGACAAGGTCATATCAACGACGACCATCATATGTAGTTCTAGATGATATCAACGACAATCATCATATGTAGTTCTAGATGATATAGCCACACACACATATGTAGTTCTAGATGATATAGCCACACACACATATGTAGTTCTAGATGATATAGCCACACACACATATTTAGTTCTAGATGATATCAAAGACAATCATCATCCTCAAGCCTGGGCGGTTGGTGTTCCTGATAGTAATTAGGATGGCCTGTCCAACACGAAGATTCTTGCCATCGAGGAATTTCTTCCACCCAACCGAGTTTAAGTGTGTGCGACCGTCCGTGTCCACGCGGTAAGTATAGGTAGTGATGGAGCCCCTTGCAAGAAGGCGTAGTCCAGGTGAGCCTTCTTCATCGTGCTCGATACCATAACTCACATGATATGCTCTTTGCCAATTTCTGAATAAGAAAACATATCAATTAATAAATAGCCTCGCAAATAAGTACATATGGATTATCTACACTATTAATAGTTTCCTTAGATTCTACACTAATAAGCATGTGATCAAACTCTACACTAAAACATATCATCGACTAGATTCCACACAACATACCATATCATTGGATTGTACACTAAGTATTTCATCGGATAATTTGCATTTGTAAGTATAACATACCATATCATGTCGATCAACCATGGTATTTGTCGGCGGGTCACGAATGGCACCTCGACAAAGTCAAGCACATGGCGGAATTATGTCTCACAAAGTTGGACACCTCCTCCTCGCTCAGCCTTGTTCTTTGAGCTACGATGGCTTCATGAAGTGGGTCTTCATCATCTTCATCGAGTGGGTCCTCATTATCTTCATCATCTTCATCATCTTCGTCATCTTCATCATCTTCCACCAGGTTGAGATAAATGACAGCCAGCTTGGGTCTTTCTCGCTCAAGGAGAAGCTGATCAACTCACCACCAAGAAGACGATGTGAGCGATTTAAACGGGCCCATCCATCTCCTCCAATCTACGACATATTGCGCCCTTTCTCGACCTCCATAGTGTACGGCCCCCAGAGCCTCAAATGTCACAAAGGTGTCTCTGTCACTTGTTGAATTTCAACCTCACATTGCATGGGACGATCTGTAAAATAAGGAAAATGACACAATGCAGTAATGCCATCACTAAAAATACAATAGTTATTACATTTCATCTAATTTCTTACACCGCATGACGAAAACTCGACTCAAGTAGATGCCGAACAGCTTGCTGGTTGCAAGTAAGGTTTGGCGCACCTTGACTTGCATAGTCGACATAGTGGTGGTGGTGGCGCCATTTTTCCTAAAGCGATATGAGCAAAGGATTAACGATCCACTTCACAGGAAAGAAAAACAGTAGCATGGGATATTTTTGGTTCTTCCGCGAGAAGCAATATGATGGACAATTATAATCCTAAGATCTACGATTAGCATGTGATATTTTTGGTTCTTCCCAAGTAACATATTAGATGACAAGGTACCACCTACATTTTGCCAAAAAGTAACTTATAAAAAAACAAAAGCAACTACGCACCTATCCATGTATAGAAAAAATAACAATAAAATGGTGCATACTAAATCAACTAAATGAACTAGTCTACTAAATCAACTAAATCAAAATGTTCTAAATCAACTAGCCTACTAAATCAACTAAATCATATTAACTAAATCAAAATGTTCTAAATTAACTAAATCAACTAGCCTACTAAATCAAGGAGGAGAAGAGAGTATCACGGAGGAGGAAGGCGGAGCGAGGAGGGCCGACCGGCGCCAGTGGAGGGAGGACGGAGGAGGAAGGCGGAGCGAGGAGGTTGGCCGGCGGCCAGTGGAGGGAGGACGGAGGAGGAAGGCAGAGCGAGGAGGGGCCGGCCAGCGGCGAGTGGAGGGAGGACGGAGGAGGAGGCCGGTACCGAGTCCAACAAGGAGGAGGAGGTGATGGCGGCGCAGAGGGCGGAGGGGCGATGGGGGAGGACCGGCGCGAGGGATTCAGAGGGGATCCAATCGGTGTGTGACCGTGAGTGGATCAGATTTTGTAGTAAACTTAGCGAGAGCGCTTATTGGAGAGATGCGCTGCTACTACGCACCGTAGCAGAGCGCCATCGTTATAACGCGCTGCTGCTATAACTAGCCTCATGGGCGCCTCGTGGGAATTATAGCAGTAGCGCTTCTTTGGGGCGGCCATCGCTATATTTATTTCAGCAGCGAAGTTAAGCTTGACCTCGCTACTGCTAATTAGCAGCAGCGCCTTATTTTAAATCGCGCTGCTACTAAGATTCTGTGTATAGGCTTTTCCCTAGTAGTGTCAGAGGGATTGGGAAGGATCTCCGCTTGCTCTCCGCCATTATAGGTGGCGAGCCCGGCTCAAACCGGGACCATGTATGCCGGGGGGAGAAATCCCTTGGTCTGAAGCTTCACTAGTTGGCTATGTGGGACGAAACACCTCTCCCAATCTCCGGGCTTGGGGCTGGAGGGGCGAGAAGAGGAGCTGCGTCGATTGGCCATGGTGGAATGGATCTCTTTCGGGCACGCTCCAATGAATGCTCGCTGGGGGTAGATGGTGTGGTTTGGATCTGGATCCTCGTCTCTTTAATATACATCTCATTTGCATGGCTAGGGGGTAAAATGCAAAAATACCTTGGCTCTTCACATTCGTTCGACACGTGGAAGGTAGCCATTATTGGGCGTGGAAGCCAAGGAGCGCATCATTTACAAGAAGCCGGACACTATTTAACAGGTATACATAATTTGGAGGAGAACCCTCCTTGCAATGCCGAAGACAATCTGCGTGCCGGACTCATCGTCATTGAAGCCTGGTTCGAGGGCTACTGAGGGAGTCCTGGATTAGGGGGTGTCCGGATAGCCAGACTATAACCTTTGTCCGGACTCTTGGACTATGAAGATACAAGATTGAAGACTTCGTCCCATGTCCGGATGGGACTTTCCTTGGCGTGGAAGGCAAGCTTGGCAATACGGATATGCAGATCTCCTTCTATTGTAACCGACTCTATGTAAACCTAGCCCTCTTCGGTGTCTATATAAACCGGAGGGTTTAGTCCGTAGGACAACATACAATCATACCATAGGCTAACATCTAGGGTTTAGCCTCTCTGATCTCGTGGTAGATCTACTCTTGTACTACCCATATCATCAATATTAATCAAGCAGGAGTAGGGTTTTACCTCCATCGAGAGGGCCCGAACCTGGGTAAAAACAATTGTGTCCCTTGTCTCCTGTTACCATCCGCCTAGACGCACAGTTCGGGACCCCCTACCCAAGTTCCGCCGGTTTTGACACCGACACTCGTCCCAGCTGTCGCCGCCTCGCCTAGCTTCGACGCGCGTCCGAGCTGACGAGGTGTGTAGTGCCACGTTGGCTGGCTGACTGCTGAGTTGGCGTGGTGGCAGAGTCTTCATGAAGATCTGCATGCCACCACGCAGGTGCTTGCTGAGTTGGTCTAGAGGCCTAACATCGCCACGCAGGTGCTCGCCTAGTTGGTGGGCTGGCAGCTGCATGGGAACGACGGTGGAGTCTTGGCTGGTGTGGGCCTGGCTGCGGTCCCGCGGATGTCTTTGGCAAGGGTCTTGCCGGGGCCCCGGCAAGGGTCTTGCCGCGGCATCATGGGTGTCCCCAGGAACGGTCTTTCCTGGGGGTCTCGTGGGTATCCTCGACAAGGATCTCGCCGAGGATCTCCGTCTTCTGATTCTCATCTAGTCTTGTATGTTCTTGGTCTTCACAAAGATCTGCATGCCACCACGGAGGCGCCTCCCGAGCTTTGGTTCCAATGTGTTTGAGGGCGTTGGAACTCTCATGCTCAAGGGTGGCAGCCCTGCCGACGTTGGGCAAGTTGCCCCGGCAAGGGCCTTGCCGGGGGAGTTCGCCTCGCCCTTCCGCTCTTTGTGTTTCTGGCTTGGCGTTGCTCTAGCTGTCTTGTGCCTTTGGTTCCTCTGCCCCACCAAGCATGGCCAGGGGCGTGGGGCTGCGACTGCCCATGCACAGGTAAAGGGGTACAAAAAGGGACCCCTACTTTTGTACACCGACATCCTCCTGTTACCTTCGATCCTCAGGCGCACAGTTCGGGACCCCTACACGAGATCGGCCGGTTTTGACACCGACATTGGTGCTTTCATTGAGAGTTCCACTGTGCCGTCGACAGAAGGTTCGATGGCTCATTCGATCATCTACAACGATGCTGTTCCGGGGGAGGCTTTTCTCCCCGGTCAATTTTTTGTGTTCGACAGCGTCGCGCTGCGCGGCAACTCGATTGGCCACCTTGAACAGATCGACAACTACACCCCTCACCATCGGATTAGTTTTGGAAATCTGAATTATGTCGTTGATATCCGAGGAGACTTGATCTTCAAAGGGTTCGCGGCCTCGACCTTCGCTCTGGCCTTAGATCCGGTGCAAACTACCAGGTCCTAAGATGGGAATTTGGAGCCCACCGGACTCCCTACAATTACGAAGCTCGCTACCGGAGATCCGGAGGGGACGGCGTCATCGGCAAGCGCGGAGTCAAACTGGGCTCCCCCTGTCATTGGAAAGCCAGACTCGCCCCCGCACACTAGCTCCGAACTCTCAAGGTCCATGCCAAGTAAGCATGGCAGGAGGCTTTCGCCCTGCCTAGCTCCACGGACTGTCGCTTCCTTGTCCAAACCTCGCTCTTAAATAAGGCGCTGGACTTAAAGCGATCCCTCGCCATCACAGAGGAATCACTTCCGAATTATGCACAGCCTAGACTAGGGGCTGAAAGCGGGGAATTTTACGTCCCACCCACCACCCACTTCATAGCCACTGTCGAAGATTTAACTGACATGTTAGACTACGCCTCTGAAGACATCGATGGCACGGACGACGATGCCGGAGACGAACAAGGCCAAGACCCGCCGTTTACTGGACGTTGGATGGCCACCTCCACATATGACGTGTATATGGTGGACACACCCAAACAGGATGACAACGACGACATGAAGGATCCGGTTGAGGACAAGCCTGTTGAGGCACCTCCAAAGCGTTGACATCAGCGGCACCGCTCAAAATCGCGTCGCGAAAAAGACAGCAATACCGGCACCGGAGACAATAACACTCCGGAGAACACCAAAGACCTCAAAACCCCTGTCGAACCAATATCCGAACAAGATGATTGGGAGGAAGGGCAAGTTAACCCTGATGATCCGGTCGGGAGCAAGGACTCGGAGGATAGTAACTATCTATCGATCTCCGAGGATGATGTGAGCCTCGACGAGGAAGACTTCATCGTGCCAGAGGAACCACTCGAGCACGAGCGCTTTAAGCGCCAGCTAATCGCCACCGCGAGAAGCCTAAAAAAGAAGCAGCAACAACTCCAAGCCGAACAGGATACCCTCAACGACAAATGGACCCAGGTCCTAGCTGCCGAAGAGTATGGCCTTCAACGCCCAGCAAAGAGTTATCCGAAGCGTCGGCTACTACCACAATTTGACGACGAGGCCCTCGAGCCCATACCATCAAGACATGACCATGCTGATGAACCAGACTGGCCACCACATGGGAGAGATAAAGTGGCCACCTACGCCGAACACCAACCCGCACCACCTCGCCGTAGAGGCAGAGAGACAGGGGCTCTAGGATACACCTATGACCTACGACAGGACCTGGACAATAGAGCAGGCCAAGCTAGATCAATCTATGGATCAAGGGCGCATGCCCTAATGCGAGAAGATGGCCATCAGGCCTGGCGCGATAGATATAACCTCACCCGGGCTGAAAATCGCATACGGACGTCATCCGAACTGCTTCGTGACGCCGCCCGATACAAAGGCGCCGCACACCCTTTATGCTTCACCGATGAGGTAATGGAGCATCAGTTCCCAGAAGGGTTTAAACCCGTGAACATTTAATCATACGATGGAACGATAGATCCCGCAGTATGGATCGAAGATTTTCTTCTCCACATCCACATGGCTCACTGTGACGATCTCCACGCCATCAAGTACCTCCCCCTGAAACTCACGGGACCAGTATGTCACTGGTTAAACAGCCTCCGAGAAAACTCTATTGGTAGTTGGGAAGATTTGGAAGATGCCTTTAAAGACAACTTCCAAGGTACCTATGTACGGCCTCCAGATGCCGATGACCTTAGTCACATAGTCCAGCAACCCGGAGAGTCAGTCCAAAAGTTCTGGACCAGGTTCTTAATTAAAAAGAATCAAATTTTTGATTGTCCGGACGTAGAAGCCCTCGTGGCCTTCAAACACAGCGTCCGGGACGAGTGGCTCGCCCGACACCTCGGCTAAGAAAAATCGAAGTCCATGACAGCTCTTAATGCACTCATGACCCGCTTTTGCATGGGAGAAGATAGCAGGCTAGCCCGCAGAAGCAACAACACCAGCGACCCTGGCACCTCCGAAGCCAGAGACGGCAACGGTAGGCCACGACGCAACAAACACAAGCGTCGAAGCAATAATGAAGATACCGAAGACACGGTGGTCAATGCCGGATTCAGTGTCTCTAAACCTGGTCAGCGGAAGAAGCCATTCAAAGGAAACAAAGATGGTCCATCCAGTTTGGATAGAATACTCGATCGACCTTGCCAGATCCATGGCACCCCTGACAAGCCTGCCAATCATTATTGTTGATTCTTTAAACAGGCTAAACAGGCTAGAAAGCTAAACACCGAACACAAGGGGAAAGGGCCGCCTAGCAAGGACGACGATGAGCCTAGCCCAATGAACACAGGGGGGCAAAAGAAATTCCCCCCAAGGTAAAAACAGTAAATATGATCTATGTTACTCATATCCCTAAGCGGGAGCGCAAGCACGCAGTAAGGGACGTCTATGCCATAGAGCCAGTCGCCCCAGAATTCAACCCATGGTCAGCCTGTCTGATCACTTTTGATCGCAGAGACCATCCGACCAGTATCCGTCATGGAGGTTCGGCAACATTGGTCCTCGATCCAATTATCAACGGATTCCATCTCACGCGAGTCCTTATGGACGGCGGTAGCAGTCTTAACCTGCTTTATCAAGACACCATCCGCAAAATGGGCATTGATCCGTCAAGAATGAAGCCCACTAAAACCACCTTCAAAGGAGTGATACCCGGCGTAGAGGCCTGCTGCACAGGGTCCATAACACTGGAAGTAGTGTTCGGCTCACCGGATAATTTCCGAAGCGAAGACTTGATCTTCGACATCATCCCTTTCCGCAGTGGCTATCATGCACTGCTCGGACGAACCTCGTTCACCCGTTTCAATGCGGTCCCGCACTATGCTTATCAAAAGCTCAAGATGCCCGGACCATGCGGCGTCATAACAATCAATGGAAACATGGAGCGCTCCCTCCGCACTGAGGAAGATACCGCGGCCCTCGCAGCCGAGGTACATGGTGGCCTTATCAAGCCGAATACTCCATCGGCCAGCAAAACCCCTGGATATTGTCAAACGAGTCCGGTCTACCCTGCAGAACGATATTTCGGTTCATCCAGAACTTGATTAGCAATTCCACCTCCGTCAAAACCCCCACCTAATCGCGGCATACGTACCGCGCGTACATTACTACACACTAAAAATACCATGGGCAGGGACGGAGGAACATTAAGGAGAAAGTCCACAATACGGCTCGACCCTATTCGGACCTTAGTAATCTTCCTTTTTTATTATTTTATTATTTTTCAGGTTCTTTAAAACCCAACTCACTTTTCAGTGGTACAAAGGGCCCTTTCCCAGGTCCCTTCTGTATACTCAATCAATTGATCTTCTCAAAGGATCCCACACCAAAGGTGAAAAGCGGCGCAGACGTGCGGCAGGGTGTCCAAAGGATCTTCAAGACCACCTTTTAAGGACCTGTATACAACTTTCCCTTGTTAGCAAATTCTTGGCATGTAAAATAGCCTTGATGATCATGGCATTCTCTGTAAGAACACATTTGACTTATCAACCAGACTATAGCGGAAACAGTATTGCCCAACCTTATTCGGTATTGGCTTATTTCATAATCTGTATTCCGTCTTCACGACAGATTGACATATACACCTCGGCACAAATTGCCAGGGGCTCTATTCGGCCACATATATACTTTTTTTTCAAAAAAAAAAGTCCGAACACTTTTATAATATACTTCGGCGTCCAGAACACCACATTATATGCATCGGCTCCGAATCATGTATTTGGTCAATAGTTGGGTTGCCCGGCTCCTGTGGTTACCACCTTACGTTCCGCTTGTTCGGCTAAGGTAGTAAAGGGAGAACTACTGCGATTGTGTTTCTGGCTCATCCGGTCAAACACCTCAGTAGAGAAAGCCGAAAACTGACTGTCATGATATATCGAGAGCTGATCAGCGGTTCGGTGACTTACTAAATCTTTTGCGAATTTTTCCGTATTATACGAAGGACTGGCCTCCACCCGGTCACGCGCCTAAAGCATCCAAGTTCGGAGAGCTGCACGTGCACTAGGGGCTAGATCATAGTCCCCTTGTAAAACCCCTATGGCTAAGTGAGAGTGATAAAGTTGCATAGTCTGATTTCCTAGTTCACTGCACGATCACCTCCTTTATGGACAAAGAAATTGGGTCAAGTGTGGTTATGTGCTATTCTGAACACCCCCGTAGTACCTATGTGGGGGCTGAAGTCGACGGCTGGCAAACTTTCAGAAATAAATACGGCTGCACAGGAGGAAACTATTTCAGATAAAAGCACAAGTACATTACAAAGGCCTTGTTTCATAACACAAAGTCTGGGCTACCCGGATACATTCATTCAAACATAATGTCCTTCGAGCATTGACCCTCTATCAAACGGGCACCCTCCAAGACGTCCTCGAAGTATTGCTTCGTCTTGAGATAGTCCTTGCCTTCGGGCGGACCCTCGATTGCCACGACAACAGCCTTCATCTTCGCCCAGTGCATCTTGACACGGGCAAAGGCCATCCACGCGCCCTCTATGCATGCCGAGCACTTCACAACCTCAACTCGGGGCAAGGCATCGCCGAGCCGCTTGACCATGCCAAAGTAGCTGCTAGGAATGGGTCTGGCTGGCCATAGCCGGACTATGATGTCCTTCATGGCCAACTCGGACATCCTATGAAGCTCCGCCAGCTGCATCATCTGGTTGTTTAGCAGTGCTGGCCGCTCCGGCCCCAGGTACTGCGACCAGAAGAGCTTGTCCATCATGTTCCCTTCTTGGGCCCGGAAATAATGTGCGGCGTCGGCAGCACTCCTCGGGAGATCCGCAAAGGCGTCTGGAGAGTCGATTTAGCAAAGGATATCTCCGACCACCAAATATACTCTGTAAAAGAAAAGGCTTACCAGCCGCTATCTGTTTGGATTGCTTGATCTCCTCGCGAGCCGCCCGGGACTGGGTCCGCGCCTCCTTGGCCTCTTGTAGAGCCTTGGTGAGATCGGCCGCTTGGGCCTTATTCTTCTCCTCCAAGGACTCGCACTTGTCGGCGGCATCCTTGAGCTCCTGTTCCACGTCGGTCACCCGCTCCTCATATTTGTGGCGGGTGACCTGCTCGGCCTTTAAATCCGCAGCCGCTTTGTCAGCGGCCACTTGGCTCACCCGCGCCCGCTCCTTGGCTTCGTCGAGGGCGCTCTTCAGGGCCTCGACCTCGCCTGCGCTACTTGCAAATATGATCAGGATAACAAAGGAGATTAGACTCCACATTGGCATATTACTTCAGGTGTGTAAACACCTTTTGTTCTAAAACATACCTTGCGCCTCATCAAACCGCTTGTTGATGCGGACAAGATCCTCATCGGCCAGCTCCAGCTCCCGCTTGAGATCGGATACTTCGGCGGCCTGGGCGGTCGCCACTAACAGCGAAGCCTATTTATCAAAATAGACAAGTATGTTATCTCCGCGAATACTTGATCCTCTGTTCGGCCTTTTTTCAAAAGCCGAACAGACTCTCAGGGGCTACTATCTATACACAGGCATATTTTTTGCACATGCAAAGTGGCTAAGAATATTACATCGCATACCTCGAAGCCTGTTAATAGGCTGGTGAAGGCTTCGTTCAGCCCGCTCTTGACAGACTGAACCTTCTCAACCACCGCACCTACCAGGTTAAGGTGGTCCTCCATGACAGAAGCACGTCAAAGTGCTTCCATCAAAGTGTCCGGCACCTCCGGATTGATGGAGGTTGCCGGTGGAGCTGACGCTCCTCCTCCTTCAAAGGGGGTTGCTCGCTCGATTCTGGAGCCACGTGGGTATTCAGAATGGTGTTTGGCTGGGGGCCGGACTGGTCCGGACCCCCGTCATCAGTCTCCATGGGGGTTGTTCCCCCATGTTCTCGGCAGCCGAGGCATTACCCTCTAGCGCCGTCTTGGCGGCCTCCCGCACCTCTCCATGGACCGGAGAGGCTCTCCGGGACAACACTTCGATGTCGTCCGGGGCGGTTGGCGGAGAGGCTCGCGGAGGCATCTCGCTCTCTACCATCTCCGGCGCTAGAGAGTTCCCCGAAGACGATGATTGTTGGGGGAGATCACGGGCCGGACTGAAATACATAATGATATGTTATCCTTCAATCTGTAAAAGACTGGATATATGCATAGTGTCTTTGAATGCTTACGATTCGGCCAGGGGCTTTGCCCTGGGGCACCGCTGGGGGATGACTTCGGCATCCGAGTCCGAGCCATTCGAGAGGGATATCTTCCCCCTTTTGGACGCCTCCGCCTCTAGGTCTGTGGAGGTCGCCCTTTTCTTCTTCCTCCCCTTGGGGGGGGGGGGAGAATTGCTCTCTTCCTCCTCCTCCTCTTTGTGTTCATCTCCCTCATGGGAGGAGAGAGCTGCATTCCCATTGTGGTCCGGCATTTTACGGCGGAGGCCACCTTTGGCCTCCTTGCCCTTCTTCTTGGCCTTCTTCTCCGGCGCCTGCTATGATGCCGGGACCAGCATCCTCGTCAGTAGAGGATCGGCTGGGTTTTCGGGTAGCAGAGCCGGACACTTCATCCGCTCCGCCTTCTTCGTCCAGCCCAGGTTAAAGGAGGGAAGTATCAACATACCCCTTTGATTTGTGAACTAAGTTTATGTTCGAAAATGAGAAAACTTACTGGGGTGGCTGGATGAGCACAGTTGAGGCCGATATCGTCGGTCGTCTCCGGCCATGACTTCTAGGCCTTGAACAACAGCTTCTAGATCTCTTTGTGCGTTGTGCCGAAGAACCGCTGCAATGTCTGCGGCCCCACCGGATTGAAGTCCCACATGTGGAGAGGCCGGTGGTGGCAGAGAAGGGTTTGGAGGAACAACATCACCTGGATCACGCCAGTGAGGCTGGTGTTCTTTTCTATAATGTTCTTGATGCGCTTTTGCAGCATCAACACCTCGTCGGTCGACCCCCAATCCAGACCCTTGTTGGTCCATGATGCAAGCCGCATTGGGGTCCGAATCTAAACTCAGGAGTGCCCGCCCAGTTGGCACCACGGGGTTCGGTGATGTAGAACCACTCCTGCTGCCATATCTTGACAGTCTCCACAAAGGCCCCTTTTGGCCAGGTGACGTTGGGAAGCTTGCTCACCATGGCGCCTCTACAGTCTGCGTGCTGCCCGTCAACCAGCTTCGGCTTCACGTTGAAGACTTTGAGCCATAAGCCGAAGTGGGGGGGGGGTGGTGGTGGTGAGGAGGAGCGCCTCACACACGACAATGAACGCCCAGATGTGGAGGAAGGAGTTTGGGGCTAGATCATGGAAATCTAGCCTGTAGTAGAACTTGAGGCCGCAGACAAAGGGGTGAAGTGGAAATTCTAGTCCGCGAAGGAAGTGGGGGATAAATACCACCCTTTCGCCGGGCTCCAGGGTGAGGATGACCTGCTTCTTAGCAGGGATCCTGTGCGCAACGTTCGCACTCAGGTACCCCGCCTCCCGGAGCTCCTTGATGTCCTTCTCCGTCATGGAGGAGGCCACCCACTAGCCTTGAGAGCTGGATTCGGACATGGCTGGAGTGTTTGGTGGCGACGGAAAAGATCGAAACTTGGGCGCTGGAGCTCGAGGATGGGAGGGCCGAGTAAGAAGAAGGCGTGGGGTAAAAATATGGGTCCTTATCCTCTTATATAGGCAGTGAATATCAAGCGCCCCCTCACAAGCCTTAAAACTCATCTATTCCCAAGGGGTCGTGCAAAGGACACAGTTGGATTAGCCAAACCTGTATTTATGAGAATCCCGCAATAAGGGGACACGATCTCTGCTTTGAAAAGATGTGCCAATAGAGGCCGCACCTCGAAACGCGAAGCGGGAGGCCAAAAAACGGTTTGAAATAATAAAAAGGCTAGACGTAACGTTTCGCCAAAAAAGCTGTCAGTGAACATGCCTTATTTTGTTTAAGTATTTTTCCCTTGCGGTTGAGGGTTGTAACCATTATACAGAGCCAGATTCAGTTCTCTTGTTCAGAAGACTGTTTCGGAGTATTCGGAGGAGGAACCCGCCTTGCAATGCCAAAGATAATCTGCGCGCCGGACACATCGTCATTGAAGACTGGTTCAGGGGCTATTGAGGGAGTCCTGGATTATGGGGTCCTCAGGCGTCCGGGCTATGCGACATGGGCCAGACTGATGGGCCGTGAAGATACAAGATAGAAGGCCTTCCCCCGTGTCCGGATGGGACCCTCCTTTGCGTGGATGGCAAGCTTGGCTTACAGATGTGTAGTTTCCTTGCTCTGTAAACCGACTCTGTACAAACCTAGGCCCCTCCGGTGTCTATATAAACCGGAGGGTTTAGTTCATAGAGGCTATCACAAATCATATAGGCTAGACATCTAGGGTTTAGCCATTACGATCTCGAGGTAGGTCAACTCTTGTAACCCCTATACCCATCAAAGTCAATCAAGCAGGAAGCAGGGTATTACCTCCATCAAGAGGGCCCGAACCTGGGTAAACAACGAGCCCTCTTTGTCTCTTGTTACCTTCATCCTCAGGCGAACAGTTCGGGACCCCCTACCCGGGATTGACCGGTTTTGACACCGACAACCATTTCTTGGCATGTGTAACTTTCAGCCTATTAATGGTTGATAGTACATTTGGGCCATTCGTAGTCCGACGTGACATTTAGCCTATTAACAACCTATATTCTCCAGGTTACAATTTCAGCCCGCTCTCACTTTTGTCCTGTACGTCATGTCCAACTTTCTTTTACCGAAGAAAACACACAGTTCAGTTCTATTTTTCTCTAACAACGCCATGTCCAACTTCCGTTTTCTCATCTCTACTTATATATATATGTGTGTGTGATTTTATAGTTTTATTAGTATATATATATATATATTATTAAAAATACGTAAAGTTTCCTCTATATCTTTACTTCCTTATATACTTTTGCTGTTTTTCCTTCTCATCCATGATTCTTGCACCACTAGTCTTCCTAAAACCAACTCAATTGTCCCACATCTTATTAATGTACGATAATAAAATAATATTTTATTTGGTAAATAAAAAAGTTCTTACAAAATAATTGTTTATCATTATAAGTTGGCAGGTAAATCATGGTGATTACGTATAAAATTCATTATAAAACGTGTTAAAGATTTCACGGACCAATGTAATAATAGACGTGCAATCACATCCCAATCTACTAAAATGTTTATGCTCCCGTCACAACTCACACACAAATTATTGACCTTTATAATAAAATGCCCATACCACGTTTATTTTCTAACATTGCTGTGTCCAGCCGTGTTGGGTGCTATTTGTGAGCTGCGTTGGGATTTCCTCGAGGAGGAGAGGTTAATATAGTACAATAGAGATAAGTATTTTCCTCAGTTAAGAACCAATGTTTTCAATCCAGTAAGAGAAACACGCAACACTACGTAAGCAACACCAACACACAAGGTAACAAATCCTTGCACCCAACACGAACAAGGGTTGTCAATCCCTTGGCGGTTAATTGCAAGAATAAATTGTATGATGATAGATAGATAGATCGCACAAAAATATAAAATAAAATAAATAAAGAAAAATTACAGCAAGATATTTTTGGATTTTAATATATCATAAAATTAGACCCTGTAGCGACCTGACCCAAAATCGGTCAAATCTCTGTGTCTGTACCATCCCAAGATCATGCTGGTACTCACAGTACATCGATGAAATAATCAAAGTTCAATCACACCTGATTTTATTACACGGTTCTCATATAGAGTCTTTATTACAATAGAATAAATTCGGCCAAAGGCCAACTCATGAGAAATAAACTACTAAAGCTGCGGAAGTTTAGACGAAAAGCGAGTCCATCCGACTCCAAGGGCAATCGCCAAGCGTGGAGCGTAGCCTCACTCCTGATCGGAATAAATCTTTGCAACATAAGACGTTGCAGCCGTGTAGGTCAGCTTTTTGAATAAGCTGGCAAGTCATGAAGAGAATAACAATAATAAAATTACTAACACTATATGCATTTTGGCTGTGGGGCTCTAAGTTTCATCATTTTGCGAAAAGCCAATTTTTCCCTACTACAATGGACTTGCTTGCAAAATACTACAAAATTGTTGGTAGTTATTGAGATAGTTCCACCAACCAATATCTCATTCCCAAATTATTAAGTCATAACCCCTCAAATTAATTTATTAATTTTAGTGTTGAGATTTCCGAATACTTCCAAGTTCCAGAGGCTCAAATTGTCCGTGAATCGGGACACGGCTAATCGATTAGATCTTTAAACTCGCAGAGGTTTATGACTTTACTCAGAAGAATCGCTCCTCCTTAATTCTTCGTGACTTCATGGTGTTTGAAGACGGACGAACTAAACAGGTCTTCCAAAGAGTTCTTCCGCCACCGCCGGTACCCATCCAATCCTACCGTTCTTCTACATCTCAGAGTACCGCCCAGCCAGCGTCACTACTAGGGTTGACCCAGCCAGAGCCCATAATGGCTTGCGGCTGCACAGTAAGCTTCGGTCAATGGGGCATCCATCCGCCTCTTCGTGGCTGGGTGAAGCTTTCCGCAAGATGTCATGGCACTTCTCCATGCATCCCGCCAACCACTGGGTTCTCCAGGTGCCCACAACCGCCCTCCACCCAAGAGTGAATTTCGAAGTCCATCTTGTACTTGAAGTTCATGGGGTTGTCATCATCTTAACTCTCACATCTCCCTTATGAATTTCACTCAACCAAACCCCGTCTACGAGCATAGCAAAATAACTACTTCGTCCCGGGTCATGGTAACAAGGGGATTGGTTCAACCTACCACATGATACTACTCAAGAACATAACTTCAAAATTTCAACTAATGCATGCATGGTGGGGTGGTATAATTTCTAATGCACAAAATCATAGGTATTGAAAATAACATGATCAAAACTTGCCTTGCTGATGATCCTCGTAAGCTAAGGACTCGTAGTAGCAAGCTTCGCACTCCGGAAATTCTACCGAGACAAACAATAATTCACAATAAGCATACAACAATGATCACTTTCATAACAACATAGTAATATGAAACACACCAACAAACAAATCCAAAAACCCAAAAGAAACTCAAAGAAAAACCAACTCAAAGTTTTCCTACTTCAAGCAACAACTAAAAATAGTTTTACATAACAATTTTTTTTCCAACATAACCTAAGCATGAGTTTATGTTAACTTAATGAAAATAATGCATTAAGCAATTAGGAGCAAAAAGAATCAATTTAAAAGCTATAGTAAAACTCCTATTATGCCTAATTCAAATTCTATTAAGAAAATAAAATAAAAGTTTTATTTATTATAAATAAAATTTCATCCTCTGAGGTGACAGAAACTATCCTAGAATAATCAATCACATGTGAAAAATAAATTTGTTTGCTAATTAAAATAATAGGAAAACAGAGCTAGTTAATTAATTAGGATTAACAAGATTCTGCTTAAAACTATTTTTATTAATCCTAAAATACCCAAAATAATTCTTATGGTTAGGTAATGTCAAAACAAAGTTGGGACAAAAGAATCATATAAAAATAATTTTCCTAACTCATTTTATGGCAGATTTACTATTCTGACTAAATCTAAAATAAAGCAATTTAAAAATAATTTTAACATAGCTAACAATATTTTCTACAGAAACTATAGAAAATTTGCAAAGCAACAAAAAAAGAATCACTTAAAAATATTAAGTAGAATAAAAGTTATGAATTTTTCAAATCAGGAACTATTCTGTTAAAACAGAAAAATGAAAATAAAGAAAAAACGATTAAATGGGCCTAACTAGCGCACTGCGCGTAATATAACTAAAACGGGCCCTAGGGTTTAAACGAAACGGGCCGGGCTAAATAAAAAAAACCTACTTAAAATAAACCATAAACGAACCGGGCCGAACCGGGTTTTTATTAAAAGAACTTACCCCTTCGGGGGGGTTCTAATCCTAGCCGCATACATGAGATCGGACGGCGGGGAGGAGCTCCGGCGGCTTACCTGTGGTCGGCGGCGGCGGAGGCTCGGGCGGCGAGTGTGTTGGCGTCGCCGGTGGTCGGGGAGGTCGGCGGAGGGCTCCGGCGGGTGCGGGGCGACGAGGGGTGGTCTGTGGAGTGGGTGGAGCTCGGGAGGCTAGGGCGACGACAATGAGGC
Source organism: Aegilops longissima (assembly GCA_021605205.1). Classification (NCBI taxonomy): domain Eukaryota; kingdom Viridiplantae; phylum Streptophyta; class Magnoliopsida; order Poales; family Poaceae; genus Aegilops; species Aegilops longissima. The sequence continues at coordinate 478,699,136 of CM038681.1, read as the reverse complement.
AAAAGCGGGCGGCGTTCGGCAAGTCCATGAAAGGCGGAGGAGGAGGAGGGTCCCATGAGTGGGCAAGGGGGAATGGGGTGCGGGAGGGTACTTATGGGGGGGGCGACCAGCTTGGCGAGGGGTGAATCGGGACTAGATCAAATCCCGAATCCTTCGGGATCCGAGAGGCGGCGCGGCGAGGTGGCATGGGCGGGGCTTGAAGGAGGTGGGGGCCCGCCTGGCAGAGAGAGAGAGAGGGGGGTGCGCGGTCGGGCGACCGGTGCGGGCGATTCGGGCGCTGGGAGGTGGCGGGGCGTCGGCTGGCTCATTGGCCGCCTCGGTGGCACTGGCCGGGCGGGCTCGGTGGGCCGCCTGGCTGCTGGTTGGCTGGGCATTGGTTCGGCTGGCGCCAGGATTTTTCTAATTTTATTTTTTAAAATAAAACAGAGTTATAAAATATAAAATATACATATTTTATATAGGACATATATATATCAAAATGATCGGAAATATTCCTTATCATTTGAACATTTTCCAGGCAAAATCCAAAGTTTATAAAAATCATTTTTTCCAAATTCAAATAAAACTCAAATTTGAATTCAAAACTTTTGGCATTGTTTCCTCCGATATTTTTGGAGTGTCATGTTTGCTCCTCTCATACTTTTGCTCAAGTATTTATCGGGCATAGTTTTTGAAATGATTCCCACTTGCCAAAGTTTGAATTCACATTCAAAACTCAAAATCTTCCAAACTCCAAATGGCACTCAAATTCAAACAGAATGCATAGATGCTTAGCTATAATTGTAAAACATCCCAAATAGGAAATTTGGGATGTTACAAACCTACCCACCTTAAGATGAATCTCGCCCTCGAGATTCGGGTTGGCTAGCAAATAGGTGCGGTGGTCTCAAGAAGGTCTTCTTGGCGCCCTGTGTGGCTTCTTCCTGAGTGATGACTCCACAAAGACCTTGCAAAACTTGATGACCTTGCTGCGGGTGACTCGCTCGCAGTCTCGAGAATTTGGACGGTTTCTCCTTATAAGTCGATCACCGCTGTCTGTATGGCCTCTAGGGGCCTTGTGTCTCTCAACGGAATATCGGCCATGTCGGCATGACACTTCTTGGTGAGAAACATGGAAGACATCATGAACTCCGGACAATCCTTCCGGCAATTCCAACTTGTAAGCAACTTCTCCACGAAGTTCGAGGATTTTGTACGGGCCAATGAATCGGGGTGCTGACTTTCCTTTGACACCAAACCTCTTGATTCCACGAAGTGGAGACACACGAAGATATGCTCGGTCTCCCGCTTCGTAAGTTACTTCCTTGCGCATCGTCGGCATAACTCTTCCGCTCGATTGTGCTATCTTGAGTCTATCCCGAATCAGCTTGACTTTCTTCGAATCTCCGATAAGATCGGAACCAAAAGTGATCGATCTCCAACACTATCCCACAAAGAATGGTGTTCGCACCTCCTTCCGATAGAGCTTCGAAGGGCCATCTTGATCGGATTGATAACTGTTGTTGTATGAGAACTCTGCGTATGGCAAATTATCATCCCAGCTAGACCCATAGTCTAGCACACAAGCTCTCAACATGTCCTCCGTAATCTGGTTGACTCTCTCGGTCTGTCCATCCATGCTCATGGATGAAAAGCTGCATCAATTCCAGCCTCGCACTCCAAAGTTTCATGCAATCGCTTCCAAAACTTTGAGGTAAACTGTGTTCCTCTATCGACACGATTTTCCTCGAACTCCATGCAGACATACGATCCTGGTCTTGTATATCTTGGCCAACTTAGCACTGGTATAGGTAGTCTTCACGGAATGAAGTGAGCTACCTTGGTCAATCGATCAACCACTACCCAGATAGAATCATAACCTGAACGGGTCCCGGTAATCCTGTGATGAAGTCCATTCCAAGTTTTTCCCATTTCCAATCGGAATCGCAATGGTTGAAGTAACCCTGCTGGCTTCGATGTTCGCCTTTACTGTTGACAAACATCGCATCGCTATGTACTCGGCAATATCCTCTTCATACCTGCCCACCGTAAACTTTCCTTCAAATCCAGATACATCTTGGTGTTACCGGGTGAATCGAGTACGGTGAATCATGAGCCTCCTGAAGAATTAGCTTCCTGAGTTCGGGATCATTGGGCACATAAATACGATCCTCGAACCATATAGTTCCGTGTTCATGCTTACGGAATCCTTTAGCTTTTCCTTCATTCATCTTCTGCTTTATCTCATCAATTTCCTTGTCCGACTTCTGGGCTTCACGAATCCTTTCAGCCAAAGTGGACTGAACTTCCAGAGTTGCAACATATCCTCTCGGAACTATCTCCAGTCGGAGATCTCTGAGGTCATCGACTAACTCCTGGGGTAATCCTCCTGCTGTCAGAGTATTCACATAACTCTTATGGCTCAAAGCATCTGCTACAACATTAGCCTTACCTGGGTGGTAGTGCAATCTCATGTCATAGTCCTTGATTAACTCTAGCCATCTCCTCTGCCTGAGGTTCAACTCTTTCTGCGTGAAAATATACTTCAAGCTCTTGTGATCTGTGTAAACATCACAACGGTTTCCGGCGAGGAAATGTCTCTGTGTCTTGAGTGCATGCACTACGGCTGCTAACTCCAAATCATGTGTGGCATAATTCATCTCGTGAGGTCGTAGCTGTCCGGAGGCATAAGCTACAACTTTGCCTTCCCGCATGAGTACTCCTCCGAGTCCTTGACGAGAAGCGCCACAATAAACCTGGTATTCCTTGTGTATGCCCGCAAAATCAGCATTGGGGCAGAACCAACCGCTTCTTCAATTCCTCGAAAACTGGCTTCACAATCCTCGGTCCAAATGTACTTGGCTTCCTTCTTCAACAGCTCAGTCATGGGCTTGGCAATCTTCGAGAAATTCTCAATGAACCTCCGATAATATCCTGGCGAGTCCGAGAAAACTGCGGATCTCCTTGACTAAGGTGGGCGACTGCCAATCGGTGACTGATTCAACCTTGGCGGGGTCAACTGCTATTCCTTCTCCTGAAATAACATGTCCGAGGAATCCAACTTCCTTCAGCCAAAATTCACATTTATGAACTTGGCATACAACTCGATGTTCTCAAGTTTCTCCGAACTAGACGCAAATGTTCCTTATGCTCTTCCTCGCTCTTGGAGAAAATCAATATGTCATCGATGAACACCACGACAAACTTGTCCAGATATTCCATAAATACCTTGTTCATCAAATTCATGAAGTATGCAGGAGCATTAGTCAATCCAAATGACATGAGGGTATACTCATATAAACCATACCTGGTAGTGAATGCTGTTTTGGGTATATCCTTTTCACGGATCTTCAACTGATGATACCCTGATCGAAGATCGATCTTGGAGAATACCTTGGCTCCTACTAGCTGATCAAACAAGTCATTAATCATCGGCAGAGGGTACTTGTTCTTGATGGTCACTTCGTTCAACGCACGATAATCCACAACCATCCTCAAGGTTCCATCCTTCTTCTCTACCAAAAGAACTGGGGCTCCCCAAGGTGATGAGCTTGGCCGAATGTATCCTTTCTCCAATAACTCATTAATTTGATCCTTGATCTCTTTCAACTCGTTCGGGGGCGATAAGGTCTCTTGGATATTGGGGCTGTGCCGGGCAATAACTCGATCAGAAATTCAATGTCTCTGTCCGGTGGCATTCCTGGTAATTCTTCCGGAAACACATCGGGAAAATCTTGCACTATTGGCACTTCCTCCTGAACAACTCCCGTGAGGGAATGCACCTGATTTTTCATCTGGCTATGCCTGGCTACATACTTGATCCTCTTCGCCCGGTGGTGAGCAGAATAGACTTTGCGGCACAGTCTATGTTTCCTTCAAACTTCGTCAACCAATCCATGCCTAGGATTACATCCAAGGTCTGGGTTTCCAATACTATGAGGTCTGCGGAAATTTATGATTTCGATGTTGAGGGTTGCATGACAGCCTAAACCTGCCATCATTTCTCCTCCTCATGAACCGACGCGAAGGGGCTTCTAAGGGTTTTAGTGGGCAACCCGTATTTTTCCACAACTACCCTTGATATGAATGAATGCGTTGCACCAGAATCAAAGAGTACCAATACTGAACGTGAATTCAATAAAAACTTACCAACCACAGTGTCTGGCTGATCATAGACGTCCTCCACGTCAATGTGGTTCACCTGAGCACGAGGGAAAGGGTTGGGCTTCTTCGCTAAGCCTCCATTGCCGTTTCCGTTCCTCTGCTTGGCCTCCGGGCAGTCGGTGGCATAGTGCCCTGTCTTCTGGCACTTGAAACAAGTGATGTGGCTCAGATCCTTCGGAGCCGGGGCAGGACGATGCTGATTGCCATTACCGTTTCCATTGCCATGGCCATTGCCTGACTTGTTGTCCTGGTTACGGTTGTTCCCATTTCCTCCATGGTTATGTCCTCCATGGTTGTGATGGGTATGCCCTCCTGAGTATGGGGCATAACGGGGCTTCTGCTGAGCTCCTGAGTTGTGCTTCCCCTGGCTGTACTTCCGCTTGCGGCTTTCAATCTGCTGTTGCTTGCCTTCAAGTATGGTGGCCTTGTCTACCAGCTCCTGGTAATTGTTGAAGGTAGCCACTATAAGCTGCATACTCAGCTCGTCGTTGAGTCCCTCGAGAAACTTCTCCTGCTTTGCGGCATCTGTGGCCACATCATCCGGGGCATAACGAGCTAACTAGCTGAACTCATCCACGCATCGCGCCACAAGACGGTTTCCTGGCGTAAGTTGCGGAACTCACGCTTCGCACTCATGGCTCCAGCTGAAACATGAGCGGTGCGGAAGGCTCATTGGAACTGATCCCATGTGATGTTGCCAATGGGATAAGTGGCGGTGTAGTTCTCCCACCAAGAAGCTGCAGGTCCATCAAGTTGATGCGCCGCAAAGCGCACCTTCTCTGCATCGATGCATCCAACAGTGATTAGCTCTCTTCCGACTTTGCGGAGCCAATCATCGGCCACAATCGGCAAGGTCTGCTAGAGAACATGGCGGATTCAGCCTCGTAAATCGAGTCAAGTTGTCAACAGGGGTGGTGGCGGTGGATTGTTGGTGTTGTTGTTCGATTCGGATGAGTATCTCCATGAGGGCATTCTGCTTTGGAGCAGCCTGGGTGAGCTCGCGGAAAACCGTGTCACGCCCTGGAGGCATCCGTGTTTTGGAGTGGATGAGAAAATTAGAATAGAATAATGGTCTAATGAGAAATAACACTACCCATATGAATGCACAATCATAAACACACCAATCATTTATTCATTCCACTCAAGCATGGTTCAATCTCGATTACAAAAGCTCACGACTAATCGAAAATATCGCCTAACTGATCGACGAAAAAGTAAAATAACATGGTGGTCGACTAAAAGTCTTCATCAATAATCCTTGCGCCCCTCCGTGCGATGTCCTCCGTGTGGCGTCCTCTGCTATGGCGCCTCCTCTTGCGGCTTTCTCCAGTGGAACTCCCTTCATAATCCTGATCATTGCTCACGAGGGGTCCGTCATCTCCACTCGGAAAAAGGTCTTCTGCCAAGTCCATCTTTTCCTCTATTGCGGCAAGCTTCATCTTCAGGTCGTCGACTCTCTCCATGAAGTCCGCGACTTCTTCCTCATGGTTGAGGAAGTCTGCGTGTGCCTTCTCCTCCAGTTCCAGTTCACGGAACAATAGTCTCCTGTGTACCTTCGAGTTACGGCGAGTCTGGATCTCCCGTTTCCTGAGGAGACACTCCAAGTCCTGGACATAAGCGAGAATGGAGTCGTCCTCTATGGTACGGATGATATCTCCATTCCTTGCTCTGCGAGAAACCATGGCGAGGTCGATGGATCGAGCTCGCCTGTACTCTTCTCGAGATGTCCAAGGGCACGATAGATCGCCATGTCCTTCCGATGATCCAGTTGAAATCGGTGAACTCAAAGTCAATAGGCTCAGATGTCCTCCGAAGGTTCTCCTGGAATGTGCACCTCAATCTCAGAAGCGGTATCCGTCGGAAGTGCATTGGTTGGCTTCCGGTGATCGAGGGTAGAGCAATCTTCAGCTTCTTCACCATCTGGACCAGCTTCCGCCAAGGGCATCGCCTCATCGGGCTGGCGTAACTCCGTAGCAAAACTGGGGTGAACTCGACGCCATCTAAAATGTTGAAAATCGGAGAGGAGTCGAAATGAACAGGGAGAATTATGGAATGATAAGGATATAAAGTAAATGGTCTCTTCCTATGGCTTTCCGATCCTAGGGGTTACGATCCCACGGTCAGCGTGTGCTCGATACCATCTCTCAGAGCGACCTGGCCCAAAATCGGTCAAATCTACGTATGCATGCCATCCCAAGATCATCTTTGGTACTCACAAGACATCGGTGAAATAATCAAAGTTCAATCACACCTGATTTTATTACACGGTTCTCATATAGAGTCTTTATTACAATAGAATAAATTTGGCCAAAGGCCAACTCATGAGAAATAAACTACTAAAGCTACGGAAGCGTAGAGAAAAGCGAGTCCATCCGACTCAAGGGCAATCGCCAAGCGCGGAGCGTAGCCTCACCCCGATCGAATAAATCTCGCAACATAAGACGTTGCAGCCGTAGGTCAGCTTTTTGAATAAGCTGGCAAGTCATGAAGAGCTTAACAATAATAAAATTACTAACACTATATGCATTTTGGCTGTGGGGCTCTAAGTTTCATCATTTTGTGAAAAGCCAATTTTTCCCTACTACAATGGACTTGCTTGCAAAATACTACAAAATTGTTGGTAGTTATTGAGATGGTTCCACCAACCAATATCTCATTCCCAAATTATTAAGTCATAACCCCTCAAATTAATTTATTAATTTTAGTGTTGAGATTTCCGAATACTTCCAAGTTCCAGAGGCTCAAATTGTCCGTAACCGGGGACACGGCTAATCGATTAGATCTTTAAACTCTGCAGAGGTTTGCGCACTTTACCCGCAAGAATCGTTCCCTCCCTTAATTCTTCGCACTTCATGGTGTTTGAAGACGGGACGAACGAAACAGGGTCTTCCAAAGAGTTCTTCCGCCACCGCCGTACCCATCCAATCCTACCGTTCTTCTACATCTCGTAGTACCGCCCAGCCAGCGTCACTACTAGGGTTGACCCAGCCAGAGCCCATAATGGCTTGCGGCTGCATGTAAGCTTCCGTCAATGGGGCATCCATCCGTCTCTTCGTGGCTGGGTGAAGCTTTCCGCAAGATGTCATGGCTCTTCTCCATGCATCCCGGCCAACCACTGGGTTCTCCAGGGTGCCCGTCAACCGTCCTCCACCCAGTAGTGAATTTCGAAGTCCATCTTGTACTTGAAGTTCATGGGGTTGTCATCATCTTAACTCTCACATCTCCCTTATGAATTTCACTCAACCAAACCCCGTCTACGAGCATAGCAAAATAACTACTTCGTCCCGGGTCATGGTAACAAGGGGATTGGTTCAACCTACCACATGATACTACTCAAGAACATAACTTCAAAATTTCAACTACTGCATGCATGGTGGGGTGATATAATTTCTAATGCACAAAATCATAGGTATTGAAAATAACATGATCAAAACTTGCCTTGCTGATGATCCTCGTAAGCTAAGGACTCGTAGTAGCAAGCTTCGCACTCCGGAAATTCTACCGAGACAAACAATAATTCACAATAAGCATACAACAATGATCACTTTCATAACAACATAGTAATATGAAACACACCAACAAACAAATCCAAAAACCCAAAAGAAACTCAAAGAAAAACCAACTCAAAGTTTTCCTACTTCAAGCAACAACTAAAAATAGTTTTACATAACAAAATTTTTTTCCAACATAACCTAAGCATGAGTTTATGTTAACTTAACAGAAAATAATGCATTAAGCAATTAGGAGCAAAAAGAATCAATTTAAAAGCTATAGTAAAACTCCTATTATGCCTAATTCAAATTCTATTAAGAAAAATAAAATAAAAGTTTTGTTTATTATAAATAAAAGTTCATCCTCTGAGGTGACAGAAACTATCCTAGAATAATCAATCACATGTGAAAAATAAATTTGTTTGCTAATTATAATAATAGGAAAACAGAGCTAGTTAATTAATTAGGATTAACAAGATTCTGCTTAAAACTATTTTTTTATTAATCCTAAAATACCCAAAATAATTCCTATGGTTAGGTAATGTCAAAACAAAGTTGGGACAAAAGAATCATATAAAATAATTTTCCTAACTCATTTTATGGCAGATTTACTATTCTGACTAAATCTAAAATAAAGCAATTTAAAAATAATTTTAACATAGCTAATAATATTTTCTACAGAAACTATAGAAAATTTGCAAACCAAAAAAAAAATTCACTTAAAAATATTAGGTAGAATAAAAGTTATGAATTTTTCAAATCAGAACTATTCATTAAAGCAGAAAAATGAATATAAAGAAAAACGATTAAATGGGCCTAACTAGCGCACTGCGCGTAATATAACTAAAACGGGCCCTAGGGTTTAAACGAAACGGGCCGGGCTAAATAAAAAAACCTACTTAAAATAAACCGTAAACGAACCGGGGCGAACCGGTTTTATTAAAGAACTTATTTCTTCTTGGGTTCTAATCCTAGCCGCATACATGAGATCGGACGGCGGGGAGGAGCTCCGGCGGCTTACCGGTGGTCGGCGGCGGCAGAGGCTCGGGCGGCGAGTGTGTTGGCGTCGCCGGTGGTCGGGGAGGTCGGCGGAGGGCTCCGGCGGGTGCGGGGCGACGAGGGGGGTGGTCTGGTGGAGTGGGTGGAGCTCGGGGAGGGCTAGGGCGACGGTGGCGAGGCAAAAGGCGGCGGCGGCGTTCGGCAAGTCCGGCGAGGGCGTGAGGAGGAGGAGGGTTCAGCGAGTGGGCAAGGGGGGAATGGGGTGCGGGAGGGGTACTTATAGGGGGAGACGGCTTGGCGAGGGGGTGAATCGGGGACGAGATCAAATCTCGGATCCTTCGATCCGGCGGGCGGCGCGGGCGAGGTGGCGGGCGGGGTTGAAGGAGGTGGGGCCCCCTGGAGAGAGAGAGAGGGGTGCGGCGCGGTCGGGCGACCGTCCAAGCGATTCGGGCGCTGGGAGGTGGTGGCCGTGGCTGGCTCACTGGGCCGCCTCGGTGGCGCTGGTGGGCCGGCTCGGTGGGTCGCTGGGCTGTTGGCTGGGCAGTTGGCTGGCGGCGCCAGGATTTTTCTAATTTTATTTTTTTAAAATAAAAACAGAGTTATAAAATATAAAATATACATATTTTATATAGGACATATATATATCAAAATGATCAGGGAAATATTCCCTATCATTTGAACATTTTTCCAGGGGCAAAATCCAAAGTTTATAAAAAATCATTTTTTCCAAATTCAAATAAAACTCAAATTTGAATTCAAAACTTTTGGCATTGTTTCCTCTGATATTTTTGGAGTGTCATGTTTGCTCCTCTCATACTTTTGCTCAAGTATTTATCAGGCATAGTTTTTGAAATGATTCCCACTTGCCAAAGTTTGAATTCACATTCAAAAACTCAAAATCTTCTGAAACTCCAAATGGCACCCAAATTCAAACAGAATGCATAGATGCTTAGCTATAATTGTAAAACATTCCAAATAGGAAATTTGGGATGTTACAGACCCCGGGGCCATAATTTTCACTAGAGGCTTGTCTCAAGAAAATAGCATACGGTGGGTAGACAAATTACTGTTGGGCAACGATGTCGCTTGAAGCTACGTCAGTATTTCCCCAAAGAGGAAGCGATGATGCAGCACAACGGCGGTAGGTATTTCCCTCAGATAAGAAACCAAGGTTATCCAACCAGTAGGAGAACCAAGAAACACAACGTAAACACCCCGTGCACACATATAACAAATCCTCGCAACCCGACGTGTTAAAGGGGTTGTCAATCCCTTTCAGGGTACGGCGCCTCAAGTGGCAGACGGACGTGAGATAAATTTGTAGTAAATTGATAGATCGAATGCTAAATAAAATAAATAAAGAAAAATTGCAGCAAGGTATTTTTGTATTATTGGTTTAATAGATCTGAAAATAATTGCAAGGAAAAAGTAGATCGCAAAGGCAAATATATGAGAAAGAAGACCGGGGGCCGTAGGTTTCACTAGTGGCTTTCTCGAGAAAAATAGCAAATGATGGGTAAACAAATTACTGTTGGCAAATTGATAGGACTTCAAATAATTATGACGATATCTAGGTAATGATCATTATATAGGCATGCACGTCCAAGATTAGTAGACCGACTCCTGCCTGCATCTACTACTATTACTCCACACATCGACCGCTATCCAGCATGCATCTAGTGTATTAAGTTCATGGAGAAATGGAGTAATGCAATAAGAACGATGACATGATGTAGACAAGATCTATCTATGTAGAGATAGACCCCATCATTTTATCCTTAGTAGCAACAATACATACGTGTCGTTTCCCTTTCTGTCACTTGGATCAAGCACCGTAAGATCGAACCCACTACAAAGCATCTTTTCCCATTGCAAGATAAGTAGATCAAGTTGGCCAAACAAAACCCAAATATCGGAGAAGAAATACGAGGCTATAAGCAATCATGCATATAAGAGATCAAAGAAACTCAAATAACTTTCATGGATATAAAAAGATATAACTGATCATAAACTCAAAGTTCATCAGATCCCAACAAACATACCGCAAAAAGAGTTACATCATATGGATCTCCAAGAGACCATTGTATTGAGAATCCAGCCAGAGAGATAAAGCCATCTAGCTACTAACTACCGACCCGGAGGAATATAAAGAACTACTCATGCATCATCGGAGAGGCACCAATGGAGGTGGTGAACCCCATCCGAGATGGTGTCTAGATTGGATCTGGTGGTTCTGGACTCTGCGGCGGCTGGATGAATATTTCGTCGTTGTTCCTAGGGTTTCTGGAATATTGGGGTATTTATAGAGCAAAGATGCGGTCCGGGGGGCACCCAAGGTGGGCACAACCCACCAGGGCGCGTCTGGGCCTCCTGGCACGCCCTGGTGGCTTGTGCCTCCCTCGGGGCACCCCCAAGGCGCAGCCAGGGCCCGTTGTGTTCCTTCTGGCCCATAAAAATTCTCGGTAAAGTTTCAGGGCATTTGGACTCCATCTGGTATTGACGTTCTGCGATGTTAAAAACATGGGAAAAACAACTGGCACTTGGCACTATGTCAATAGGTTAGTACCAAAAAATGATATAAAATGACTATAAATGATTGTAGAACATCCAAGATTGATAATATAACAGCATGGAGCAATAAAAAATTATAGATACATTAGAGACGTATCAGCATCCCCAAGCTTAACTCCTACTCGTCCTCGAGTAGGTAAGTGATAAAAACATAATTTTTGATGTGGAATGCTGCCTAACATGTCATATCATATTTCTTTTCTTTATTGCATGGACATTTGGACTTTTAGTTGTTCAATGCAATAGTCTAGTTTTGACATAATAATTTTGATACTCAAGCATATCAACAAGCAACCATGTCATTCAAAATATCAACGCTAAAATAAGTTATCCCTAGCCTATCATGCTCAAACATTGATCCATTCATGAAACACACTCGAATATTAGCTACACCCAATACTTAAGTACGATCATATTGCCTCCTAGTTGGTGATTTTATAAAAGAAGATGGAGACTCAAAATAAAAATTGCATAAAGTAAAAGAAAGGCCCTTCGCAGAGGGAAGTAGGGATTCGTAGAGGTGCCAGAGCTCAAAGCGAAAAACTTAGAGATAAAAACATTTTGGGAGGTGTATCCACCCCACCAACGAAAACAACTTAGAGTTCCGAACACTTTCCATGCTAGATTTATTATAGGCGGTTCCCAAACAGAAAATAAAGTTTATTCCTTTTCCACCATACTTTCACTTTCCATGGCTAGCCGTATCCATGGTTGCCCTCCATACCAACACTTTCCAAGGAATTTATTATTTTACAACATAAAGTAAATTCAATTTTTTTTGCATTTCGGGACTGGGCATTCCTAATACCTTTGCCTTACTCTCGTGCAATGACAAGTGAATAAGAACTCATCATGAGAATAACACATCTAGCATGGAAAATATTAGCCACCCTTCACCGCTCTGCGAGCGAAACAAACACACAAAAGAGAAGTTTAGTTTGGAAATTAGAAATGGCACATACAAATTTGCTTAGAACGGCAAAAGAATACCGCATATAGGTAGATATAGTGGACTCATGTGGCAAAACGGATTCAAGGATTTTGGATGCACAAGTAGAGATCATACTTAGTGCAAAATTAAAGCTAGCAAAAGATTGAGAAGCGACCAACCAAGAAACAGATAATCTCATAAGCAAACATTAAGCATAAATAACACCGAATAATGCACCACAAGTAGGATATAATTTCATTGCATGACTATTGACTTTCGTACTTGCATAGGGAATCACAAACCTTAACACCAATATCCTTACTAAAGCATAATTACTCACCAACATAACTCACATATCACATCACATATCTCAAAAGTATTACTAAGAATCAAGTTTATTTTGTCCAATGATCTTCATGAAAGTTTTTATTATATCCTTCTTGGATATCTATCACTTTGGGACTAATTTTCATGTGTTGCTTTTGACAAGCTCAAACAAATATAAGTGAAGATCATGAACATAATTTTTTTCTTTCTCTCAAATTAATTTAAGTGAAGCAAGAGAGAATTTATTGAAAATTTTACTAACACTCAAATAAATCGAAGTGAAGCAAGATAACATTTCTTCAAAAATACTAAGCACACGGTGCTCAAAAAGATATAAGTGAAGCACTAGAGCAAATCCATTGCTCATAAAAATTTAAGTGAAGCATAGAGAGAAATTCTAACAAGTCATGACATAATTTTGGCTCTCCCAAATAGGTGTGTCCAGCAAGGATTGATGACTTGAAACAGAAAATAAAACAAGCAAAGACTCATATCATACAAGACGTTCCAAGAAAAACACATATCATGTGACGAATAAAAATATAGTTTCGAGTAAAATACCAATGGTTGTTAGAAGAAAGGGGGGATGCCACTCGGGGGCATCCCCAAGCTTAGTTGGTTGCTCATTTTTGGATAATAGCTTGAGATGTCGGGGCATGCCCAAGCTTAGGCTCTTCTATCCTTCCTTCATTCATCATAAGATAACCCAAAACTTGAAAACTTCAATCACACAAAACACAACAAAACCTTCGTGAGATCCGTTAGTGTAAGAAAGAAAACCACTACTATTAGTATTGTATTAAACCAATTCATATTTGTTTTTTTTATTATATCTACCGTATTCCAACTTTTATATGGCAAAAACTCATCAAATAAAACCATAGAGCCATCAAAATAAGCACACAGCACAAAGAAAACAGAACCTGTCCAAACAGAAGAGTCTGAAGCAATCGGACTTAGACGAAAACTTCTGGAACTCCAATTTTCTGAAAAAATAGGATGACCTGAGTAATTTGTGTATTAATCTTCTGCAAAAAGAATCAGGGCAAAAGCACTTTCTTATAAAAAATGAGAATTATTTTCATGAGCGCAAAGTTTCTGTCTTTTTCAACAAGATCAAACAACTATCACCCAAGAAGATCCTATCGGTTCTACTTGGCACAAACAATGATTAAAACACAAAAAACACAATCATAACAGTAGCATAATTGTGTTATTAAGAACAGAAAGCAAAAAGCAAAAATAAAATTTATTCATTGGGTTGCCTCCCAACAAGCGCTATAGTTTTACGCCCTTAGCTAGGCATAAAGCAAGGATCTAAGTTTTGTCATCTTTGGTTCGAGATCCATAAGATGTCCTCATGATTGATTCATAAGGTGGTTTAATTCTAGTTCTAGGAAAGTGTTCCATACCCTTCCGCAAAGGAAATTGGAACTTAATATTGCCTTCTTTCATATAAATCACGACACCGATAGTGCGTAAAAATGGTCTACCAAGAATAATTGGACAAGACGGATTGCAATCAATATCAAGAACAATAAAATATATGGGCACATAATTCCTATTTGCAAGAATAAGAACATCATTAGTTCTTCCCATAGGCTTTTTAATAGTAGAATCCGCCAAGTGCAAATTTAAAGAACAATCTTCAAGGTTAGTAAGACCAAGCACATCACATAAAGATTTCGAAATTGTAGAAACACTAGCACCCAAGTCACACAAAGCAAAACACTCATAATTTTTAATCTTGACTTTGATAGTAGGTTCCCATTCATCATGCAATTTTCTAGGAATTGAAACTTCTGATTCAAATTTTTCTTCAAGAGCTTTCATCATAGCATCAACAATATGTTTAGTAAAAGACTTATTTTGTTCATAAGCATGGGGTGAATTTATCATGGATTGCAACAAAGAAATACAATCAATCAAATAACAACTATCATAATTAAAGTCTTTGTAATCACAAAAAGAGTGGGCACATCACTAGTTAAAGTTTTCACCTCTCCAAACCGACTTTCATCAATTTTCTCAACAAGATTTTCACCCTCCGAAATATTGGGACGCCTTCTACCTAAAGTTGACTCTTATCCAATCCCTTTTTCATCAATATTAACTTTACTAAAAAAGGAATCAATAGAAGAAACACCAATTATTTTAAGATCTTCATCACTTTTGCGAAAGAAATCACTAGAAAACACTTTTTTCTAAAAATTCTCTTTTAGCTCTAAGCATAGCGGTTCTTTTCTTACCTTCATCCATAGAGACATAAAGAGATTTAATTGATTCATCTACTTTAGGCACAAAAATTTCCATCTTGAGATTTTCCACATCATGAGCTATTCTATCAACACTTCTAGACAAATCATCAATCTTACTCAACTTTTATTCTATGAAAGTGTTGAAAACTTTTTGTGTGTTGATAAATTATCTAATATTATTCTCAAGATCAGAGGTGTTCCTATTATTATTATAAGATTGATTTCCATAGGAATTACCATAATTATTAGATGAATTACTAGGAAAATGCCTAGGATTAAAATTACCTCTATAAGCATTGTTATTGAAATTATTTCGAGAGATAAAATTCACATCTATGGCAGCACTTTTTTTCTCAATCAAGGTAGACAAAGGCATATCATTAAAATTAATAGGAGCACTTTTACTAGCAACCAATTTCATAAGAGCATCAACTTTTTCACTTAAAGAAGAAATTTCTTCAACCGAATTAACCTTTTTACTAGTAGGAGCCCTTTCAGTATGCCATTGTGAATAATTTGCCATAATATCATCAAACAATTTGGTGGCTACACCCGAAGTAATTTCCATAAAATTCCCACCCGCGGCGGAATCTACAAGATTACGAGAAGCAAAATTCAACCCCGCATAAATTTTTGTGTGATCATCCAAAGATTTAACCCATGAGTTGGGCAATCCCTTAGCATCATTTTCATCCTTTCCCAAGATTGTGCAACATGCTCATGTTCAGGTAGCTTGAAATTCATGATCTGGGTTATAAGGGAAATAATTTTTGCGGGGGGAAAATACTTAGTGATAGAAGCAACTTTGCACTTATTCCAAGAATTGATACTATTACGAGGCAAAGAAGAGAACCAAATTTTTGCAGAATCACGCAAAGAAAACAGAAATAATTTCAACTTCACGACATCATTGTCCACATCCTTTTCTTTTGCATATCGCATAATTCCACGAAGGTATTAAGATGGGACGCGACATCCTCATTAGGAGTACCGAAAAATTGATCTTTCATAACAAGATTCAATAAAGTAGTATTGATATCACAAGACTCCGCACAAACGGCGGGTAAACAAATTACTCTTGGGCAATTGATAGAACTTCAAATAATTATGACGATATCCAAGCAATGATCATTATATAGGCATCACGTCCAAGATTAATAGACCGACTCCTGCCTGCATCTACTACTATTACTCCACACATCGACCGCTATCCAGCATGCATCTAGTGTATTAAGTTCATGGAGAAACGGAGTAATGCAATAAGAACGATGACATGATGTAGACAAGATCTATCTATGTAGAGATAGACCCCATCGTTTTATCCTGAGTAGCAACGATACATACGTGTCATTTCCCTTTCTGTCACTGGGATCAAGCACCGTAAGATCGAACCCACTACAAAGCACCTCTTCCCATTGCAAGATAAATAGATCAAGTTGGCCAAACAAAACCCAAATATCGGAGAAGAAATACGAGGCTATAAGCAATCATGCATATAAGAGATCAAAGAAAATCAAATAACTTTCATGGATACAAAAAGATATAACTGATCATAAACTCAAAGTTTATCAGATCCCAACAAACACATCGCAAAAAGAGTTACATCATATGGATCTCCAAGAGACCATTGTATTGAGAATCCAGCGAGTGAGAGAAAGCCAACTAGCTACTAACTACAGACCCGAAGGTCTACAAAGAACTACTCACGCATCATCGAAGAGGCACCAATGGAGGTGGTGAACCCCATTCGAGATGGTGTCTAGATTGGATCTGGTGGTTCTGGACTATGCGGCGGCTGGATGAATATTTCGTCGATGTTCCTAGGGTTTCTTGAATGTTGGGGTATTTATAGAACAAAGAGGCGGTCCGGGGGGCACCCGAGGTGGGCACAATCCACCATGGCGCTCCTGGGCCTCCTGGCGCGCCCTGGTGGGTTGTGCCTCCCTTGGGGCACCCCCAGGCGCAGCCAGGACCCATTGTGTTCTTTCTGGCCCACAAAAATTCTCCGTAAAGCTTCGGGGTATTTGGACTCCGTTTGATATTGATTTTCTGCAATGTAAAAACCATGGAAAAAACAGCAACTGGCACTTGGCACTATGTCAATAGGTTGGTACCAAAAAATGATGACTATAAATGATTGTAAAACATCCAAGATTGATAATATAACAACATGGAACAATCAAAAATTATAGATACGTTGGAGACGTATTAGGCAATTGATAGAAAAACAAATAATCATGACGATATCCAAGGTAATGATCGTATATAGGCATCACGCCCGAGACAAGTAGAACGACTCCCGTCTGTATCTACTACTATTACTTCTGTAGCGACCAGACCCAAATGGATCAAGTCTCTGTGCTCAGTGTCATCCCTGGATCAGTAATGCTGACACCACACAAGATGCTTGAAGGATTTATAGCGAGTAGCAATCACACACTTATTACATCGTTGTCCACAAGGAACTGAATACAATAATATGGCTTAAGGCCATCTAATAATAACAGCGGAAGGCTTGGAAGATAAGCGAGTCCATCAACTCCAACGGCATCACCGAGTATAGAACCACGACCTAACACCTTACTCGTCGTCGAAAATTCTGCAACGTGAAAAGTTGCAGCCAAAACGGTCAAGACATGGAATATGCCGCAATGTAACACATAAGAGCAATGAATGAATAAGCCTATACTACATGCATATATGGCTGGTGGTAAGGCTCTCTGTTACATTTGCATAAAGCTGATTTTTCCCTACATCAAAGGAATAATTTTATTTAACTATCATGGTGGTTGTTAAACATTGAGAATGGTTGACAACATCCTCAATCCCAATTAAAAAGTACTCATCGAACCCAATAACTTTTATTAGAAGTAACATGTTGAGATTCACATGATATTCAATTACAGGATACTCAAATTGTCCATAACCGGGACACGGCTAATCATGATTAGTTTATACACTCTGCAGAGGTTTGCGACTTTTCCCCACAAGACTCGATCGCCTCCGCTTGGTTCTCGCACTACATGGTGTTTGAGAAACGGATGACCGAGACACAGTCTTTCGAAGCGCTAGCACCTTACATGTGGGTAGACCGTACCAACCTACATCCCCTACACCAGCTAGCCTACCCGTAAGAGTTCGTGACGACTTAGTCAACTACGCCAGAGCCCATAATTGGCTTGTGGCTGCACACGGAAGTTTCAGTTTGAATAATCTTATGATCCCTTAGAGCCTCGGTGGCGGTCCCAAGAAATACAGCAAGTCTCGATGGAAACCAGTGCCTCAATCCACCCAGATGTGTGTTTAGGTTGCCACCTTAGATAAACCATTAATTAACAATCTCACATCTGTCATGGATATTCACTCACCCAATCCACGTCTACTAGCATAGCATGGCATGAACAAGCAAACGAGAAGTAACTCCCAAGGTTTCATAAGTAAAACAGTAATAGGTACTACCTCAATCTACTTCCCAAACCCACAATTTAATTAGATCCTAACCATGCAAGTGTTTGAGGATAGATCTAATGCATAAAACTGGGTATGAGAAGAGTATGATCAAAGTGTTACTTGCCTTGTCGATGATCCGCGAGTCCTAGAGATTCAAGTAACAAGCGGCGACTCGGGTGATCTAACGCAGACAAACAACAAGCATACAATAAGTATTCATCTAATGCACGGGGAAATCTCGAATAAAAGATCTAACCAGAGAGTTCAAATTAAGAACCCTGGTTGCAAAAGAATCGAATCAAAATAAACTCCGAAAGTCGAAACTCGAGAGAGAACGACTCGGTTTAGCGATCTGAAATTAGGTCAAAATTTCACAGTGGCAAAACTCTGTGAAAGTAGGGTAGTCGAACGGCGGTTTCATTCTGAAACTCCAGCGCTTGAATCACCCGATTCCGATAAACGAGCGAGAAATAAAACAGTTTTGAAAATCGGATCTGAAATCAAATCAGAAAAATAACGGATTAAATCCGATTAAAAAGAAAACGACGAACGGGTTAAATAGCGAAAGTTCGTTAACAGAACAAATCTAACGAACGCGTTCACTGAAACGAACGGTTCGGTGAACGTTCGTTAATTAAGAAAACCGAAAAAAATAAAACCAATCTAGGTTTTTTTTAAAAAAACCGAACATTTTTTTTAAAATAAACCGGATCGGTTCGAGGGGAAAAACCGAATCGGCGTGGGGCGGCGGTGGCTACCTCCGGCGATCGCCGCGCGGGCTCTCCGGGGTCCGTGGGCTCGGGCGAGGGGCGGCGAGGTTCGGCGTCGGCGGGCGCCCGGCGGCGGGCGGGCGGCGTCCACGGCGGCGGCGGCTTCGGGCGAGGTGCGGGTGGCGGGCGGCTCCGCGGGTTGGGGTGAGAGAGAGGGGGTGTCCGGTTATAAAGGGAGGGGACGGTCGGCTTGGGGGGGGCAGGCGCCGGGTCCCGGGACTCAGGCGTGAGGCGCCGTCTTGGTGTGGGGCTCTCCGCTCGAGGCGTGACATGTGAGGAGGAGGGAGAGGAGGTGGGCTGGGGGGCCTGGGGCTGGCTGGCTTGGGCAGCTGGGCCTCGGTCCAGAAGCGAATATTTTTTAAATAAAATTAACCAAAACGAATTAAAAAAATACCAAACGAACTCGGATTTAAATAAAACAAATTTTCCCGACTCCTAAAATGAGTCGAACAAAATGAACTTTAAAACAGCAAACATGCATAAATTTTTAAAATGCTCATTTTGCCTAAGCAAAATAAATCTTCCAAAACCAAATTTGGTTTATTTATAATATCTTCATTTTTCCTAATTGTTTGGGAAAGTCATATTATTCCTCTCAAATATTTTTATAGGAAAAATTTTATGAAGATAATTTAAATAATCCAATGATCCTATTTTCAAAATTTGAGAATCCCAAATATGAAAATTATGAAACTTCCAACTCTCTCGAGGGTCCTTGAGTTTATGTGAAATTTCTAGGATCGGAAAAATGCGAGAAAATATGATATGCATGATGACCTAATGTATAACATTCCAAATTGAAAATTTGGGATGTTACAAACCTACCCCCTTAAGATGAATCTCGCCCTCGAGATTCGGGTTGGCTAGAAAATAGGTGAGGTGGTCTTTAAGCAAAACTTCCTCTCTTTCCCAGGTGGCTTCATCCTCAGTGTGGTGGCTCCACTGAACTTTGCAAAACTTGATAACCTTGCTGCGGGTAACTCTGCTGGCATAATCGAGAATCTTAACTGGTTTTTCCTCATATGTCAAGTCATCCTTCAATGAATTGCTTCGGTGTACTTGTGTCTCTTAACGGTACCTCTGCTATCTCGGGTGACATTTCTTCAATCGAGAAACATGGAATACATCATGAACTCTGACAGTCCTTCCGCAATTCCAACTTATACATAACTTCTCCCATGCGTTGCAAAATCTTATATGGTCCAACGAAGCGGGTGCTAACTTTCCTTTAACTCCAAAACGCTTAACTCCTCGTAGCGGGATACTCGAGGTATACTCTGTCTCCAACTTCATACTCAATCGCTGCGCTTTGAATCGGCATAGCTCTTACATGCGGACTGGGCTACCTTGAGCTGTCTCGAATCAACTTAACTTTCATTTCGGACTCCTTAATCAAATCTGGTCCAAACAACCGGCGATCTCGGTTTAGTCCCATGACAATGGTGTCCTGCACCTTCTTCCATACAAAGCCTCGAAAGGTGCCATCTTTAAGCTGGTTTGGTAACTGTTATTGTAGGAAAATTCTGCATACGGCAAATTTTCGTCCCAACTAGATCCATAATCTAGTGCACAAGCTCTCAGCATGTCCTCCAAAATCTGATTGACTCTCTCGGTCTGTCCATCGGTGCGTGGGTGGAAAGCTGTATCAATTCAATCGGGTTCCCAATGTTTCGTGTAACTGGTTCCAAAATTTCAAGTAAATTGGGTTCCTCATGCGATACAATGCTCCTCGGAACTCCATGTAAACACACAATTCTGGTCATGTATATCTTTGCCAACTTAGCACTGCTATAGGTAGTCTTGATTGGAATGAAATGAGCTACCTTGGTCAAACGGTCGACTATGACCCAAATCGAGTCATATCTGAGCGGGTCTTTGGCAAACCTGTGATGAAATCCATGCCTAATTTATCCCACTTCCATTCGGTATCGGCAATGGTTGTAACAATCCGCTGGCTTCGATGTTACGCCTTTACTTTCGACATACGCCGCAAACTGCTACATACTCGCAATATCCTTCTTCATTCCGGTCCACCGAAAATATTCTTCAAATCCAAATACATCTTGGTATTTCTGGGTGAATCGAATAGGGTGAATCATGGGCTTCTTGCAAAATCAACTTCGATCTACGGGTCATTGGGCACATAAACACAGTCTTCAAACCATAGGGTATCGTGCTCATCCTCACGAAATCCTTTAGCTTTTCCTTTGCTCATTTTCTCCTTTATAGAGGCAACTTCCTTATCTGCCTTTTGGGCTTTCTCGATTTTGTCCATCGATGTCATTGAATCTCCAATGCTGCTACATAGCCTCTCGGAACTATTTCCAAACATAGCTCTCGAAGGTCCTCGGCTAACTCATTGGGTATTTCTCCCATCATTAGGGTATTGACGTGGCTCTTACGGCTCAATGCGTGCCGCTACGACATTAGCCTTTCCGGGGTGATAATGCAATCTCATATCATAATCCTTGATTAGCTCTAACCATCCCCTCTGTCTGAGATTCAACTCCTTCTGTGTGAAGATGTACTTCAAACTCTTGTGATCCGTATATACTTCACAATGGTTTCCAATGAGAAAATGTCTCCACGTCTTCAAGGCATGCACAACGGCTGCTAACTCCAAATCATGAGTGGCATAATTCAACTCATGGGGCTTAAGTTGTCGTGAAGCATACTGAAACAACTCTTCCTTCTTGCATAAGCACTGCTCCAAGTCCTCGGCGTGAAGCGCCGCAATACACCTCATAATCCTTAGTTTGATCCGCAATATCAAAACTGGTGTGGTAACCAATCTTTTCTTCAACTCCGAAAACTTGCCTCACAGTCCTCAGTCCATATGAATTTGTTTTCCTTCTTCAACAATTCTGTCATAGGCTTTGCAATCCTTGAGAAATTCTCAATGAATCTTGGTAGTATCCTGCGAGTCCAAGGAAACTCGAATCTCTCCAACTGTCGTTGGTGCTTCCCACTTGGTTACGGTCTCAACTTTTGTGGGGTCAACTGCTATTCCTTCTCCGGATATAACATGTCCGAGAAATCCAACTTCCTTTAGCCAAAACTCACATTTGCTGAACTTGGCATACAACCGGTGTTCCTCGTTTCCAAAACCAATCTCAAATGTTCCTTGTGTTCCTCTTCATTCTTGAGAACATCAAAATGTCATCAATGAACACCACGACGAACTTGTCCAAAACTCCATAAACACTTTGTTCATCGGTTCATAAAATAGGCTGGTGCGTTAGTCAGTCCAAATGACATAACGGTATACTCATACAGTCCATATCTCGTGGTAAATGCTGTCTTGGGTATATCTTGCTCCCGAATCTTCAACTGATGGTACCCTGATCGCAAGTCGATCTTAGAAAACACTTTGGCTCCTTGCAAGCGATCAAACAGATCATTTATCATAGGTAGTGGGTACTTGTTCTTGATTGTTACTTCATTCAATCCACGGTAATCAACAACCATTCTCAAAGATCCATCCTTCTTCTCCACTAACAAAACGGGTGATCCCCAAGGTGAAGAACTTGGGCGAATAAAACCTTTATCCAATAGTTCCTTAATCTGCTTCTTGATTTCCGCCAAATCCTTTGCGGGCATCCCTGACGGCCGCTTCGATATCGGGCCTGTTCTCGGCAACAGCTTGATCAAAAACTCGATGTCTCTATCCGCGGCATTCACGGCAATTCTTAGGAAATACATCGGGATAATCCTTTACCACTGGTACTTCTTCTGTACCACTCTCGATAAGCAATTAACTTGTGCTCTCCTCGGCTCGTGCCGTGATACATACTTAATCCTCCTTCCTTCGGTGTGGTGAGCAAAATTGACCTTGTGGTACAATCTATGTTTCCTCCATACTTTGATAACCAATCCATACCTAATATCACATCCAATCCTTGGGATTCCGAACTATTAGGTGCGAGGGAAAACATAGTGTCCAATCCTTAATGGCGATCGATCACACCATTTACTAGCCATGTACTGCTCCGGGTGAGGTTACTAGCATGGGTGACCTAAGGGCTTGGGTTGGTAACTTGTACTTATCCACAAATCCCTTGATATGTATGAATGCGATGCACCAGTATCAAAAGAACAACTGCGATAAATGACTTAACCAAAAACTTACCGATTCTTGCATCGGGCTGATCTTCAACCTCCTCCACATCAATGTGGTTCACTTGTCCCCTGTTGAAAGGGTTGGGCTTCTTTCGAGCTTCCATTGCCATTTCCATTCGGCCTTCGGATAGTCATTTGCATAATGCCCATCTTGCGGCACTTAAAGCAAGTAATGTGACTCAGGTCTACCTTGGATGGTGTAGACGGGTTGGTGCGGTTCGTCCGTTGCTTCCTCCATTCCGTTCCCATTCTTGGTGCCATTATGGTTATCTGAATTACCTCCTCCATGGGTATGCTGAAACTGAATTCTGATTTAGGGGTATAACGAGGCTTCTGCTGGGATCGAGTTATACTTCCTTGTCCATACTTCCGCAGTTCTCAATTTGTGCTGCTTCCTTCAATCATGAGAGCTCGGTCTACTAACTCCGGTAGTTGTTGAAACTTGCTACCATCAACGGCATGGTGAACTCATCATTCAGTCCTTCTAGAAACTTCTCTGTTTAGCTGCATCGTAGTAGCGTCATCCGGGGCATAACGTGCTAATTTGCTAAAGTCATCCACGTCTCGCCAACAGTCCTTCCTCCTTGGCGTAAGTTGCGAAACTCACGCTTCTTCATGGCCATGGCTCCTGCTGAAACATGGGCTGTGCGAAAGCTTGTCAAACTGGTCCCATGTGGCGGTGTCTCACGGGTAAGTGGTGTGAAATTCTCCCACCATGTCAGCTGCAGGTCCTTCAAGCTGATGTGCTGCAAACTTCACTCTTTCACCATCTGTGCATCCCTGCGGTGGTCAGCTCCTTCCTATCTTGCGGAGCAGGTCATCTGCTACAATCGGCTCGGTGCTCTTGGAATACACCGCGGGTTCAGTCTAAGGAAGCGAGTCGGATGATCCGCAGTGGTGGTGGTGGCGGTGGGTTGTTGTTGTTGTTGTTGTTGTTACGCACCAATGTTTGAATCGGGGTATTCTCTGCTGGATCAATTGGGTGATCTCTGGCGGGAAAACGAATCCGGGTCGCGTCTCGGAGGCATCTGAAGGGTTTAGAAAGAAGAGAAATGTAGAATAGAATGAGGTCTAAGGAATCACTACCCAAATGCACATGAGCAAATGCACACAAAATCACTTCATTCAATCAAACAAGGGCTTACAACGATCTAACTATCGCAAAAGTGCGTGTACTATAATGTTACATGGAGGGAATACTACTAATATGTGGGGGACTTCTACTAATTTGAACCGGTGGAAGACTCCATGATGTCTGCTCCACCGTCTTCAAAGTCGGGTTCACTTGGATCCGAATCGTGTCGTCGATGTTGATGTAGTCGATTGGGTATTCGACGTCTTGGTCTTCATTCTGGCGCCAACTTCTTCTTGAGCTCTTGATCTCGTATTTAAGATCGTTATTGTGTCTTGCCGAGCTACGATCTCGTCCATGTAGTCCTTGCGTGTAGTCTTTAGTTCTTCTTCCAATTCGATGATCCTTCCTTTGTCTTTCGCAACTCCAACATGTCATTGCACATTTGGTTTTCTGGCGTCGAATGTGCTGGTTTAACTCTGGATGAAAGCTGCAATGGACCTATCCTTCTTGGTGTTGACGACGTCCCAGTTGTCATCTCGGCGTCCGCAAATCTGGTAGATGGTGTCCTTGAGGTCTTCTTGATAAACTTCTCCAATGCGTCCCATGGTGATGTGAGCTGCCATGCTCTTTCCCAGACTCCAATGTTGGGGTATTTATAGAACAAAGAGGCGGTCCGGGGGGCACCCGAGGTGGGAACAATCCACCATGGCGCTCCTGGGCCTCCTGGCGCGCCCTGGTGGGTTGTGCCTCCCTTGGGGCACCCCCAGGCGCAGCCAGGGCCCATTGTGTTCTTTCTGGCCCACAAAAATTCTCCGTAAAGTTTCGGGGTATTTGGACTCCGTTTGATATTGATTTTCTGCAATGTAAAAACCATGGAAAAAACAGCAACTGGCACTTGGCACTATGTCAATAGGTTGGTACCAAAAAATGATGACTATAAATGATTGTAAAACATCCAAGATTGATAATATAACAACATGGAACAATCAAAAATTATAGATACGTTGGAGACGTATTAGGCAATTGATAGAAAAACAAATAATCATGACGATATCCAAGGTAATGATCATATATAGGCATCACGCCTGAGACAAGTAGAACGACTCACATGCGTATCTACTACTATTACTCAGAGCGACAGGACCCAAATGGATCAAGTCTCGTGCTCGGTGTCATCCACGGATCGAGAATCTTGACACCACACAAGTACTTTGAAGGATTTATAGCGAGTAGCAATCACACACTTATTACATCGTTGTCCACAAGGGAACTGAATACAATAATATGGCTTAAGGCCATCTAATAATAACAATGAAGGCTTGGAAGATAAGCGAGTCCATCAACTCCAACGGCATCATCGAGTATAGAACCACGACCTAACACCTTACTGTCGTTCGAAAAGTCGCAACGTGAAAAGTTGCAGCCAAAACGGGTCAAGACATGGAATATCTTGGCAATGTAACACATAAGAGCAATGAATGAATAAGCCTATACTACATGCATATATGGCTGGTGGTAAGGCTCTCTGTTACATTTGCATAAAGCTGATTTTTCCCTACATCAAAGGAATAATTTTATTTAACTATCATGGTGGTTGTTAAACATTGAGAATGGTTGTGACATCCTCAATCCCAATTAAAAAGTACTCATCGAACCCAATAACTTTTATTAGAAGTAACATGTTGAGATTCACATGATATTCAATTACAGGATACTCAAATTGTCCATAACCGGGACACGGCTAATCATGATTAGTTTATACACTCTGCAGAGGTTTATGACTTTTCCCCACAAGACTCGATCGCCTCCGCTTGGTTCTCGTGACTACATGGTGTTTGAGAAACGGATGACCGAGACATAGTCTTTCGAAGCGCTAGCACCTTACATGTGGGTAGACCGTACCAACCTATATCCCCTACATCAGCTAGCCTACCCGTAAGAGTTCGACGACTTAGTCAACTACGCCAGAGCCCATAATTGGCTTGTGGCTGCACACGGAAGTTTCAGTTTGAATAATCTTATGATCCCTTAGAGCCTCGGTGGCGGTCCGAAGAAATACAGCAAGTCTGATGGAAACCAGTGCCTCAATCCACCCAGATGTGTGTTTAGGTTGCCACCTTAGATAAACCATTAATTAACAATCTCACATCTGTCATGGATATTCACTCACCCAATCCACGTCTACTAGCATAGCATGGCATGAACAAGCAAGCGAGAAGTAACTCCCAAGGTTTCATAAGTAAAACAGTAATAGGTACTACCTCAATCTACTTCCCAAACCCACAATTTAATTAGATCCTAACCATGCAAGTGTTTGAGGATAGATCTAATGCATAAAAACTGGGTATGAGAAGAGTATGATCAAAGTGTTACTTGCCTTGCTGATGATCCGCGAGTCCTAGAGATTCGAAGTAACAAGCGGCGCACTCCGGGTGATCTAACGCAGACAAACAACAAGCATACAATAAGTATTCATCTAATGCACGGGGAAATCTCGAATAAAAGATCTAACCAGAGAGTTCAACTTAAGAACCCTGGTTGCAAAAGAATCGAATCAAAATAAACTCCGAAAGTCGAAACTCGAGAGAGAACGACTCGGTTTAGCGATCTGAAATTAGGTCAAAATTTCACAGTGGCAAAACTCTGTGAAAGTAGGGTAGTCGGAACGGCGGTTTCGTTACGAAACTCCAGGCGCTTGAATCACCCGATTCGATAAACGAGCGAGAAATAAAACAGTTTTGAAAATCGGATCTCAAATCAAATCGAAAAATAACGGATTAAATCCGATTAAAAAGAAAACGACGAACGGGTTAAATAGCGAGCGTTCGTTAATGTAACGAATCTAACGAACGCGTTCATTGAAACGAACGGTTCGTGAGCGTTCGTTAATTAAGAAAACCGAAAAATAAAACCAATCTAGGTTTTTTTTAAAAACCGAACATTTTTAAAAAATAAACCGGATCGGTTCGAGGGAAAAACCGAATCGGGCGGGCGGTGGCTACCTCCGCGATCGCCGCGGGCTCTCCGGGTGGTCCGCGGGCTCGGGCGAGGGGCGGCGAGGTGGCGGCGCGGCAAGGTCCACGGCGGGCGGCCAGCCTGAGGTGGTGGTGTGGCGGCTCCGCGGGTTGGGGTGAGAGAGAGGGGGGGGTGTCGGTTATAAAGGGGGGCGGTCGGCTTGGGAGGGGCAGGCGCCGGGTCAGGCGGGACTCAGGCGGAGGCGCCGTCTTGTGTGAGGCTCTCCGCTCGGGCGGCGGCCTTGAGGAGGAGGAGAGGAGGTGGGCTGGGGCTGGGCACTGGGCCTGGCTGGCTGGGCTAGGCCTGGGCCTCGGTCCGAGGGGCGAATATTTTTTTTAAAATAAAATTAACCAAAACGAATTAAAAAAATACCAAACGAACTCGGATTTAAATAAAACAAATTTTCCCGACTCCTAAAATGAGTGAACAAAATGAACTTTAAAACAGCAAACATGCATAAAATTTTAAAATGCTCATTTTGCCTAAGCAAAATAAATCTTCCAAAACCAAATTTGGTTTATTTATAATATCTTCATTTTTCCTAATTGTTTGGGAAAGTCATATTATTCCCTCTCGAAATATTTTTATAGGAAAAATTTTATGAAGATAATTTAAATAATCCAATGATCCTATTTTTCAAAATTTGAGAATCCCAAATATGAAAATTATGAAACTTCCAACTCTCTCCGAGGGTCCTTGAGTTTGCGTGAAATTTCTAGGATCGGAAAAATGCGAGAAAATATGATATGCATGATGACCTAATGTATAACATTCCAAATTGAAAATTTGGGATGTTACAACTTCACACATCGACTGCTATCCAACATGCATCTGAAGTATTAAGTTCATAAAGAACAGAGTAACGCGTTAAGCAAGATGACATGATGTAGACAAGATAAACTCACGTATGAATAAACCCCATCTTTTTACCCTTAATAGCAATGATACATATGTGTCATGTCCCCTTCTGTCATTGGGACTGAGCACCTCAAGGTCAAACTCATTACAAAGCCGCTCTCTCACTGCAAGATAAATCAATCTAGTTGACCAAACCAAATCAATAGATCAGAGAGAAATACATTGCTATAACTATCATGCATAAAAGAGTTTAGAGAAAACTCAAAATAATATTTATAGATAATCTGATCATAAACTCACAATTCATCAGATCCCAACAAACACACCGCAAAAAGTCATTACATTGGATAGAACTCCAAGAACATCAAGGAGAACATTGTATTGAAGAACATCGAGAGAGAAGAAGCCCTCTAGTGACTAACTATGGACCCGTAGGTCTGTGGTAAACTACTCATGCATCATCGGAAGGGCAGCAAGGTTGATGTAGAGCCCCTCTATGATCAATTCCTCCTCCAACAGAGTGTTGGAAGAGGCCTCCAGATGGGATCTCACGAGAACGGAAACTTGTGGCAATGGGACAAATATTTCGGGTGGCTCTTTGATCTGAGGGGACTATTTGAGAATTTATAGTGGCTGAATTAGGTCAAGACGTGCCACAGGGAGTCTACAAGCCTATGGGGGCGCGCCTCACGAGTTTGTCGCTCAGTAGTGAGCCTTGTGGTCTCCTCCCGAACCTTCTAGGGTCTCTTCTAGTCTAGAAAAAAATAATCCAAAGTTTTTGCTTTGTTTGGACTCTGTTTGATATTGATTTTCTGAAATGTCAAAAACTGGCAAAAAACAGCAACTGGTACTGGGCACTAAAGTTAATAGGTTAGTCCCAAAAAATAATATAAATTGCTTGTAAATGAATATAAAACGTCCAAGATTGATACTATAATAGCATGAAACAATAAAAAATTATAGATACGTTGGAGATGTATCATTGGGCTGCAATTCTTTTTGTAACGAATTGCTGGGCTGCAAATCTTTTAAGGCAAGGAGCGATGCATTCGGCTTGCCTAGTAAATGGGTTGTAATAACTAATAAGAAATGGGCTGTAAATATAAAAACACACAAAAAATTGGCCATTACCCCTAAAAAGCAAATTAGCAATTAGTTCCAAATTTCGGTTTTTTCTTTGGATTTTGAGATTTTAAATATCATTAGATTTTTACCTAATTTAAACTTGTTTTCAAATTAGTTTGTTTTTGACTCAAAATTTCAGGATTAAAATAGTTCGAACTCCACCAAAATATGCAAAATATAGCTAAACTTTTTGACCATGGTCTGGGCAGAAAATGAGCTGTAATAAATTCATTAAGAATTAGCAAATGAGCTGTAAATTAGTAAAAAAATTGCAAATGAGTTATATGCTGTTTGTCACAGGTTTGGAGGATGACTTGTGGGCCTACTAATCAAGGCTTTGTCAACTTAGTCAACAATCGGCTCTACCAGCGTGACCGTTCAATGTCAAGGCAGCAACTGTTGTGCTTCTTCAATCTATGATCTTCTTGCACCAGCCACCCAAGCAGCGCCAGCGGGACCGTCTGCTCCCGACCCCCGTTGCTGGCTGTGCTGCCGCACAGGGCTCACTGCCCACCCTACTCCCATCGCTGGCCAGACCATCCCTCTACTCACCAACCCCTCCTATTATTCTCCGACGACGACAACCTCACACCGCAGCCGAACCAGTAAACCATCGTACTCACCTCCAAATGGGCATCCACTATCGAGTCTTCTCCGGCTCTTGATCGTTCCCTTCCTAGGCCTTGCTGTCGTCCACCGCTTTGGTGCTTCAGCACGACGTTGTCAACATGGTCAATGAACGATAGCCATCGAAACAGGACTATACATGGAGGGTCTGACAGCTGGGGCCCACGAGGTCCATAGTCGCACGCAAGAAAGTGCCTCCTTATTGCTCAATAAAAATGATTTCTCACCCTAAGGTAGGACCCACAAGCTACATCTTCACACGTAATGAAGTGCCTCCTTATTACGCGGAAAAAATGCTTCCACCCCTCACAGCTGGGGCCCACTAGACGTAATGAAGTGCCTCCTTATTACGCGGAAAAAATGCTTCCACCCCTCACAGCTGGGGCCCACTAGACATCTTGGCACGCAAGGAAGGGCCTCCTTATTATGCCAAATAATTGATTCCTCCCCTTGACAGCTGGGACCCACTAGATATATCTTCACACGCAAGGAAGTGCCTCCTTATCCCCCCTGACCGTTGGGACCCGCCAGGTCGAAGCATATGTAACATTATCTGTCTGATCTAAAAATGTGTACATACATACTGGTCGATCGGTCTCTCTGCAAGGATAAACCGTGGCCGAGTAAGGAATGGCATGTGTTGTAGTAGAGCGCCCAACGTAGCATGTCATGCAGTCCTGTCTAAATCATGTACACGTATGTACAACCGTGCTGCAAAAAATACATCCACGTACGTATATACGGGCGGGGTCTCGAACACATACTAGCGCATATGTACGGCCATGGCTCACGCACATTGAGAGACAACACATGACTGTGCTGGACGATGGGGGCACACAGCAACATGTCGTCCTATTTATCGATAACCAACCGGCTGGGTCAGAACAGAGGAAACAACGTCATGTTCATCGGGAGCCAAGCGACTGGGTCAGAATGCGTCCTGTTCATCGGAAGCCAACCGTCTTAGACGGAAACACTGAAACAGGGTCCGGTTCACCATCCTCCCACCGGCTGGGTGTATGGCATACCGCATAACAGAGGAAACTGCTTTTGTTCAACCGCCTACGGTTGAAACGAGGTCCTGTTCAATGGGAGGGGTCTGGCATACCGCAAACGGAGGGATCAAACTTCTCTTCAACCGCTTATGGTCAAAATGAGGCCCTGTTCATCAGGAGGGGTCTAGCTTACTGCAAACAGACTTCTATTCAACCTCTTACGGTCGAAATGGGGTCCTGTTCATTGGGAGGGGTTTAGCATACCGCATAATGGTCTCCCCAAGTTACTATTCATCCACTATCTACTTCCTACCGCGCGCCTCATGGACTAATGTTCATCGTCAACTACCTACGGTCTCCACGGGGTCCTTTTCATCCAATCCCAACCAGCTGGGGTGTGGCGTACCACGACATGGCCTCCTGGGGGTCCTGTTCATCCAACGCCAACTGCCAACTACCACGGGGTCCTGTTCATCCAACCCCCATCGGTTGGGGTGGGACGTACGAGTGGGCGGCAGCAATAGGAACTGTTCATCCATAGCTAACCAACCGACTAGGTCAACTCACCACGTCTCGCACAAGGGGCTCGATCGATGCAAAGTCTCGACTTGTTCTATGTATCCGCACACGGCAGCAACAAACATTGTTCATCGAGAGGCAATGCAACCAACTGCTACGTCATCAACTCACGTCTAGTGCAGGGGTTTGATGCAACACATGCATCATGTTGGAAATATGCCATAGAGGCAATAATATTGTGTTATTATATTTCCATGTTCATGCTATAACCGATATGTTCCTGGAATATGCGATTCAGTGGAAAACTCATATGCACGTGTATACTGATAAACAGTAAAATATGATTCCTAGTCTCGCCTCTAAGACAAGCTCAAGTGTTGTTGGTGATCATGTTTTCAGGATCTTAGGATATCGTTAAGTGTAATGACAGTCCTGAAACCAAATTGAGAATGTGACGCTAGAGGAACGATCATATTGAATCGACCCAAACTTGTTTGTTATAGTTTGAGATAATATCATCTGAAGTGAATAATTATAACATGGAGTGTTAACGTGTGTTTTAGTTCCTTAGACCATGAGAGTATCGTAGTCACTTCTAACCGTACCGTGGACTTTGGGGTTGCTCAAGCATCATTTATAACACGATGATTATAACAACAACTTATAGTTCATCGAAAAGTTTGGTGATATGTACCAAACGTATCTACTTTTCCAAACACTTTTGCTCTTGTTTTGGACTCTAATTTGCATGATTAGAATGGAACTAACCCGGACTGACGTTGTTTTCAGCAGAATTGCCATGGTGTTATTTTTGTGCTGAAATAAAAGTTCTCGGATTGGGCTGAAACTTTACGGAAAATATATTTAGAATATATGAAAAATACTGGCAAAGCGAATTACTAGAGGGGGCCACCTATGCGCCACAAGCCGAGGGGCGCGCCCACCCCCAGGGCGCACATGGCAGGCTTGTGGACCCCTGGCAGCTCCGGCAACCCTAACTCCAATTCCATAAGTACATATTCATCCATAAAGAAATTAGAGAGAAAGAATCATTGAGTTTCGCGATACGGAGCTGCCGCCACCTCCTGTTCTTCATTAGGAGGGCTGATCTGGAGTCCGTTCGGGGCTCCGGAGAGGGGGATTCAACGCCGTCGTCATCACCAACCATCCTCCATCAACAATTCCATAATGCTCACCACTGTGAGTGAGTAATTCCCTCGTAGGTTTGCTGGACGGTGATGGTTTGGATGATATTTGTCATGTATTCGAGTTAGTTTTATCTGGGCTTGATCCCTAGTATCCACTATGTTCCGATATTGATTTTGCTATGACTTTGCTATGTTTAATGCTTGTCACTAGGGCCCGAGTGCCATGATTTCAGATCTGAACCCTTTATGTTTTCATGAATATATTTGTGTACCTATCGAACAAGTTGTACGCACCTATTACGTGTTATGATCCACATACCCCAAGGTTAAAACAATTGGGATTCTTTCTTGTGATCACCTTAGTTTGAGGAGTTCATGTATTCACTATGTGCTAATGCTTTATTTCGGTTCTCTATCAAAAGGAGGCCATAATATTCCTTAGATTTCCTTATGGACCCTACTGCCATGGGAGGGTAAGACAAAACAAGTCATGCAAGTTCTTATAAGCACGTATGACTATATAAATACATGCCTATATTACATTGATTTATTCGAGCTATTGTATCTCTCTAGGTTGTGACTGTTACATGATGAATGTCATCCAACATAATTATCCATCACTGATCCAATGCCTATGATTCTCTCATATTGGTTCTTGCTAAGTTACTTTCGTTGTTGTTGCTATTACAATCACTATAAAACTACTACTGTTACTGTTACCTTTGTTGTTGTTACTGTTACCACTACTATCAAACTATCATACTACTGTGCCACTGATTACTATGCTGCAGATATTTAGTTCTCCAGGTGTGGTTGAATTGACAACTCAACTGATAATACTTGCAAATATTCTTTGGCTCCCCTTGTGTCGAATCAATAAATTTGGGTTGAGAACTCTACACTCAAAAACTATGGCGACCCCCTATACTTGTGGGTTATCAAGACCTTTTTCTTGCGCCTTTGCCGGGAACATAGCTCCATTTGTTGAGTCACTTGGGATTTATATCTGTTGATCACTATGAAGAATCTGAAAGATGATAGAACCAAGATCGTTCCCTCTAAGACGAGGGGAGGTAAGGAACTGCCATCACACTCTACACTTGATCCACCTTATATTTTAAGTAGGCTCGTGACACCGACACCCGCTATTAATTCTGATATGTCACATGTAATCTATGATGATACTTCTGCTATGAATGATGCTATCGATGATGCTAGTACTCTGCTTAATGAAACAGTGCTACTAGGTGAATTTCTTGATGAACAACTTGCTAGCACTAAAGAAATTGGAAGTGCTGATATTGCGGAAACTGATGAAATCTATGATACCCCTATGAGACCTTTCTCTCCAAGAATTGAAATGCATAAGGTACTTGAGGGTTATGTTGTGGGTGAGGAGATAGCTAGAGAATTTCTTACTTGCAATGATAGAGAGGATGCTAAGAAACTACTCTGTATGTTGAAAGAAAAATCTCTGAATGCAAGAATGAAATATGATTTTAAATTTGCTACTTCACCTATCTTTGTTACTGATAAGGATTATGAATTCTATGTCGATTCTGAGTTGATAACTTGGTTGAATCTGATGCTTTCCATGGTTATGAAAATGAAACTATCATGGCACATCTCACTAAATTAATGACATAGCTACCCTATTTGCTCATGAGGAAAATATTCGCTGCTACTATATCCTTAAGTTGTTTCCTTTCTCGTTAAAGGGTGATGCTAAGATATGGTTTAATACTCTTGCTCCTGATTGTGTGCGTAGCCCCCAGGATATGATATATTACTTCTCTGAAAAATATTTTCTCGCTCATAAGAAACAAGCTGCCTTATGATACGTCTCCAACATATCTATAATTTTTTATTGTTCCATGCTAGTATATTTTCTCTTTTGGATGTTTAATGGGCTTTACTAAGCACTTTTATATCATTTTTGGGACTAACCTATTAACCTAGAGCCTAGTACCAGTTTCTGTTTTTTCCTTGTTTTTGAGTATCCAGAAAAGGAAAACCAAACGGAGTCCAATTGACCTGAAACTTCACGGAACTAATTTTTGGACCAGAAGAAGGCCATGGAGTAAAAGAGCTGGGCCAAAAGAGTCCCGGGCTGCCCACGAGGGTGGGGGGCGCTCCCACCGCCGTGGGCGCGCCTCCCTACCTCGTGGACAGCCCGGAGACCCCCCCTGACTTGTTCTCGACGCCAAAACCTCTTATATATACCCAAACTTCCAGAACATAACCTAGTCTGGGAGTTCCGCAGCCGCAAGCCTCTGTAGACACTGAAAACCAAGCTAGACCCGTTCCGGCACCCTGCCAGAGGGGCAATCCCTCTCCGGTGGCCATCTTCATCATCCCGTCGCTCTCCATGACAAGGAGGGAGTAGTTCACCCTCAGGGCTGAGGGTATGTTCCAGTAGCTATGTGTTTGATCTCTCTCTCTCTCTCTCTCATGTTCTTGATTTGGCACTATCTTGATGTATCGCGAGCTTTGCTATTATAGTTGGATCTTATGATGTTTCTCCCCCTCTACTCTCCTATAACGGATTGAGTTTTCCCTTTGAAGTTATCTTATCGGATTGAGCCTTTAAGGATTTGAGAACACTTGATGTATGTCTTGCATGTGCTTATCTATGGTGACAATGGGATATCACGTGATTCACTCGATGTATGTTTTGGTGATCAACTTGCGGGTTCTGTGACCTCGTGAACTTATGCATAGGGGTTGTCACACGTTTTCGTCTTGACTCTCCGGTAGAAACTTTGGGGCACTCTTTGAAGTTCTTTGTGTTGGTTGAATAGATGAATCTGAGATTGTGTGATGCATATCGTATAATCATACCCACGGATACTTGAGGTGACATTGGAGTATCTAGGTGACATTAGGGTTTTGGTTGATTTGTGTCTTAAGGTGTTATTCTAGTACGAACTCTATGATAGATCGAGTGGAAATAATAGCTTCGTGTTATTTTACTACGGACTCTTGAATAGATCGATCAGAAAGGATAACTTTGAGGTGGTTTCGTACCCTACAATAATCTCTTTGTTTGTTCTCCGGTATTAGTGACTTTGGAGTGACTCTTCGTTGCATGTTGAGGGATAGTTATATGATCCAATTATGTTATTATTGTTGAGAGAACTTGCACTAGTGAAAGTATGAACCCTAGGCCTTGTTTCAACTCATTGCAATACCGTTTGTGCTCACTTTTATCATTAGTTACCTTGCTGTTTTTATATTTTGAGATTACAAAACATATATCAACCATCCATATTGCACTTGTATCACCATCTCTTCGCTGAACTAGTGCACGTCAACAATTTACCATTGTATTGGGTGTGTTGGGGACACATGAGACTCTTTGTTATTTGGTTGCAGGGTTGTTTGAGAGAGACCATCTTCATCCTATGCCTCCCACGGATTGATAAACCTTAGGTCATCCACTTGGGGGAAATTTTCTACGTCCTACAAACCTCCGCACTTGGAGGCCCAACAACGTCTACAATAAGAAGGTTGTGTAGTAGACATCACCTTACTGGAATTATTTTAACTTTGTGCAAATTGAAGAAGATAATCTCCCTCAAGCTTGGGGAGGCTTCTCCAATTACTTAATGCTTTGCATGACCATCCTCTTAAGAAAAATGAAATACTTGATATCTTTTATAATGGACTAACCGATGCTTCTAGGGGTTGCCTAGATAGTTGTGATGGTTGTGTTTTCAGGGAATGAACTGTTGAACAAGATGAAGAACTATTGAATAATATATTGATGAATGATAATGATTGGACACTACCTGAACCACCACCTAAGCCAACTCTGAAGAAGAGAGGTATTGTACTTCTCAGTCCTGAAGATATGCAAGAGGCAAAGAAATCTATGAAAGAAAAGGTTATTAAAGTTAAAGATGTTAAGAATTAACTGTTGGGAAACGTAGCATGTAATTTCAAAAAAATTCCTACGCTCACGCAAGATCTATCTAGGAGATGCATAGCAATGAGAGGGGGAGAGTGTGTCCACGTACGCTCGTAGACTGAAAGCGGAAGCGTTTGACAATGCGTGTTGATATAGTCGACTTCTTCTCGTTCTGACGGAACAAGCACCGAACGTACGACACCTCCGGGTTCTGCACACGATCAGCTCGATGACGTCCCTCAAACTCTTGATCCAACAAAGTGTCAAGGGAGAGTTTCTTCAGCACGATGGTGTGGTGACGGTGATGGTGAAGTGATCCGCGCAGGGCTTCGCCTAAGCACTTCGTGAATATGACCAGATGCTTAAATTGTGGAGGGGGGCGCCGCACATGGCTAACAACTGTTGATGTGTGTTTTAGCGATACCCCCCACATATATATAGGTTGGAGGGGAGGAGAGGCAGCGAAGGGGGCGCCCCAAGTAGGAGGAATCCTACTTGGGCGCCTCCAAATTCGGCCTCCCCCCTTCCATATTCATCCGGAGGGGAAAGGAAGGAGGAGGGAGGAGAGAAGGAAGGGGGAGGCCGAAGTGCTCCCCTTCCTTTCTCACTTCCCCTCTTTCCTTCCTCCTTATTTTGGCCTACATGGGGCGCACCAGCCCCCTAGGGGCTGGTCTGTCCCCTTCTTGGCCCATTTGGCCCATGTAGTTGCCGGGGGATGCCCGAAACCCCTTTCGGTGACCCGATATGTACCCGGTACCCCCAGAACACTTGCGATGTCTGAATATCGTCGTCCTATATATGAATATTTACCTCTCGACCATTTCGAGACTCCTCGTCATGTCCATGATCTCATCCGGGATTCCGAACAACATTCAGTCACCAAATTACATAACTCATATAATACAAAATCGTCATCGAACGTTAAACGTGCAGACCCTATGTGTTTGAGAACTACGTAGACATGACCGAGACACCTCTCCGGTAAATAACCAATAGCGGAACCTGGAAGCTCATATTGGTGCCCACATATTCTACGAAGATCTTTATCGGTCGTACCGTATTGACAACATACGTTATTCCCTTTGTCATTGGTATGTTACTTGCCCGAGATTCAATCGTCCGTATCTTCATACCTAGTTCAATATTGTTACCGACAAGTCTCTTTACTCGCTCCATAATACATCATCCCGTAACTAACTCATTAGTTACTTTGCTTGCAAGGCTTATTATGATGTGCATTACCGAGACGGCCAGAGATACCTCTCCGATACTCAGAATGACAAATCCTAATTTCGATCTATGTCAACCCAACAAACACCTTCAGAGATACCTGTAGAGCATCTTTATAATCACCAAGTTATGTTTTGATGTTTATAGGACACAAGGTATTCCTC
Organism: Aegilops longissima; assembly: GCA_021605205.1. Taxonomy (NCBI): domain Eukaryota; kingdom Viridiplantae; phylum Streptophyta; class Magnoliopsida; order Poales; family Poaceae; genus Aegilops; species Aegilops longissima. Next base: position 478,661,411 of record CM038681.1, on the reverse strand, counting down.
TGGTATCCTGGAGTTGCGTAATCTCATAGTCGAAGGAATATGTATTTGACATGAAGAAAGCAATAGTAATAAACTGAACGATCAATATGCTATGATAATGGATGGGTCTTGCCCATCACATCATTCTCCTAATGATGTGATCCCATTCAACAAATGACAACTCATGTCTATGGTGAGGAAACTTAACCATATTTGATTAACGAGCTAGTCTAGTAGAGGCTTACTAGGGACACTGTGTTTTGTCTATGTATCCACACATGTATCAAGTTTTTGGTTAATACAATTCTAGCATGAATAATAAACATTTATCATGATATAAGGAAATATAAAAAACAACTTTATTATTGCCTCTAGGGCATATTTCCTTCAGTCTCCCACTTGCACTAGAGTCAATAATCTAGATTACATTTTAATGATTCTAACACCCATGGAGTCTTGGTGTTGATCATGTTTTTCTTGTGAGAGAAGTTTAGTCAACGGCTCTGCAACATTAAAATCCGTATGTATTTTGCAAATTTCTATGTCTACAATGCTCTGCATGGAGCTACTCTAGCTAATTGCTCCCACTTTCAATATGTATCCAGATCGAGACTCAGAGTCATCTGGATTAGTGTCAAAGCTTGCATCGACGTAACCCTTTATGAAAAACTCTTTATCACCTCCTTAACCGAGAAACATTTCCTTATTCCTCTAAGGATAATTTTGACCACTATCCAGTGATTCACTCCTCGATCACTCTTGTACCTCCTTGCCAAACCCATGGCAAAGGCACACAATAGGTCTGGTACACAGCATGGCATACTTTATAGAACCTATGACTGAGACATAGGGAGTGACTTTCATTCTCTCTATATATTTTGCCGTGGTCGGGTTTAGAGTCTATCTCAACTTCACACCTTGTAACACAGGAAAGAACCCTTTCTTTGACTGATCCATTTTGAACTTCTTCAAAACTTTTATCAAGGTATGTGCTTTGTGAAAGTCCAATGAAGCGTCTTGATCTATCTCTATAGATCTTGATGCCCAATATATAAGCAGCTTCACCGAGATCTTTCATTGAAAAACTTTTATTCAAGTATCCTTTTATGCTATCCAGAAATTCTATATCATTTCCAATCAACAATATGTCATCCACATATAATATTAGAAATGCTACAGTGTTCCCACTCACTTTCGTGTAAATACAAGCTTCTCCAAAAGTCTATACAAAACCATATGCTTTGATCACCTCATCAAAGCGTATATTCCAACTCTGATGTAACGCCCCGAGACCGACGCTCCAGAAGACTTCCATATATTCCGGGTTTCGCCGTGTGTTTCATTTGTGCCTGCCCTTTTTATTTTTGCATTGCATCATGTCATCATGCCATCATCTCATAAATCTTTTGCAACTCAACTAAATAATTGGCATAGATCGTTGATCTATTTAAATCGAAGGATATTCACATGGTGATTTCTCTTTAAAACATATTCAAAGTCTCCTACTATTATTAGGGAGCTATAATAAAATTATTCCATTTATTTGGAATTGATCATAACCCACTTGCAAAATATCCCATGTCGTTGTTATCTCAATTCTTGGTCTCCAACCTTGCCCATAATTTCTTTCATCATTTTCCGGAGCTCCACCAAAAATCTTAACATTTTTGGACACTTCAAAAACCTAGTCCTAGTTCAAACGCATTTGAATTAAATTCAAATGAGTTTGAATTTAAATCTTGCATTCGTGCCTCTTTTCTATTTTTCCTGGATCGAGCATATTTTTGTGAGTCCGGAAAATTATCCCCATCTTAAATCTTCCCCTAACCTCTCTTTCTTTTCTTTCTTTTCTCTGTTCTGTTTTCTATTCATTAAGAGAGAGAGAGAGAGGTAAGCCCAGCAGGCCATCTAGGCTCATCCGCAGCCCAGCCGCCACTTGTATCCATCTGGGCCGGCCTCTAAGGCCCAGCCGCGCCTAACCCTAGCCTGATCCCACGCATCTCATCTCTCCCTTCGGTCTCCCCTTGCGCCGCAACTCCTGCGCCCGATCCCCATCCCCTCGATCCATCTCCTCCTCCTCCTCGTTCCCGCAGCGCACGACCCCACTCCCTCCTCTCGATCCCCATCTCCCTCTCGTCTCTCACCTCGCGCTCGCCCGCTGCCAGCGCCAGGGAGAGCCCCTGCACCTCCACCGGCGCCATCCGTCCCCGTCGCCCGAGCGCTCAAGGAGAGCAGCTCCTCGAGCGCGACGCCTTCCCTTCTCCTGCGCCTCCATCGCCTGCGCCTGCGTCCTCCTCGTCTCCTCGCGCCGGCCCTGCCACCAAGCCCTGCCGCCGGAGCTCGCCTTCGTCCCGACTCCGGCTGGATCAGGCCCCTGAGTGCGACCCCGCCGCCTTGTTGCCTCCTCCCCGCCGTTGCCTCTCCAGGACGCCGCTCCTGGCCTCCCGCGCCACCACTGGAGACCAACTCCGGCGCCCCCTGCCTCGACCTCCTCTGCAAGCTACAGCCACCCCGCGCCAAGTCCCTCTCCGACGTCCTCTGTTAGGGAACGAGCACGATGCTCGCCGCTTCCCTTTGTATGTCCCGTGCACCTGGAAATCGAGCAGCAACGCTCGTCCTCGAGAGCGTTGACCAGCCGCCTTCGCCAGATCCTTCGGCCTCACCTCATGGTCCAAATCCGCACAGCCATGCATGACATGGAGCCGTTCGCCTCCTGTGCACGCCTTGTTTTCTGCCAAGTCTAGTAAGGCCGCCTTGCACTACCGTCGCCCGAAGACCCGTGTACCACGAGCGCCAAGTTCGACTACCGCACGGTTACGCCAAGTTCCACTACGTTTGCCATGTACATCTACACCAAGACCGGACCGACAAGTACCCCGACAACGTGTGTACCTCTACCGATGACCCCAGACATCTACGAAAACATGTACAACTACCGTCACCACGTGAACAACTACTTCCACTACCGTCGCGAGAACGACTACTTCCTCTATGGCCCGTGTACCACTACTTCCTTCGCCGAACTTGTCCCGTTCCGAAAAGGCACGCTTCAAAGGTATACCCGCCGGAACGACCACCCGTGGACGAATGCATATGTTGTATGAGATGCCCGTTTGCACCCTGTCCGAAATTGTCGCTCGCTTGTTCCTCCTCGTTGCCATGCCATCGTCTCGTGGGAACCCGGTATCCGGATCACCCACCATCTTTTGCATGTTCTGCACATCCACACTTTCCTTTGCACCGGCATCTCAATCGAGTTATCGGAACCGGAATGTTGCCGTGGCACCATTTCCGTTGTCATTGCCGTGGCACCCTTTTTCGTTTCCGCCATGACGACAAATGCTTCATAACATGCTCATGTCAACATTTTCATAAAATTTCTTAAAACGTGCATATGTCATCTGCATCATGATAACAACATTTAAATGTTTATATTTGTTGTTTCCATTAATTTGCTAAATGCATATGGGGATTTACCGGATTTTTTGTTTTTATATCCGGCCCCATTTAAATTGTTTAGATAGTTAGTTTAATTATGCTTCATCTCTTGCCATGTTTAATAACATTGAATATTGTTGGGTCCATAACCGAGAGAGAAACTAAATAATTGATGTGGTGTTTCGTCAATATGCAACTCGTTGCATATTGGGCTCCATTTAACTGGTAGTTTTGTTTGTGCATATTGCCATGCCATGCTATTTAAACCGGACATGCATCATACTTGGTTGTGCATCATGCCATGTGTATGTGATGGTTGTTTACTATGTTGTTTGCTTCTTTCCGGGTTGCTTCTCTCGTTAGCTTCGGTTTCGTTCCGGAGTTGTGAGGATTCGTTCGACTTCGTCCGTTTGTCTTCTTCATGGACTTGATCTTCTTCCTTGCGGGATTTCAGGCAAGATGACCATACCCTTGAAATCACTTCTATCTTTGCTTGCTAGATGCTCGCTCTTTTGCTATGCCTATGCTACGATGCCTACCACTTGCTATATCATGCCTCCCATGTTGCCATGTCAAGCCTCTAACCATCCTTTCCTAGCAAACCATTGATTGGCTATGTTTCTGCTTTGCTCAGCCCCTCTTATAGCGTTGCTAGTTGCAGGTGAAGATGAAGTTTGTTCCTTGTTGGAACATGGAGATGTTGTTCCTTGTTGGAACATGTTTACTTGTTGGGATATCACAATATATCTTCTTTAATTAATGCATCTATATACTTGGTAAAGGGTGGAAGGCTCGGCCTTATGCCTGGTGTTTTGTTCCACTCTTGCCGCCCTAGTTTTCGTCATACCGGTGTTATGTTCCTTGATCTTGCGTTCCTTACATGGTTGGGTGATTTATGGGACCCCCTTGACAGTTCGCTTTGAATAAGACTCCTCCAGCAAGGCCCAACATTGGTTTTACCATTTGCCACCTAAGCCTTTTTCCCTTGGGTTCTGCAGACTCAAGGGTCATCTTTATTTTAACCCCTCCGGGCCAATGCTCCTCTGAGTGTTGGCCCAAACTAGAGTGCTTTGCAGCTCCCCCTCAAGGAAACTTGAGGTCTGGTTTTAGTTGTATGGACTGCTCATCCACTGTGCCCTGAGAACGAGATATGTGCAGCTCCTATCGGGATTTGTCGGCACATTCGGGCGGCTTTGCTGGTCTTGTTTTATTGCTGTCGAAATGTCTTGTAGTCCGGGATTCGAGACTGATCGGGTCTTCGGTAGAAGGAATATCCTTCGTTGACCGTGAGAGCTTATAATGGGCTAAGTTGGGACACCCCTGCAGGGTATTATCTTTCAAAAGCCGTGCCCGCGGTTATGAGGCAGATGGGAATTTGTTAATGTCCGGTTGTAGAAAACCCGAAGTTGATCTTAATTAAAATACATCAACCGCGTGTGTAACCGTGATGGTCTCTTCTCGTGAGTCCGGAAGTGAACACGGTGTTGGAGTTATGTTTGTCGTAAGTAGTTTCAGGATCACTTCTTGAACGCTACTAGCTTCATGACCGTGCTTTGCCTCCTCTTCTCGCTCTCTTTTACGTATGGTAGCCACCATATATGCTAGTCGCTTGCTGCAGCTCCACCTCACTACCTTCTCCTACCCATAAGCTTAAATAGTCTTGATCTCGCGGGTGTGAGATTGCTGAGTCCCCGTGACTCACAGATACTTCCAAAACCAGTTTGCAGGTGCCGATGAAACCGTGCGGGTGACGCACCCGAGCTCAAGGAGGAGCTCGATGAAGATCTTGTTCATTGTGTTGTTTCATTTTAGTTGATCAGTAGTGGAGCCCAGTTGGGACGATCGGGGATCTGTGTAGCTTTTGGGGTAGTCTTCTTTTATTTTGGTTCCGTAGTCGGACCTTGATTGTATCTGTATGATGTAATGTTTTACTCATGTATTGTGTGAAGTGGCGATTGTAAGCCAACTATGTATCTCTTTCCCTTATGTATTACATGGGTTGTGTGAAGATTACCTCACTTGCGACATTGCTTTCAATGCGGTTATGCCTCTAAGTCGTGCTTCGACCGTGGGAGATATATCCGCATCGAGGGCGCTAAGTTGGTAATCGAGCCATCCCGACTTAGGAGCCCCCGCTTGATTGTTTCTTTGGCGTTGTTGAGTCTAGAACAAAAATGTTTTGAGTCTTAGGATTATATATATCGAAGAGTAGGATTCTTTTTACTCCCCAGTCCCTTCGTCGCTCTGGTGAGGTCTCATGGCGTAGAAGTTTTGACTCTCCTCTTCTCAAATTTCACTAAATTTTTTTTAGGATCACGCGGGTATCTTGGAATCGTTCGATGGTTTTGTGGCGAGAACATTGTTCTTGGTGCCTCGACATTTAGGGGTTGTGGCGGTGTCCGGGAGTTGAGCTCCGAGGTGTTGTCGTCACAATTTTATCGTTGCGATTCTGGAATACCTGAGTTTTGCCGACATCGAAATCACTTTTGTACAGTTGTTGGTGAGATAACCCGATAACCCAAGATCTTGGGCGAGCTCGAGTATTGCCATGACTCGTATAACGGATGATTTTCGAAGGTCGAGGTACACGATTTCCGAAGGTTTCTTGGTTATGTGTTGACGGATGGATACAGCTGGATCTAGGTATTGTTAGTTTGGGTGATATATTTTGTGTCCCCTGTATCCCCAACACCAGATTGCATAACCAGAAAGTTTCGGGAGTTTATAAGTGGGAATTCAAGTATCTCGTAGGATATCTTTCCAACAGACACATGATACGATATGGGATCTATCATATGATTGTTTCCGGCTTATTCTGCAAGCCACTCCTTTGTTTTTGTTTTAAGTTGTGGTATTCGAGTTGCTTCGAAGTCAAGTGTCGATTCCATACCTTATTCTAAACGGTGTTCTCATATTTCTATGTGGATGCTAATCCTTCTTGTTCATCAAGGTCGTCTTTTCAATCCTTTCCAACCGTGTGCTTCTCTCCAAGTAAATCCGATCATTCCAACATTCGCAAGATCAATTCTAAGCTTTTTCTCAACGGTGTTCATTTCATCCGTCCCAGGTTGCCTTTGTTTTCCCACCCTCCCACCCCTTTTTCTTCAAGGACTCAGATTTCTTAATCAAGTATCCATTTTATTGAGTGAAGTTTCTTCATTCTTTTCCTTTAATGTTTTATCCGGTGATTTCTCATGAAGACGCTAAGGAAGCTTCAACCTTATCATTGTTCCATTCTAATTTTCTACTTCGGTGGATTTAATTCAAGATTTCGGTGTTGATCTTATCCCTTTTCCTCTTTTCACAATGCTTTCCCATTCCGGTGCACCAATTAATCATTCACCTCTCGCTATTCATTTGTTCCGGAGTGTTGAAGATATCTCTGAAGATTCAAGTTTTCCATTCTCAATTCACTCAAGTTCTTTTGAGGATGCTATCTCATTCAAGCCATTTAATTCAACCGGTGCAGTCTCTCTTTAAATCGTTCAACGGTGTTTCTTTTGAGTGGGCCCTAACCCACAGGTCTTTTTCCGGTATCTTACCTGACTCTTCTAATTTTTCCGGAGCTTCTAATATTCTTTTCTAAGTTTGACGTAAGAATGGGTTTTCATCAGTCAGGGCTTTCTCCAAGATCTTTCAAATTCTTTTCATCTTTGGTTTAACCTTTCTAATTTTCATTCCGGAGTGTCTCAACAATTCATGGTGATGTTTCTCATCGTCATTCTCAACATGTGAAGACCGAAGAAGAGTTCCTCCTAATCCTTAACCGTTCTTCCAAAGATTCACGGTTCTAGCTTGATGCCATCCTCTCATAATTGTTTTCAATTGTGAGAATTATTTTTAACCATCCGGAGCATTTCATGAGTTGTTTCCATTTCTTTCCTCCGAAGGCCATCATGTCATAATTCCTCATTCCTAGCTTTCAGCTCTTGTTCTCCAAATCTTACCGGTGCATCATTCAAGTATTCACTAATCAGTTCATGATCTCTCCGTTCTCATGTATCTAAATCCCCTCAAGTATCTTCGTTCATTTTCTAATTCTTCCCAAGGTTTCACTATATTTTCTTTGTTCATTTTTTTAATTCTTACGGCGGTTTGTTCAAGATTCCTCTCCCTATGTTCTCATATTAATTTATTCGTTGTTTCAATCCTACCGGTGGTTCGTTGAAGACCTTCTCAAGTTTGCGCTATATCTCTCTTATTCCTTTCTACGAGAATAAGTAATATGCCAAATCCATTGCTTGTCATCAATTTAATTGGTGAAGGGTCAGCATAATGTAATTCTTATTCTTGTTTCATCGAGTAAATTCAATTCCTTATTCCAGAGTTGTTCATGATATCAATTCTCGATTTCAATTGTTTCATCTTTTCTTTTCCCGGAGTTCCAAGCTCTCATCATCACGAAGATCCATCTAAATCATTGCAAGGCTTCACCTTGTGTTTTCAACTTCTCTTTCTTTCTATCACCCTTTTGTTTACCGGAGTTCTTCATGAAGGCTCTACATGATGGTTCGTCAAGGATTCTTTTCATTCTTCAATTGTTCTTCAAGATTTCTCTCGAAGTTATGACCCGCCAAGCTATACTCAAAAATAAACATGGTGTTCAACACATGTTTTGCTTTGAGGAGTTCAAGTATTCTTCATCTTGCATTCCGAAGTGCAATTCTTTCTACCTTATCTCTTGAGATGGTGTTATGTCATTCTTGACAATTTTCCTTCATGCTTCATGATTCACATGTTGTCAAGAATGAGGTATTTTAAATCCATCAATCTCTTCATTGGAGTTATCTTGGGCTATATTTCACCTAAAGCTTTCCCTAAGGATTGTTGCTAATTATGGTGCTTATAAATGACCCAAGTTCTTCATTTGTCCTCTCGGTGAAATAAGTTTCTCGTCTTCTTGTTGATATCAATCCAATCGTTTGTTTCCGTTGGTGGCAGAAGCTCACCTCATAATGTTGAGATGTTTCCATAAGCACACTACAAGCTTGTTCTTTTCGTTGTTGGTTTTCCAACAATTCCGTTCTAACCTTCTTGGAAGGGTGCTTTCCAAGCCCAATTGTGGTAGAAGTTGGCATTTTCTTCTCTGTTCTTTTCTTCCCAACCATCTAGCTTCTATTCTTTCGTTCCGGAGGCATTGTGTTGTTACTCTCTTCGACCCATCATCTCATTTTGTAAATACCATGTCCTTTTCCTTGCTTATCGATTTAACCGGAGTGTTGTGTCTATCGTTCCTCTTTTAACCAGAGTCTCATCCAGGTGCTTTCATTTTGACAAGTTCATGATTCTAATTCCTTCCATTTTCAGTCGGAGTGCTGTCAAAATTATATCAATCTTATTCCTTCTCTATCTAGTTTTAACCGGAGTGGTTTCAATATCTATCTTATCACTAAACCTCTTGGTTCTCGTCGTATCCCTTGTTCCTCTTTTCTAACGGAGTGTTTTCAACTTTGCTCATCTTCGTTGTTTTCTTTCTTTCATTTTGCTCAACATCTCAAGGTTTATGGTTTCACTCGTTTGTCGAAGAAGCAACTTAGTTTTACATCTTATCTTCCTCTTTCTTTTCCCTCCGGTGCCATCCTAGATATCGGGACGAGATCCTCCCGTAGTGGTGGAGTGTTGTAATGCCCCGAGACCGACGCTCCAGAAGACTTCCATATATTCCGGGTTCCGCCGTGTGTTTCATTTGTGCCTGCCCTTCTTATTTTTGCATTGCATCATGTCATCATGCCATCATCTCATAAATCTTTTGCAACTCAACTAAATAATTGGCATAGATCGTTGATCTATTTAAATCGAGGGATATTCACATGGTGATTTCTCTTTAAAACATATTCAAAGTCTCCTACTATTATTAGGGAGCTATAATAAAATTATTCCATTTTTTTGGAATTGATCATAACCCACTTGCAAAATATCCCATGTCGTTGTTATCTCAATTCTTGGCCTCCAACCTTGCCCGTAATTTCTTTCATCATTTTCCGGAGCTCCACAAAAAATCTTAACATTTTTGGACACTTCAAAAACCTAGTCCTAGTTCAAACCCATTTGAATTAAATTCAAATGAGTTTGAATTTAAATCTTGCATTCGTGCCTCTTTTCTATTTTTCCTGGATCGAGCATATTTTTGTGAGTCCGGGAAAATTATCCCCATGCGCAAATCTCCCCCCTAACCTCTCTTTCTTTTCTTTCTTTTCTCTGTTCTGTTTTTATTCATTAGAGAGAGAGAGTAAGCCCTGAGCCATCTAGGCTCATCCGCAGCCCAGCCGCCACTTGTATCCATCTGGGCCGGCCTCTAAGGCCCAGCCGCGCCTAACCCTAGCCCGATCCCACGCATCTCATCTCTCCCTTCGGTCTCCCCTTGCGCCGCAACTCCTGCGCCCGATCCCCATCCCCTCGATCCATCTCCTCCTCCTCCTCGTTCCGGCAGCGCACGACCCCACTCCCTCCTCTCGATCCCCATCTCCCTCTCGTCTCTCACCTCGCGCTCGCCCGCTGCCAGCGCCAGGGAGAGCCCCTGCACCTCCACCGGCGCCATCCGTCCCCGTCGCCCCGAGCGCTCAACGAGAGCAGCTCCTCGAGTGCGACGCCTTCCCTTCTCCTGCGCCTCCATCGCCTGCGCCTGCGTCCTCCTCGTCTCCTCGTGCCGGACCTGCCACCAAGCCCTGCCGCTGGAGCTCGCCTTCGTCCCGACTCCGGCTGGATCAGGCCCCTGAGTGCGACCCCGCCGCCTTGCTGCCTCCTCCCCGCTGTTGCCTCTCCAGGACGCCGCTCCTGGCCTCCCGCGCCACCACTGGAGGCCAACTCCGGCGCCCCCTGCCTCGACCTCCTCTGCAAGCTACAGCCGCACCGCGCCAAGTCCCTCTCCGACGTCCTTTGTTAGGGAACGAGCACGACGCTCGCCGCTTCCCTTTGTATGTCCCGTGCACCTGGAAATCGAGCAGCAACGCTCGTCCTCGAGAGCGTTGACCAGCCGCCTTCGCCAGATCCTTCGGCCTCACCTCATGGTCCAAATCCGCACAGCCATGCATGACATGGAGCCGTTCGCCTCTGTGCCGCCTTGTTTTCTGCCAAGTCTAGTAAGGCCGCCTTGCACTACCGTCGCCCAAGACCCGTGTACCATGGCGCCAAGTTCGACTACCGCGCAGTTCGCCAAGTTCCACTCGTTTGCCATGTACATCTACACCAAGACCGGACCGACAAGTACCCCGACAACGTGTGTACCTCTACCGACGACCCCGGACATCTACGAAAACATGTACAACTACCGTCGCCACGTGAACAACTACTTCCACTACCGTCGCGAGAACGACTACTTCCTCTACGGCCCGTGTACCACTACTTCCTTCGCCAAACTTGTCCCGTTCCGAAAAGGCACGCTTCAAAGGTATACCCGCCGGAACGACCGCCCGTGGACGAATGCATATGTTGTATGAGATGCCCGTTTGCACCCTGTCCGAAATTGTCGCTCGCTTGTTCCTCCTCGTTGCCATGCCATCGTCTCGTGGGAACCCGGTATCCGGGATCACCCCACCATCTTTTGCATGTTCTGCACATCCACACTTTCCTTTGCACCGGCATCTCAATCGAGTTATCGGAACCGGAATGTTGCCGTGGCACCATTTCCGTTGTCATTGCCGTGGCACCCTTTTTCGTTTCCGCCATGACGACAAATGCTTCATAACATGCTCATGTCAACATTTTCATAAAATTGCTTAAAACGTGCATATGTCATCCGCATCATGATAACAACATTTAAATGTTTATATTTGTTGTTTCCATTAATTTGCTAAATGCATATGGGGATTTACCGGATTTGTTGTTTTTATATCCGGCCCCATTTAAATTGTTTAGATAGTTAGTTTAATTATGCTTCATCTCTTGCCATGTTTAATAACATTGAATATTGTTGGGTCCATAACCGAGAGAGAAACTAAATAATTGATGTGGTGTTTCATCAATATGCAACTCGTTGCATATTGGGCTCCATTTAAATGGTAGTTTTGTTTGTGCATATTGCCATGCCATGCTATTTAAACCGGACATGCATCATACTTGGTTGTGCATCATGCCATGTGTATGTGATGGTTGTTTACTATGTTGTTTGCTTCTTTCGGGTTGCTTCATCGTTAGCTTCGCTTCGTTCCGGAGTTGTGAGGATTCGTTCGACTTCGTCCGTTTGTCTTCTTCATGGACTCGATCTTCTTCCTTGCGGGATTTCAGGCAAGATGACCATACCCTTGAAATCACTTCTATCTTTGCTTGCTAGATGCTCGCTCTTTTGCTATGCCTATGCTACGATGCCTACCACTTGCTATATCATGCCTCCCATGTTGCCATGTCAAGCCTCTAACCATCCTTTCCTAGCAAACCGTTGATTGACTATGTTTCCGCTTTGCTCAGCCCCTCTTATAGCGTTGCTAGTTGCAGGTGAAGATGAAGTTTGTTCCTTGTTGGAACATGGAGACGTTGTTCCTTGTTGGAACATGTTTACTTGTTGGGATATCACAATATATCTTCTTTAATTAATGCATCTATATACTTGGTAAAGGGTGGAAGGCTCGGCCTTATGCCTGGTGTTTTGTTCCACTCTTGCCGCCCTAGTTTCCGTCATACCGGTGTTATGTTCCTTGATCTTGCGTTCCTTACACGGTTGGGTGATTTATGGGACCCCCTTGACAGTTCGCTTTGAATAAGACTCCTCCAGCAATGCCCAACATTGGTTTTACCATTTGCCACCTAAGCCTTTTTCCCTTGGGTTCTGCAGACTCAAGGGTCATCTTTATTTAACCCCTCGGGCCAATGCTCCTCTCGAGTGTTGGCCCAAACTAGAGTGCTTTGCGGCGCCCCCTCAAGGAAACTTGAGGTCTGGTTTTAGTTATGCGGACTGATCATCCGGTGTGCCACGAGAGCGAGATATGTGCAGCTCCTATCGGGATTTGTCGGCACATTCGGCGGCTTTGCTGGTCTTGTTTTATTGCTGTCGAAATGTCTTGTAGTCCGGGATTCGAGACTGATCGGGTCTTCGGTAGAAGGAATATCCTTCGTTGACCGTGAGAGCTTATAATGGGCTAAGTTGGGACACCCCTGCAGGGTATTATCTTTCAAAAGCCGTGCCCGCGGTTATGAGGCAGATGGGAATTTGTTAATGTCCGGTTGTAGGAAACCCAAAGTTGATCTTAACTAAAACACATCAACCGCGTGTGTAACCGTGATGGTCTCTTCTCGGCGGAGTCCGGGAAGTGAACACGGTGTTGGAGTTATGTTTGTCGTAAGTAGTTTCAGGATCACTTCTTGAACGCTACTAGCTTCACGACCGTGCTTTGCCTCCTCTTCTCGCTCTCTTTTACGTATGGTAGCCACCATATATGCTAGTCGCTTGCTGCAGCTCCACCTCACTACCTTCTCCTACCCATAAGCTTAAATAGTCTTGATCTCGCGGGTGTGAGATTGCTGAGTCCCCGTGACTCACAGATACTTCCAAACCCAGTTTGCAGGTGCCGATGAAACCGTGCGGGTGACGCACCCGAGCTCAAGGAGGAGCTCGATGAAGATCTTGTTCATTGTGTTGTTTCGTTTTAGTTGGTCAGTAGTGGAGCCCAGTTGGGACGATTGGGGATCTGTGTAGCTTTTGGGGTAGTCTTCTTTTATTTTGGTTCCGTAGTCTCACCTTGATTGTATCTGTATGATGTAATGTTTTACTCATGTATTGTGTGAAGTGGCGATTGTAAGCCAACTATGTATCTCTTTCCCTTATGTATTACATGGGTTGTGTGAAGATTACCTCACTTGTGACATTGCTTTCAATGCGGTTATGCCTCTAAGTCGTGCTTCGACACGTGGGAGATATAGCCGCATCGAGGGCGTTACATCTGAGATGCTTGCACCAGTCCATAAATGGATCGCTGGAGCTTGCACACTTGGTTAGCACCTTTAGGATCGACAAAACCTTCTGGTTGCATCATATACAACTCTTCTTTGAGAAATCCATTAAGTAATGCAATTTTTATATCCATTTGCCAGATTTCATAATCATAAAATGCGGCAATTGCTAACATGATTCTGACAGACTTAAGCATCGCTACGGGTGAGAAAGTCTCGTCGTAGTCAACTCCTTGAACTTGTCGAAAACCTTTCGTGACAAGTCGAGCTTTGTAGACAGTAAGATTACCATCAGCGTCAATCTTCTTCTTGAAGATCAATTTATTCTCTATGGCTTGCCGATCATCGGGCAAGTCAACCAAAGTCCATACTTTGTTCTAATACATGGATACTATCTCAGATTTCGTGGATTCAAGCCATTTTGTAGAATCTGGGCTCATCATCGCTTCCTCATAGTTCGTAGGTTCATCATGGTCAAGTAACATGACTTCCAGAACAGGATTACCGTACCACTCTAGTGCGGAACGTGCTCTGGTTTACCTACGAGGTTCGGTAGTAACTTGATATGAAGTTTCTTGATCATTATCATTAGCTTCCTCTCCAGTTGGTGTAGGCATCACAGGAACGGTTTTCTATGATGAACTACTTTCCAATTCGAGATAAGGTACAATTACCTCATCAAGTTCTAGTTTTTTTCCCACTTACTTCTTTAGAGAGAAACTCCTTCTCTAGAAAGGATCCATTCTTTGCAACAAAGATCTTGCCTTCGGATCTGTGATAGAAGGTGTACCCAACAGTTTCTTTGGGTATCCTATGAAGACGCTCCGATTTGGGTTCGAGCTTATCAGGCTAAAGCTTTTTCACATAAGCATCACAACCCCAAACTTTAAGAAACGACAGCTTAGGTTTCTTGCCAAACCACAGTTCATACGTTGTCGTCTCAATGGATTTAGACGGTGCCTTATTTAATGTGAATGCAGCTGTCTCTAATGGTTAACCCCAAAATGATAGTGGTAAATCGGTAAGAGACATCATAGATCGCACCATATCTAATAAAGTACGGTTACGACGTTCAAACACACCATTACGCTATGGTGTTCTAGGTGGCGTGAGTTGTGAAACTATTCCACATTGTTTTAAATGAACGCCACACTCGTAACTCAAATAATTGCCTCCGCGATCAGATCGTAGAAACTTTATTTTGTTGTTACGATGATTCTCCACTTCACTCTGAAATTCTTTGAACTTTTCAAATGTTTCAGACTTGTATTAAGTAGATATACCTATATCTTGTCAAATCATCTGTGGAAGTCAAAAAACAATACCTGCCACAAACCTCAACACTCATTGGACTACATACATCGGTATGTATTATTTCCAATAAGTCATTGGCTCGCTCCATTTTTCCGGAGAATGGAGTTTTAGTCATCTTGACCACGAGGCATGGTTCACAAGTATCAAATGATTCATAATCAAGTGATTCCAAAAGTCCATCTACATGGAGTTTCTTCATGCGCTTTACACCAATATGACCTAAACGGCAGTGCCACAAGTATGTTGCACTATCATTATCAACTTTGTATCTTTTGGCATCAATATTATGAATATGTGTATCACTACGATCGATATTCAATAAACCATTTATATTGAGTGTATGACCATAGAAGTTTTTATACATGTAAACAGAATAACACTTATTCTTTGACTTAAATTAATAACCGTATTCCAATAAACATGATCCAATCATATTCATGCTCAACGCAAATACCAAATAACATTTATTTAGGTCCAACACTAATCCCGAAGGTAGAGGGAGTGTGCGATGGTGATCTTATCAATCTTGGAATCACTTCCAACACACATCGTCACTTCGCCCTCAACTAGTCTCTATTCATTTTGTAACTCCTGTTTCGAGTTACTAATCTTAGCAACTGAACCGGTATGAAATACCCAGGGGCTACTATGAACACTAGTAAAGTAAACATCAATAACATGTATATCAAATATACCTTTATTCAATTTTCCATCATTCTTATCCGCTAAGCATTTGGGGCAGTTCCGCTTCCAGTGACCATTCCTTTTGCAGTAGAAGCACCCAGTTTCAGGCTTAGGTACAGCTTTGGGCTTCTTCATGGGAGTGATAACTTGCTTTCCATTCTTCTTGAAGTTCCCTTTCTTTCCCTTGCCCATTTTCTTGAAACTAGTGGTCATGTTATTCATCAACACCGTCGGATCTGGGTTCCGACAAGACCCTTGAGGTTCAAACTCTGGGGTGCGCGCGAAGTTCTTTCCCTCCTACCGATCTACGACCTAGCTCACTAAGATCTCACGGACGAACTCGATGAACTAGCAACACAGAAAGGCATGAGATTTATACTGGTTTGGGCCACCGTTGTGGTGTAATAACCTACTCCAGTGTGTGGTGGTGGATTGCCTCTTGGGCTGGTGATGAACTGTACAAGGGGAAGAACAACCTCCTAAGGTTGAGGTGTTCTTGTGCTCGACTAACTTGTGTGGGTCAGATGCCTCTACTGTGGTGGCTTGTTCTACTTATATAGGCCCTGGTCCTCTCCCAAAATATTGAGCGGGAAGGGAGCCAAAACGGCAGGCTAATTTGAAAGGGGACAGCCAGTACAAGCTATCCTGACAAAAGTGCTCTTCGCCTGCGAAAGGCTCTGGTAGTGACGCCGTCTTGGGCTCGATGGTGACCTCCATATTGCCGTCCTGCTGGTATTAGGTCTCGTTGCACTGATATGGAAACCTTTGCCTGATGCCTCGGCACTACGCGCCTGCGCTTGCTTCCTTAGCACCAAAGAGGAAATAAGGACACTGCGCGCGCTGGCGCCCGCTTGGTGCCGATCGTCATGGCTTATGTCACGAGAGACTCGCGAGGTTTGCCCTGCCTTGATATCTCCGCTCCTCGCGAGGCAGCCTGGTGAGGCCGCTCCTGAGGAGGTCTTGCATCGTCCGCCTCGTGAGGCTTGGCCCCTCGCGAGGGTCTTGAATGCCTTGTTGATGAAGATGGGCCGTACAGGCTTGCTCGCATAGCCACGCCATGGGCCATAGTCAGGCAAGTCTGGGGACCCCCATTCCCAGAACGTCGACAGTAGCCCTCGGGCCCAAGGTGCGCTCGGGCTTGGCTTCGAGGCGAAGCCAAAGGTCAAGTACGGAGCGCCGCGGTCCATAAAAGCCTGCGGCCTCGGTCGACGCATGGCGGTTGATTGGACGTGGGCGTCTCCGCTTCCCCATGCTGCCTCGGCAACTGCCTGACTTGACAAAAGCCTGGCGCGGACTGTGCTTGCCTTCATTGCTTCTTCCTCGCCTTGCTCCAGATCCCCTTTCTCGCTCCTCGCTACCGATACCTCCAGATCTGCTCCAATCACGCCCCACATCTACGACCCATGGCGCCATGCAAGACCAAGCCCTTCTCGGCGCCGGCTTGGTACGAGCCAGCTCTGGAAGCACCCACCGTCACAAAAAAGAGCCTCGCCTCAACGCGCCTGCTGATGGCGGGGGAGAGCAACGAATGGGGGAAGACGGAGCTCCGGCTCGCCTCCGACGTGCCGGAGCCTGAGGGAAGCACCTTCTTCCCCTTCTTCTCGAGCAGCGTCACCGTCGGGTTGGTTCCCCCTTCTCCGATTTCTTTTATGAGGTCCTCGACCACTACGGGTTGCAGGCGCTGCACCTCCATCCCAGCTCTATCCTTCTCCTGTCCATCTTTGCCTACTACTGTGAGGCATACCTGGGTGTGATGCCATCCGTGGCGCTTCTTCGCCACTTCTTCTTCCTCCGCGTCAGTGATGGACACATCTCCGGGTGCGCCAATTTCATCGCATCTGGCAAGGCCAACTCAATCTTGAGCACCGGGAACAGGGCCGACAATATCTGAGCCAAGTGGGTTATGATGGACGCCAAGCGCGCCCATCCGCATTTCGCATTGCCAACGGTGGCGCCCCAGTTCAACAAAGCGTGGCCCTGCACGAAGCTCGCTGATGAGCGGGCGTCGTCTGTATTGGGGCAGATGCAGACCGACCTGAAGCCAGGCAACGCGAAGGCGGCGAAGGTCACACGGGCCAAGCTCCTGAGAGAATTCTTGATGCTGCGTGTCGCCCCGCTCCAGGCGCTATCGCACCCCTTGTGGAAGCTTGTTGATGGAGAAGACAAGATCCGCCTGAGGCCGGGGGCCCTGCCTAGCGACGAACTGGCTGCTAACCTGCGCCTCTTGGTTGGGGATAACCAGGTATACCCGCCAAGCGCCTTCACTCCTTTGTTCCTTCACGAGGACTGGGAGCCATTCGTGGTTTCCCAGCCGACATTCGACGCGTGCGGGCTGGTGCCGCCGGCGCTCACAGGAGCTTCTGCAGCACCGAAGCCGGTGGAGGTGTCCTCCGACGAGTCCGGCGGGGGGGGGGGAGGAAGAGGAGGGGACTCGGAGGTGACCCTCGAAGAGATGTGGGAAAACTCCCCCCTGAGCAAAGCTGAAATCCTTCGCGCCCTCCCTGACGAAGCCGAGGTCGACGCCCGCCAGGAGGAGGGAGAACTGCCCGTCGTTCCGATAAGGAGTAGGTCGTCACTGATCCCTCGGGATGCTGCCTCCGCCCTGACGCCGCCTAGGGCCGGCTCCGGCCCTTCTGCCGCGCTATCTTCTGCCGCCGGGCCCGCAGGCCCACTTCTCAGGCTCCGGTGCTTTCGGGCTTCAAGCTCCCCAAGCGGAAGGTGGAGTACGTCGCGGTGGATCGGTAAGTGCTTTGAGCTTCGTCTTTTCCATGCCTGTAGTTGTTATCTCCTGACGTTCACCATTGGTTGATCAGGCCGACGCATTCGGCGAAGAAAAGGAACGGGGATACGGAGGCCGCGCCTCCCTCCACAGAGAAAGGAGGCAGCATCACTCGCACCTCCCCAGCCTGGTCGCCCTCGCGAAATCAAGAAAACATCGCGGGAGGGTCAGCCCCAGCCCCTCGGCTCTGAAATACAAAGTGCAGCTCGTGAAGAGGCCCGGCGCTCCGAACCCGCAGTCTCCATAGCCCTGGTGAAGGCGTCGCCTCCTCCCACCGCTACACCTCCACTCCCAGGTTATTCTGCCTCTGCTACCGTCCTGGAACGTGCTCTTTTGGACATGACCCAGCTGCAGGAAGATCTCCTGAGCGCGGACCCGCGTCTGGTCGCTGGGCGCCTGGAGCTGGCCTCTGGCTGGCTTCATTCTGACTTGGTGGTCCGCGCGACGCTGAGCCAGGCCGCGGCGTCGTCAGAGAAGGAGAAGCAGAGCGCCGCCAATGCTGCAGCCGATCGCGAGGCGGCACTGAAAGACACCAAGGCCACCTGCGATCGCTGCCGAGAGCTGGAGGACGAGCTGAAGAGCCCGCATGACAAGCACGCCGAAGAAGCACGCAGCCGCCAGGCGAAGGAGGAGGAGATAAGGGCATGGGAGGACGTCATCAAGAACCGTGATGCTGAGCTGGAGGAGTTGGGGAAGACGCAGGCTGCTGAGCGCAGCCGGCTGGAGGAGCTGGAGCAGAAGGTGAAGGCGAGGGAGGCCGATTTTGATGCCAAGGCGCGGGTCCTGGCCGAAGACCATGTGGCCTTTACCGATCTCGAGGAGAGGTCTCGCAAGGCACTGAAGATGCTCTACGAGCACGGCTTGGAGAGGCCGCTGACCATCGATGAGGACAGCCCCGCCCTGCTGCTTCCTCTCCTGGTGAAGGTGCTTGAGGAAGTCGTGGATGGTATCGGCCCCATGGCAGAGGCAGAAGCTCGCGTCCTGCCTTTAGCTGCATTGACTCGTGTCTTCAGCCATCTGCACCTTCCTGAACCCGACGCTTGTCTTGACGAGCTGCTGGAGCCTGTGGCTGATGATGACTGCGCAACCGCCATCGCAGCCGTGCAAGGTCAAGTGGAGGCCCTGCTGAAGAAGTTCCGCGGCTTTTCCTCCACGCCCTTGTCCGGTGATGCCGTCGATCCTGCGGCTGGTATTGCAGGTGAAGGCATCGTCACCCAAGGAGGAGCACCTTCCGTGGGAAATGGCGGTGTCCAGGGGTGACCTGCAGCTACTCTCTTGTTTCGTTCCTATAATATGCATCAGGCCTCGTGGAGGCGTTAAACTTTTCATTTGGTATTGTGAGGACAATATGTTTTGTAATATTTGCTTCGAGATTTTGTGATTTCCTTCCTTTTTGCTTTGCGTTCTGCGTCGGCAGAGCCCGGCCCCGTGCATACCTCAACCGCCATTGGGCCGACCAGAGACCAGGACGGACCAAGGAGTGAGGGGCTACGTGACCAGTTAGGCTCCTGAGTCGCGATGCTCAGGAGTCCCCCTTGACGTGCAAACAAATTATAGGGAGAGTATGCAAGGACAGATCAATGTTCTACGTCGGCAGAGCCCGACCCCACGCATACCTCAACCGCCATTGGGTGGACCGGAGACCGGGACTGACCAAGGAGTGAGGGGCTACGTGACCAGTTAGGCTCCTGAGTCGCGATGCTCAGGAGTCCCCCTTGACATGCAAACAATTTCCATACCTGCCCTCGCCGAGGCCTCGGGAGGGGCGTGCGACGGCCAGGTCCGGGAGACCTGGTTGAGTGGCGTGTGCTTGGGCGTGGCCCGAGCGCAGCCCCCAGGCCCGGGAGACCTGGTTGGGTGGCATGCACGCCAGGCGTGACCGAGTGCAGCCCCATGCCCAGCCCCTCGCGGCTCTCCGGAGGGCGTTGCGGTGAGCAGACATTGAGCTCAGGGGCTCCACGAGGTTGAATGCGACCGTGGAGCCGCCCTCGATTGTTTATCATGGCGGAGCATAGTGCGCCCGGCTTGTGCAGGCATAGCCGCTCCTCGGCAGTGTCGACGGCCAACGCGGAGCATGGTGCTTCCACTTGTGTGTGGGAGGGGCCCCCCTCCGGGAGGAGCCCCCGGGGCGTGTACAACCCCGCCCTGACATGTGGCTTGCACGACAGGGCTGCGAGGTGTATCTGGGCACTCGTGAGCCAGCGCGGGCTCACGAGGCCCTACCTCAAGGTGGGTTGCGCCTGGTCTTGAGTCTTTGATAGCTGTGCGTTCCTGCGAGACGGTTAGGTGCAAGCGCTCTCGTCCTCGGTCCGGCCCTCGGCGAGCTCAGCCGCTCTTTGGTATGCCGGTCGCGATGCGTGGTCAAGGCAGGGGTGAGGTTGGAGAGCTAGTAAGAGCTCTGAGTCGCGATGCTCAGAGCCCCCTTTGCGTGCAAGTGAATTGCGGTGAAGGATGTACCAGCGGGTGGTGTCGGCGGTGATAATCATAGGCAGATTAAGCATGGAAGGCAAATCAGCTTGGGTAAATGCAGAAGGTATATGCCATTGCGTCAGGCACGAGCGGCTTGGGGATAATGCAGCCCGAGGGGCGCCCCCAGCAAGGTAAACTAAGAACAAAAGAAAAGGATACACGGCGCAAGGATAGACCCACGCGGCCTGGGAATAATGCAGCCCGAGGGGCGCTCCCAGCTAAACGAACTTGGAAAATGTCACCTGGTTCTGTTGACGAAGGAGAGTTGGTGCAGCTGAAGGAACGCGGCGAAGGGATGCTCCTCACAAGCCACCGGGGCCCTGAGCCTCGGGAGGCTCTGGGGGTTCAGGTGGTTCCCTGAGGACCATCTCCATCCCTGCTAGGACGGCGTGGTGCCTGGCCTCCTGAGCCGCTAGGACACGCCGCATGTTGTGTTGATAGGCTGACGACATGCTCGGCAAGCCAAAGGGCATGCAAACATATCTGTGTGATGGACCCTCACAACGGCCCACGCGCGAAGGCCAGAAAGGCTCCTGAGATGGGGCCCTGTTGAGCCCTGGAACGTTGATGCAGACGCGCAGCCCGACATCCTCACCTGGGTGGGGCGCTGCGCCTCATGAACGGCGGTCGCCGCGCATGGCCCTTGCGTCTTGTAGTTCCTGGGTGGCCTTGGTGATGAACTCCTGAGTGGTGGGCACTCCTTGCCCTGGATTCTCTTGAGGGAAACGTGCCGCGAAGCATGCCTCCAAGTGGTGCCCAAGCACCTCCCTCATGAGGTTGGCAAGGTCTGAGGCCCTCCAGAAGAGAGCCCCAGAGCCCTGCCCGAGGAGGGCGCCAGGCGCGCCTTCCTATGTGATGGAGGGAGGCACCCCTGGAGCGGGCACTGATCCTGATGAGGCTGCAGCCACGATGCCACCCTCCTGAGGTCCAGCACGGTGCATCTGCTTCTTCTTGGGGATGGCCTATGGAGGGCCCTCGTTCTTGCTGTCGGGGTCGTCGATTGCTGCAGCTTGGAAGGCGCGCTCGAGGGAGCACACCGCACCTCTCTCTTCACATGGGACCGTGATGATTACGTCGCTTCCCGGCATCTTGAGGACGTTGTAGCCGTGGTGGGTGATGGCCATGAACTTGGCCAGGGCTGGATACCCGAGGATGGCGTTGTATGGCAGGCGGATGTGCGCTTCGTCGAAGTCGATGAGCTTGGTGCGGTAGTTCTTGCATTCCCCGAAGGTGACAGGGAGGCGGATCTGCCCTATCGGTGTGGTGGAACCGCCGGTCACTCTTGAGAAAGGCTTGGTAGGCTGAAGCTGGTCATATGGGACTTGGAGGTTGTCGAACGTGTCAATAGAAAGGACATTGAGCCCTGCGCCGCCGTCAATGAGGGTCTTGGTAACTTGCGCATTGCTGATGACTGGGGAGCAAAGCATCGGGAGGGCGCTAGCGGTGGCTGCGCACTTGAGCTTGTCTGTCGAGTTGAAGGTGATGGCGCACTGGGACCACCTGAGCGGGCGCGTGGCCTCGAGCTGGGAGGACTGCATTCACCTCACGAGCGAACTGTTTGAAGATGCGCTGCTAGGCTGGGGCCTGGGCTCCGCCCAAGATGCAGGCGATAGCACGTGGCTCCTGGAAGCCCCCAGCCCCCTCGTCCTGATGGTGGTCGTCGTTCCTTCTTGGTGGTGGCGGCAGCGGGGGAAGACCAGCATTGCCCTGAGGACGGTCCTCGCGAGGCTGCTCTCTCCAGGCACCCTCACGAGGATGATCTTTCCAGCGGTCGTCACGAGGCTGGTCACGCCACTCCTGGCACGGGCCACGGTCGTCCCAGCGTCCGCCACCACGTCCTCCTCCTTGGCCGTAGCCCCGGTCGCTGCACTCGGGGCGTCGACTGTAGCATCCTTCATGAATGGCTCTGAGCTCTTGACAATCGCTAGTGTTGTGGGTGTTCAGGTTGTGGAAGGCGTAGGACGGTCGGCTGTTCTTGGATGACTCGTGCTGATCTCTACCTCTCTTGGTGTCGGGCTCCGCTGCGAGCACAACTGCTTCCTTGCAGTTCACGTCCTTGGCCTTGTCCTTCTTCTCTTCTGCGCCCGTAGCTGGCAGCTCGAGGAGGGAGAGGCGCCCCTCCTCAGCTCTTGCGCACTTGGTCGCCAGATTGAACAACTCCTGAGATGTGCACAACTCCTCGTGGATAGCGAGCTCCTCCTTCATCTTGATGTCCCGGACACCGTCAGAGAACGCGGAGATGATGGCCTCATCCGTCACCTTGGGGATCTTGAGGCGAGTGTTGTTTAAGCGCTGGATGTCCTTCTGGAGGGTTTCTCCTGGTTGTTGTTTGGTGTGGCGCAAGTCACCCGCGGCCGGCGGGTGGTCGCGAGTGCACTGGAAGTTGGCGATGAAATGTTCGCGCATCTCATCCCAGGAGGAGATCGAGCCATGCGGCAGGTTCAGGAGCCAGAAGCGGGCACCATCATTGAGAGCCATAGGAAACCAGTTCGCCATTACTTTCTCGTCGCCGTTGGCCGCTTCGATGCTCAGCTCGTAGAGCTGCAGGAACTCCGCAGGGTCGAGGGTACCATCGTAGCGAGGAGGCAGATCTGGCTTGAACTTGCATGGCCAGGTGACGCTACGCAGCTCGGGGGTGAAGGCGCGGCAGCTGGCCGTAGTTGCCAGGGCCCGTCTCGGAGGTGGAGCTTGGTCTTTACGAGGCCCGCGCGCCACCACGGCGGGTAGCGCGCTGTCTTGGCAAGGCGGCGCGGGGAGCGCGGGTGCAGCTTCTCGCGGTCGAGGAATTTCTTGGTAGCTTCTCTCCTCGCGCGCGAGCACCGGGTGTGGTGGGTCAAGCCATGGGGCCGCGCGTCTTGGCGCCAAGGCACAGTCTTGGGGCAGAGGTGGTGGAGGCGCTCCATGAGCCACGTCGCCCGTGGCTGGCAGAGGGCGAGGCAGAGAGTGGGGGAGCCGGGGAGCCCCCTGCGGCGTGGACGAGCTCGGCGACGCGGTCGAGCCAATCCTCACAGAGGTCGTCGACCGAGCGGTAGCGCAGGAGCCCATTCGCCATGAGGAGCGCGACGTGCGTGGGACGAAGAACCGGCTTTGGTCAGCGATGGAGTAGCGGTGCCGCCGTCTTACCGCACCGAGGGGTGCAATGAGGACACTTGCTGCTCGTCCCCCGCCGGGCCGGTGGCGGCGTTGCCGGCGGGATACGGAGAACAACGAGTTGGCCCGCCCGGCGAGAGCCGTCGAACAGCAGGCGGTGAGGGCAGCCGGCGCTTAACGAAGCGGCGGCGTCCGCCATGGATACGACGGAGTGACGGAGCGTAGATTGATGGAAGGGAAGCTACGACGCACCCCTACCTAGCGCGCCAAATGTTGGATCTGGGGTTCCGACAAGACCCTTGAGGTTCGAACTCTGGGGTGCGTGCGAAGTTCTTTCCCTCCTAACGATCTACGCCCTAGCTCGCTAAGATCTCGTGGACGAACTCGATGAACTAGCAACACAGAAAGACGCGAGATTTATACTGGTTCGGGCCACCGTTGTGGTGTAATACCCTACTCCAGTGTGTGGTGGTGGATTGCCTCTTGGGCTGGTGATGAACAGTACAAGGGGAAGAACAACCTCCTAAGGTTGAGGTGTTCTTGTGCTCGACTAACTTGTGTGGGTCAGATGCCTCTGAATCAGATGCCTCTACTGTGGTGGCTAGTTCTACTTATATAGGCCCTGGTCCTCTCCCCAAATATTGAGCGGGAAGGGAGCCAAGAATGGTGGGCTAATTTGAAAGGGGACAGGCAGTACAAGATATCCTGACAAAAGTGGTTTTCGCCTGCGAAAGGCTCTGGTGGTGACGCCGTCTTGGGCTCCATGGTGACCTTCATCTTGCCGTCCTGCTGGTCTTCGGTCTCGTTGCACTGATATGGAAACCTTTGCCTGATGCCTCGGTACTCTGCGCCTGCGCTTGCTTCCTTAGCACCAAAGGGGAAACAAGGACGCTGCGCGCGCTGGCGCCCGCCTGGTGCCGATTGTCATGGCTCACGTCACGAGAGCCTCGCGAGGTTTTCCCTGCCTTGATATCTCCGCTCCTCGCGAGGCAGCCTGGTGAGGCCGCTCCTGAGGAGGTCTTGCATCGTCCGCCTCATGAGGCTTCGCCCCTCGCGAGGGTCTTGAATGCCTTGTTGATGAAGATGGGCCGTACAGGCCTGCTCGCATAGCCACGCCGTGGGCCGCAGGCAGGCAAGTCTGGGGACCCCCGTTCCCAGAACACTGACAAACACTTGATGTTCTTTTCTTGATTTCTACCTTCGCCTATTTTAGCATCGCAAAGAGCTTGGGAATCGTTTTCGTCATGCCTTGCATAATATAGTTCATCACGAAGTTCTAGTAACTTGGTGATAGTGACTAGAGAACTCTGTCAATCACTATCTTATCTGTAAGATTAACTCCCACTTGATTCAAGCGATTGTAGTACCCAAACATTCTGAGCATATGCTCACTGACTGAGCTATTCTCCTCCATCTTGTAGGCAAAGTACTTGTCAGAGGTCTCATACCTCTCGACACGGGCATGAGTCTGAAATACTAATTTCAACTCTTGGAACATCTCATATGCTCCGTGGCGTTCAAAAACATTTTTGATGTCCCGATTCTAAGACGTAAAGCATGGTGCACTAAACTATCAAGTAGTCATTATACCGAGCTTGTCAAACATTCAGAACGTCTGCACCTGCTCCTGCAATAGGTCTATCACCTAGCGGTGCATCAAGGACATAATTCTTCTCTGCAGCAATGAGGATAGTCGTCAGATCATGGACCCAGTCCGCATCATTGCTACTATCATCTTTCAACTTAGTTTTTTGTAGGAACATATCAAAATAAAACAGGGGAGCTATACGTGAGCTATTGATCTACAACATAGATATGCAAATACTATCAGGACTAAGTTCATGATAAATTCAGTTCAATTATTGATATTACTTAAGAACTCCCACTTAGATAGACATCCCTCGAGTTATCTAAATGATCACGTGATCCATATCAACTAAACCATGTCCAATCATCACGTGAGATGGATTAGTTTTCAATGGTGAACATCTCTATGTTGATCATATTTGCTATATGATTCACGTTCGACCTTTCGGTCTCCAGTGTTCCGAGGCCATGTCTGTACATGATAGGCTCCTCAAGTTTAACCCGAGTATTCTGCATGTGAAAAACTGTCTTTCACCCATTATATGTGAACGTAGAGCTTATCACACTCGATCATCACGTGGTGTCTCAGCCCGACAAACTGTCACAACGATGCATACTCAGGGAGAACACTTATACCTTGAAATTTTTATTAAGGGATAATCTTATAATGCTACTGCCGTACTAAGCAAAATACGATGCATAAAAGATAAACATCATATGCAATAAAAATATGTGACCTGATATGGCCATCATCATCTTGTGCCTTTGATCTCCATCTCCAAAGCACCGTCATGATCTCCATCGTCACCGGCTTGACACTTTGATCTCCATCGTAGAGTCAGGGTCGTCTCGCCAAGTATTGCTTCTACAACTATCACTAACCCATAGTGATAAAGTAAAGCAATTACATGACATTTGCATTTCATTCAATAAAGCGACAACCATAAGGCTCCTGCCAGTTGTCGATAACTTTTACAAAACAGGATCATCTCATACAGTAACCTATATCATATCATGTCTTGACCATATCACATTACAACATGCCCTGCAAAAACAAGTTAGACATCCTCTACTTTGTTGTTGCAAGTTTTACGTGGCTGCTACGGGCTTCTAGCAAGAACCGTTCTTACATACACATCAAAACCACAATGGTGATTTATCAAGTTTGCTGTTTTAGCCTTCAACAAGGACCGAACGCAGTCAAATTCGATTCAACTAAAGTTGGAGAAACAGATACCCGCCAGCCACCATTATGCAAAACTAGATGCTTGTCTGTCGGTGGAACTGGTCTCATGAACGTGGTCATGTAAGGTTGGTCTGGGCCACTTCATCCAACAATACCGCCGAATCAAAATAAGACGCTGGTGGTAAGCAGTATGACGATCACCGCCCACAACTCTTTGTGTTCTATTCGTGCATATCATCTACACGTAGACCTGGCTCTGATACCACTCTTGGGAAACATAGCATGTAATTTCAAAAAAAATCCTACACTCACGCAAGATCTGTCTAGGAGATGCATAGCAATGAGAGGGGGAGAGTGCGTCCACGTACCCTCGTAGAGCAAAAGCGGAAGAGTTTGACAACGCGGTGGATGTAGTTGAACTTCTTCTCATTTCGACCGATCAAGCACCGAACGTACGGCGCCTCCGAGTTCTACACACATTCAGCTCGATGACGCCCCTCGAACTCTTGATGCAACAAAGTGTCGAGGGAGAGTTTCGTCAGCACGACGACGTGGTGACTTTGATGGCGAAGTGATCCACGCAGGGCTTTGACACGTCCATTTTGCATCATGTTTTCTTACTGTTATTTATATTGTTTTTATCCATAATAATGCTTTTTGGAGTAATTCTAATGCCTTTTCTCTCATAATTTGCAAGGAACACACTAAGAGGGAGAATTCCGGCAGCTGGAAATCTGGACCTGGAAAAGCTCTGCACAACTCCAAATGAGCTGAAACTTCATGGAGAATTTTTATGGATTATTTAAGAAATATTGGAGCCAATAAACACCAGAGGGGGGCCACCAGGTGGAAACAACCCACCTGGGCACGCCAGGCCCCCCAAGCGCGCCCTGGTGGGTTGTGGCCTCCTCGGCCCACCTCCGGTGCCCATCTTTTGGTATATAAGTCATTTTGACCTAGAAAAAGTAAGGAGGAGGCTTTCGGGACGAAGCGCCGCCGTCTCGAGGCGGAACTTGGGCATGGACACTTTTGCCCTCCGGCGGAGCGATTCTGCCGGGGGAACTTCCCTCCCGAAGGAGGAAATCATCATCATCATCATCATCACCAACAACTCTCCCACTTGGGGAGGGAAATCTCCATCAACATCTTCACCAGCGCCATCTCATCTCAAACCCTAGTTCATCTCTCGTATTCAATCTTGTTACCGAAACTATAGATTGGTGCTTGGGGGTGACTAGTAGTGTTGATTACATCTTGTAGTTGATTAGTATATGGTTTATTTGGTGGAAGATTATATGTTCAGATCCATTATGCATATTAATACCCCTCTGATCATGAGCATGTTTATTGTTTGTGAGTCGTTACTTTTGTTCTTGAGGTCACGGGAGAAATCATGTTGCAAGTAATCATGTGAATTTGATATGTGTTCGATATTTTGATGTTATGTATGTTGTGATTCCCTTAGTGGTGTCATGTGAACGTCGACTACTTGACACTTCACCATATTTGGGCCTAAGGGAATGCATTGTGGAGTACTAAATAGATGGTGGGTTGCGAGAGTGACAGAAACTTAAACCCCAGTTAATGCACTATTCCGTAAGGGACCGATTGGATCCTAGAGTTCAATGCTATGGTTAGAATTTATTCTTAATACTTTTCTCATAGTTGCGGATGCTTGCGGGAGGGTTAATCATAAGTAGCAGGTTTGTTCAAGTAATAACAACACCTAAGCACCGGTCCACCCACATATCAAACTATCAAAGTAGCGAACACAAATGAAACCAACATGATGAAAGTGACTAGATGAAATTCCCGTGTACCCTCAAGAATGCTTTGTTTATTATAAGAGACCGTTTTGGCCTGTCCTTTGCCTCAAAAGGATTGGGCTACCTTGATGCATACTTGTTACTATTATCGTTACTTGCTCGTTACAAATTATATTGCTATCAAACTACTCGCTACTTACAATTTCAGCACTTGCAGACATTACCTTACTGAAAACTACTTGTCATTTCCTTCTGGTCCTCGTTGGGTTCGACACTCTTACTTACCGAAAAGATCTACAATTGACCCCCTATACTTGTGGGTCATCAAGGCTATTTTCTGGCACCGTTGCGGGAGAGTGAAGCGTCTTTGGTAAGTGGAATTCGGTAAGGAAATATTTATATATTGTGCTGAAATTTATTATCACTTGTTACTATGGAAAACAATCCTTTGAGGGGTTTATTCGGGGTATCTTCACGTCATCTGGAACCACAATTAGCTACCCCTTAACCTACTGCACCTACTGAAAATATTAAATATGAAATTCCTTTGGGTATGATAGAACAACTGCTAGCCAATCCTTATGCAGGAGATGGAACAGAACATCCTGATATGCATTTGATACATGTAGAACAAATTTGTGGATTGTTTTAGCTTGCAGGTTTACCCAGGAATGAAGTTATGAAAAAGGTTTTCCCTTTATCTTTGAAGGGAAAAGCATTGGCATGGTAATGGCTATGAGATGATATTGGATCATGGATTTGGAATCGTTTAAAACTGGAGTTTCACCAAAAATTGTATCCTATGCATCTAGTTCATCGTGATCGATTTTATATATATATATATATATATATATATATATATATATATATATATATATATATATATATATATAGGCCTCGTGAAGGGGAAAGCATCGCTCTAGCTTGGGGGAGGTTTAAGTCAATGTTATGTTCATGCCCCAATCATGATCTCTCAAGAGAAATTATTATTCAGAACTTTTACGCTCGGCTTTCTCGTAATGATCAAACCATGCTGGATACTTCTTGTGTTAGTTCTTTTATGAAGAAGACTGTTGAATTCCGGTGGGATCTTCTGGAAAGAATTAAACGTAATTCTGAAGATTGGGAACTCGACGAAGGTAAAGAGTCATGTATAAACCTTAAGTATGATTGTGTTAAATCTTTTATGGATACCGATACTTTTTAAAAGTTTAGCACTAAATATGGACTTGACTCTGAGATATTAGCCTCCTTTTGTGAATCATTTGCTACTCATGTTGAACTCCCTAAAGATAAATGGCTTAAATATCACCCACCTATTAAAGAAGAAATTAAGGAACCGGTACTAGTTAAAGAAGAAACTATTCTCCGTAATGTTGATCTAGTTGTTCCTACTGCTTATATTGAGAAACACTAAAGTTTCAACTATGGTTAACAAAAGCTCTATTAGAACACCTAAACCAGATGAACAAATTAGAGTTGAACCTAATATTGCTATGGTTAAAGTTCTCTAGGAAGAAGATGTGGATGGGCATGTTATCTACTTCTGTGCTGATGCTGCTAGAATTGCCAAACCTGATAAAAGGGATAAACATAGACCAGTTGTTGTGATGCCTATTGTCGTGGTACTAAGACTGACAGTAGAATGGGGGGTAGGTATGAGGAGGGAAGATCCCAGCTGTGGTGAAGTTGTACACACAAGGTTTACGAGTTCAGGCCCTTCACGGTGGAAGTAATAGCCCTACATCTCGGTGCCTGAAGGCGGTCGACTGGATTATATGTGTGTAGAGTTACAGGGGGTGCGAACCCTTGTCCCTGAGGAGGGGGGTGGCTTATATAGAGTTCGCCAGGCCCCTCTCGCCCTCAGTTACACAGGGTTTAAGGTACATAAAGATTGGGTGTTTCTGGTAATGCCAGTAATAAAATGACATAAATGACCATTAAGTCTACAGAGTAAATGCCCGACCGTTGCTATACAGAGTGGCTTTAGGTCTTCTGGTCGTCGAGTGATAGTTGCTATGGTCGAGTGACTTCGAGTCTTCCTAGTGGAATGCTTCTGGTCGAGTGGATGATGGTATCCCTCGAATGCTTCTAGCTTTAGGGTGATGTCCTAGGGGAGGGTGTCTAGGTCAGGCCTATGACCCTACCCTAGGTAAATAGCTTCATCATTAGCCCCCGAATGGTTCAGGGCTTGAGTGGAGAAGGAGTTGAAAATACCTCCGACTCAATTTTTGCACTTCGGAAGTGTCTTGCTGGGATCAATGTACAATCACGATGAATTCAACTTCTTTTTCAGTCGCCTTGATCCATTCTTAGTGCCGAGTGAACTTTTGCTGAAAAGCTTTGAGTATTGATATGAAAAAAAATCTTCTGTTTGACAGATTGCTCTGCTGCTTGGGGATCTTGCGGAATTCGAATTTCGTGAAGCGCACGAGGTGGAGGAGCCCGCGGTAATCAGAGAAGATTAGGCAGGGGCGCCTCGATCCCTGCGCCACCTTTTTCGCCACATACTACGCGCGCGACTGTTGCGGGATTTGACGGGATTGCTTGGACCCACAAGTCAGCCACTCGGGAGAAGACCTTATATAAAGCGTCGCGGCTGGGGTTTTCTACACAGTGCGCCTGATTCTCCCCCTTTCTCCTCCTTTTCTCCACCGAATCCAGTTCTGCTCTCAGTGCCGCCAGCCCACTCGAGCTTCGCCCGCTGCAATGGGGAAGGAGAAGACAGCAGCCTTGAAGCACACGAAGAAGGCGACGGCGAAGGCGGAGGGGAAGAAGACCAGGCGGGGCGGATCTTCGTCGAGATCCGGCTTGCCGCGCGGCTGGATCCAGGGGGATTGGATTCAGTCGATGATCCGGCAAGACGACGTCGATGATCTGGTCGAGGGGGGACTGATTCCCCACAGATCAGGCCGGTTCCCGGAGGACGAGACCGAGCCGCGGCCGCAGGAGGGTGAGTGTGTGCTCCTCGCCACCCATGTCGACCGTGGTTTTTATTTGCCTCCCCATCCTTTTTTCCGAGGCTTTTTGAACTTCTTTGGAGCACAACTTCATCACTTTTCCCCCAACACCATCGTGTACCTCGCTGCATACGTGTCCATGTGCGAGAATTTCCTGGGTAGTCGACCACACTGAGGTCTCTTCAAACACATTTTCACCTGTCGTTCTCAGTCGGTCAAAAAGGCCAATCTGAGTGACGAGAGGACGCATGTGATCCAGATGTGTGGGGGTCTTGGGATCCAAATGAGAGGTAAGAGTACTTTCCCAGCCATGATTCTTCCCGAGTCAGTCAGAGGGTGGCAGTCGACCTGGTTCTACTGCAAAGACCAGCTGACTCCAGGCCAGTCGACTGGGCTTCCCCCCTTTTCCATGGCTCGAGTCGAGAAGCCCTCTACCTTGAAAGTGACTCCAGCGGAGAAAGTGGAAGTGAAGGTGCTTGTCGAGCGACTAGTCCAGCTCGTTTGTGATGGCGTGACTGGCATGGACCTGCTGGAGGTCTTCCTCAGATGATGCATTCAGCCGCTTCAAGCTCGTGACCATCCGACGTGGATGTATTCGGGCATCGATGATACCACTCAGATCCACCCAGAGGAAGTCGAGGAGGATAGAGTGGAGCAGTGGTTGAGGGGCATCACTGGCAACAAGGATAACCCCAGGGGGTCTAGGAGGATCCCTCCACTCGACAACTCGTATGAACCAGACAAGGTCCAACTCTAAATTTCCGAGTTTTTTGTTGATCTATCGTGTAATTTCTTTTTGCCAACCGACCGACATTTGCTCCACTTGTTGTCTTTCAGGCCCTCACTGAGATGTACTCAATGCCCAACGGAGAGCAGGAGCAGGACTCGGAAGGGGAGGCGAGCGGAGGTGAGAGCGGCGAGTGGCACTCTGACGTAGGAGCAGACGACGAGAGTGGCGGCTCTAGCAACAGCGAGGAAGTCGACTCGCCTCCTAGCACCGAAAGGCGATCCAAGCACTCCCATGACTCGCGAGTATCCGTGGCAAAGCGACTGCGCCAACTGGACAGACCTCGAAGCGCCCTCGAAAGCCCTCTCCAGCGCCGACTGAGAAGGCCCTGAAGCAGTCCAAAGTTGTAGCATCGAAGTCTCGGAAGACCCTGCCCAAAATCAAAATCGATATCCCCGTTGCTTCTGCGTGAGTGTTTTGTCTTCAATTTTTACCTGAGGTCCTGTGCCGTCAACTCTTTTCTTGGTTTGACTGAATGAATCTTGAAACCAGCAGTGCCGCTACCTTTGGGACTTCTGCTTACAAAAACGAGGACGAGGACATGGAAGATGAGGTTACTTCTAACCCGGGTATGACCTTCGCAATCTTGTCTTTGTTTTGTCGATTGAATTGCGGTCGATTGAATTCTAGCGACTGATCTTTTTGCAGCTCCTCCCAATGTCATTGATCTTCCAGACGACGACGAGGATGTGCCGCTGAGGCCCTTGGGAAGAAGAAACAGGAAGACATCGACTGGTAAGACGCCTCAGTCGATGCCGGATGGAACCGGTAATCCAGGAGGCTGGCGATGCCAATCTGACTTCTGTCACCTTTTCCATACCATTGTCGAGTGTCACCTTCGCCATACCATTGTCGAGTGCTCAGCCTTCAGCGTCAACCACGCAGACTCCAGCCAATCCACCTTCACTTTTTGCTGCACATCACGTCCCAGAGGACCAGGTGGGTGCTGCCAAGGAGGCTATACATCAGGCGGGCATTATGATGGAGCAGATGAAGGTGGTCCGGGAGGCCAGCCAAGCTGCTTATGATGCCAGCTCAGCTCTCCAGAGCAACGTCCAGGTTAGAAGATTACAGACTGACTATTGAGCTTGTAGCTTGTTCTGTTAGGATATGCTACCTGAAAACTTTCTTTGAAGGATCTTTCCATCAGTCTGCGTTTTGCATTGGTACACCCACTGGGTGTTTTGACATGCCGCTGAGTAGTTTTGTATCTTGAGTCGACTAAGTTATGTTGATTGAGTCTTTGAACCAGTGGGGGCACGCTAAGTGCACCCACCGGTGTAATCCGAGACCATAGTTGGTGTGGGCGTCATTTCGTGGTCGAGAGTCGAATTTTCTCACTCGCCCTGGATGGACCAGGTCGACTGGAACCTGAACCAGTGGTGGCACGCTAAGTGCACCCACTGGGTGTAGTCCCCGATACATAGTTGACTGCGGGTAGTTGACTGTGGTCTGAGAATCATGTTCTTCCTTCTCTTTTTTTACACTCGGCCTAGACAGACCATGTCGAGTGGAAACTGGACCAGTGGGGGCACGCTAAGTGCACCCACTGGGTTTAGTCCCCGAGACTTCTGTTGGATGTTTGATTCGGCAGTAGTCTTAGAACTTGTTGAATCTATCACTCTATTGTTCTGAAGTAACCACTCTTTTCACCTGCCGACTGACTGTCCTTTGATTACAGAAATCCTGTGAACTTGGAGCTCGTTTTGCTGACCTGGAGCAGAAGTAGATTCAGCTCAATCTTGACCTGGAGCTAGCCAAGACGAACTTGCAGAAGGCCAAGGATGAAGCTGTTGGTATGAAAAATTTGTCGACTGCTTAGTTGCTGAATCGGGTGTTATTTACTTTTTCTGAACCGAGTGTTATTTCTTTCAGAAACAATGAACCAAGCTCTGGCGAAGAAGGATCTTGACCTTGCAGCCACGCGGAAATCAGCCGACGAGAAAACTGCACTCGCTGATCAGAAGCTGGCTTCAGTCGGCAAACTAGAGGAAGAGAATGCCAAGCTGAAAACTTCCCTTGATGAAGCTAACAAGGAGGTGACTCGTCTGAAGAAGGACAAGAAGAATCTGACCGAAAAGATGGAAGGCATTGCTCGCAAGCGGGACGACCTGGAGAACTATCTGGGAGGGCTTGCCAAGAAGCTGTTCATCATGCTTGAAGGTGCTTTCCTTTGTCCGACTGACTTGTTGTTGTCGACTCGATATATAACCATGGACTCATCGTTGTATTGTGTGGGTAGAATTTTTCCAGAACTTCGAGGAAGAAACCAGGCGAGTTGAGACAAGCTTGGACCCCATCCTCTCTCCTGTAAAGGACGAAGCTGCCATGAACGTGCTCCGACTGGAATCCCATGTCGCTGGTGTTGTCAACTACCTTGCTCGACTAAAAGTCGTGGTGTCGCGGATCGACGCAACACTCTGGCGAAGGGTGACCCTCCAAAATGACCTCAAGTATCTGATGGCTCGACTTAATGAGGTTCCTGGTCGAGTGCAGGAATGGAAGAAATCTTCTGCTCGGTGCGGTGCTGATGTGGCTCTATCTCTGTTTCGTGTCCACTGCAAGGAAGCGCGAGAAGAGAAGCTGGCGGCAATCAAGGTCGCCAATACCAAAAGGAACGATTTCCAATCCTTCATGGAAACCTTCATTGATGCCGCCACTCGGATTGCTGACGGAATCGACCTAGACGAGTTCGTCGAGCCCGCTAGCCCACCTCTTGCGGAGTGAACAAAACTTTATGCCTCACCTTAAATTTGCCTCGGAATGCCGAGTGATTTTGTAACTGTTAAACTCCTTCGGGCCTGATGCCCGAGTACTTTTATCCGTGGTCTGGAACTTTAGGATTTTATCTGAACTTGGTTTATCCCTGGATATGCTTGTTTGTCTTCAAGTGGAACTTGTTCTTCACTCGAAAAAGTCTTTGTACTTGTGGTGTAGCTCTAAGGAGAAGGCCGCAGTCGACCTGCACCTCGTCGTCCTTGCGGATCAGGATGGAGCGCACATTGTACTTATGGCGCAACTCTGAGGAGAAGGTCGCGGTCGACCTGCACCTCGTCGTCTTTGCGGATCAGGATGGAGCGTGTGTCCAAGGCCCCGAGCAAGAAGATCGGTTCTCACTCGGAACATGTTTTATACTTAGGCGAGTACTGGACTTCAGCTAAGCCCCCGAGTGAGAGGGTTGCTCACCAGTCGGTAGGATTTTTCAAACTTAGGCGAGTACTGGACTGCAGCTAAGCCCCCGAGTGAGAGCCTTGCTCACCGCTCGGTAGGATTTTTCAAACTTAAGTGAGTACTGGACTGCAGCTAAGCCCCCGAGTGAGAGGGTTGCTCACCACTCGGTAGGATTTTTTAAACTTAGGCGAGTTCTGGACTGCAGCTAAGCCTCCGAGTGAGAGGGTTGCTCACCACTCGATAGATTTTTTAAACTTAGGCGAGTACTAGACTGCAGCTAAGCCCCCAAGTAAGAGGCTTGCTCACCACTCGGCAGGATTTTTCAAACTTAGGCGAGTACTGGACTGCAGCTAAGCCCCCGAGTGAGAAGCTTGCACAACTCTCGGTAGGATTTTTCAAACTTAGGTGAGTATTGGACTACAGCTAAGCCCCCGAGTGAGAGGGTTGCTCACCAATCGGTAGGGTTTTTTAAACTTAGGCGAGTACTGGACTGCAGCTAAGCCCCCGAGTGAGAGGCTTGCTCACCACTCGGTAGGATTTTTCAAACTTAGGCTAATCTTGGACTGAGATAAGCCCCAGTGAGAGGCTTGCTAACCACTCGGTGAGGATTTTTAAACTTAGGCAAATCTTGGATTGGGCTAAGCCCCCAGTGAGAGGCTTGCTCACCACTCAGTGGGATTTTTAAACTTAGGCGTAGTCTTGGACTGCAGCTAAGCCCCGAGTGAGAGGCTTGCTCACCACTCGGTGGGATTTTCAAACTTAGGTAGTCTTGGACTGCAGCTAAGCCCCCGAGTGAGAGGTTTTCTCACCACTCGGTAGGATTTTTCAAACTTAGGCGAGTACTGGACTGCAGCTAAGCCCCGAGTGAGAGGGTTGCTCACCACTCGGTAGGCTTTTTTAAACTTAGGCGAGTCTTGGACTGCAGCTAAGCCCCCGAGTGAGAGGCTAGCTCACCAGTCGGTAGGATTTTTCAAACTTAGGCTAAATGGATTCACAGCTAAGCCCCCGAGTGAGAGGTTGCACACCACTCGGTAGGATTTTTCGAACTTAGGAGAAACGGATTCGCAGCTAAGCCCCCGAGTGAGAGACTTGCCCATCACTCGGAAGGATTTTATTTTTTGAAAATTAGGCGAAACAGATTCGCAGCTAAGCTAAGGCACCCACTGGGGGATTTAGGACACATAAAAAAAGAACAACAATCATTTAGGAGACTGTATAACTGTGTCTTTGCTAATCAAACTAGAAGCTATTTCTTATTACATCTCAACAGTCTGAATGCTTAAGTATAAAAGGGGCGGAGCAGCTCCACATTCCAAGCATGTGGCTCTTCTTTATTGTGCTCGACATTGTAGAGGTGATATGCTCCGTTGTGGAGCACTTTGGTGATAATGAAGGGGCCTTCCCAAGCAGGAGCAATCTTATGTGTTTCTGCTGATCCACCCGAAGGACCAAGTCTCCCTCTTGAAATGCTCGACCCCTCACATTTCTGGCGTGGAACCGACGCAGGTCTTGCTAATAAATGGTCGACCGGATTAGGGCCATATCTCTTTCCTCTTCTAGGAGATCGACTGCATCTTGCCGAGCCGGTTATGCTTCATCTTCTGAGAAAAGCTCGACTGGGGGTGCATTGTGAAGCAAGTCACTCGGAAGCATAGCTTGAGCCCCATTGACTAGGAAGAATGGAGTTCGACCAGTCGGCCGGTTAGGAGTCGTCCTCAATCCCCAAAGTACTGATGGATGTTCATCGACCCAGGCGCCTGCTGCATGCTTGAGGTCACGCATCAATCGAGGCTTCAGTCCTTTGAGAATCAATCCGTTTGCTCTTTCAGCTTGTCCATTTGACTGGGGATGGGCGACTGAAGCATAGTCGACCGAGTGCCCTGGGATGCGCTAAAGGCTCTGAACTCATCAGAATCGAAGTTCGACCCATTATCTATGATGATGCTGTGCGGGACACCATATCTGAATGTTAACTCTCTGATGAAGCTGATGACAGTACTTGCTTCGAGGTTCTTGATAGGCTTGGCTTCAATCCATTTGGTGAACTTGTCGACTGCTACAAGCACATGGGTGAAGCCACTTCTGCTAGTCCTCAAAGGTCCAACCATATCTAATCCCCAAACAGCAAAAGGCCAGACGAGTGGAGTGGTCTTTAGGGCTGATGTAGGCTTGTGAGACATGTTGGAGTAAAACTGGCAACCTTCACATCTGTCGACTATGTCTTTTGCCATTTCATTTCCTCGCAGCGAATAAAATCCCGCTCAGTATGCTTTGGCCACAATGGTCCGAGAAGACGCATGGTGACCACATGTCCCCGAGTGGATATCGTTGAGGATCACTCGACCTTCTTCCGGTGTTATGCACTTCTGAGCAACTCCGGTAACACTTTCTCTGTAAAGCTGTCCACCCATTACTGTGAAAGCTTTAGATCGACGGACAATCTGACGGGCTCTTCTTCATCCTCTGGGAGTTCTTTCCTGAGAATATATGCAATGTACGACACTGTCCAATCGGGAATGACGACCAAAACTTCCATAACCAAGTCGACCACGGCTGGGACGTCGACTTCAGTCGGATCAGTAGGGCTCTTAGGTTGTGGGGGATCCTCCATGAAGGGATCCTCTTGGAGAGACAGTGTGTGAAGATGCTCCAAGAACACATTACCGGGAATAGGCTCACGCTTGGAACCTATCTTTGCCAAATCATCAGCTGCTTGATTTTTCAGTTGGGGTATATGATGGAGCTCTAACCCCTGAAACCTTTTTTCTAACTTTCTCACTGCATTACAATAGCCAGTCATAGCCGGGCTCCTGACGTCCGACTCCTTCATCACTTGATTAACCACCAAATCTGAGTCGCCGTAGACCATTAGGCGACGGACGCCGAGTGAAATGGCCATACGCAAACCGTACAGAAGTGCTTCATATTCAGCTTCATTGTTGGAGGAATCAAAATGAATCTGAAGAACATAGCTAAGTCTGTCTCCTTGTGGGGATACCAATACCACCCGAGCACCAGAACCATTCAACATCTTGGATCCGTCAAAGAACATGGCCCAGTGCTCCGAATGAATCTGAGTCGGTTGTTGCTGCTCAACCCACTCGGCGAGGAAATCTGCGATTGCTTGGGACTTGATAGCTTTCTTTGCCTCAAAATTGATATCCAAGGGAAGAAGTTCAATCGCCCACTTTGCCACTCGACCAGTTGCATCTCTGTTGTTCAGAATTTCTGACAATGGTGCGTCGCTGATGACTGTAATGTAGTGATCAGAGAAATAATGCGCAACCTTCTTCGTGGTCATGTAAATTCCATAGACAAGCTTATGATAATGTGTATATCGTTGCTTGGATGGAGTCAAGACTTCAGAAATATAGTACACTGGGCGCTGAACTTTATATACTTTTCCTTCTTCTTCGTGCTCGATCGTCAGCACTGTACTGACAAGTTGTCCAGTGGCTGCAATATAAAGCAGTAAAGGCTCTTTGCTAATTGGGGCAACAAGCACCGGCTGGGTGGAAAGCAGGGTTTTGAGTTCTGCAAACGCTGAATCAGCTTTAGGAGTCCACTCGAACTTGTCAGATTTCTTCATCAGTCGGTAAAGAGGCAATGCCTTTTCACCGAGGCAAGAGATGAATCGACTCAAGGCGGCTAAGCAACCAGTAAGCTTCTGAACGTCATGCACACGCACAGGGCGTTTCATCCGGAGTATGGCCCCAACTTTCTGGGTTCACGTCGATTCCTCGTTCGGAAATGAGGAAACCGAGTAACTTTCCTCCTAGAACTCCGAATGTGCACTTCGACGGATTAAGCTTGATATCATACCTTCTCAGGTTGGCAAAGGTTTCAGCAAGGTCAGTCAGCAGGTCGGAACCTTTACGCGACTTGACCACAATGTCATCCATATATGCTTCCACATTCCGACTGATTTGAGTGAGCAGGCACTTCTAAATCATCCTCATAAATGTGGCACCGGCGTTCTTGAGGCCGAATGGCATGGTGACATAACAAAAGCACCCAAATGGAGTGATGAAAGCTGTTTTTATCTCATCGGGTCCATACAGTCGGATATGATGATACCCGGAATAGGCTTCCAGAAAAGACAAACACTCACACCCCGCAGTTGAGTCGATGATTTGGTCGTCGGGGAGAGGGAGGAAATGATCTCGGGTAGGCCCAATTGATATGCTTGAAGTCAATGCACATACGAAGTGAGTCGTCCTTCTTGGGGACCATGACAACATTGGCGAGCCACTCGGAGTGGTAAATCTCTCGAATGAACTCAGCGGCTAGGAGTCGAGCCACTTCCTCACCAATTGCCTTTCTCTTCTGCACGGCGGACCGTTGAAGATGTTCCTTGACTGGTTTCACTTTCGGGTCGACTCGCAAACGGTGCTCAGCCAGTCCCCTGGGTACACCCGACATGTCAGAAGGTTTCCATGCAAAGATGTCCCAGTTCTCACGGGGGAACTGGATGAGTGCTTCTTCCTATTTGCTGTCGAGTGCTGTTGAGATATGAGTAGGAGCAGCATTAGGATCGGTCGGGTGAATATGAATCGGCTTTGTTTCACCAGACGACTGAAATGCAGAATCTGTGGCAGGCTTCTTGGCTCGCAACAAATCACTCGGATCTGCATTTTTCTGATACTCTTGCATTTCAACTGCCGCCATCTGTGCATCGGCAAGTTTAGAACCCTTCTAGAAGCATTCCTCCGCCTTTTGCCGATTGCCAGTGACCGTGATCACTCCTTTGGGACCAGGAATTTTCAACTTGAGATACACGTAGCATGGTCGAGCCATAAAACGTGCATATGCAGGCCTTCCCAAAATAGCATGATAAGCACTCTGGAAATCCACTACTTCAAATGTCAAATTTTCTTTACGGTAATTCTTTGAATCACCGAAACCCACGTCCATGGTTATCTGGCCGAGTGATTCAGCCTTCTTGCCAGGGATGACGCCGTGAAAGCTCATGTTGCTCTCACTAAGTTTGGACATCGGAATTCCCATCCCCTTCAAGGTTTCAGCATAAAGGATATTTAGGCCGCTACCACCATCCATTAGCACTTTGGTCAGTCAAGTGCCTCCAACAACTGGGTCGACCACCAACGCTTGCGTCCCAGGGGTGGCTATACGAGCAGGGTGATCAGACTGGTCGAATATGATAGCCGTTTGCGACCACTTCAGGTATGTTGTCATTACTGGAGCAACCATATTCATTTCTCTGTTGATCATTTTCAGTCGACTTTTGCTCTCAACATCAGCAAAAATCACTAGGGTGGAATTGACATTGGGAAAACCATCATCTTCCTTTTTGTCTTCGTCCTTGTCTGACTCTTTTTCTTTATCATTAGGCTGTTTCTCTCGGAACTGCTGGATCAGAACTCGACACTGTCGAGTGGTATGCTTTGGATAAATCAGATTGCCTTGTTCATCCTTCTTGGTGTGAATGTGACATGGCAAATCCAACACGTCATTTCCGGCTTGATCTTTCACTTTCTTGGGGGTCTAGGGCCCCTTATGTTTCCCTTCAAACTTTCCTTGAATCACAGCCGTAGTTTCACCAGGCCCTGCCGGCTCGGCTTTACGCTTCTGTTTTTGATTGGAATTGCCTCCACCGGTGTCCTGACCAACTGGCTTGCTCTTTCCATTACGGAACCGATCCTCTTCTTCTCTGTTAGCGTACCGAGTGGCTATTTCCATCATCCGAGTCAGAGACATATCTCCAGTCTGACCGAATTTTAGGACCAACTCTTGATACTTAACGCCTTCCTTGAAGGCACAAACTGCTTGATGCTAGGATACATTTTCCACGGTGTGATGCAAAGTGGTCCACCTCTGAATGTAATCTCTCAGAGCCTCATTCGGTTTTTGCACACAATGCTGCAATTCTGTTAACCCTACTGGCCGCTTGCAAGTACCCTCAAAAGTTCCGACAAACACCCGGGCCAGTTCTTCCCAACTGAATATAATGCCTGGTGTTAACTGAGTCAACCATGCCCTGGCCGAACCTTCCAACATCAGAGGAAGATGCTTCATGGCCACTTCATCATTGCCGCCACCAATCTGTACAACCACTCGGTAGTCCTCAAGCCAAGTGTCAGGCTTGGACTCACTAGTGAACTTGCTGACTCCAGTCGCCAACCTGAAGTTGGGAGGAGTCACTGCGGCTCTAATGGCTTTGCTGAAACACTCTGGACCTGAAACATGAACTCTGCTGCCAGTCGGATGATTTCTGTCAAGGCCCTCTCTGTGTGCCCTGTTCCTGTCGACTAGACCTTGAACGAGAATAGATCTTGCATCAAAGCCTGGCTCTCTTTGGT
This sequence comes from Aegilops longissima, assembly GCA_021605205.1. NCBI lineage: Eukaryota > Viridiplantae > Streptophyta > Magnoliopsida > Poales > Poaceae > Aegilops > Aegilops longissima. The sequence goes on along the minus strand of CM038681.1, from coordinate 478,619,999 downwards.
CGACTGGTACTCTTCACTCGCCACTGTGAGGGCGTCTGTCATCATACTGCCGAGGCACATATGATCCACTCCTCGGAGGAGGTGTGGGCACTTGACGACGGTCATCACGGCTGAGTCGGTGATCATACTGCTCGTGGTTTCTGTACTGATCTTGCCGATGCGCACGTCCCTCATGCCGCGGGGGCTATCTTGGGCTGTGGGCCGACTGAACTGTATCTGCCATCACAGACCTATTATGAATCCTATTCCGCGACTGAGACACTGCTGTGTTCAGCTCACCTGCTGCCCGGAGTAAGGCCCGGATCTGCATCAAACCTCTTCCAGCCTCCGACTGGGAAGGCTGACTTGACTCTGCTATTTGGGCTGCAGCTGTGAGATTTTGAATCGGAGTGTGGTATACCTGAGGTTGAGGCGAAAAGAGCTGTCATCGACTGGACTCAGGAATCCGTTACCGAGCACGCTCGTTGAGCGCATGCTGAAGGTCATCCAGTCGAGTGCGCTCAGCCAAGTTGGCCAGGCGCGCCTCCTCCAAGGCCCGGGCCTCGAAGGTTTCGCCAACAATGGGCGTGTGGAGCGCATCCATGTTGCGGCGACGAAGCTCTTCCCTCCGCTGAGAAGAAAGAGGCTCGGGGTGGTACTCTTCATGAGCACGTGACGGATTGCCGCCACCATCACCACCGTCGTCGCGGTGGAAGCCAGGAGGACTACGTGGTCCGTTGACCATCAAGACTTCAGCCGCGGGATCGCTGCTATCGCACTCGGATGCGGTCTCGGCGGAGCCAGTCGACAGGTCGAACATGTCGTAGAGAGTTTCGTCGGGCTCGATTGCCACGACTTGTGGGGTGGCCGACTGACGGGCCACCACGTGACTCACCCACCGCTGAAGCCGCGACCGGCCGGATCACTTGCGTCGGCGAATAGCGGGGAGCGAGGAGACCACAGGAGCCGACTGATACTGGGTCGACGGCTGCCGGAGAAGGACGCCGCAGACACACGCGTGAAAGTGCTTCGCCCTACGGACGGGGAGCGCCTCGACGTCGAGGGGAGCTTCCTGAAGCCATGCAGAGTCATCGGCATCGAAGACGAGCGCGCCAAGACGGATGTTGCGGCCCTCAACCAATCCACCGCCGGAAACCATGATGACGGGAATCAGAAAAATCGCAACTTCACCAAAAAGTCGCTAAGACACCTGCCCCACGGTGGGCGTCAACTGTCGTGGTACTAAGACTGACAGTAGAATGGGGGTAGGTATGAGGAGGCAAGATCCCAGCTATGGTGAAGTTGTACACACAAGGTTTACGAGTTCAGGCCCTTCACGGTGGAAGTAACAGCCCTACGTCTCGGTGCCCGGAGGCAATCGACTAGATTACATGTGTGTTGATTTACAGGGGGTGCGAATACTTGTCCCTCAGGAGGGGGGTGGCTTATATAAAGTTCGCTAGGCCCCTCCCGCCCTCAGTTACACTGGGTTTAAGGTACATAAAGATGGGGCATTTCTGGTAACGCCAGTAATAAAGTGACATAAATGACCATTAAGTCTACGCCCGACCGTTGCTATACAGAGTGGCTTTAGGTCTTCTGGTCGTCGAGTGACAATTGCTATGGTCGAGTGACTTCGAGTCTTCCCAGTGGAATGCTTCTGGTTAAGTGGATGATGGTATCCCTCGAATGCTTCTGGCTTTAGGGTGATGTCCTGGGGGAGGGTGTCTAGGTCAGGCCTATAACCCTACCCTAGGTACATATCTTCATCACCTGTTATTTCAGTTAAAATAGGAGATCACTGTTATCATGGTCTTGGTGACATGGGTGCTAGTGTGAGTGCTATTCCTTACAAGTTATATCAAGAAATTAGGGAAGACATAGCACCTACAGAGTTAGAAGACATAGATGTTACTATTAAACTTGCTAATAGAGACACCATATCACCCTGTGGGATTATTAGAGATGTTGAAGTCTTGTGTGGGAAAATAAAATATCCTACTGATTTTCTTCTGCTTGGTACCCCGCAAGACGACTTTTGTCCCATTATCTTTGGCAGACCTTTCTTGAACACAATTAATGCTAGGATAGATTGCCAGAAACAAACTGTAGGTGTTAGCTTTGGTGATGAGTCTCATGTGTTTAATTTTTCCAAGTTTAGTAGAAACCATCATGAAAAAGAATTGCCTAGTAAGGATGAATTAATTGGTCTTGCTTCTACTGCCGTGCCACCTACTGATTCTTTAGAATAATACTTGCTAGACCATGAAAATGATTTACATATGCATGGAAGAAATGAAATAGATAATATTTTCTTTGAACAACGTCCTCTGCTTAAACACAATTTGCCTATTGAAACTCTTGGAGGTCCTCCTCCACCTAAGGGTGATCCTGTGTTTGAATTAAAACAATTGCCAGACACTTTGAAATATCATTGGTACATCGGCGTCCTAAACAAACGGTTTAAAACCCCTTTCCGCGGCGGCATTTGGAACCGTCGCCAAGTGAGTGTGGGCGATAGGGGGGGTCCTTCCCACACGACCCAGAAATCATCGGGGATAGGCCCTCGTGGGACCGAGGCTGGGACCGTGTGCGATCGGGCGAGGCATGGAAACCCAATCATCTCTGTAGGTATGTACACCCCACACGGTGAATCTCAGAAATCATTTCCTTAGGTATGTACATCCAACACGGTGAATCCTAGAAATCATTTTCGTAGGTATGTACATCCCACACGGTGAATCCCAGAAATCATTTCCGTAGGTATGTACATCCCACATAGTGAATCCCAGAAATCATTTCGGTAGGTATGTACATCCCACATGGTGAATCCCAGAAAATCATTTCCGTAGGTATGTATATCCCACACAGTTCTTTGTGTGCAAATGTTTGTGCAAGGTGGCCTAACGCAAACAGTTCACTGCCGGAAGCCATGTGTGATTGTTAGTTGATCGACCGTGCCTACTTTCTGGAAACCGTGCGGGTTGTTTGAGTTCATCGCCCACGGTGCTGTCTGAGTAACCGTTTGCAATAGAAAACCCCAATAAGCAGGGTAATTAGCCTATTATTGATAATCCATGTACTAATCAAACTGATATTTCTTATAAAACATGCCAGATATTTCATATCCGTATAAAAGCAACCAGGATTTCATAATCGAATTACATCAGATAGCTTCGAACTCGATTCGCCATTACACAACATCACCAAGTTTCACATGCGACATCAAAACCTTTGGAAAGTAGCATCATACATGGTAAATAGACAGATGAATCTCATACAGGAAGCTATGACGGAAGGCAAATATTGAGCCTTGGTGATGTTGAATGTCCTTGCAACTTTAGGCGGTGGCTATGGATAATTGCCGTAACCTTCGTCCTCTTGACAAGACTTCAATATTGTACCGTGGGTGTTGAATTAATACCTTCCTCGCCTCTTGACCATCTAGGTGGTTTGAGAGTTAATCATCGATGAACTGCTTTGAAAATCTTGAAAACAAAGCTATGCATAAATCGCTCTTGTAAATTTTGAAATGGCGCAAGGGTAAAAACAAGGTAAAAGAGTTGGTACCATCCTATAGTTGGTGATGTCTTCTTCATTGTGCAAACAAAGATCTTGCTGTTATTAAATCGCAAGTTTCTTCATCCTAGCAATCTTTCGAGTTTCTTGACTTGGTGATATTCATGGACATCTCATTTCCCCATATGCAAAATGGGTTGAGCAGTGGGTCTAAGCCTCGACAGCGAGGACCTACATGTGCAATACCAAATTGTAGGAAACCTAAATATGAGAATGATTCCTGCAACTGCACAATAATGTGGTATTAGCCAAAGGACCCTGCTTGAACAAACCTCGATGGTAAACCGTAGTGTCTCCCATTTTTTCCCTGCAACACACATAAAGAAGATCTTGATCAGGTTAATTCAGAGTTGCCATACTATCAGTAGAATATGTATTGAGTACATCCAAATTCGATTGGTGTCACATGCATAACAATACAAAATTGTACCCACAACAAATGAAAAACAAATTGCAGAACTGAACCAAACAGTTAAATGGACAACAGACCAAATGAACCAAAATAGTTAACTGAGCACGACATTGCAGAATAGAAACATGTACTAGAAGATAAGACAGTTAACAAAACAAAGAATGCTTGAGAATAGTACTACGAAATGTAGCAATTGTTGGACCAAAGTGTTACCTGAACATTACATTTCAGAGGACCAAACTGTTAACTGAACATCAGATCGCATATTAACATTACAGAGGATAAATCACTAGAAGGCACTGGCGGTGGCCTCGAGAAAACATCACGAACTGTATTTTTAAGTAGAAAACTGCGCAGCGGTGTCGATAGTGGCCTCGAAGACGAGGTGCTCCTCCAAGATCTGGCGGTCGACATGCATGTCAGCCATAGTGACCTCGTTCACGCGTGCGGCCGCATGCTACTTAGCTCCATGTTATACTGCGTGTAAAATGGCTGTGGGCGGCACTTAATTGGAGGAGGGGGGCAATGAGTTCGGTGGAAGGTGTCGCTCCGTTAGTCGGGGCATGTGGGATGGGAAAGGAGGAGGATGGTGTGGGTGGGGTGTTGATTACCTGACCATATCGACAAGGCCGTGTAGCAAGAAGAAGGGTCAGCGGTGAGGATGCCACACAAGAAGAAGAGGGATCGCCGGCAAGGAGGCGGAACTGCAAGAAGAAGGGTCGCCGGCGAGGAGGCGGCGCTGCAAGAAGAAGGGTATCCGGCGAGGAGGTGGCGCTGCAAGAAGAAGGGTCGCCGACGAGGAGGCTGAGCTGCCAGTAAGCAACAGTGAAGGTTTGAACTTGGAAAGCAAGGAGGAACAGTGGTAATGTGGCTTTTGGTAGGAGGGAGGGGCGGGGAGATAGATATTTCCACGGTGGCCAAAAAATTTCGCTCGGTGCCGCAAGAAACTGGCGCGCAAGTGTGGTTCAAGCGGGGTCGGTGGACTGTAGACGATGAAGCTTCCTGCGTAAGCCAGACGAGACGGTGCGCCAAGATATTTTATATCCCATCCCACACGATTCTTTCTAGTAACTGTTTGTGGTATACCTTGTTTTTTCATTATGTTTTGAAAGACAAAATGGTGTTTTGGAGGGAAAAGATCGTGTTTCAATTGCTAGGACATTTACGTACAGTGAACATGCAACTAGTACATGAGTGTTATGTTTAAATTTGGAATTATTCCGGGTTCGTTTGGCATTTTTTTGCATTAATTGTGTTTTTGGGCATTTAATGTGCATAATTAAAATTTGAACTACAAGCACATGTTCCAATGCACCAAAGTTTGCTGAAAAATAACATGTGTGTCTTTGGGTGAATTTATAGGTCCCATGCAAGAAATGCGAATAAAATTCAAACTACTGGGTTTCATGGCTCGGCCAGAATGATCGAGAAACTTGGTTTTTTAATTCTTTAGATCCAAAACACGGCTGAAAATCATGAAACTTGGCATGGTGTCATGACATGGCACCAACATGCTGCAGTAAATTTTTCGGCCGAATTGAGATGGCGTAAGCTTCTTGCAAACCGGAGCTTCCCTCAAGAAGGCTCCTGGTTCCGAGATGGAACGGGTCACCTCCGTGTGCGAAACGACATACATACATTGCCTTCTCCCGCCTTAATTTTTTTACACAGGCAGATTAGACCAAATAGAAGTATCATGCTAAAATTTGAAATTATTCCATGTTCGTTTGGCCTTTTATATACATTAATTGAGTTTTTGGGCATTTAGTGTGCATAATTCAAATTTGAACTACAAGCACGTGCTCCATTGCACCAAAGTTGTTTGAAAAATCACATGTGTCTCCTTGGGTTAATTTCTAGGTCCCATGCAAGAGATGGGAGTGAAATTCAAACATCTGGGCGTCGTGGCTCGGCCGGAAAGATTGAGAAACTTGGTTTTTATTTCCTGTAAATCCAAAACACGGCTGAAAATCATGAAACTTGGCATGGTCTCATGACATGGCACCAACATGCTGTGGTAGTTTTTTGCCTGAATTGGGATAAGCTTTGGTGTAGGCTTCTTGCAAACCGGAGCTTCCCTCAAGAAGGCTCCTGGTTCCGAGAGGGAACGTGTCACCTCCGTGTGCGAAACGACATACGTACACTACCTTCACCCGCCTTAATTTTTTTACACAGGCAGATTAGACCAAACAGAAGTATCGTGCTAAATTTTGGAATTATTCCGTGTTCGTTTGGCCTTTTTATACATTATTTGAGTTTCTGGGCATTTAATGTGCATAATTCAAATATGAACTACAAGCACATGCTCCAGTGCACCAAAGTTGTTTGAAAAATCACATCTGTGTCCTTGGGTGAATTTCTAGGTCGCGTGTAAGAGATGTGAGTGAAATTCAAACATCTGGGCGTCGTGGCTCGGCCGGAAAGATTGAGAAACTTGGTTTTTTAATTCCTCTAATTCAAAAACATGGCTGAAAATCATGGAACTTGGCATGGTTTCATGACATTGCACCAACATGCTGTGGTATTTTTTTTGACCGAATTGGGACAAGCTTTGGTGTAGGCTTCTTGCAAACCAGAGCTTCCCTCAAGAAGGCTCCTGGTTCCGAGAGGGAACGTGTCACCTCCATGTGCGAAACGACATACGTACACTGCCTTCTCCCGCCTTCATTTTTTACACACGTAGATTAGACCAAATAGAAGTATCGTGCTAAATTTTACAATTATTCTGTGTTCGTTTGGCCTTTTTATACATTAATTGAGTTTCTGCGCATTTAATGTGTATAGTTCAAATTTGAACTACAAGCACGTGCTCCAGTGCACCAAAGTTGTTTGAAAAATCACATGTCTGTCCTTGGGTGAATTTCTAGGTCCCATGTAATAGATGGAAGTGAAATTCAAACATCTGGGCGTCGTGGCTCGGCCGGAAAGATTGAGAAACTTGGTTTTTTAATTCCTGTAATTCCAAAACACGCCTGAAAATCATGAAACTTGGCATGGTGTCATGACAAGGCACCAACATGCTGCGGTAATTTTTTTTGCTGAATTGGGACAAGCTTTGGTGTAAGCTTCTTGCCAACCAGAGCTTCCCTCAAGAAGGCTCGTGGTTCCGAGAGGGAACGTGTAACCTCCGTGTGCGAAACAACATACGTACACTGCCTTCTCCCGCCTAAATTTTTTTACACAACCAGATTAGACTAAATAGAAGTACCGTGCTAAATTTTGTAATTATTCCGGGCTCGTTTCGCCTTATTTATACATTAATTCAGTTTTTGGGCATTTAATGTGCATAATTCAAATTTGGACTAGAAGCACATGCTCTAGTGCACCAAAATTGTTTGAAAAATCACATGTGTGTCCTTGGGTGAATTTCTAGGTCCCATGCAAGAGATGGGAGTGAAGTTCAAACATCTGGGCGTCGTGGCTCGGCCGGAAAGATTGAGAAACTTGGTTTTTTAATTCCTGTAATTCCAAAACATGCCTGAAAATGATGAAACTTGGCATGGTGTCATGACATGGCACCAACATGCTGCGGTAATTTTTATTTGCCGAATTGGCACAAGCTTTGGTGTAAGCTTCTTGCAAACCGGAGCTTCCCTCAAGAAGGCTCGTGGTTCCAAGAGGGAACGTGTCACCTCTGTGTGTGAAACGACATACAAACACTGCCTTCTCCCGCCTTAATTTTTTTACACAGCCAGATTAGACCAAATAGAAGTACCATACTAAATTTTGGAATTATTCCAGGTTCGTTTGGTCTTTTTATAGATTAATTGAGTTTCTGTGCATTTAATGTGCATGATTCAAATCTGAACTACAAGAACATGCTCCAATGCACCAAAGTTGTTTGAAAAATCACACGTGTGTCCTTGGGTGAATTTCTAGGTCCCATGCAAGAGATGGGAGTGAAATTCAAACATCTGGGCGTCGTGGCTCGGCCAGAAAGATTGAGAAACTTGGTTTTTTAATTCTTGTAATTCCAAAACACGCCTGAAAATCATGAAACTTGGCATGGTCTCATGACATGGCACCAACATGCTGTGGTAATTTTTCTGTCCGATTTGCGAAGGCCCACACATTAACAATCAACAAAGTCATTTTGGAACAAGTGCTGTCACGTTACAAATCGGAAACACAAGTATTATTGAAACCGTGGGCGATCGACTTACCAATTATGTGCGACCACGCGTCCCCTTTTTTATTGGCTAGGAGGTGTCATGCAGGGTAGCTATTTGAGTACGGGAGGCGTGCGAACAGACCCCTGCATGTGCTCATCGGGAGGAGAGCCCTTTGACCGCTACTCGCCGTGCACCTCCCTCCCAACGTCTCCATTAATGGCACCCAAGCACCTGTTCTATGGCGTGGCTATATGTCTCACTGGACTGAGATTTAAGAGAGAAAAATGAAAATATGAAAATAAAATTTTGCACGGATCTTGATGAAAGATCCGACAGACCTATATAGCATCGACTGCGACTTATAGCAAGCATGATGAATATAAGGATGATGACAATGGATAATAATTGTCTTACATATTTAGAAACATAATTAAAAAAAGCCACATGCAGCAACACCCAAAATACACAAGGGCAAAAGAAGAAGGAAGGCAACAATCTGGCTCGCTGATCTCTACTTTCTTGATGTGTTGCTGCAGGCCTCGGGAACTAGTCTCTGCGGCGAGCAGTGACGAGCTGTTTCTTGTCCTCAATATGCTGCTTGAGAGCATCCACGGATTCCTCCAACAGCCTTCTGCGCTCGAAGCGCAGTATGGCATTCTCGTACATAAGTTTCTCGACGATGACGCCAGTCCTCTTCAACAAGGCAGTGGTCTGCTCCTGCTGCTCCGTACTTCCGACGATCTTCGCCGTCAGCATGTCGCGCTTGGCCCGGAGCTTCCCATTTCCCTCATTGAGTTGCCGGATGACGTCGGTAGACTGTTCAAACGAGGCTTTCAGGTCATCCTGCAACCTCTCCCACCTGGAGATCCGATCCATCTGCCTAAGGACGAGGGCACGCATGCGCCTGTAAGAGTCCTCGCCTGCCCGGGAGGCATTTTCCAAGGACGCCACGTCAAGGGAGGACATCTCTACTGCATTCGTGGCGCAGCGGGACATCTCTTCTGCTTCCGCGGCGCGGCCAGACCAGTCTGCTGCATCGACGGTGCAGCGGGTCCATCGTGCTGCTTCGGCGGCGCGGTGGGACCTCTCTGCTGCTACGGCCGTGCAGCAGGACATGTTGGCTGCTTTCACGGCGAGGCAGGACATCTCTCGTGCTCCCGCTTCCAGGCTCGCCTCTCCCTGGTGGCAATCTCTCGACCCAGAACTCACGCTGGCCATGGCGGATGCAAGGGAACGATGATGAATGACTTGTTTGTTTTTGACTTTTTGTGGATGAGGAGTTGAGGTGGAATGTGCAGTCATCTTAAGGTAGTAGTATTTATAACTGCATAGTAATACGCTCCTAAGTGGGAAACCATTTAGGTTTTGATCGGTGTGAACAGGTTTGCAATTTGGAATGTGACGGGACGCGGCCTCCCTATTCTTCTAAGAAAATTGTGACGGGACGCATGCTCAAACTTTACTGACGGTTATAAGTGCGGCACTATTGCCGGAAGGCGTAACGTGGGCACGTATGCCTTGTCGGCCACGTATGTGGCATTTGCATGATAGGGTGCACCGCAATAGGCAATGTCAGCACACGTCTTGTTCCAACAACCGTGCGCGCTCGTTATTACCATCACACTCGCTTCTTTTAATTAGAATGGGTGTGCCCATCTAGCACACACACATTGATCTATCTAATTGTTTCAGTTTGTTGTGGCTAATCACAAACAGTTCATCCATGTGAAGTGTATGCCATCAATCGCAAACACTTTGATCTGGCTTACTCGTTTCTGTTCTGTTGCCTAATCGCAAACAGTTAATCCTTCTGAAGCGTATGCCCTCAATCACACACACCTTGATCTGGCTGACCGTTTCTTTTGTGTTTCCTAATCACAAATAGTTCACCCGAGTGAACCGTATGATGTATATCGCACACACCTTCATCTGGCTGCCCGTTTCTTTTGTGTTGCCTAATCACAAACATTTCATCGAGTGAACCATATGCTCTATATCGCACATGCCTTCATCATGCTGCCCGTTTCTTTTGTTCCGCCTCATCGCAAACAGTTCATTGGACTGAACCGTATGCCCTGGATCGCACGGGCAACTAAAATCTGAACCATGTTTGATGCATCTCCATTGCAAATGTTTTGCACCTTTTTTGACGGTTTTTTACATCCCCGTTTGTGATTGATGCATCGCGCACTGTTTCGTGAAAGGGTCTCTGATCATAGTGTCGCGTTAGCAGCATCCTGCAGTAGTGTATGCTTATCTTGATGAAAAGAAGATATATCCTGTTATTATGAGTGCTAAGCTTTCAGAACATGAATAAGAAAGATTATTGAAAGTTCTAAGGAAGCACCGAGCTGCTATTGGATACACTCTTGATGATTTAAAGGGCATTAGTCCCACTCTATATCAACACAAAATTAATATGGAACCTGATGATAAACCAGTTGTTGATCATCAATGTCGACTAAATATGGAGTTAATTGCAAGGCACTACCACACTTCGGCACGTCGTACCGAATCAGTACCAATAGTCATTTTTTACCATGCAGTGCCAACTCTAAGCCTAAGTGTTGCAAAACGGTCTCACAGCTGTATAATAACGTATTGATGGTGTATCTGACACTCGGACCCACCTGCAGGTGCTGACGTGGCATGTTTTTTTAGAAAACCCCCTTGCTTTACAAGTAATCATGTAAAGGCACCTTACTTTGCGAGGAAACCAGAGATGATTTTTTTCGTTCGCAAGTTTTCAACACCCAGCCGGACTTATTTGAAAGTTTCCATCGAGTCGGACAAATAAATAAAACAAAGGAAAATGTACGCATTAGCAGGAATCGAACCCGCGACCTATTCTTCAGAGGCTGGTCGCGCAAGCCACCACGCCATGCGACGATCCGGTGATGTTTGAGGCGACTTTGTTTTATACTAGACGACGAGTGGTGGGCCGGCTGTTGGGCCCAACGAGGCCAGCACACTGAGTTACTCTTTTTTTATCACGGTGTAAATACATTTTTTACATAAACTTATTAGTATTCGTATAAGTGTCAAGCACCCAAATTTTATGTGTCTTCACTTAGGACGACATGCATGCACACTTACTATTTATTCTCATTATATTTTTCCAATGCGCAACTATTAAAAAAATTATATGCCCAACACACTGTTTTTTAGTTACTTGTATATTGATTGTATTATTTTAAACACACAGCTACTTAAAAAAATAACAACATGTCTGGAAAATTATTTTGAGAAATGCTGAACATTTTTGCAATGCAAGAATTTTTTTACACAATAATTTTCATACATGCTGAACATGTTTTTGAAATACACATTGTCAAAACAATTCATCATATATAAATGTTCACCATATAAATTAGAAAAATTTCTAGCGCATTATTTAAAATGTTCATCCTATCTTAAGAATATAATGTATGTTCAACATATATTACAAAAATGTTCAATCTGTATTCAAAATATGTTGAACATACATTACCAAAAGTTCATTATATTTAAAAAATACCGTTTGTAAAGAAAAGTTCATCATGCATTACAAAGTGTTGACTATGCGTAGAAAAAGTCTTCAGCATACACTAAAAAAAGGTTCATACGTATTTGAAAACATGTTCATCATATACTTAAGCCTACCTTAAAAAATATTCAGTAAGTATGTTAAAAATCCAATAGAAAAACCAACCCAATGAAAGAAAACAAAAGAAAAGAAGAAGAAAACTAAAAATAAGCCAAAAACAGAAAAGAAGAAAAAGCATAAGCAAGAAATCTGGGCAACGAACGAGCCGAGCATGCGGGCTAGTAAAACGCGAAACGAAAAAAATAAAGTGCTGGCCTCGTTGGGCCTAACCAGACGGCCCAGCGTTGTTGTGCTGTATAAATGAAGTGACGCCTGTCATCTATTACGAGCGTCGCTCGGTTGTAGTGGCTAGCGCGTGAAGGCAGGGTGCATTAGGTCGCAGGTTCGAATCCTGCAGTGGCCTGACTTTTTGTTTGTTTTATTTATTTGCGAACTTCAACGGAAACTTTCAAACGAGTCCAGCTCGGTGCAAACTTGGGAATGAAATTTTTTCTCTCACAGGGACCTTTCCCCCCCCGCAAAAAAGGGCATTTATATTATTAAGTATAGAATAAGTGGCTTTTCTGCAAAAATATATGCCACGTCAGCACCTGACAGGAGGGCCCGTCGGTTAGATACGTGATCAATATGTTGTTATACGGCTGTTAGACCGTTTTGCAACACTTAGGCTTAGAGTTGGCACTGCATGGTAAAGAAAATGACTATTGGTACTGATTCGTTACGACGTGCCGAAGTGTGGTAGTGCCTTGCAATTAACTCCTAAATCCGAAGATGAAAGATGTGATAAGAACGAAAATAATAAAACTTCCGAAAGCAGGTATAATCTATCCCATAGCTGATAGTAGATGGGTAAGTTCTGTTCATTGTGTTCCTAAGAAAGGAGGTATTAATGTTGTTCCCAATGATAAGAATGAACTTATTCCACAAAGAATTGTGACAGGCTATAGAATGGTAAATGATTTTAGAAAATTAAATAAAGCTACTAGAAAAGATCATTACCCTTTGCTTTTATTGATCAAATGCTTGAAATATTATCTAAGCACACACACTTTTGCTTCCTAGATGGTTACTCTGGCTTCTCACGAATACCTCATTCTCAACCTGATCAAGAAAAGACCACTTTTACTTGTCCTTTTGGAACCTATGCTTATAGACGTATGCCTTCTGGTTTATGTAATGCACCTGCTACCTTTCAAAGATGCATAATGGCTATATTCTCTGACTTTTGTGAAAAGATTTTTGAGGTTTTCATGGATGGTTTCTCTGTTTATGGGGAAGTCTTTTGATGATTGTTTAAGCAATCTTGATTGAGTTCTGCAGAGATGTGAAAAAACAAATCTTGTTTTGAATTGGGAGAAGTGCCACTTTATGGTTAACGAAGGCATTGTCTTGGGTCATAAAATTTCTGAAAGAGGTATTGAAGTGGACCAAGCTAAGGTTGATGCTATTGAAAGAATTTCATGCTGGTTTCTATAGGAGATTCATCAAAGACTTTTCTAAAATTTCTGGGCCTCTTACTAATCTTTTGCAAAAGGATATTCCTTTTGTCTTTGATGATGATTGTCTTGAAGCCATTGAAACACTCAAGAAAGATTTAATTACTGCACCTATAGTTCAACCACCTGATTGGAATCTGCCTTTTGAAATCATGTGTGATGCTAGTGATTATGTTGTCGGTGCTGTTCTAGGGCAAAGAGTTGATAAGAAATTGAATGCTATTCATTATGCTAGTAAAACTCTAGTCAGTGCTCAAAGAAATTATGCTACTACTGAAAAAGAATTCTTAGCAGTGGTGTTTGCTTGTGATAAGTTTAGACCTTATATTATTGATTCCAAAGTAACTGTTCACACAGACCATGCTGCTATTAAATATCTTATGGAAAATAAAGATGCTAAGCCTAGACTCATTCATTGGGTTCTCTTTGAGTGCATGAATGACTGCTGCCAATTCTAAGTCATGAGTGGGATAATTTTCTTCATGCTTTGGAAGTTGTCTGGAAGCGTATGCGACTACTTTGCCTTCTTGCATTAGCACGCATCCGAGGCCTTTCCGGGATGCGTCACAATATACTTCAAAACTTTTGTGTATGTCTGGTATAACCAATACTGGTGCTGTTGTTAATTTCTTCTTGAGTTCTTGGAAACTTTTCTCGCAAGCATCAGTCCATACAAATTTCTTATTCTTCTTGAGTAACTGTGTCATTGGTTTTGCTATGGTGGAGAACCCATCAATAAACCTTCGGTAGTATCCAGCCATTCCCAGAAAGCTTCGGACATCTGTTACGTTGGCTGGTGGCCTCCAGCCAAGTACGACCTTGACTTTTTCTGGGTCCACGGCAACACCTTCTTGGGTCAATACGTGGCCTAGAAAACCAACCTGTCTTAACCAAAATTCACATTTGCTGAATTTGGCGTATAATTGGTGTTTCCTCAATTCTCCTAGTACAATCCTGAGATGTTCTGCATGCTCTTCTGATGTCTTAGAGTATACCAGAATATCATCAATGAACACCACAACAAATTTGTCCATAAATTTCATAAACACTTTGTTCATGAGATGGACAAAATATGCGGGGGCATTTGTTAGTCCAAACGGCATTACTGTAAACTCATATAATCCGTATCTGGAGGTGAATGCTGTCTTAGGGATATCTTCTGTCCGTACTTTTAATTGATGATATCCTAACCTTAAATCAATTTTAGAGAAAACTTTGGCTTGTGCGAGCTGGTCAACTAAATCATTTATCCGTGGCATCAGATATTTATTTTTGATGGTGACCATGTTGAGTGCTCGATAGTCTATGCATAATCTCAGTGTCCCATCCTTTTTCTTGGCAAATAATACTGGTGAACCCCAAGGTGAGGAGCTGGCTCGTATAAATTTTTTGTCCAACAATTCTTTTATTTGCTTCTTTAATTCTACCAACTCGGAGGGTACCATCCTATAGGGTTTCTTGTAAATGGGGGTGGTTCCAGGTGCTAGTTCAATGTTGAACTCTATTTCCCGATCTGGTGGCATGCCTGGTAGTTCTTCGGGAAATACGTCAGGGAACTCCCATACCACTGGAACTTTCCTTAGCTCTGAAATGTCCACTTTGTTCAACTTTGGTTGTCGTGATCTTGGTCTTTCTTGAGCTGCAACTTTTATTGTCTTCCCGTGGTGACGAGTGAGAATTACAGTCCGGTTGAAGCAATCGATAAATCCTTTGTTGGTGGTTAACCAATCCATTCCTAGGATAAAATCCAACCTTTTATTCTCCAATACAATGAGGTTTGCTTGAAACTTCAGTCCTTCAAACTCAATAACCACACCTTGGCAGTAACTCTGAGTGATTTGCTTATTCCCGGGGGACTTGATGATCATGGATTTTTCCAAAGGAAGCATCGAGAAATCATGTTGTAAAGCAAAACTCTTTGAAATGAACGAGTGAGAAGCTCCAGAATAAAACAAAACCATGGAAGGTATTGTGTTGACAGGGAACGTACTGAGTACGATATCCGGGGCATTCTGTGCTTCCTCCTTGGTCACATGGTTCAAGTGACCCTTCTTGTGATTGTTATTGGGGTTGAAGTTGTTACGCTTGGGTGTTGAATTGTTACCATTGTTGTTCGGCTTTGGGGCCGAGTTTCTTGGCTTTGGGCACTATTTAGCATAGTGTCCTTCCTCTCCACAAGCTTAGCAAGTAACACCGGGGCGATATGAAAAATCCTTGTCCCTTGCGTGAATTTTTTTGTTTAGGCGTGAAACATTGGTTGTGGGTTTGTTCGCTCCGATCTTCTGAAGGTCAGTCTTGTTCCGGTTGTTGCGAGCATGAGTAGTCTTGTCTCTTTTCCGCTTGCGAAATTCCTCCAAGCTGTGGGCTCATTTTCCAACGTAATGGCCTTGTTCACAAGTGTTTTGAAATTTGGAAAGGTGTGTACGACCAGCTGGCATTTAAGTGCTGGTGCCAGACAGTCCAGGAATTTCTCCATCTTTTTGTTTTCCGTCATATGCTCTTCGTTGGCATAACGAGATAATAGAGTAAACTGACCATTGTACTCAGTCACCGTCATGCTTCTCTGCTTGAGGTCATCAAATTCCCTGTTCTTGATCTTCATAATGCTTTTGGGAATGTGCGCCCCACGAAATCCTTCTTTAAAATCTTCCTAGGTGAAATTATTTTCATTGGGGTGCATGTGTAGGAAATTCTCCCACCATGATGCGGCTGCTCCCGTGAGGTAGTGAGGTGCATAAAGTACCTTCTCACGGTCCGAACACCGTGCAATAATTAACTTCCTTTCAATGTCTCGAAGCCAGTCATCGGCCTCAAGAGGTCTATTAGTGTGAGAGAATGTTGGGGGACGCGTCTTCTGTAGTTCAGACAATTTGGAGTGCTGCTGATATGGTTCACGGTGATTTCCCATATTGATAACATGGTTCATCATTTCTTGATGCTGCTGCTGACTTTGCTCATAAAGGCGACATACTTGAGAAAATGATGTTTCACTACCTTGCTGACTTGACTGCCCCTGTGTGAAATTGTTACTTGTCTAGGTGCCATAATTTTCTTCCGGCGGACTTGGCATGGAACGAGTCCAGGGATGAGGCATATTCCACTCTGGGGTATTTTTTTGCAAAAATCATGAGAAAAACTGAGTGGCAAAAATAAATGATTTTGTAAAGGCGGAAATTTTTAAGCATTCCAACATTTTTCAAGAAAATACTTGATTTCGCATGGAGAAGGACCGCTCAGTACATATCTTACACGCAAGCCGTAATTATACAGTACATCACTCAGGATGTGCGTACACATTCCTGACATGTTATTTACGCTAGTGCACTTCTCCGAGTTCCTACATGATGCGCACACAAACTACTTCTCACCAAACCTATGTACATATAAACATATCATACAAGCTGGCACATCGCATGGCTGCTATGCGTACTCAGTCGGAAACTGTGAAAACTTCCTTCGGCCTGCCAAGGGCAAGACCCAGTGGTGCTGGAGACTCAACCTCCTCCTCACTAATTGGCTCCAGGCGAGAAATACTGGTTTGAGGGACTGGTGCAGGCGCGGTAGGTGGTGCAGCTCTGACTGGAGTAGGAGCAATGACCTGGTCAAACTCCTCAGTAGTAGGCAGGCGGCGAGCGGTGGCTAAGATGGCAGGTGTATAGGATGCCGAGGACAAGACGTAAGTCAGTGGTGGTGCTGTATGGAGGAGCTCCCTCCTGTTGGCGGAACAGCCTTGAACGAAGTCCATACGAGCAGCCACAAGGTCGTCCACGAGGTTATCAAAAGCTGCCTCAAGAGCCTTGAGATACTCAACAAGCATCTCAATAGCCTCATCTCTCTCTCCCCTAGCGCAAGTGAATGTATAGTGACAAGTGTATGGCACGTGGCATGGGAGGTAGAGGTAGCGATGAGTCTTCATCGAAGGGAGCACATCCCGGAGACGAGCTATCGCCTCACGGGCAGCCATCTGCATGGCATGCCTCTCCGTAGGCATGGCCCTTCCCAAAAATCGGAGACGGCGTGACTCAGAACGTCCTCCCTTGAATTGCACCGCGACCTGGTACATAGACACGCTGTCGCTGATCTTGTGCTGGTAGAGTGTGAGCTCCGGACGAGCCGATGGCCCGATCGCGACCTTGGTGATGGAGACGAGAAGCTTGATGAACCCCTCAGGAACATTGGCGAACACCTGTGACTCAGAGTCGTTGCCAGCCATCTACAAAGGTAGGCAAAAATTCCGAATAGTCAGATCACAAATTTATGATGACTAACAGAAAAATCGCTACATTTGCAAAACGCTAAAATAGCACTTAATACGCTAATAACCGATTAGCGAACGCACCTAGTGGCTTCCTACAGTCAGCCTGGCTCTGGTACCAAGTTTGTCAGGACCGGTTTTCCAATAAAACATTTATTAAAAAGCCGACCCTTGTGTTGACCAATACAGAAGAATTCTTCTTCCTGGCAGACAAAACCTTGATACAGAAGTCCAGTAGTACTAAATATTATACAAGGTTGAGCTGAGGCATGCTGATATTATACAAGCATGCTGATATTATACATAAAGGCGGATATGACACAAGGGTATGGTGGCATAACTACTGACTCGTAATAAAAGTGGTGGTGGATATGTCAAAGTGAAGTGGGTGACATCACTCCTATATCTTACAGCTCATCAAGCGTCAGAGTGAGGCTCGATGATTTTATTTGGGTAGCGGAAGCGTGTATAATACAAGTGATCAATTCCAGGATCGCACGTGACTGACTAAGACTCCTATAGGCGTCGGACTCGCTATCGAACTCTTCATCCATAAGATCGCCTTCGTCAACATCTAGCCAAATCAACAAGCCAGGTGAGTACTTTGAATGTACTCGCAAGACAGTTTGGACATAAGATATAACAAATGTAAACATGATGCACATGAGCAGATTAGTAATGCACATGAGCAGATTAGTAATGCACATTCCGATAATAAATTTGCACTGCACATTAATTAAAAGGAAGTCAGGTGGTAGTCCTCCCAAAATCCCAATATAAATAACTAAAGACCGATCGGGTGTCTGAAGCGACGCCTCGAAAGGTAAAAAAAATTAACATGCTGCAGTCGGGCGTCGGGGCGACACCACATAAAGGGCTAATATTGAAAAGTAAATGACGGAACGTGCCACAGTCGGACGTCTAAGCGACATCTCGAAAAGGGCTTATAATGAAAGTAAATAACAAGGATGCCACAGTCGGACGTCTGAGCGACATCACATAAAGGGCTTATATCGATAGTAAATAACAAGAGTGCCACAGTCGGATGTCTGAGCGACATCACATAAAGGGCTTATATTGAAAGTAAATGACAAGAGTGCCACAGTCGGACGTCTGAGCGACATCACATAAAGGGCTTATATCGAAAGTAAATAACAAGAGTGCCATAGTCGGACGTCTGAGCGACATCACATAAAGGGCTTATATTTTATCATTCATATTCAACTAGTTCATAAATTTAAATCATCTCAAGGAAATACTCAGCACATAATAATCAATTGGTTAGTCCATTCACAGGAATAACGTTCAGCCGGGTTTACCATTCTCGATTGTCCTGCTTATACCTCCGGAGACTGACACTGGTGTGTTGATACCGAGATCGATACTGAGATAACTCTGACACTGAGATGATGTCCAAGTCCTTGATCATGGACATGAATACTCGAATGGTTTTGACTCTGCAGAGTTTGTACTCTTTAACCACAGCCAACAGATTTCAGTAGTCACAAGGACTAGTTCCGTTTACAATGTTTTAGATGAAACACGTCTAACCAGTACACACCCATTCCACATTCTGATGCCAGGAATCACCCTCGGCAACGTTCAAGAAAAACCTTAAGACGGGGAGGCCACAACCTCGAATTGCATGGGATCAAATTTATATCGCACGCTCTAAGGGGTGCCCCCCTCTCGGTCCCAACTGGAAACACCCATGCCCCCTGACCGGATGACGGGCTTTAATCCAGGGCCCTGGAACCCTCATCGCGGTCCCTCTGTTTGGTGTGTACAAGGAAAGAGGTTTGCAACTTACTAAACCGCACTCTTTGCAGAAAGCATGTGGCAGCACTTTATCTGGATGCGCCATTAGTATGTTTGGACAGGCGCACTAGTTCAAATTTTTTTTGATACTAATGGCGCACCCTTTGCCTGGTGCGCCATTAGTAGTTTTAACTCTAATGGCGTATCAGCAGCTGGTGCGCCATTAGTATATACTAATGGCGCGCCAACTGTCTGGTGCGCCATTAGTGTCAATCCCATCTATAGCCCTTTTTCTAGTAGTGTGAACGGGATCGAGACTTGATCCACGTTAGTACTGAGGTTATACGGTTGACCTAAGACTGGCATGCTTCAACAATACCAGCTTGGAGCCCATCATGCCACCACATGATCAGGTTATCTTATCATCATTAGAACACATGAAGCTTCGAAGCTCACCTGCAGCTTGCCTTGCATGCAACATAACATTCACTAATGCTTATATAAACGTGCCATGAGAATAAGCTACTCGAGCAAACATGCAAAACACTCATCATATCAAAGGTTCAAACATGCTTGCCTGGTTCGGAGTAGTCGGAGTCTAGCTTGGCGAAGTTCGCGGTTCCGTCACCTCCTCCGGTATCTACGGTATAAAGAAATCGCACACTAACGTAAATACCGTGTGTGTATAAAAATTGTCCCAATTTTTTTTCAAATAAATATGACAAATAACTAGACAGAAAAATAAAGATGACAGAAAAAGAATCAATTCAAAATCATCTTCTGTTAAAAAGTTAAAAAGGTTTTAGCCCAGGGACTTATCTGTAATGAAACAGAAAGTATCCAGGGTTTAGTTTATAAAAACTGAAAACGTTTCGTTAAGAAATACGCCACCCAACAGGGAAAACGTACTCTGCCCGAAGGCGCCTTCCAGAAAAACGGTTCGATTAGAAAAGAGAGGCTGACAAGGGGGTCCCACCCGTCAGGTTTAAATGTTTGAAAAGGAAAAGCAGAGCACGCTGGCGCCCGAAGCTTGCGGTGGTCGCCGGCGCCGATCCACGGCGTGGTAGGGGGAGGGGATGGTACCTACGGACTCACGGTGCTCTCCCGCGTCTGTGGGTGGTTGAGTTGGTCGTCAGCGAGCCCCACGTCGACGGCGGCCTTCACTCTGGCGGACGGCGGCTCGTGCGTCGGTGGATCTCCCCGGGGAGGGCTGCAAGCTTCAAATTGGGGTGTGGGTTAGTGGAGTGGGTGCACTAGGATGCCACTGGTACAACTTGGGAGGCGGGGGTGCACGCACTCGAGCTAATCTTGCTGGAGTCCGAAGCGGATCGGGGCGGCCGGAGTCGGGGAAGAAGGCCTCCCCGAGGTCTTCCTAGTATCTAGGCGGGGCTCTGGTGAGGTGGAGGTGTGGTGCAGCGTTGAAGGCGAGCTCGAGGGCCCTCTTTTATAGCAGATCCGAGGCGGTTTCCGTGAACGGGATAACTCCGGTGGTGATTACGGCTGGGCAGTGGCCGAACGGGGTTTTTACATGGTTGGGCATCAACGTGCGGGTCTACTGGTTCCATCCAGAGGTTGAACTTTGCAAATCTTGGGCGTCACTCCACGATCTCGATGGAACGGCTCACGAGCACGCCAGCGGCAGAGAGCGCGCTCTGCGCCTCTCAGGCCACGGCGACCGTGCTACCGCGTGCACAGGGGAGGGGACGGCCACACGGAGGCCTCGGGTGGCTTGGGCGATGCTGGATGGCACCGTTCCATGCCAAGCCCTTCTGACGGCCGCAGCAGGCGCTACTGTCGCCGCTCACGGGGGTGATACACTCCTGCCAGCTCACCGTCGACGCTCGCGCTCGTCCAAGTGATCGAGCGGTCCACTGGATAAGAAGGAGAAGCAGTGCGCAAGGTGCCAACGCGGGCACTGGCGAGATTGACGCCGCGCTCTGAAGAAACGACACTGACGACAGAAACTAGACACTGAACTCTGAAACATCTGAATTTGAACATTAACAGTGCATGCCAACTGTTCGATGAAATGATTTTGGCATGTGAGAATTTTTTCTGGAGTTGATCTTTGGTGAGGTGGTCTCTTGATGTATCTGGAGGCTGCATGAATTATCTCAGATTTTTAGGAGAAGCAAAAGTATGAATTTCACCAAAAATGGCAAATCTGGTCCAAACTTGCAGTGGGCAAATTTTGAAAATTTTGAACTGTGGGCTAGTGGATCTTGATGGATCTTAGTTGAGGGTGCTAAGGACTATCCAGAGAAATTTATTTGGGATCAAATTTCAAAGGTAAATCGGTAGTTCCTTTGTAAACCACCAAGGTCAAAGTAAATGACAGAAATTGATTTTGAGGGCAAAATAAATAGAAATAAAATTTTAAAGAGGTTGAGACTTGCTGGAATAGGACGCTTGGCTTGACTCAAAGTGAGTAGATAGTTTTGGAAGAAAATTTTCTTCATAGGCCATGGCAAGAGGATATTTTTTTTGAAAGAGGAAGAAAAAATCCAAGAGTTTTAATGGAATTATTTTTAAATGAAAAGTATTGCAAAAACCTTCCAATTTTATTTGTGTTGAGCCAACATAAGATGAAAAACCTCAAGGCCAAAGATCAAGATTTGGGATGAATCCAAAAAAATACTTGTCATAAAAGAAATTTTTTGAAAGGGAGAGTCCTTTAGAAAATTTTTAAATAACCCCTTTCAAAACAAATAGAGAATTTGGTAAAACCAAGGAAAATTTTTTGGAGTGTTACAAATCTTTTTCTTAGAAGAATAAACTTTAGTTCGATCTTTTCTTCTTTTAGAGTTTGCTTAGTGATCTATCATTGTTATTGTGTACAAGTTATATAATAAAGTACTTTCATGTTGCAAAAAAAAGGGGGAAATAAGAAAGAAAGAAAAAGAGAAAGTAAATAAATCAATATTTTTTAATTATATACTAATCCTATGGTAGGTGATAGCACCACATCAGGAAAGGTATAGGTAAGAAAATTTTATTGGAGATTGACAAACATAGCATTAGTCAATGATGCAACTCATCAAAGAATTAATAAGGGTAGAGAAGATTCACATATAAATATACCATCTTAGAAATCTTTTGTGATTGTGAGCCCTCATCAAAATATTACATGCCAAAATTGTTGACGTTGGACAAGGAAGACAACTTAATGATTTATGTTTGTTTATATTCAGATAGAAGTCATATTGTCATAGATCCTTCAACATGTGGTGTTTGCCCCTATCTTTGCTAGCCAAAAATTCCGCACTAAGTAGAGATACTACTTGTGCATCCAAAACCCTTAAACCCAAATCTTTTTCAAGTGTCCACCATACCTACCTATGGATTGAAAAGATCCTTCAAGTAAGTTGTCATCGGTGCAAAAAGGCAATGAAAATTGCTTCTAAATATGTAAGATCACTTAGTGTAAGAGAAAATTGAGCGTTGTACGAACTTGGATGACAAAGAAATACAAGCGACAGACTGCATAATAAAGGTTGTCATCTTAAGGGGCTATACAACGTGACGTTCTCTTGCACTGAGAGATTGAGCAAGCAAACAAATAAGCGCATGGCAACCTCTGCTTCCCTCTGCGAAGGGCCTATCTTTTACTTTTATGCAAAGATTCAAAGTTTTCCCTCTATTCCCTTTTATTTTCCCTTCGGCACGCATCATGTGGTGAGGAAAGATCTAGGCACATATGTCCAGTTCAATATAGATAGCATGAGTTATTGTTGTTGACATCACCCTTGAGGTGAATATGTTGGGAGGCAAAACTATAAGCCCCTATCTTTCTATGTGTCTGGCTGAAACGTTTTGCTCATGGGTACGAGGTGAGTGTTAGCAATCATTGAAAACTATATGATGGTTGAGTATGTGGACTTTCCTTAAAGGCTCCCGATACGTGACTACCCTTCCTGAAAATATGATGAATTGTGATTGCAAAGTTGACTGAGAACATAGTTTGTTGGTTTCTAATAGAGTTTTTGCTTTATACTTCGATTGTGTGATGAATTGTTACTTATTCATAGGAGGTATATGATGCAATTTTATGATAAAAGTACTATGTTTAATTTTGTTGTTGTTATAATAATCAACATGATGCTTCTATGTCCCAATTTTGTTTTTATCAAAACCTCTCTCTCAAAGCATGTGGACATGTTTTTCGATTTCGGTTTTCGCTTGAGGACAAGCGAGGTCTAAGCTTGGGGGAGTTGATACCTCCATTTTGCATCATGTTTTATTACTGTTATTTATATTGTTTTATCCATAATAATGCTTTTTGGAGTAATTCTAATGCCTTTTCTCTCATAATTTGCAAGGAACACACTAAGAGGGAGAATTTCGGCAGCTTTAAATCTGGACCTGGAAAAGTTACGTCAGGCCACCTATTCTGCACAACTCCAAATGAGCTGAAACTTCACGGAGAATTTTTATGGATTATTTCAGAAATATTGGAGCCAATAAACACCAGAGGGGGCCACCAGGTGGGCACAACCCACCTGGGCGCACCAGGCCCCCTAGGCGTGCCCTGGTGGGTTGTGGCCTCCTCGGCCCACCTCCGGTGCCCATATTTTGGTATCTAAGTCATTTTGACCTAGAAAAAAAATAAGGAGGAGGCTTTCGGGATGAAGCACCGCCCTCTCGATGCGGAACTTGGGCAGGAGCACTTTTGCCCTCCGGCGGAGCGATTCTGCCGGGGGAACTTCCCTCCCAAAGGGGGAAATCATCATCATCATCATCATCACCAACAACTCTCCCATCTTGGGGAGGGAAATCCTCATCAACATCTTCACCAACACCATCTCATCTCAAACCCTAGTTCATCTCTTGTATTCAATCTTGTTACCGAAACTATAGATCGGTGCTAGGGGGTGACTAATAGTGTTGATTACATCTTGTAGTTGATTACTATATGGTTTATTTGGTGGAATATTATATGATCGGATCCATTATGCATATTAATACCACTCTCATCATGAGCATGTTTATTGTTTGTGAGTAGTTACTTTTATTCTTGAGGTCACGAGAGAAATCATGTTGCAAGTAATCATGTGAGTTTGATATGTGTTTGATATTTTGATGGTATGTATGTTGTGATTCCCTTAGTGGTGTCATGTGAATGTTCACTACATGACACTCCACCATATTTGGGCCTAAGGGAATGCATTGTGGAGTAGTAAATAGATGGTGGGTTGCGAGAGTGATAGAAACTTAAACCCCAGTTTATGCACTATTCCATAATGGACCGATTGGATCCTAGAGTTTAATGCTATGGTTAGAATTTATTCTTAATACTTTTCTCGTAGTTGCGGATGCTTGCGGGAGGGTTAATCATAAGTAGGAGGTTTGTTCAAGTAAGAACATCACATAAGCACCAGTCCACTCACATATCAAACTATCAATGTAGCGAACACAAATCAAACCAACATGATGAAAGTGACTAGATGAAATTCCTGTGTACCCTCAAGAACGCTTTGCTTATTATAAGAGACCCTTTTGGCATGTCCTTTGCCTCAAAAGGATTGGGCTACCTTGCTGCATACTTGTTACTATTATCGTTACTTGCTTGTGATACGTCTCCAACTTATCTACTTTTCCAAACACTTTTGCCCTTGTTTTGGACTCTACACTACTGCAGGATGCTGCTAACGCGACACTACGATCAGAGACCCTTCGACGAAACTGTGTGCGATGCAATAATCGCAAATGGTGGTGTAAAAGAACCGTCAAAAAGGTGCAAAAAGTTTGCGATGGTGGAGCCATCAAACATGATTCAGATTTTAGTTGCGTGCGTGATCCAGGGCATACGGTTCAGTCCAATGAACTGTTTGCGATGAGGCGGAACAAAAAAACGGGTAGCCTGATGGAGGCATGTCCGATATAGAGCATACAGTTCACTCGGATGAACTGTTTGTGATTAGGCAACACAAAAGAAATGGTCACCCAGATCAAGGTGTGTGTGATTGAGGGCATACGCTTCAGAAGGATTAACTGTTTGCGATTAGGCAACAGAACAGAAACCGGTCAGCCAGATCAAAGTATCTGCGATTGATGTCATACACTTCACATGGATGAACTGTTTGCGATTAGCCACAACAACTGAAATAGTTAGATTGATCAAAGTGTATGTTTTGGACGGGCACAGACATCTATTATATATAAAAAGTATTTGGCGGGTTAACCAATAAAAAGAGAAATAAGCTAGAAACTACCACAATAATTAGAATGGCTCTGGTTTGTAAGAAGATTGTACCAAAACTTGACCCAGATTTGACTAGTTTTTTACCACAACATGTTGGTGCTATGACATAACACCATGCCAAGTTTCATGATTTTGAGGCGAGTTTTGGATTTACGATAATTTTATAACCAGGTTTCTCGATGTCTACTATCGAGTCGGCACCGCCCGGATAGCCTTTTTCCTCGTGGGTCCAAAATGATAAATCCAAATATGTGACTACCATGCAACTTTTCTTATTAAGAATTACAACCCTTGGTCTGCAAGCTGAAAATAAGTTTGTGGGTGCTGGTGGGCACTAAAAACTTGTGGTTCTGTAATGAACAAAGATCTCAAGGATCCCGCAAGAGTGATGTTCTTTACCTATGTTGTGAATGATTATAATATTTATGTCTTAATGAAATGGCAAGCCATTGGCCCAGTATGAAAGAAAATGTGGGTCAAAGCCGAGTTGAAAAGGGCAACAATATCTAACTCCAGCTACCAAACAATACAAAAGCACGAGGATTAATTGCTCATCAGGTTTAGACAAAATCCAGATTGAACAGGACAATGACATCTAACTCAACCAAAGTTTTCGGGAGTCACAATCAAATGGATCGGTCTGATCCATAAAATCAAGATCAACGGCCAGAAATTCTACTTGTCCATGATGACAAGTTGTTGTAAATAGAAGCCGAGCACGATAAAAAGCCCTTAGGTCCACATGAAACTTATTTTTATGTTGTTCAACACCTGCAGCCGTAAGAAATTTCTTATTGAAAAACTTAATCCTCACGGACAATAGTGCCCTCGCATTCGACATGAAGAATGTGACAAAGCTAGTGTTTGCATTGTTGGATGCATATCCTTCCAGTGTTACTGTCTTCAAACGAATGTCGTGAGATCTGAGAAAATCACGGTGCTTCTTGCACCATCGATTGGTTATACCCTTTTTTCCATGTGTTAGTGCCTAAATAGAGATGAAGATTGAAAACACTTGATTTCTAAAAAAGATTATGTTGAAAGAGTGATAGCTGAACGATTAATTATAGTACATTATATATGGGCTTTCAATGTGAGTGAAATCATCACCTTCATATACAAATTCTCCAGATATGGAAAGCATTGCAGCAAGGCAATAATGATGTTGAGATCAAAACACCACATAGTGATATATAAGGTCTTGACAGAATCCACCACCACTGATAGGATGGACAAGCGCTTCATTGAGCATAGAACATAATATTAGCACTGAAAGTGTACTCCAAGATGATACTTAACTTGTGCGCACAAATGAAAAATGCAAATGACAAAAGTGTACGTGAATAATATACAATACCTAAATTGGTGTGGAGGCAAACACCATCTTGGACCATTCAAACGGATCACTAATTGCACCCAAGGTCTCCAGTTTAGGCGCAGAGACCATAGTTATTTGTGAAGGTTTATAACAACAATTAAGGAGCAACCTTTGAAGTGAAGGGGCGTCTTCGATGATGAGCTCCTGTCCTTAAAAATGAATTCCAATGCTTACAAGGAGAGACGAGTTTATTTTGAGACAAGGGATATGGATTCCTATTCCAAAAACAAGCACCAAACGCTGCAGTGCAGGGCAGCTAGAGTGGATGTGATGCTGTGAAGTGAGGCCACCGACAGATCAACCAACACAAGCGCAAGTTTTTTCAGCACTGGCAGTCGAAGCATTTGTACCAGATAGTCTGCTTGATGGCACCGGGTCAAGGTGATGGTGTGGAGAGAGGAGGAAAACCATGAGGCATCGGTGGTGAGGGCACAGATGCAGCTCTTGGTGGAAACCTATCGCTGTAATGGTAGAACTCAAGCTGATGGAGTTTATCGAATTGACGGGGTGTCAGGCAGGCGGCCACCATGCAGGGTATGTCTAGCAGGTAGCATGCCGGGATGCAGATGCATTGAACGGAGCCCCCGTGGGAGGAGATGATGGCTCCGGGGGGTTCAGAATCATCATCGACAGATAGCTACGACGATCGAGATTAAGAGGCGCGGTGCGCCACAGAGTGCGCCACCGAGATGCAATGACTTGTGTGCGGCAGCCATCCTTGGTGGGGAGAAGGGAGATGATCTCCCCAAGGATTCTGTCCGGGAGATCGCTGATGCGGTCCGCCGGAGATTCTACTAGTTCCTCGGGTCCAGGGGGCGCTTCTGGCCGCACAGCCGGGTCAAAGATCTACATCCGGCGGCGGCGCTGGTCGGAGCCTCATCTGTGTTCATACAAATCTAAAAGAAAAAATGGCATAACATGTAGGACATTCGAAAATTCCCAAGATCCTCAAGAAAATAGGCACAAACATATATGTAGGTGACTAACCGGTTTTCCGTCGGAGTCACAATTGTTGCCGGAGTTGTTTTTGACCTCCGGCTCCAACTGAGGGGGGGGGGCACGACGGCGCCGACGAATTCAAGGTCGTGCTGCTGCCCACACGAGACCTTGTCGGCAGAGACGGAAACCTCTATGGCCAGCTTGATGCGTTGTGCGGGTGCTTCACCAGCCCCGGCGTCGCCACTCCCTCCGATGGTGCGCTTCGGCGGCATCATCATACACTCCGGAGTCCAGACATCAATGACCACTGGGGACCGGGGGTGCGGCCTCCTATTATGGCCGGCGGCTCGGGCGCACAATTAATACGGACCAGTGGGAGTGAGGCAGGCTGCGGTCAAAAGTTGTCTCGCCTCCCGGTGAGCCTGCGCGGCGGACGTCTGCCATTCCTACAATCATTTCGCACAACTACTCACACGCCTCCCCGTCGATACACTCACCTGCACGCATGCCTCTAGGTATGCCTGCATGGTGGACTGCTCGCATACGTCCCGTCAACTCACGCCTGCTCGCATGACACATGGGGCGTGTGGCAGCATGTATATTTTTGGTTTATTTTCTGCCGCTTTACTCCTTCACTGAACCGTTTGCGTTGAAGAGATGCACAAATCCTGCGTTGAACGTCTCGCACGCTTCCCAGAGAACCTGCGCACCGGACAAGTTTTGGATTTACTAGAATTTAAAAACCAGGCATCTAAATGTTTTGCCAGCAATCAACAGTGCCCTGGTGTTTGAAATTCATTCTCATTTCTTGCATGGGACCTTGTCGGATTTCGGGTTTCGGCAGACCCTTGAGGTTCGAACACTGGGGTGCGTGCGGAGATCTCTCCCCTACCGATCTACGTCTGATCTCCTCGCGTGATCTAAGCTAGAAACAACGAACAACACAAAGGACACGAGATTTATACTGGTTCGGGCCACCGTTGTGGTGTAATACCCTACTCTAGTGTGTGGTGTGGTGGATTGCCTCAGGGGCTGATGATGAAAAGTACAGGGGAAAAACAGCCTCGCGAGAGGTGTTCTTGAACTAGTGCGATGAACTGTTTGGGTGAGTTCGATTGTCTCTCTCTCTCTCTCTTTCTTGATCTCGATCTGCCTCTACTCTGTGGTGGCTAGCTCTATTTATAGAGGCCCTGGGCCTCTCCCCAAATATTGAGCGGGAAGGGCGCCAACAATTGGCCATTTTGAAGGGGAACATCTAGTACAAGTTATCCTGACCAAAGGTGGTCTTCGGCTGCCAAAAGCACTGGTGATGACGCCGTCTTGGGCTCCACGGTGACCTCCGTCCTGCCGCTCTGCTGGTCTTGGTCTCGTTGCACCGGAATGGTAACCTTTGCCCGATGCCTTGGCCTGTGCTTGCCCCCTTTGCACCAAAGGGGAAACAAGGATACTGCGCTGGCCGGTGCCCGCCTGGCGCCCACCTGGTCTCGATTGTCATGGCTTGCGTCACGGGTTCCTCGCGAGGTACACTTGCCTTGATCTCTCTGCCTCCTCGCGGGCCTGGCTGATGAGGCCGCCCATGAGGAAGCTTCTTGTCATCCGCCCCATGAGGCTTGGCCCCTCGCGAGGGTCTTGAGCTTGAGCTGATGAAGATGGGCCGCGCTGGCCCCCCACTTGAGCCACGCCGCAGGCTGCAGGCAGGCAAGTCTGGGGACCCCCGTTCCCAGAACGCCGACAGTAGCCCCCGGGCCCAAGGCGCACATGGGCTTGGCCTAGCAGAGAAGCGAAGAGTCAAGCGCGAATAGCCGTGGGCCCCTACAGCCTGCGGCCTTGGGCGCTGCGTGGCGATTGATTGGACGTGGGCGTCTACGCTTCCCACGATGCCTCGACAACTGTCCATCTGACAAAAGAGGTGCCCGGGCCACTTACTTGCTTTCTTCTTATTCTTCTTGCCCCAGATCCCCTTTCTCGCTCTTCTCCTTCTCGCTCCCGAAATCCTCCAGATCTGTCTCAATCCTTCTCATCCGGCATGCCATGGCGCCTCGCAAGTCCCCGACCGAGGCCTGGTACTCGCCGGCCCTGGATTCCCCGAACCTTTCGGAGAAGAACCTCGCCCTCACGTGCCTGATGACGGTGGCGCAGGGCAGCAAGGGGGCGACTGTGCTCAAGGCCGGCTCCGACCAGCCTGAGGGCAAAGGGAGCACCTTCTATCCATTCTTCGTGAGTGCCATCATCGCCGGTCTGGTGCCTCCCCTCTCCGAGTTCTTCTTTGCTGTTCTTCGCCAATACAACTTGCAGGCTCTGCATCTCCACCCCAACTCCGTTCTTCTCCTGGCGATTTTTGCTTACTATTGTGAGGCTCACGTTGGGGTAAAGCCCTCAGTGGCCTTGTTGCACCACTTTTTCTCCCTCTGGGTTTCCGGTGGCCATATCTCCGCATGCGCGAGCTTCATCGCGTACTCCAACTCCAATGCTATCTCGAAGCCTGGGAAGAGAATCGAAGGCTTCCGGAGCAAGTGGGTCATGGTGTACGTCGGGCGCATCCACCCCCGTCTGGTGTTGCCTACGGGGCAGCCCAAGGCTGTTGATGCGTGGTCCCACGTGGAACTCGTCGACCCCCGTGCGAAGGCGGTGCTGAAGAGGATGAACGCGCACCTGAGGCCAAGCAACTTAGTGGCGGCGAAGTTGACCGGGGCCACGCTCCCGAGGGAGTTCTTGGAGCACCGGGTGGCTCCACTCCAGGAGCAGTCGCTCCTATTGTGGAGGCTTGGGGAAGTGGACGCCGCCTTGCGCCTGAGCTCCGAGGACCTGACCGACGAGAATCTGGTTGCGGCCCTCCATTCCTTGGTCGGGGGAGACGTGGCGAGCCCGGTGGGCGCCCCCGCCCCCCTGTTCCTTCTTGACGACTAGGAGCAGGTGGTGAACACCATGCCCACCTTCAACGGTGAGGGGCTGGTACCTGCGGAAGCTCCCGAGGACCTGGCAGCGCTGGCAATGGTGAACGTGTCCTCCGGCAGCTCCAGCGGGAGTGAGGGGGAGGAAGAAGCGGAGGAAGAAGAGTCTAACTCTGAGGCGACTAGCGAGGAGTCGGGGGAGTCCTTCCCTCGGCGTAGGTCCCGGGCCCTCCGCTCCATGCCGGACGATGACGAGACCGGTTACAGGCGAGGTGGGGAGAACTCTCCCTTGGTCACAAGGAAGGGCATGTCGGGGCTGGTTCCCCCAGGGTCTGCTCTGGTCCCTGGGCGGTCTAAGGCCAGCTCCATCCCTCCTGACGTGCCCTCTGCTTCCGGGCCTCCTGATGCTGACCCATGCTGCAAGCTCTCGGGCTTCAAGTTTGGCCGGAGGCTGCTTGAGTCCGTGAGCGACGACCAGTAAGTGCTTGATTCGTGCTTTGCTTGGTTTCTGCCGCCGAGGCTTGATGTCTGCATTCTTTTGCCAGGCCGGCGCCTGCGGCGAAGAGGTTGAGAGGGGCTTCTGCGGCCCTGCTTGGGGCGAGTCCATCTGCCGGGGTGGCGCCTTCATCCGCTGGGGAAGAAGACGGCGAGGCTCGCGCCTCCCCTGCCCGATCGTCTTCGCGAGGCAGGCTGGGACGCCTCGGCGAGGAGTCAGCCCCCGTGGCCCCGCTGACCCTGGAGTCGACTGCGCTCGATGCTGCAGCCGAGGCAGCCAAGGCGCAGGGGGTTCCTTCCTGCCAAGCCGTGATCACGCTGCCGTCCACTTCGCCTGCTCCACTGGTTCCCGTCTCTTCTGTTCCCTCTGCCGCCATCCTGGATCAGGTTGCCAACGAACTGAGCTAGCTGCGGGAGGATCTTGTGAACGCGGACCCTCGCCTAGTGGCCGGGCGCCTGGAGCTAGCTTCTGGCTGGGCCCGTTCTGCCGCTTCCGTCTGAGCAGCGCTGAGCCAGGCCGTGTCGGCCTCCGATGGGGAGAAGCAGGCCGCCAACCAAACCAAGGCCGCTTGCGACGCTGCCCTGGGCGACGCCGCAGCTTCCCAGGCTCGCTGCAAGGCGCTGGAGGTCGAGCTGCAAGGCCTGTGCGACGAGCTCGCCAAGGAGGTCCACGTCCGCCAGCAGAAGGAGAAGGAGATGAAGGCTTGGGAGGCTTCCGTCAAGGACTGGGACGCCAAGCTTGATGACCGCCACGGCCGATTGGAGACGCTGGAGCGGTCGCTGAAGGTAGAGAGGACCAAGCTAGATGCCAAGGCGAAGGTCCTGGCGGAGGATCGGGTTGCCTTTGCGAAGATGGATAAGAAGGCTCGCGTCGTGCCGAAGACGCTTTACGAGAGCGGCTTGGAGGAGGCGTTGGCTGGTGCGGAGGACGGCCCCGCCAAGTTGCTTCCCTTCCTGGTCCGTGCGCTTGAACATGTCGTAGACGGCCTTGGACCGACGGTCGATGCCGAGGCGCGTGCCCTGTCTTCTGCGGTGCTGACACATGTCCTCAGCCACGTCTACCTGCGCGACCCCAACGTCGACTTCGACAGCTTGCTGGAACCCATGAGCGGCGACCTCGCCGCCGCTGCCGCTGAGGCCGTGAAAGGCCGAGCCGAGGCTTTGTTGGGGAGGTTCCGTGCCTTCAGTATCTTGCCCGGGCGCGGTGCCGCCAGCTCCATGGCCCTAGGAGGCGGAGTCGCCCAGCGTGACTCCACCACAGGCGGCGGCGCCACTGGAGAGTGATCCCTTCGCGGCTTCTGTCCTATTTTTATTCCTGCAACATGCACCATGCCTCGTGGAGGCTTTTAAACTTGTGTTTGGCATTGCGAAACAATCTATGGCTTGTAATATTTGCTTTGAATTTCCTGGAATTTGCATTTTTCCCTCCTATTTGTTTGTGCTCTACGTCGGCAGGGCCCGGCCCCGCGCATACCTCACCCCCCGACCGGAAACCAGGACGGGACTAAGGAGTGAGGGGCTACGTGGCAAGTTAGGCTCATGAGTCGCGATGCTCAGGAGTCCCCCTTGATGCACAAGCAACAAGTAGGAAAGGGGGGAGCAAGGAGTGGATTGATCGTTCTGCGTCGGCAGGGCCCGGCCCCGCGCATACCTCACCCAGCCTTAGCCCCGACCGGAAACCAGGACGGGACTAAGGATTGAGGGGCTACGGGGCAAGTTAGGCTCCTGAGTCGCGATGCTCAGGAGTCCCCCTTGCCGTTCAAACGGGTTTTCATACCTTGGCTCCGCTCGGGGAGGGGTGCGTGACGACCAGGTCCGAGGGACCTGGCTGGGTGGCGTGCGCTCGGGCAAGGCCCGGGCGTAGCCCGCGTGTCCAGCCCCCTCGCGCGGCGCTCCTGACGGGAGGCGTTGCGACGGTGCCGGACACTGAGCTCTGGCCTCCCTGAGGTTGGTACGGCTGTGGGCCGCCCTCAGTTGTTTATCACCAGCGCGGAGCATAGCGCTTCCGTATGTGTATGGTCATAGCCGCTCCTCAGTAGTGTTGTCAGCCAGCACGGAGCATGGTGCTTTCACTGGTACGTGGGAGGGGGCTCCCCTCTGGGAGGAGCCCGTGGGGCGTGTACAACCCCGCCCTGACACGTGGCCGGCACGGTAGGGCTAGGAGAGGTGTATCTGGGCATCCGTGAGCCAGCGCGGGACTCACGAGGCCCTACCTCGAGGCGGGTTGCGCCTGGCTCTGGGCCTTTATCAATGGTGTGTTCCTGCAGGGTGGTTAGAATGCAAATGCTCTCGTCCTCGTGTCCGGCCCTCGGCGAGCTCGGCCCAGGCTGGTATGACAGGTCGCGATGCCGTGGGTCAAGGCCAGGGGGTGAGGGCTGGAGAGCCAGTAGGAGCCCATGAGTCGCGATGCTCAGGTACCCCCCTTTTAATGTGCAAGCGCTTTGCATGAGAGCGGAGAAGTCCGCGATAAGCAGCAAATGACGATCATGGGAACTAGAGTAAGCGCGGAAGAGCAAATTCATTTTAAGTAGATGCGGGAAAAGCAAACGCCGCAGGGCCAGGCCCGAGCAGCTTGGGAAAGACGCAGCCCGAGGGGCGCCCCCAACAAGGTAGGTAAAAAGCATAAGCAAAACAGATACATGCCGCGGGGATGGACCCATGCGGCTTGGGAATGATGCGGCCCTGTGGGCGCTCCCAGCTGAAAATGGAACTTGAAAGATGTCACCTAGTGCCGTTGAAGATGAAGTGATGCTGAAGAAGCTGGCGATGCGCGGTGGAGAAGTCGAACCTCACGAGCCCCCAGGCCCAGGAGCCTTGCTACGTCTTGAGCTTGCGTTGGATTTCCCCGAAGAGGAGAGGACGATGCAACACAGTAGCGTAAGTATTTCCCTTAGTTTTTGAGAAGCAAGGTATCAATCCAGTAGGAGACCACGCGCAAGTCTCTCGTACCTGCACAAAACAATAGCTACTCGCAACCAACGCTTAGGGGTTGTCAATCCCTTCACGATCACTTACGAGAGTGAGATCTGATAGAGATAATATTTTTGGTATTTTTGGTATAAAGATGCAAAGTAAAAAAGTAAAAGCAAAGCAAGTAAATAAAGGGATGGAGATTGATATGATGAGAATAGACCCGGGGGCCATAGGTTTCACTAGTGGCTTCTCTCATGAGCATAAGTATTCTACGGTGAGTGAACAAATTACTGTTGAGCAATTGACAGAATTGAGCATAGTTATGAAGTTATCCAGGCAATGATCATGTATATAGTCATCACGTCCGTGACAAGTAGACCGAAATGATTCTGCATCTACTACTATTACTCCACTCATCGATCGCTATCCAGCATGCATCTAGAGTATTAAGTTAAAAACAGAGTAACGCCTTAAGCAAGATGACATGATGTAGAGGAATAAATTCATGCAATATGATAAATACCGCATCTTGTTATCCTCAATGGCAACAATACAATACGTGCCTTGCAACCCTTTCTGTCACTGGGTAAGGACACCGCAAGTTTGAACCCAAAGCTAAGCACTTCTCCCATTGCAAGAACTACCAATCTAGTTGGCCAAACCAAACGGATAATTCGAAGAGACTTGCAAAGATAACTTGATCATACATAAAATAATTCAGAGAAGAATCAAATATTTTCCATAGATAAGCTGGATCATAAACCCACAATTCATCGATCTCAACAAACACACCGCAAAAAGAAGATTACATCGAATAGATCTCCACGAGAGAGGGGGAGAACATTGTATTGAGATCCAAAAAGAGAGAAGAAGCCATCTAGCTACTAACTATGGACCCGAAGGTCTGAAGTAAACTACTCACACTTCATCGGAGGGGCTATGGTGTTGATGTAGAAGCCCTCCGTGGTGGATGCCCCCTCGTGAGCTCGGAACAGGCCCCAAGATGCGATCTCGTGGATACAGGAAGAATACGGCGGTGGAATTAGGTTTTGGCTCCGTCCACGATCTGTTGGGAAGTGCGTAGGTATATATAGGAGGAAGGAGTACGTCGGTGGAGCGTCGGGGGCCACGAGGCAGGCGAGGCGCGCCTGTGGGGAGGCGCGCCCACACCTCGTGACCGCCTGGCACTCCTTGGAGTAGGGTCCAAGTCTCCGGATCACGTTCGGTGAGAAGATCACGTTCCCAAAGGTTTCATTCCGTTTGGACTCCGTTTGATATTTACATTTCTTCAAACACTTGAAATAGGCAAAAACAGCAATTCTGGGCTGGGCCTCCGGTTAATAGGTTAGTCCCAAAAATAATACAAAATTGGAAAATAAAGCCCATTATAGTCCAAAACAATAGATAAAGTAGCATGGAGCAATAAAAAATTATAGATACGTTGGAGACGTATCAAGCCTCGGGAGGCTCCGGGGGCATAGGTGGGTCTTCGAGGGCCATCTCCACCTCCGCCAGGACCGCACGATGCCTGGCCTCCTGAGCCTCCAGAAAGCTCCTTAGCAGGCACTGATGAGCGGCGACCGCGTTCGGCAGGCCGAAAGGCATGCGAATGTAGCTGTGGGGTGGACCCTCACAACGCCCCGCGCGCGAAGGCCAAAGGCGCTCCTGAGATGCGGCTCGGTTGAGCCCTGGCACGTCGATACAGACGCGCAGCCCACCATCCTCGCCTGGACGTGGGGCCACGGCGGGCAAGTGGCGGCTGCCGCGCATGACTGTCGACTCCTGTAGCTCCTGGGTGTTTCTTGTGATGAACTCCTGAGGGTTTGGTCTTCCTTGCCTTGTGTCTTCCTGAGGGAAACGTGCCTAGAAGCACCCCTCCAAGTGGTGCCCGAGCGCCTCCCTCGCGACCTTGGCAAAGTCCGTGGCTCTCCTAGAAAGAGCCCCCGAGCCCTGCCTGAGGAGGGCGCCGGGCGCGCCTTCCTATGCGTGAGAGGGTGGCGCTCCCTGATCAGGCGCAAATCCCGATGCAACACCTCCGGAGGCGCCGACCTCCTTAGGGCTTGGGCCAGGCGAAGCCTTCTTCTTCTTAAGGGTTGCCTCGGGAAGTCTTCCGCTCCTGTGATCTGGGTCTTCAATTGCTGCGGCTTGGAACGCACGCTCAAGTGAACACACTGCGTCCCTTTCTTCACAGGGTACAGTGATGACTCCACCACTTCCTGGCATGTTGAGGACATTGTAACCATGGTGGGTCATTGCCATGAACTTGGCTAGGGCTGGGTACCCGAGGATGGCGTTGTACGGCAGGAGAATGTGGGCGACATCGAAGTCGATGAGCTCAGTGCGGTAGTTGTTGCGCTGCCCGAAGGTGACTGGAAGGCGAACCTGCCCTATCGAAACAGTGGAACCATCAGTGACTCCTGAGAAAGGCTTGGTTGGCTGAAGCTGGTTGTACGGCACTTGGAGATTGTCGAACGTCTCGACGGACAGGACGTTGAGTCCTGCTCCGCCGTCGATGAGGGTCCTGGTGACCTGCACATTGCTCATGACTGGGGAGCAAAGCATCGGGAGGACTCCGGCTATTGCCGCGCACTGCACGCAGACCACCTGAGAGGGCGCGTGGCCTCAAGCTTGGGGAGGACTGCATTTACCTCGTGAGCAAACTGCTTGAAGATGCGCTGTGATGCTGGGGCTTGGGCGCCACCCAAGATGCAAGCGATTGCATGCGGCTCCTGGAAGCCCCCAGCCCCCTCGTCTTGATGTTGGTCTTCGTTTCTCCTTGGTGGTGGCGGCAGAGGAGGAAGGCCTGCGTTGCCGTGGGGATGATCCTCACGAGGCTGATCCCTCCAGCCTCCCTCGCGAGGCTGGTCCTGCCAGCGGTCCTCGCGAGGTCGGTCACGCCATCGTTGGTGGGGGCCACGGTCTTCCCATCGTCCGCCACCTCTTCATCCTCCTCGACCATAGCCCCTGTCGTTGCGCTCGGGGCGTCGGACGATTCGCCCATCTCGCACGGCCCTGAGCTCTTGACATTTGTTGGTGTTGTGGGTTTGGAGGTCGTGGTACACGCAGTATCGGCTGCCCTTGGATGACTCAGGCTGATCCCTGCCTCTCTTGGTGTCTGGTTCCGCTGCAAGCACGGCAGCCCCCTTGCGCTTCACGTCCTTGGCCTTGAGCTTTTTCTCTTCTGGGTCGGCTTCCGGGAGCTCGAGGAGGGAGAGGCGCCCTTCCTCAGCCCTGGCGCACTTGGTCGCCAAGTTGAAAATATCCAGGGATGTGCACAGGTCTTCATGGATTGATAGCTCCTCCTTCATCTTGATGTCGTGCACGCCATCGGAGAAGGCCGAGATGATGGCTTCTTCAGTCACCCTGGGGATCCTGAGGCGAGCGTTGTTGAAGCGCTGGATGTATTTCTGCAGGGTTTCCCCTTGCTACTGCTTGATGCGGTGCAGGTCGCTCATGGCCAGGGGCCGGTCGCGAGTGCCCTGGAAGTTGGCGATGAAGCGGGTGCGCATCTCGTCCCAGGAGGAGATCGTTCCAGGAGCCAGGTACGGGCCCCGTCCTTGAGCGCCATGGGGAACCAATTCGCCATGACCTTTTCGTCTCCGTTGGCGGCTTCGATGCCCAGCTCGTAGAGCTGTAGGAACTCCGCGGGGTCCGCTGTGCCATCGTAGCGGGGGGCAGATCATGCTTGAACTTGCCTGGCCATGTGACACCGTGTAGCTCGGGGGTGAAGGCACGGCAGCCTGCTGTGGCCATCGGCACCATTTGCTGGTGCTGGGCTTGCTCCTGGGAATTACCGCGCGCCGCCGCTTGGAGCAGCGCGGGGTCTTGGCGTGTAGGCGCGGGGACGCGATCTTGGCATGCCGGCGCTGGGAGCGCACAAGCACCTTCTTGGGGACGAGGGATCTCCTGGCAGCTCCCTTCTTGCTGCGCTGGCCCGGACGCAGAGGGTCTCGCCCTGGGGCTGCGCGCCTTGGAGCCAGGGCGCCTTCTTCGGGAGGACGTGGCGGAGGCGCCTCCTGATCTTCGCCCCCAACGTGGAATGGAGGGCGAGGCAGCGAGAGGGACGACAACGGGGATCCCCCTGCGGTGCTGATGAGCTCGGTGATGCGGGCGAGCCAGTCCTCGTAGAGGTCGTCGACGAGGCGGTAGTGCAGGAGCTCTCTTGCCAGGAGCAGCACGACGTGCGCGTCCGTGGGGGCGCGACGGGCGTGGGACGACGAACCAGCTGGAGTCAGCGACGGGGTGGCGGTGCGTCCATCCCGCCGCACTGAAGTTTGCTGAGACGAGGCCTGCTGCTCGTTCCCCGCCGGGCCGGTGGCAGCGTTGGCGGCAGGAGACGGGGAACGACGGGGGCGTCCGCCGACGGGCGCCGTCTGGGCGACTGATGTCTACTGCACAACCTTCTTCTTGTAGATGTTGTTGGGCCTCCAAGTGCAGAGGTTTGTAGGACAGTAGCAAATTTCCCTCAAATGGATGACCTAAGGTTTATCAATCCGTAGGAGGCATAGGTTGAAGATGGTCTCTCTCAAGCAACCCTGCAACCAAATAACAAAGAGTCTCTTGTGTCCCCAACACACCCAATACAATGGTAAATTGTATAGGTGCACTAGTTCGGCGAAGAGATGGTGATACAAATGCAATATGGATGGTAGATATACGTTTTTGTAAACTGAAAATATAAAAACAGCAAGGTAGCAAGCGATAAAAGTGAGCGTAAACGGTATTGCAATGCTAGGAAACAAGGCCTAGGGTTCACACTTTCACTAGTGCAAGTTCTCTCAACAATAATAACATAACTGGATCATATAACTATCCCTCAACATGCAACAAAGAGTCACTCCAAAGTCACTAATAGTGGAGAACAAACGAAGAGATTATGGTAGGGTACGAAACCACCTCAAAGTTATTCTTTCCAATCAATCCGTTGGGATATTCCTATAAGTGTCACAAACAGCCCTAGAGTTCGTACTAGAATAACACCTTAAAATACAAATCAACCAAAACCCTAATGTCACCTAGATACTCCAATGTCACCTCAAGTATCCGTGGGTATGATTATACGATATGCATCACACAATCTAAATTCATCTATTCAAACCAACACATAGAACCTCAAAGAGTGCCCAAAGTTTCTACCGGAGAATCAAGACGAAAATGTGTGCCAACCCCTATGCACAGGTTCATGGGAGGAACCCGCAAGTTGATCACCAAAACATACATCAAGTGAATCACGTGATATCCCATTGTCACCACAGATACGCACGGCAAGACATACATCAAGTGTTCTCAAATGTTCAAAGACTCAATCCGATAAGATTACTTCAATGGGACAATTCAATCCATTACAAGAGAGTAGAGGGAGAGAAGAAACATAAGATCCAACTATAATAGCAAAGCTCGCGATACATCAAGATTGAGCCAAATCAAGAACACGAGAGAGAGAGAGAGAGATCAAACACAGAGCTATTGGTACATACCCTCAGCCCCGAGGGTGAACTACTCCCTCCTCGTCATGGAGAGCGCCGGGATGATGAAGATGGCCACCGGTGAGGGTTCCCCCCTCCGGCACGGCGCTGGAACAGGGTCCCGAGAGGTTTTTGGTGGCTACAGAGGCTTGCGGCGGCGGAACTCCCGATCTAATCTCTGTTCTGGAAGTTTTAGGATATGTAGATATATATGGGTGCAGGGAGTACGTCGGTGGAGCTATGGGGGCCCCACGAGGGAGGGGGGCGCGTCCTAAGGGGGTGGGCGCGCCCCCACCCTCGTGGCTAGCTCCCGTATCTTATGACATAGAGTCCAAGTCTATCCGGTGGCTTTCCTTCCAAAAATAACTTCTCCAGTTGATTTCGTTCCGTTTCGACTCTGTTTGATATTCCTTTTCCTCGAAACACCTGAAATAGGCATAAAACAACAAATCTGGGCTGGGCCTCCGGTTAATAGGTTAGTCCCAAAATAATATAAAAGTGGATAATAAAGCCCAATATTGCCCAAAACAGTAGATAATATAGCATGGAGCAATAAAAAATTATAGATACGTTGGAGACGTATCAAGCATCCCCAAGCTTAATTCCTGCTCATCCTCGAGTAGGTAAATGATAAAACAGATAATTTTTGATGTGGAATGCTAGTTGGCATAATTTCATTGTAATTCTTCTTAATTGTGGCATGAATATTCAGATCCGAAAGATTCAAGACAAAAGTTCATATTGACATAAAAATAATAATACTTCAAGCATACTAACAAAGCAATCATGTCTTCTCAAAATAACATGGCCAAAGAAAGTTATCCCTACAAAATCATATAGTCTGGCTATGCTCTATCTTCACCACACAAAGTATTTAAATCATGCACAACCCCGATGTCAAGCCAAGCAATTGTTTCATACTTTTGACATTCTCAAAACTTTTTCAATCTTCACGCAATACATGAGCGTGAGCCATGGACATAGCACTATAGGTGGAATAAAATGGTGGTTGTGGAGAAGACAAAAAGGGAGAAGATAGTCTCACATCAACTAGGCGTATCAACGGGCTATGGAGATGCCCATCAATAGATATCAATGTGAGTGAGTAGGGATTGCCATGCAACGGATGCACTAGAGCTATAAGTATATGAAAGCTCAACAAAAGAAACTAAGTGGGTGTGCATCCAACTCGCTTGCTCACGAAGACCTAGGGCATTTTGAGGAAGCCCATCATTGGAATATACAAGCCAAGTTCTATAATGAAAAAATTCCCACTAGTATATGAAAGTGACAACATAGGAGACTCTCTATCATGAAGATAATGGTGCTACTTTGAAGCACAAGTGTGGTAAAAGGATAGGAGCATTTCCCCTTCTCTCTTTTTCTCTCATTTTTTTATTTTT
Source organism: Aegilops longissima (assembly GCA_021605205.1). NCBI lineage: Eukaryota > Viridiplantae > Streptophyta > Magnoliopsida > Poales > Poaceae > Aegilops > Aegilops longissima. The sequence goes on along the minus strand of CM038681.1, from coordinate 478,579,136 downwards.
TTGTTTGGGCCTTTTCTCTTTTTTTTATGGCCTCTTTTTCTCCTTTTTTTTATTTTTTGTCCGGAGTCTCATCCCGACTTGTGGGGGATTCATAGTCTCCATCATCCTTTCCTCACTGGGACAATGCTCTAATAATGATGATCATCACACTTTTATTTACTTACAACTCAATAATTACAGCTCAATACTTAGAACAAGATATGACTCTATATGAATGCCTCCGGCGGTGTACCGGGATATGCAATGAATCAAGAGTGACATGTATGAAAGAATTATGAACGGTGGCTTTGCCACAAATACGATGTCAACTACCTCATCATGCAAAACAATATGACAATGATGGAGCGTGTCATAATAAGCGGAACGGTGGTAAGTTGCGTGGCAATATATCTCGGAATGGCTATGGAAATGCCATGATAGGTAGGTATGGTGGCTGTTTTGAGGAAGGTATATGGTGGGTGTATGATACCGGCGAAAAGTGTGCGGTATTAGAGAGGCTAGCAATGGTGGAAGGATGGGAAAAGTGCGTATAATCCATGGACTCAACATTAGTCATAAACAACTCATATACTTATTGCAAAAATCTAGAAGTTATCAAAGCAAAGTATTACGCGCATGCTCCTAGGGGGATAGATTGGTAGGGAAAGACCATCGCTCGTCCTCGACCGCCACTCATAAGGAAGAAAATCAATAAATAAATCATGCTCCGACTTCATCACATAGCGGTTCACCATACGTGCATGCTACGGGAATCACAAACTTTAACACAAGTATTTCTCAAATTCACAACTACCCAACTAGCATGACTCTAATATTACTACCTCCATATCTCAAAACAATTATCAAGCATCAAACTTTTCTTAGTATTCAAAACACTCATAAGAATTCTTACAAATCTTTTATGCTTAGCATATTAGGATTATTTAAGCAAATTACCATGCTATTTAAGACTCTCAAAATAATCTAAGTGAAGCATGAGAGTTCAAAAGTTTCTATAAAACAAATCCACCACCGTGCCCTAAAATATATAACTCAAGCACTAGAGCAAAAACAAAACTACTCCAAAAGATATAAGTGAAGATCAATGAGTAGTCGAATAATTGTACAACTATGTGAAGACTCTCTAACATTTAAGAATTTCAGATCATGGTACTTTATTCAAACAGCAAGCAAAGCTAAATAAAATAAAATGACGCTCCAAGCAAAACACATATCATGTGGTGAATAAAAATATAGCTCCAAGTAAAGTTACCGATGAACGAAGACGAAAGAGGGGATGCCACCCGGGGCATCCCCAAGCTTAGACGCTTGGTTATCCTTGAATATTACCTTGGGGTGCCTTGGGCATCCCCAATCTTAGGCTCTTGCCACTCCTTATTCCGTAGTCCATCGAATCTTTACCCAAAACTTAACAGAAAACTCGTGAGCTCCGTTAGCGAAAGATAACAAAACACCACTTCAAAGTACTGTAATGAACTCATTCTTTATTTATATTGGTGTTAAACCTTCTGTATTCCAACTTCTCTATGGTTTATAAACTATTTTACTAGCCATAGAGTCATCAAAATAAGCAAACAACACACGAAAAACAGAATCTGTCAAAAACAGAACAGTCTGTAGTAATCTGTAACTAACGCAAACTTCTGGAACTCAAAAAATTCTAAAATAAATTGGTGTACCTGAGAAATTTGTCTAGTAATCATCTGAAAAAATAATCAACTAAATATCACTCTCCAGTAAAAATTTCTAGCTAATCTCGTGAGCGCTAAAGTTTCTGTTTTTTACAGCATGATGATAAAGACTTCACCCGAGTCTTCCCAAAGGTTCTACTTGGCACAAACACTAATTAAAACATAAAACCACATCTAAAAAGAAGCTATATGGATTATTTATTCCTAAACAGAACCAAAAAGCAAGAAACTGAAATAAAATTGGGTTGCCTCCCAACAAGCGCTAACGTTTAACGCCCCTAGCTAGGCATGATGATTTCAATGATGCTCACAGAAAAGATAAGAATTGAAACATAAATAGAGCATCATGAAGAATATGACTAGCACATTTAAGTATAAACCACTTCCTATGCATAGGGATTTTGTGTGCAAACATCTTATGGGAAGAAGAATCAACTTGCATAGGAAGGTAAAACAAGCATAACTTCAAAACTTTAAGCACATAGAGAGGAAACTTGATATTATTGCAATTCCTACAAGAATATATTCCTCCCTCATAATAATTTTCAGTAGCATCATGAATTAATTCAACCATATAACCAACACCTAAAACATTCTTTTCATGATCTACTTGCATAGAAATTTTATTACTCTCCACATAAGCAAATTTCTTCTCATGAATAATAGTGGGAGCAAACTCAACGAAATAACTATCATGTGATTGGAAATTAAAATCAAGATGACAAGTTTCATGGTTATCATTATTCTTTAAAGCATACGTGTCATCACAATAATCATCATAGATAGGAGGCATGCTTTCATCATAGTAAATTTGCTCATCAAAGCTTGGGGGACAAAAAATATCATCTTCATCAAACATAGCTTCCACAAGCTTGTGGCTTTGCATATCATTAGCATCATGGATATTCAAGGAATTCATACTAACAACATTGCAATCATGCTCATCATACAAATATTTAGTGCCAAACATTTTATAGATTTCTTCTTCTAGCACTTTCGCACAATTTTCTTTTCCATCATACTCACGAAAGATATTAAAAAGATGAAGCGTATGAGACAAACTCAATTCCATTTTTTTGTAGTTTTCTTTTATAAACTAGACTAGTGCTAAAACAAGAAACAAAAAGATTCAATTGCAAGATCTAAAGATGTACCTTCACTTACCTAGCCTCCCTGGCAACGGCGCCAGCAAAGAGCTTGATGTCTACTACACAACCTTCTTCTTGTAGACGTTGTTGGGCCTCCAAGTGCAGAGGTTTGTAGGACAGTAGCAAATTTCCCTCAAGTGGATGACCTAAGGTTTATCAATCCGTAGGAGGCGTAGGTTGAAGATGGTCTCTCTCAAGCAACCCTGCAACCAAATAACAAAGAGTCTCTTGTGTCCCCAACACACCCAATACAATGGTAAATTGTATAGGTGCACTAGTTCGGCAAAGAGATGGTGATACAAGTGCAATATGGATGGTATATATAGGTTTTTGTAAACTGAAAATATAAAACCAGCAAGGAAGCAAGCGATAAAAGTGAGCGTAAACGGTATTGCAATGCTAGGAAACAAGTCCTAGGGTTCATACTTTCACTAGTGCAAGTTCTCTCAACAATAATAACATAACTGGATCATATAACTATCCCTCAACATGCAACAAAGAGTCACTCCAAAGTCACTAATAGTGGAGAACAAACGAAGAGATTATGGTAGGGTACGAAACCACCTCAAAGTTATTCTTTCCAATCAATCCGTTGGGCTATTCCTATAAGTGTCACAAATAGCCCTAGAGTTCGTACTAGAATAACACCTTAAGATACAAATCAACCAAAACCCTAATGTCACCTAGATACTCCATTGTCACCTCAAGTATCCGTGGGTATGATTATATGATATGCATCACACAATCTCAATTCATCTATTCAAACCAACACATAGAACCTCAAAGAGTGCCCAAAGTTTCTACCAGAGAATCAAGACGAAAATGTGTGCCAACCCCTATGCACAGGTTCATGGGAGGAACCCGCAAGTTGATCACCAAAACATACATCAAGTGAATCACGTGATATCCCATTGTCACCACAGATACGCACGGCAAGACATACATCAAGTGTTCTCAAATGTTCAAAGACTCAATCCGGTAAGATTACTTCAAAGGGACAATTCAATCCATTATAAGAGAGTAGAGGGAGAGAAGAAACATAAGATCCAACTATAATAGCAAAGCTCGCGATACATCAAGATTGTGCCAAATCAAGAACACGAGAGAGAGAGAGAGATCAAACACAGATCTACTGGTACATACCCTCAGCCCCGAGGGTGAACTACTCCCTCCTCGTCATGGAGAGCGCCGGGATGATGAAGATGGCCACGGTGAGGTTCCCTTCTTGGGGGTGCGGAACAGGGTCCCGAGAGGTTTTTGGTGGCTACAGAGGCTTGCGGCGGTGGAACTCCCGATCTAATCTCTATTCTGGAAGTTTTAGGATACGTAGGTATATATGGGTGCAGGGAGTACGTCGGTGGGGCTACGGGGGCCCCACGAGGCGGGGGGGCATGCCCCCCACCCTCGTGGCCAGCTCCCGTATCTTCTGACGTAGATTCCAAGTCTGTCCGGTGGCTTTCCTTCCAAAAATAACTTCTCCAGTTGATTTCGTTCCGTTTCGACTCCGTGTGATATTCCTTTTCCTAGAAACACTGAAATAGGCATAAAACAAAGATCTGGGCTGGGCCTCCGGTTAATAGGTTAGTCCCAAAAATAATATAAAAGTTGATAATAAAGCCCAATATTGCCCAAAACAATATATAATATAGCATGGAGCAATCAAAAATTATAGATACCTTGGAGACGTATCAGCGACACGGGTGGCGACAGCAGCCCGACGCTCGGCGCGAGCCCGACGAGCGTGGGCCATGGACATGACGGAAGATCACACGCGAACAACGGAAGAAAGATTCCGGCACACCCCTACCTGGCGCGCCAAATGTCGGATTTCAGATTCCGGCAGACCCTTGAGGTTCAAACACCGGGGTGCGCGCGGGGATCTCTCCCCTACCGATCTATGTCCGATCTCCTCGCGTGATCTACGCTAGAAACGACGAACAACACAAAGGACTCGAGATTTATACTGGTTCGGGCCACCGTTGTGGTGTAATACCCTACTCCAGTGTGTGGTGTGGTGGATTGCCTCAGGGGCTTATGATGAACAGTACAGGGGAAGAACAGCCTCGCGAGAGGTGTTCTTGAACTGGTGCGATGAACTGTTTGGGTGAGTTCGATCGTCTCTCTCTCTCTCTCTCTCTCTCTCTCTCTCTCTCTCTTGATCTCGATCTGCCTCTACTCTGTGGTGGCTAGCTCTATTTATAGAGGCCCTGGGCCTCTCCCCAAATAATGAGCGGGAAGGGCGCCAACAATTTGCCATTTTGAAGGGGAACATCTAGTACAAGTTATCCTGACTAAAGGTGCTCTTCGGCTGCCAAAAGCACTGGTGATGACGCCGTCTTGGGCTCCATGGTGACCTCCGTCCTGCCGCTCTGCTGGTCTTGGTCTCGTTGCACCGAAATGGTAACCTTTGCCCGATGCCTTGGCCTGCGCTTGCCCCCTTTGCACCGAAGGGAAACAAGGACACTGCGCTGGCCGGGCCCGCCTGGTCTCGATCGTCATGGCTTGCGTCACGGGTTCCTCACGAGGTACCCCTGCCTTGATCTCTCCGCCTCCTCGCGAGCCTGCCTGATGAGGCCGCCCTTGAGGAAGCTTCTTGTCGTCTGCCCCGCGAGGCTTGGCCCCTCGCGAGGGTCATGAGCTTGAGCTGATGAAGATGGGCCGCGCTGGGCCCCCACTTGAGCCACGCCGCAGGCCGCAGGCAGGCAAGTCTGGGGACCCCCATTCCCAGAACGCCGACAGACCTAAGCATGCACATAAGGACACATATTTGATTTTTCAACCAATTTATAGTCACTGGAGCATGCGCATGTAGTTCAAATTTGAATTATGCACATAAATGCATTGAAAACTCAGTTAATGCATAAAAATGTCCAAACGAACCCCGAAAAATCACAACAATTGACACAACACTCCTGTTGTTCTATGTTGACACGAGAAAAAAATTTGAAAGCAATAAGAGGCAATGGATATCTTTTCGTCCCCAAAGGTGGGACATTCCTTATCAAAAACCATCATGCTTGTTGTCAGAAGCTCCCGTTTGTGAGAAGCATATACCCAAACCTGCCCCAAATGGAACAAAATTTGTACCACGGCATGTTGATGCCGCTCCATGATAGCATGCCAAGTTTCATGAATTTCAAACGAGTTTTGGATTTACTAGAATTTAAAATCAAGGCATCTCAATGTTTTGCTGGCAATCAACGTTGCCCTGGTGTTTGAAATTCATTTCCATTTCTTGCATGGGACCTAAGCATGCACCCAAGGACACATATTTGATTTTTCAACCAATTTATATGCACTGGAGCATGCACATGTAGTTCAAATTTGAATTATGAACATAAATGCATTGAAAAGTCAGTTAATGCATAAAAATGTCCAACCGAACCCCAAAAAATCACAAAATTTCACACAACACTCCTGTTGTTCTATGTTGGCACGAGAAAAAATTTGAACGCAATAAGAGGCAATGGATATAGTTTCATCCCCAAAGGTGGGACGTTCGCTACCGAAAACCATCTTGCTTGTTGTGAGAAGCTCCGGTTTGTGAGAAGCATATACCCAAACCTGCCCCAAATGGGACAAAATTTGTACCAGAGCATGTTGATGCCGCTCCATGATAGCATGCCAAGTTTCATGAATTTCAGACGAGTTTTGGATTTACTAGAATTTAAAAACCAGACATCTCAATGTTTTGCCGGCAATCTACGGTGCCCTGGTGTTTGAAATTCATTCCCATTTCTTGCATGGGACCTAAGCAGGCACCCAAGGACACAAATTTGATTTTTGAACCAATTTATATGCACTGGAGCATGCGCATGTAGTTCAAATTTGAATTATGCACATAAATGCATTGAAGACTCAGTTAATGCATAAAAATATCCAAACGAACCCTAAAAAAACACAAAAATTCACACAACACTCCTGTTGTTCTATGTTGGCACGAGAAAACAACTTGAAAGCAATAAGAGGCAATGGATATCGTTTCGTCCCCAAAGGTGGGACGTTCCCTACTGAAAACCATCATGCTTGTTGTGAGAAGCTCCAGTTTGTGAGAAGTATATACCCAAACCTGCCTCGAATGGGACAAAATTTGTACCACAACATGTTGATGCCGCTCCATAGTAGCATGCCAAGTTTCATGAATTTTAGATGAGTTTTGGATTTAACAGAATTTAAAAACCATGCATCTCAATGTTTTCCCGGCAATCAACGATGCCCTGTTATTTGAAATTCATTCCCATTTCTTGCATGGGACCTAAGCATGCACCCAACGACACAAATTTAATTTTTGTACCAATTTATATGCCCTGGAGCATGCGCATGTAGTTCAAATTTGAATTATGCACATAAATGCATTGAAAACTCAGTTAATGCATAAAAATGTCCAAACGAACCCCGAAAAATCACAAAAATTCACACAACACTCCTGTTGTTCTATGTTGACACGAGAAAAAAACTTGAAAACAATAAGAGGCAATGGATATCGTTTCATCCCCAAAGGTGGGACGTTCCCTACCGAAAACCATCATGCTTGTTGTGAGAAGCTCCGGTTTCTGAGAAGCATATACCCAAACTTGCCCCAAATGGGACAAAATTTGTACCACGACATGTTGATTCCGCTCCATGATAGCATGCCAAGTTTCATGAATTTCATACGAGTTTTGGATTTAATAGAATTTAAAACTAGGCATCTCAATGTTTTGCTGGCAATCAACGGTGCCCTGGTGTTTGACATTCATTCCCATTTCTTGCATGGGACCTAAGCATGCACCCAAGGACAAAGATTTGATATTTCAACCAATTTATATACACTGGAGAATGTGAATGTAGTTCAAATTTGAATTGTGCACATAAATGCACTGAAAACTCACTTAATGCATAAAAATGTGCAAACGAACCCTGAATAATTCCAATTCTTTTATGATCACTTCATATAAAAGGTCTAGGAGTTCAAATACCGTCCATGGCCGCTGTGACCCCATTATGTAATTCAAATCAACATGGAAAATCAAGTACATCCCACAAAGTTTACTATAACCAACCGTGTGGGATGCAGCACAAAATATCTTCGGACCGTGTCTGAATAAGGGACCGTGTCTGAATAAGGGACCGTGTCTGATGACACTTTGCACGCCAGTTTTTTGTCTAAAGCGATTCCAAATTTTTGGCTTCCGCGGAAATATCTACCTCCCCGCCCCCTCCCCTTACCAAAAGCCACATTTCCCCCTTTCCGCCTTCCTTTCCAAATTGAAACCTTCACTCCTTGCTTGCAGCGCCGCCGCCTCCTCGCTGGCGACCATCCTTCACACTGCTCGGCTTCGCCTATCTAGGCAGGTAATCCACACCCGACCCCCATCCTCCTCCTCCTTCCACATCCCACATGCCCCGACCACTGACGTGAGCGCGACACCTTCCACCCAAATCACCGACCCCTCCACCAAATAAGCGCCGGCCTAAGCCATGGTGCATGCAGTATAGCCAAGACCCTAAGGAGCATTTGGTAGCGGAGAAGCAAATCGCGGCCGCACGCGCGGATGAGGTCACGATGGCTGCCATTCATGCCGACCCCCAGATCTTGGATGAGCACCTCGCCGTTGAGGCCACCGTTGACACCTCGCGCGCCGACCCCGCGACGCGGTTGGCTACTTTAAATGACAGTTCGTGGCGTCTTCTCGAGGCCACCGTCGGTGCCTTCGACAAAGACTACGAGGTTTTTTCTTAGCGTGCACGTGCTTACCTCATCTCGAGAGCCAGCAGGTTGGTGCCCGGAGCGGCTCATGCAACTCACCACTACAACGAGGGCACCCACGATGCAGAGGCCTCGCCCCCTTCCATGTCCAAGGAGCCAATTGTCATTGATATCTCCGACAATGAGGAGTAGCTTGTCTTATTAGCTCACTATCAGGACCCATGTTCAGTTTGCTAGCTACTGCCTTTCCTTAACAAATTCTAGTGACTTGTGCTATCTACTTTCACCATGCAATCTTCTGCTATAGTGTATATGTTCTATATGTCTTGCAATGTGGTGTTCAATTAACTGCTTGGTTCAATTCTGCAAATGTGATGTTCAATTCTTCAGAGTGCAATATTTCCAAGTTGTTAAGCATGCTTGGTTTGGTTAACTGTCGATCTTCTATTAGGAGTATGTTATATTGTTCAATTGGTGTTTAGTTAACTGCTTGGTTCATTTGTTGTGGCTTGGTTCACTTGTTGTGGTGTTTAGTTAACTGCTTGGTTCAATTCTGCAACGAGATGTTCAATTGTTGTGGCTGCATTTTGTTATTGTATACCATGTGAGGAATAAATCGAATTTGGCTGTACTAAATACATGAGAAACAAATATAATTGCTATATTTCCAAGTCGTTAAGCATGCTTGGTTTGGTTAACTGTCTGATCTTCTATTAGGATTATGTTATATTGTGCAATGTGGTGCTCAGTTAACGTTTGGTTCATTTGTTGTGGTGTTTAGTTAACTACTTGGTTCAATTCTGCAATGCGATGTTCAATTGCTGTGGCTGCATTCTCTTATTGTATACCATGTGAGGAATAAATCGAATTTGGCTGTACTAAATACATGAGAAAAAAATACAATTGCTATATTTCCAAGTTGTTAAGCATGCTCGGTTTGTTTAAATGTCTGATCTTCTATTAGGAGTATGTTATATTGTGCAATGTGGTGCTAAGTTAACGTTTGGTTCATTTGAAGTGTTGTTTAGTTAACTGCTTGGTTCATTTGAAGTATTGTTGTGCATATGAGGAATAAATCGAATTTGGCTGCACTTAATACATGAGAAACATATACAAGTTCTATATTTCCTAGTTCCTAATCATGCTTGGTTTGGATAAATGGGTTTTCCATGTGGCTTGAATTGATCTGATGAATCTGCAATGTGCTTATTTATCATCAACATATTTTCTTGATAGCATGCGAACCCTTACTTAACCTCGATGACTAACTACCTTATATGTGTTGTGGAAACAATGGGAAGCTTGAGGTTTACAAGATGGTACTAACTATTATACCTTGCCTTTTTTAATTCCTTTGCCCCATTTCCAATATAGAGAAGATATTTATGCACATCCTTGTTTTCAGGCTTCACTGATGATTACCTCTCAAACCACCTCTGTGGACAGGAGGCGAGGAAAGTTTGCATACAACACCCACGGTTCAATATTGAAGTGTTCCTGAAGAGGTTGAAGGATGAATGGTCAATCATCCACATGCACTGGCCTAAAGTTGCAAAGACCTTCAACATGAATGAAGGCTCAATATTCGCCTTCCGCTTCAGCAGTTTTCCAGATGAGATGCATCTGTCTATGTACCGTCTATGATGCTAATTTTGAAAGGTTCTAGATGTTGCATGTGAAACTTGCTGCTGGTGCAGTTGTGTAATGGGGTAGCTGAGTGCTGAAGCTATATCATGTTGTACTCCGATGTATTTCAATTATGAAATCCTGCTTCCTTAATATTGAAATGGAATATATCATGTGCTTAATATTAATGTCAACTAGATTAGTAAATGGATTATTAATAATAGGCCAATTAGCCCGCCAATTGGCCAATTAGCTTGCTAATTGGGTTTTCCTATTGCAAACGGTTAATGAGAAAACACCGTGGGCGATGACCTAAGGCAACACACACAGTTTCTAGGAATAAACCGTGTTGGATCAATGAACAATAACACACGAGATTCTCTTCAAAACTGTTTGCGTGTTACACCACCTTGCGCAAACGTTTTCCTTGTAGTGACTGTGTAGGATGTATATACGAATGGAAACGTTTAGTGGTGACTGACTGTGTGGTATGTACTTACGACCAGAAATGATTTTGCCCGTATAATTGTATTTTTTTAGCACTACTGTACGTATTTCTGTATTTGAGTGTTCGCCGGTTGCACACGACCTAATTTTGCCGAGCGTGTGTGCCAAGAGGGCATATCCCCAACGGTTTCTGGGTTGTGTGGGAAGGACCCCCCCTATCGCCCACACTCACTTGGCGATGGTTCCAAATGCCATCGCGGAAAGGGGTAAAAACCCGTTTGTTTAGGACCGACGCGTACCAATGCTAACTTGCATGATTTGAATGGAACTAACCCGAACTAATGCTGTTTTCAGCATCATTGCCATGGTGTTATTTCTGTGCAGAAATAAAAGTTCTCGGAATGACCTGAAACTTCACGGAGAATATTTTTGGAATTAATAAAAAATATTGGCGAAAGAATCAACACCAGGGGGCCCACAGCCTATCCACAAGGGTGGAGGGCGCGCACCCCTGCCTCGTGGGCCCCCTATGGCTCCACCAACCTCAACTCCAACTCTATATATTCACGTTCAGGGAGAAGGATTCATCACATTTTACGATATGGAGCCGCCGCCAAGCCCTAATCTCTCTCGGGAGGGCTGATGAGGAGTCTGTTCGGGGCTCCGGAGAGGGGAATCCGTCGATGTCGTCATCATCAACCTTCCTCCCTCACCAATTTCATGATGCCCACCGCCGTGCATGAGTAACTCCATCGTAGGCTTGCTGGACGGTGATGGGTTGGATGAGATTTACCATGTAATCGAGTTAGTTTTGTTAGGGTTTGATCCCTAGTATCCATTATGTTCTAAGATTGATGTTGTTATGACTTTGCTATGCTTAATGCTTGTCACTAGGGCCCGAATTTCATATCTGAACCCATTATGCATGAATATATGTTAGTTCTTGATCCTATTCTGCAAGTCAATAGTCACCTACTATGTGTTATGATCCGGTAGCCCCGAAGTAACAATAATCGGGACCACTCCCGGTGATGACCGTAGTTTGAGGAGTTCATGTATTCACTACGTGTTAATGCTTTGGTCCGGTACTCTATTAAAAGGAGGCCTTAATATCCCTTAGTTTCCAATAGGACCCCGCTGCCACGGGAGGGTAGGATAAAAGATGTCATGCAAGTTCTTTTCCATAAGCACGTATGACTATATTCAGAATACATGCCTACATTACATTGATGAACTGGAGCTAGTTACATGTCACCCTATGTTATAAGCATTGCATGAGGAATCGCATCCGACATAATTATCCATCACTGATCCAATGCCTACGAGCTTTTCACATATTGATCTTTGCTTAGTTACTTTACCGTTGCCACTGTTACAATTACTACAAAACTGCTACTGTTACCTTTGCCACCGTTACCGTTACTTCCATACTACTTTGCTACTAAATACTTTGCTGCAGATATTAAGTATTTCAGGTGTGGTTGAACTGACAACTCAACTGCTAATAGTTGAGAATATTCTTTGGCTCCCCTTGTGTCGAATCAATAAATTTGGGTTGAATACTTTACCCTCGAAAACTGTTGCGATCCCCTATACTTGTGGGTTATCAGCTTGTTACAAACTATCTTGCTATCAAACAACTCGCTACTTACAATTTCAGCACTTGCAGAAATTACCTTACTGAAAACTACATGTCATTTCCTTCTACTCCTCGTTGGGTTCGACACTCTTACTTATCGAAAAGAGCTACAATTGATCCCCTATACTTGTGGGTCATCAGGCTTCGCCTAAGCATATCGTGAATATGACCGGAGGCGTAAACTGTGGAGGGGTGCGCCGCACATGGCTAACAACTGCTAATGTGTGTTCTAGCGGTGCCCCCCTCATATATATAGGTTGGAGGGGAGGAGAGGCAGCTAAGGGGGCACCCCAAGTAGGAGGAATCCTACTTGGGCGCCTCCCAATTCGGCCACCCCCCCTTCCATATTCATCTGGAGGGGAAAGGAAGGAGGAGGGAGGAGAGAAGGAAGGGGGAGGCCGAATTGCTCCCCTTCCTTTCTCTCTTCCCCTCTTTCCTTCCCCCTTATTTTGGCCTACATGGGGCACACCAGCCCCCTAGGGGCTGGTCTATCCCCTTCTTGGCCGATTAGGCCCATGTAATTGCCGGGGGGATGCCCGGAACCCCTTCCGGTGACCCGATATGTACCCGGTACCCCCAGAACACTTCCGGTGTTCGAATATCATCATCCTATATATGAATCTTTACCTGTTGGCCATTTCGAGACTCTTCTTCATGTCTGTGATCTCATCCGGGAGTCCGAACAACATCCGGTCACCAAATCATATAACTCATATAATAAAAAAATCATCATCGAACGTTAAGCGTGCGGACCCTACGGGTTTGAGAACTATATAGACATGACCGATACACCTCCCCGGTCGCACCATAATGACAACATACGTTATTCCCTTAGTCATCGGTATGTTACTTGCCCGAGATTCGATCGTCGGTATCTTCATACCTAGTTCACTCTAGTTACTGACAAGTATCATTACTCGTTCCATAATACATCATCCTGTAACTAACTCATTAGTCACTTTGCTTGCAAGGCTTATTATGATGTGCATTACCAAGAGGGCCCAGAGATACCTCTCTGATACTCAAAGTGACAAATACTAATCTCGATCTATGTCAACCCAACAAGCACCTTCGGAGATACCTGTAGAGCATCTTTATAATCACCCAGTTACTAGTGACGTTTGATTGCACACAAGGTATTCCTCCGGTATCCGGGATTTGCGTAATCTCGTAGTCGAAGGAATATGTATTTGACATGAAGAAAGCAATATCAATAAAACTGAACGATCGATATGCTATGCTAACGGATGGGTCTTGTCAATCACATCATTCTCCTAATGATGTGATCCCATTCACCAAATGACAACTCAGGTCTATGGTTAGGAAACTTAACCATCTTTGATTAACGAGCTAGTCTAGTAGAGGCTTACTAGGGACACATTGTGTTTTGTCTATGTATCCACACATGTATCAAGTTTCCGGTTAATACAATTCTAGCATGAATAATAAACATTTATCATGACATAAGGAAATATAAATAACAACTTTATTATTGCCTCTATGGCATATTTCCTTCATTTACCACCTATTGAAGAAATACTGTCGGATTCAGGGATCCACAGACCCAAGAAAGGTTTGAACTCTGGGGCGTGTGCGAGGACTCAACCTATCCTGCCTACCAACTCGTCACCCCATGGCCTAGCTCGATTTAGATGGGTGAGGAAGCAGATGAACACGACAGTTTACCCAAGTTCGGGCCACCTTGCGGTGTAAGACCCTACTCCTGCTTTGTGGTGGATTGGCCTCACGAGGGGATGAGGATGAACTAGTACAAGGGATGAACAACCTCGCGAGGTTCAGGGGTGAGGGAATGAGTCGACCTCAGGGCTCAGGATCGATCCCCCTCTAAGGTGGAGACTAGCCTATATTTATTGTGGCCTCGGTCCTCTTCCCCCAAAACGTAGGCGGGAAGGGATCCCACAGTGGCCAATTTGAAAGGGGACAAATAGTACATATTATCCTGATGAAAGGTGGTCTTTGCCTGCAAAGCTTCTGGTTGTGACGCATCGGTGGGCTCGGCGATGACATCCGTCCTACCGTCCTAGCAGTCTTGGACTCGTTCCACCTGAATAGAAACCTTTGCCAGATTCCTCGGGAACCCACGCCTATCCTTGCCTCCTTAGCACCAAAGAGGAAGCTGCCTCCTCTGCGCCCACTGGCGCCCGCCTGCCTTGGTCATCATGGCTTGCTTCATGGTAGCCTCATGAGGCTGGGTACCTGCATAGAAAGCTCTGCTCCTTGGGAGGCCGCTTGCGGAGGCTGCGCCTTTGGGAGGTCTTGGTGTCGTCCGCCTCACGAGGATTGGTCCCTCACGAGGGTCTTGTCTTCGCGATCTTGTAGATGGGCCGTACCAGGTCGCCGACAGAGCCACGCCATGGGCCACAGGCAGGCAAGTATGGGTACCCTGGTTCACAGAACGCCGACAGTAGCCCCCGGGCCCAAGGCATGCTCGGACTTGGCTTTGAGGCGAAGCCAAAGGGCTAAGCACCGTAGGCCCCAATCGCCTGCGGGCCAAGCTGACACATGACGCTTGATGGGACATGGATGCTCCGCTTCCCCACGTCGCCTCGACAACTTCCTGACTTGACAACTACCTGGTGCATGCAGCGGGGCCATTGGAGCGCGAGAGGCCACCAGTCAGCCTTCTCCTGCCTATAAATGGGGAATGGGGCGGAGCCCCTAGCCCATCTTCATCTTCCTGCTGCTCGCTCCTCCTTCATCTTCACCGTGCCGCCATCTTGCCAGGGCATCCTTGGCGCCAGTGAGGAGGTTTTTGGCCGCCGAGAAGGGGAAGTTCCACAAGGAGGGACCAGGCTTGCCACCACCTAAAAGGGGGCGTGGCCGTCCCCGTAAGTATGTCGCGACGTCGGTGGTGGCTACCCGAGGGCGTGGGCGCACACCCTCGAATGTTGGCACCACCTCTGGCATTCGTGGGAAGGCTCCCTCCCGTGTCGGAAGCTGCCGCGACTGAGGCGGCCGTGGCCAAGGGGGGAGGCATGTGGCAGCCACTCGGCCAACGCGCCCGCGATTCCATTAGGACGACGCGTCCTCGGAGTTTGTGGTGTGGGCGGCGAGGCTACATGCGTCTAGTTCCAGCTCCCGCGCTTCTTCACGGGTGTGCTGCCGGCCGGGGGGGCCGACTTATGGTTGCTGCAGCAAGGCCTCGTGGGTGGAGGTCGAGTTACCCCTACTGGTAACGTGTTCCTGAACCGCGGGTGGCAGTCGTTCGCCTGCGTGCGCAGCCTGCAGGGGAGGTGCACTATAGGGGGTATGTCTTGATGTATGTCTTGCATATGGATACCCGTGGTGACAATGGGGTATTATATTGATTCACTTGATATATGTTTTGGCACTCAACTCACGGATTCCCGAGGTGACATTGGGGTAATCTATGCATAGCGGTTGATGCACATTTTCGTCCTACGTTCTCCGATAGAAACTTTGGAGTGATTCTTTGTTGCATGTTGAGAGATTGTTATATGATCCAATTATGTTTCATTGTTGAGAGATTTTGCACTAGTGAAAGTATGACACTACAAAAAAAAGACACATCCGTGACATTTTGGGCCAAACGATTTTTTTCCTGTCATGCTTATGACACTTCTATGACGATAATTGTGGCAAAACCCGGTATCATCATATATGTGGTGGGCTCCTACTTCTGTGACAAAAAATATGATAGAAAATGGGCTTTTCGTCCTGGGCGGTCCGGAGACGCAGCTGCATGACATTCTTTGGGCCGTCCATGACGAAAAAACCGTGGTAGAAGCGTGGGCGAGGAAAATATTAGGGAGTTCCCGGTTATGGTGGGTGGTCGGGGCCGAGCGATGCACATTTCTCTCGTACACGTACGCGCGTGGGTGCGAGGTGTTGGGCTCTAACTAAACCCGAGTGAGGCGTTCGTCTACTGAACTCGAGCGATTTGCACTGCAGGCTATGCGTTACTAAACCCGAGCGATCGATCGATCTGGCTGTTAACAGACCCGATTGAGCGATTCCTTCGCTACTGCTGCTAACTGAAGCCGATCGAACCTGCTGCCTCTTGATGAATAGTGAGGGTTGTTGGGGGGTTGGATGAATAGTTCTTGGTGGGGGTTTCATGAAGAGGGCCCCGTGGTAGTAGAGGTCGTTGCCGCTGGATGAACAGGACCCTGATCGATCGAGCCGATTGGGGGTGGATGAACAGGACCCCGTAGAGTGGGTTAATTGAACAGTATCGGGTGGAGGGCTGGTTGAACAGTAGACGGTGGAGGGCTGGATGAACAGTAGCTCGTGGAGTGGTGATTGAACAGGACCCCGTGGAGAGGGTTGGTTGAATAGTAGCCGTTGGAGGAGCGTTGGAGGCTGGATGAACAGGAGCCCGTGGATGAACAGTAGCTGGTGGAGGCAGGAGGGAGACGCGGTGGATGAACTATCGCAGATGGAGGCTGGAGGAGGTCGACGGCGGATGAACCGTAGCCCGTGGAGGCAGTCGACGGTGGAGATGAACAATAGCCCGTGGAGTCCCGTTTTGCAGTACGCCACACCTCTCCCAATGAACATGACCCATGTTTCGACCGTAGCGCTCCAACACAAGTCTGTTTCTTACGTTTTGCGGTACGCCACACCCCTCCCGATCAACAGGACCCCGTTTCGACCGTAGGAGGTCGAAGAGAAGTCCATTTCCTACGTTTTGCGGTACGCCACACCCCTCCCGGTGAACATGATCCCATTTCAACCGTAGGCGGTCGAACACAGGGCCATTTCCTCCGTTCTGCGGTATGCCAGGCCTCATTTCGATCGGTTGTTTCATCCAAGCCGGTTAGCTTCCAATGAACACGACGCATACCATTGCCTCCCGATGAACACGACGACACAGTTTCTCTTTCTGACCCAGCCATGTACACGAGCCCTAGCCGTACGTATGTGCGAGTAGGCATTTGAGACCCCGCCCGTTTGTACGTATGTGGCCGTATTTACTTTCTTGCACCCTGGTTGTACGTACGTGTACATGCTACGTGCACACCTCTACTATGACACGTGCCCTTCCTTACTCGACCATGTTTCATCACTGTAGCCTGCAAACAGACCGATCGACCAGTATGTACGTACACACTCACGACAAGACAGACAACGGTACGTATGCTTCGATCGGGCGGGCCCCAGCTATCAGGGAGGATAAGGACGCACTTCCTTGCGTGCGAAGATATAGCTGCTGGGTCCCAGCTGTCAGGGGGAATCATTTATTTGTAATAAGGACGCACTTCCTTGCATGCGAAGATGTAGGTGGTGGGTCCCAGCTATCAGGGGGAGAAAACATTATTTTTCAGGGTAAAAAGGATGCAGTTGCATGCATGCGTCCATGGGCGTGGTGCGTCCCCACTGTCAGCCCCTCACGGGCAATCATCTTCCGATGACTCTCGTTTGTTGACCATGTTGACCACACTGTGCCGAGCGGACCAAGGCCGTTGGACGACGGCGAGGCCCCAGACTGGAACGACCCAGAGATGGGGAAGATGCGACAGTGGATTCGCAGATGGAGAGGAGTGAGAAACTTGACTGGTTTGGGTGCGCGGCAGCACTGCCTCCCACGGGAGACAGGAGCAAGAACAGAGGTTGAAGAAGGAGCACAGCTGTTGGATTAACATCCAATGGTCCAGCCGCTAGAATCATTTATTGATTAAGTTGACAAAGCCTGGCGTACACAGCAACTTAGTAGGCCCACAAGTCAGCCACCAAATCTGCCGGGTCCCAGCTGTCATCGGGAGGAATAGTTTTTTTTCGCATAACAAGGGGGCACTTCCATCCGTGCGAAGATACATCCGGTGGGTCCCAGCTGTCAGGGGGTGGAAACATATTTTTCATCTTAATAAGGAGGAACTTTCCTTGCGTGCGACCATGGACCTCGTGGGTCCCAGGCGTCAGGCTCTCCACGTACAGTCCTCTTCCGATGACTCTCGTTTGTTTACCACGTCGCGCTGAGCGCAGCGAGGCTGTGGACGAGGCGAGGCCCCAGACGAGAACGACCCGGAGATGGGAAGACGCGGCAGTGGAGTCGCAGATTGAGAGGAGTACAAGGGTTATAACTGGTTCTGGTGCGGCATGGGGCTGCAGTTGGTGGAGAATAACATGAGGTGTGGAGGGGTGGAGGGATAGCCTTGCCAGCGATGCGTGCTAAGCAGAGCCGCTAGCCGCCGGAGGCCGGAGCAGGCGGTCCCAGCGACGTTGGAGGAAGAAGACGAGAGATTGAAGGTGCATGCCGGCCGTTGGCTATAAATCCAATGGCTGTGGATGCCATAATAATTTGTTGACCAAGATGACAATGGCTTGCGTAGGCTTTGACATATTGGCCCACATGTCAGCCTGCAAAAATGTGGCATATATTTGACCCATGCTTTCTAGAATTTATAGTCCATTTGCTGGGTGGGTGAACAAATAATTTCGCGTCAATGCGGCCAATTTAATATTTTCTAAGAAATCCGAGCCCATTTGCACATTCTTGAAATACACAAATTAGCTGGGCTTGTTCTATATATAATGTTAGGTTAGAAGGAGCAATTAATATCAAAAAATAAACCGGAGCGACACATTTTATAATATATAAAATTAACAAATTAGCGAGTTATTGCTCAAAACAAAAATGAGCGTGTTATTATTACATTGGTCCTTAAAATCTTTGCAAGCTTTTGTACGCAATCACCAGGGTTTTCCTTGCCCGTGAGTCAAAAACAACCAGGATTTTCCTTTCCAACTTCTGTTAAACATTTACTTTTATAAGTTAATAAGACGTGGGATGTTTTTGTAATGTATATGTAAGTCTATATTAAATATACAATAATAGTAATAATATAAATATATATAATGTGGTTACTAGGGAAAACATAAATTGGACACATCATTATTATTCTTATATATAGATAAATAGAACAGAGATCTGTGTTTTATTAAAAAATACATTGGGCTGCCAATCTTTAAGAAAAAGTAAAACCTACGCTCGGAGGCCCATAGGCCGGTACATACATGATGGACCTCAAAAACTAAGTTGAAACCACTGTCTCGGTATGTCGTGGTCTATGCATGTTAAAAAAAACCTGGGCCAAGCTGATACTTGTTCGCCCTCTGGAAAAAATTATACCAGCTAGATCCCCGATACTTCTTTCCCGCAACAACAACAACATAAAAAAGATCCCCGATACCGCTAAAAAAAGCTCCCCAATGACAGTCATCGTTGGAATTTTTTTGTTTATTGACTAAGGTTGATAAACCCGTGGGCCCCAATGTCAGTATACAATTAGGGGGAAGCTTTTTTTCCCAATGGGGCACTTGCTTGCGTACGGCTAGGACCTGGTGGGTCTCCACTGTCAGTCTCTCAACATACAGTCCTCTCCAGATTCCTCTCGTTTGTTGAGCATGTTGACAACAGCATAAGGCGGCACCACGGCGAGCACAAACGGACGACAAAGAACCAGAGCCGGGGAAGACGCCTTCATTCTTTTGAACATACCGCACTAGCCCGGTGGCTGTAGCCCTCTCATCCAAAAGTTGTACTGCTTGGGTTCGATTCCAACTGGTGCAGTTGAAAAATATCTAACACTTGCCAAAATTCCGTCCCTTGTTTACCCAGTTTTTCGCACACTCAACATTGTCTTGCCATTTTGAAAATAGCATATCTTTTTGACTTTGCATCATATGAAGATGTGCTATACATGAATGTTGATAAACATGATGTTAACTTGTTGTTAGTTACTTTTTTTACCATGAATAAAATTTTCAACATTCTGTTATTAATGTTTGAAAAGTGCCTATTGATTTAAATGCTCTTCCTCTGAAACATGTAGTTTCTTATCTGAAAATCACTTGGACAAGCAGCCATCACCGGTGTTGGATTCGATGCCGCGCTTCTTTAATCCCCCGGCAGGCGCGAGGGGGAAATAAACTACCGTCCCGTGCTGCCGGTTGGGGAATGGAACGAACTGGATTAAAGAGGGGGCCGGCAGCGCGACTGAAGAAGAACATCAGACGTGATTTTTTTCCAGTGGATGGCTCTCGATGGCATTTCTTTACTTGCCTCTGCACCATACAACTTGTATTTTTGGCCTCCCAGTCCATGGTGGACCAGCAGCCCATTTCCTGGGCGGGCCAACCTACAGAAAGCAACACTTGATTCTTCATCAAGCCCGAAAAACAACGCAATACTATGTTTGTTTTGAGGCCGAAAACATTACGACAGGGGTTGAGCAGGGGAGGGGGAAGGCAGAGCAAAAAGACTTAAAAGAGCTAATGCGCCGTTGCTACCCTAACAAGCAGGCATAATTCTTCTCGGGAAGAAGGTGTGCCGTTGACACCCACACGTCAAAAATCCCACAGTAGACATACTAACAAGTTCACACAGAAGTATAACAGAGAACATAAACATTTGTATCAAATTCACAGGACACGTTCATATTCATAGCCAACATTCACAATCAATAACTCAAAAGATTCATATGTACACAAGTTCATCATGTGTATGCATCCAAATGATTAATAGATCACAAGACAATATTCGCAAATAATTCACAAAAAGATTCAGATATAAATATGTTCAATATGTTTATGCATCCAAATGATTGAGATCATAGCCAATATCATCCATGGACAAACTTTAATTACCTAGGGTACAGACTGGTAAATGGTGTTCAGTCGAAGGTACTTCTTGCTAAAATTAATGCTTGTATGAGTGAACTTTCGAGTACATGAGAGGGAGCACAGACAATCTGAACTTTGCTTGTTGGTTTATCCTCGACATAGTGGCCTCGTGCCGAGGGAGGTTTGAGCAACTTGGCCACTACTTTCATCCAACTAGTTTACTGGCTCATCTTGGTCATGTAGCTCGCCAAAATTCTACATTGCAGACAAGAAAGGAGGTCGTTGATAAAATGAACCACCCAAATTTTTTGTGCAGTTCAACTAAAATGGAGCATCCCTGGCGTGCAGACTGATTAAGTGCCAGATGAATATATGCGTCAACCAACTTGTCTGGAATCTTTAGACTCCATGCCGTGAAGTTCTCTACCATATGTGCCGATAACCAAAGGCACAAGTTGGGACCAAAGACTGGACTGTGTGTTTCTTGGCTATGCGTCAAGCAATATTTTTGGCGTTCACTCTCCTAATACTTGGAGTTTGACAACTGGTTGACGCCGGTTGATACTCAAATGAATATAGGCACTTCTTCTTATCAACATTGATGCTTGTCTGGGTGAACTTTAGAGTACATAGCAACATCATAAGTATCTGTCCATCTGGTCTTTTTGTGCAGTTCTACTGAAATCGCCCAATGTAATGATTTGCTGCGAGTTTAGGCTCCAAGTTACTCCTTTATGAAATCGGCAAATAGTAGCACAATACCAAATTACCTATACATATGACAAGCACAATAATCAGGATAAACACCGGTACCAACCTGTGTGAGGTAGCATATCAATTACTATTTCCTTTGACTGGAAGCCGAGATAAGCAAAGCGACTAACAGCAAAGGAAGGAAGCAAGTTGAGATCAGCGACTGACACAGAAGGAAGGAAGCAGTAGAGGCAATGAAGCACCCAAAGTTTTTGTGCAGTTCCACCAAAATCGAGCATCCCTGTTGGCACATATATTGAGAGAGTGAGGTTACTGTAATAGTGGGACTAGTTGATGAAACATACACTCACAAATAGAAGCACCCTCATTATCTTAATGGGTAAAGTTAGCAACATAGTAGTCTTGCTTCAAGAGAGGTATTAGTTAATTTAATCAGTGCCAATTAGCTCAACACTCAAATCATAGCCATGTATCATAGGTTGCAAAACTTTAACGTGCAAAGATAAAGGAGTTTCTCATGACAGTAGCAACACAGTAGCACGATACAAATAGAGATGACATCAAACTAATATGGATGAAGGCCTTAGGCCGGTACCAACCTGAGCAAAAAAGCTTATTCATGTAGCCCCAGAAGAGATGATAAAGCACTCACTGGAATCACTCAATAGTATATATTTTTGTGCACTTTAAATGTATGGTTGAAATCACTCTTGTTTACCAATGGTGAGATTATATCGAAGGATTATCAAGAACTTCCAGCAGAGTTAAAGCACTGGTTGGGATACAATTCATTGTATTGTCTTGTGTAGTTCCACTAAAATGTATGATTGGCACAACATGATCCCTGTTTTCACAAGTAGGAACATGGTGAAGCCTTCATTAGCTTAGTGAGAAAGGATAGAAAGACATTAGCATATTACTCTAACAGTAGCATCAAATTCATGATGGACAATACGCAAAACATTGAATCATTGAACCAATGGCAATAAATTGACATGCAAAACAATAGCACTATTATGTCATGGCACTACCAAGATTCCCTCCCTGCTCCACCACGTAATTCACCTCCACAGACACACATATCAACATACATGATTTAGCATAGGGTGCTATTAAAGATTTGTTTAACTCCGACAGGAAAATTAGGCAGCAATAAATTAGTGCTACTTAAGTACTCCTAATTAATTCAGGGACCTTGGAGGATAGATAACATAAGTGGAAGGGCTCCCTGGAGGATCGTCTCACATGTAAGGTAAACGTTGCCGGATCCCTTGAATGGCCTTGACTGAGGCCTCGGCTTCAGCAAGATCACCTTGGCATTGTTGATCGTGTAAAGCTGGGTCACAGATGCATCCAGAATCCAGTTAATTAGTATGGTGTATCGTCAACCCAAGTACTACTCTCTTGCATTTCTCTATCCATCTCTACTCTACTCTTGTCTACCCTACTCTTATAAAAAATAGAGTTGGTGATGATGGTGTGCCTGCCATCCTATAATATAGGTCGTCCGATTTATATCTGACGGATAGGAAGGAAACTATGGCAATTATGCAAAAAGGTACCCACACCCCTCTCCACATTTGCAAATAAGGCCTTCACTTGTTCATCCTTTTCTCTCACAAGATAAACTACTCATACAAATGCATCTTGATGTTACGTGCAAGGCACGGGCATCTTGCTAGTCTTCCAAGTAAATTAAGACTAGTAGCAACACAGCAATAAAATACCACCAGCAAGATGTCAGGATAACATAGGACGGTACCATCGTGTGATCTCCATTTCCTCTTTATTCTTGTTCTTCCTCCTCTTCATGTTGTGTTACTCTTTGTCCTCACCAGTTGGCGAAACCAAGTACATGATTGGCCTTCTACTTCAGAATTGGTTTTGTCAGTGAGGGAGTACAAGTATACTAGTAAACAATAGCATTATTTTCTCATGGCAGTCGCAAAATAGAGATGAACACATGCATTAAATATCATTCTTACATAAAGGAAGGTTATGGTGCCAATATAGATGATGAGGATTGGAACACAGATCTCCCTTTGTGTAGTTCCACCGAAATGAACCAACGGTTCCATTATGACATTCTAGTTAAACAGCACAAAAGTCACTTCTTTTAAGAAGTGTTTTGTGCAGTGCCCCAAAAGTTCACAAAAGCAACGAGGTGAAATGGATATCCCTGTTTGCACAAAAAGCTATAGAGGAAACAGTCAGAGTCTCAAACAATTACTGGCAAAAACAATTGGCTAAACTTGTCATGGCTTATAACAGTGGCATGGCTTCATTTTACCAGGGGCATAAGATTAAGAACAGCTAAATATTTGGTATAAGGGCATGGGACAGTGGGTGCACCAGCAGTCCAGCACCACGTACCTAAACCAGGGCATAAAGTGGTGATTCAGAGTTTGTTGCCCCGAGAAACAAATATCCAAGAAACATATCGGGGTTGGTCCCATTTTTGTTCACTCTAGCCATCTACTCCTATGTGTGGATAGAAAATCTAGTCCTGGTCATACCACTGTGTACATCGTTTCCCCTATATTTCCCTTTTCGACCAAGAGACCGGTTGGATGACCAGTTTGTACTACTTTCACCCCCTTTCCTTCCTGTTTGTACCAAGTCCGATGTACATACTAAATTTCCCCCCTTTATTTCTTGGTTGAACCAAGTACAAGATTCGACTCCATGAAGTAGCTTTACCTCTTACAATAGAAAAGAAATACGTGACATTGGACCATCCGATCGAGTGGAGCTGAGAGGTAGAAAATGATGCACATGCAGCGACATAGCGAGCTGGGGAAGTAGAGCTAGGCCGGTTTTGAAGGAAGATATACCTGAAGGTCATCGGGATGTGGATAGGTGGGCGGCGGGAGGCCGAATCCGCCCACACTAAGGCAACGACGAAGGGATCAGAGGACCTCCTGCGCCGGCGCTCGGCCAGAGATAACGGTGCTGCCGGGAGTGGGTCTCCTCCCTAGCTGTCGACGACGGCCTAAACGCTGCCCCTCCTCCCCTTCACCGGTGGAGGGGATATGTCCCGATCTGTAACCAGCGTGAGGATAGAAAGATAGTGTTACCACCGCTATCTTGTTTAGATTTGGAGAGGATGATAGTGTGTGAATAGAGCAACCCTAGAAAGCAAGCGCGGAGGCTCCAGCCTATATATATATACGTATAGTGGGGTAGTTTCCTTTTTTCACTCCATCAAAACAATCATTTAAAATTGTGTACGTGCCAGCTCGCCGTTATTTTTTTTAGTTGTTGATTGCTTTTTGAGATAGCTACCCACTTATTCCAAGTGGTTTTATGGTGTGCCAGGCCACACTTTGTATCATTGAAGTCTGGTACTAGACTCTCCATTAAATGAACAACCACCGCCTCATAAAATTTGTGAACAAGCCCACGGCTAAAATTATTGGGAACGTGGGCTGCCCCAACATGCATTATTATTTATATTTTCGATGTGGGAGTATACTCAAAACAAAATGTGAGACTACAATATCTATTGGGCCGCTTTTTAATTTGTGCTAAATTCTGACCAAAGATTTAACTGACAAAATGTCAAATTATATCCTCTGATTCATATTTGAACATAGATTTCAATGATGTAATTTTTTGTGACATGCATGAACATTTGTTTAGTTAAATTTATAGTCAAAATTTGGCACAGATTATCATAGGGACCAATAAACCAGGACGGAGCTCCTCGTCTGTCGTCCAAACTACTACTGTACAGTACTGTACATGACTAGCCACTCTATCTACATGCAGGACATCAAAGCACGCAGGCCCGCGTGCCATCCACCAAATCACAGCGAGGTGCTACAGTCGAGACTCACTGTTCACCCCGGTGTGGCCGTCATGACCCGTCATATCACAAAACTGAAAGTGCGTTATATCGACTAGAGGGGGGGGGTGAATAGGCTATTTTTATGAATTCTTCATTGAGGAATTTGCCAGTGAGGAAATTCCTTAGCGCAGAACTACTTGCAGCGGAATAACTACTCAGAAGTAAGCATAAGAGAATGCGGGCATGGTCATCATGATGAAATGAAGACAATCAAAGAGTACAGAAAGCGTAAACACAGGATAGCACAAGAAGAAGACAAACAGACTGAAGAAATTGAACTAAGGAAATTGAGAAAGTCTTCAGTAAAAGTCTTCAAACACATATATGAACGA
The DNA here is from genome assembly GCA_021605205.1 of Aegilops longissima. Lineage (NCBI taxonomy): Eukaryota > Viridiplantae > Streptophyta > Magnoliopsida > Poales > Poaceae > Aegilops > Aegilops longissima. The sequence continues at coordinate 478,553,393 of CM038681.1, read as the reverse complement.
GCACTCAACACAGTAATGAGGAAATGAAAGGGTTGAGGAAATAGAACCAGGTAGGTTGGTGAAGACAATGATTTGGTAGACCAGTTCCAACTGCTGTCTCAGTTGTACATCTGGTTGGAGCGGCTGAGTATTTAAACTCGAGGACACACAGTCCCGGACACCCGATCGCCGAGCACGCAGCTCAGACACCAAGTCCTCACCGTATTCTCCTTGAACTAAGGTCACATGACCTCGCCCAATCACTCGTGGTTAGTCTTCAGCGACTTCCAAACCTTCACAGACTTGGTCACTCGGCGATCCACAATTCCTCTTGGATGTTTCTAGACCAAGACGCCTAACCGTCTGGAAGAAGCACAATCTTCAAAGGTAACAAGCGCCGGATCCACGCAGGATCAATCTCTTGATGATGCTCAATCACTTTGGGTTTGTAGGGGTTTGGTTTTGGGTTTTCCTCACTCGATGATTTTCGCCAAATTCCTCGGAGGATGGGTTGCTCTCAAATGACAAGTATCAAGTTCTTCGAGCAACCAACCAGCTAGTGGTTGTAGGGGCGGCTATTTATAGCCTAGGGAGCAGCCCGACATGATAAGACATAAATGCCCTTCAATGATATGACCGTTAGGTGGATAAGATATTTTGGGACAGTGGCGCCAAGAGACATCAACGGTCGGAAATTTGAATCTCAAATTCCTCGGGCTATCATGTTCCTCACCGTAGGTAATCCAAGACTGGCAAATTCCTAACTCCTAAGTCGAACAAATTCTCGCGACCGAAGAACTTCGCCTCTATCATCAAGAAATTGACTGGACTGTATGAGATTTCCAAAGGCTTCACTCGAAGGGATTGGTAGGTGTAGGATTTTGAGTTGAGCATCACATGGAAATTTTTTCCTTAGTATTTCCTCGACCCCCTTTAACAGTACGGTGTTTCCTATGACTCAAGAAAGAGAAAAAGAAACTACGAAAACAGAAGTCTTCACGCTTCATGTTCCTCAAATGAATACCAAGTCTTCAAGGTCACACCAATTTCTTCACTTTCAAAGTCTTCAGAATATCAAAGTCTTCAATCGAAGAACTTCATTTTTAGGGGTCGACTTTCACTGTAAATATCAAACTCCTCACAGACTTATAGACCTATGTACACTCATAAACACATTAGTTACTTAACCTATAAGTCTTCAATACACCAAAATCACTAAGGGGCACTAGATGCACGCACAAAACCCACACCTTTACCACCAGTGGTAAAGTGGCCTCAAAGTTGGACTGGACGAAGCAACAATCCTTTCACTGGAACGCTCGTTGAAGCCCTTTCTCCCCTTTCTTGAAGAAAACCTCACTCCAGGCTACTCACTTCTGCCATTTTTCTTCTTTACCGACGAAGGAAATGTGGGCGATTAAGTGATGCTACTATATTTTCATTCCAAGAATCTTCTTTCTGTGAAGCACCGACTGATTCTCACAGCCTATTCTTTTCCCGTTTCCATTGCGATTGTGGTTTCCTTTTGATTGTTCTTTGTTTGTCAGTTCATTGATGGATCCTGAAGAACTAGGCAAAGAGTTGTCGGCGGACAACCCACTCGAGACAAATATCTCCAAGAAGCGAGCACCGACCAGCGAGTTGACCATGTTGGCGGGCCAACCCATGAAGACGAAGAACTCCAAGAAACAAGCACTTGCCAAAGATTTGACGACATTATTGGACGAACTCCTCAAAGAGAGCTGGAAGAATAGCAAGGGCCCCACCGTGCCTACCCCAGAAACTCTAATGGCCACCTATGAGAGGCTAAAGGCCGAGTTTGAGGAGATAGTCGCCGTTGAGAAGCATTATTTCCCTAGCAAGGTGATGGCCCTCATCGAGGACGAGGAGATGGCCCCTGGAGGGATGGGATCCCCCGGTGAGGTGCACAAGGTAAAAATAATGGCTTACCATAGTTGTGCTTTTTGATTATTTGCAATGTCCTTGCTAATATGTTAGTTTTGTGCAGGTGCCGGTGGACGTCCATGATGATTCCGATGTCTTGGTGCGTCCTCTAGACAACGCCCCAGAGATCGTTTTCGATGTTGCGGTCCGTCCTGTGGACATCGCCCCGGAGATCGATTCCGATGCCTCTGTCCATCCTGTGGACATCGCCCCAGAGATCGATTCCGATGTCGCGGTCCATCTTGTGGACATCGCCCCAGAGACCAATTCCCATGCCGTTGTCCGTGCTGTGCTCATTGCCCGAGAGATCGATGACAAGAAATAGTTGGTCGCGCTAATTCTTCAAGGTAATTTGCATTGTGTTTAATTACCAGAATGATGCGTGTTATCAAACCATCTTAGGGCTAGTACACTGTCTTGTGTGGGAGGTACTTTCTACTTTTGTTTGATATTGAATCATGCGAACCCTCTCCGAGTTATGGAAACAGATGTATACTCACCAGCTTTTGATGTAATATATGGCATGCTTAGATGTAAGTTTGAACTGCTTATCATATTAGCAAGGCTTGTTTGATGATTCTTGGTGTTAGTAGGCTAGCAACTGTGCGAGCTATAGTACTTGCAAAACACTCACCGAAGAGAACCATTGGGGCTGATGAGCTTGTGGTATGCTTATAGGTCCGGTCCGTCTTCGATCGTCCAATATCCCAAGCTCCTAAAATTGTAGGCTTAGCGATCGATCAGACAATAGTCCACACGGATACATTCATGCCTCATTTGGTTCATAGGGTTGGAAAATCGTAGCAATAGGAAAGTCATAGGAAATGAGATGACATGTATCTTAAATCCTATGAGTAGGAATAGGAAAGGAGATGCCCTTTGATTCACATCATAGGAGTTTTTCCTTTGAGTCTAGGCTAATGTTTATTTTCCAACGAAATGTGGAGGATAGGAAGAATTCCTCCATAGGAATATGATTCCATTCCTATAAACCAAAGGGCTCTACACAATTTTTTCCTATAGAAATCATATCCTATGAAATTCCTACAAGATTCCTCTAAACCAAAGGAGGCCTCACATTAATAGCCAACAAAAATGGCACGTAATTGTAACATGCGTGAATGTGTAATTTTTTTGTTGGAAGCGTGAATGTGTAGTGACGTCGTACTTTCGGAGTGGCTAGAGAGAGTGTGTACGTGTGCTAGAGGGGTTGTGGGATGGAGAGAGATCAAGAGAGAGAGAGAGAAAGACCCTCTTTCTACTCCTAATCGTGAGATTGACAAAGGATATTTTTTGAGACACAAAATCATAGCAGTACAGAGATGTACTCGCTCCGTTCCAAAATAGATGACTCAACTTTGTACTAACTTTGAAACGGAGGGAGTACAAATCCTAGGAGGGCTAGTTTTGCCTAGTGGGTTTCAGTGATATGACGTGCTACAGTGCCGTCTAGTCTTTGCGTGTGGTAGAAGTATTGCGGGTACAGTAAGTTTTCTTGAAGAAGCGGAATTCAACGAATTCATGATGGTTCCTTCGTCCGACCAACTTACAGTGGGAAAGGCTGGGCCTGCGCTACGACCGGGGTGGCCCGGGATAATTTTGTGCATGGTAGGTGGACCAAGATGGTCGACGTCCCACATGTCGGCAAATGAAAGTACTCTTTCTGATATCGAGGATGAGCAACAAGTATTCAATGTTTATTTTTGATGAACGCTATTGTTTCCACTATTACGATGGAGGAGTGTGAAACACGGCAACCCAGTGAACTTGGCTTGTGCACAACTCCCTCCTTCCTCATTACTACCATAGTGTCGACTATAAGGTTGGCTATAAGGTTGCAACTTTTTCTCACTTTATCTCTATCTATTTCCTCTCAAATGTTTTTTAACTTTCTTTCTTTAGACACAATTGTTTTTTATACCTCTTTTTTTAGAATTAGTTTTTTAATACCTAGGAGCACGTGTAGAGACGGGCTCTTGCAGAGCCCACTCCTTGACTTTGTTAATGCCTCTCTCTCCTCCACATAAGCGGGCTTATAGCCCAGTATTGTACTAGTACTACTTGGTATGAATGCAGGCAGCTGGTGTCTGAGGGGGGAGTGTGTGTGGGAGGGGGGAGGGGGTTTCTGGTGGGCGAGGGCGGTTAGAGGCGGGCTTGTAAGCGGTCTAGACTCCCACATGGCCCACCTCACATTATCACCATATATTTCTTAGAGTCCGTGCGCGGCGGGAGGGTGATTTCTTCTCCCTCCCCCATCTCTCTTTTCTCAGCCGACGGCCACCAAGCGATTAGATTTCGGCTATCGACGGTTTATTCAATTGCAGTCCCACTTGTCAGTGAAAATGCAAGACAACGCGTGTCCCCTCTAGTGAGCGGCGTGCGGGCCGGACTGTCGGGGGTGCGACACGAACGCGATGCGCACGAGTCGTAACTGTGCGCCATTTCCTTTTGAACTTGCAAAGTGTAACATTTTCATGCGATCGATCAATAGAAATCCAGAACAAAATGACGAGGGCAGGGCTTTCCCACGTGTTAGGTGGGCTAGTTTGAGTGATATGACGTGCTACAGTGCCATCCACTTGCTCCATTTTTATGTAAGCAAGAGTCTACACTCTTACGTGGGAGAAGTGTGAAACACGACGGATCTGATTTTGATCGAGGGATAACTATTCCCTGCGATATAATGGAGCACTGTTAGCGAGTATAGCATGATAGTTAGGGCATCTCCAGCACTGGCCCACAAATTTACACCGGCATCTGTCCGAGGACACTGATGCCAGAGGATGCCATCCAATGCTGCCCGCTTACCTTTCGACAACTATATGAACTAACCGGACGAAATTCGTGCAAATAAAGCAAATTTCAAATTAACCAGATGAAATTCATTACATTTTGAAAACTTTTCCTATAAACTGGACATAATTCATTACATATTTTGCACAGACTGTACTAAAACGTACTATAAACCTAATCTAAACAATTGCCAGCGCCCGACCACTATGTTCGGCCATGAGCCCGGAGAACGCCGTCCATTGCCTTTGCCTCCTCCTCATCCGCCTCGGCTTTGTCCAGCTCCGCCTCGATAACCTCCTCCTCCGGAGCAAAAGTTTCTCAAGATCTTTGCCTCCACATCGCCGTCAAGCGGCTAATTGGCTGCCGATGTGTACCCCACCAAGCTTGGAATCAACTAAGTGGAGGAGCAGTGGCCTTCCTGGGACAAGATCAGTGATGACCTACCATGTATGACTCTTCCTTGCTGGCGGCTACGCTCGCGCACGCGCGCCGACTTCGTGGTCGTGGCGGTGGAGGGCGGCCGGGGGGGGGGGGGAGCCGGCGATCTCTTTCGTCTACTCCTGCGACAGTACGTCCAAGAGAGCTTTGGAGCGCGCCCGGAGCGGAGCCGCCGATGTTCTTCATTTGCTCCTATGATAGTACATCTAAGAGAGCTTTGGAGTGCCAGGAGGCCATGGTTGGAGTGGTGCCGACAGAAGGAAAGGACCAGAGGAGAATGATTGTGGGTCTTTGGCTATGGCTGGGAGCTGGGGCTCAAGTCAATATAGCGGGCGAACGAAGATGAGCTGTGGCAAACGGATGGACGGCTGGCATCGGAGTAGGTTCATCGGCAGCCGTCTGTGATTAATGTGGGCGGCGAACGGAAGGATGGCTATGGTGTCATTAACGTGGAGCAGTCGCTTGCACCGGGATGCCGCGCGGGTAGCGCTCTCTCAGCCGTCGCGCTACTGCAATGCTGGCGCCTGTGAGAGCTCGCGTCGGGCATGAATGCGGACGCTGCTTTAGTGACTTAACTGCAGGTGTAGTTGGGTCACTGACATGTAGGCCCAACAGGCATCTGGCCCGCATGTCAGTGACACAACAACTGCACCTGCAATTAAGTCCCGTGAATGCGGCATTGACGTTCTAGAGAGACGGTGACCGTTTCTGGCGGGAAGCGCACGCTAACGATGGAAGGGGTTTCTGTAGGCCAGGGCGGTCATACGCTGGCGTGGTGGTAAAATGTGAACTCATGGATTACGAGCCTTTGAAGCGTATGCGACACGTATAGACAACCAGGCGTCCATGCAACCGCTCTTGTCGCCAGCTAGCCTTCGACGACCACCATTAGACACCACAAAACCATGGTTAACTTACGAATAATGGAAGAATCGACCAAACTCACACTCGTGTGCAGTGGCACTATGATCGACCGTTGTTGATCCATATATAGGTACCATAGTACCCTCTCTAGCTAGGCTATTTTATAGATTGTCATTGTGATGGATGATATACATGAGCAAGGCGCCGAGTCACGTCGTTGCGTCGTGTGTAGAGCCATGGCTAATGTCGAGCAGCTCGGCGCCCAAGCACGAGTATGACCATTGGTATTGACCCAGGTGAATACATGCTTGGTGTTCATGGAGGCTGCCAGCAAACGTCTAAACAGGAATGTCAGGCCCCACTGGGGCAAGCAGTTGATGGGCTCACCGTTTGCGTTGCGCCATGAGCAGGAATTTGATTGAGAGGGCGGCATGCATGCATTAGCACGGTTTGAAAGTGTGAGGGTGATCGTCTGCACCAATGTTTTAAATAGCGGGCTATGGAAAATAGGGGCGGGCCTCCAAATCAGCTATAGTGGGCTAAAGCGGGATATAGAGGGCTATTTGTGAAGGCGACCATTTAGAGGCACCCTGCTGAAAAGACTATAGCAGAGCTATAGCCGGCTATTTCAAACTATGGTCTGGACGTGTACATCCTACTTGCCTCTATGGATGGTGTGCGCTAATGTGTGCATCACATATAATATAAAAAATCGGTTTGTGCATTAAAGAAAAGTATTTCCTTTTGATTTGGCTGACAAGTGTGTGTTGCAGCGACGAGTCCGTGGTTTGATTCCTCACATACGCATAATTTTGGTTTTTATTTCTTTATGCACTGACAGGTAGGCCCAAATAGATAGATAGATACAGAACACGAGCAGATGAGGCGCATGCAGACTATTTGACTGGTCAACCAGACAAATACGGAGCTATATGCTGAGCCAGTGACCGTATAATCACCATATATCATATAAAATGATCAAAGTGAGCCATAAACATAAGTTCGATGACCGCCGATGCATTTTACTCGGTAATAAATGACCAGGATTGAAGGGGAATCAAATTTCCTTCGTCTTCTGTCCTTGAGCTCTTCACAAACCAATGCACTATACGGTTGTCTGGCCACTCCAGCCCAGAGCTCTCACCAAGTGTTGTTCATGCCACCGCGCCGCACACTAGGCAGTAAGGATGCGATGGCATCCCGTCGCCCCGAGTTCCTCGCCGCCCACGACCGCACACAAAATTGTAGGGAAGGAATGGCATCCCGTCGTGCCGAGTTCATCGCCGCTCGCAACCTCACACCTACGTGGGCGGAATTTGAAGCTGGAAGGCCGAATGGGCAGTAGAGCAAGAGGCGACCAAAGCCGTACAGAGGGAGCGGAAAAGGCAAAACACACTCAAGAAAAGAGAGGCCCGCCGCTGCAAGAAAGAAGAGGACGCACGCGGGGCTGCAGAGAAGTCGGCAGAGATCCAAGCACGATGGGGTGTCGCCGACAAAGCCGGGAAGGAGAACGACGACATCTGGCCAGCATGTGAGAAGTAGTAGTACTAGTAGTTAGTGTGTGTGTGTATGTGTTGCCCATACGTTTGTTTAATTAGTTATGAGCATGTATCAGTACTAATTACTACTATAGTTTTTAGAGCAAATTTCCAGTACATTAGCCTAGACTCAGTGGAAAAATCCTATCCTATGCATCAAATGGCATCTCTTTCTCTATAGGAATTGAGATGCATGTCATCTCACTTCCTATGATTTTCATATTCCTATGAACCAAAGGAGGCCTCTGCTGGAGTACAGTACTACTGTAGCTAGCAGTACTGCTGGTACAGTAGTTTTCTTCAAGAAGGGGAATTCAACGAAGTCATGATGGTTCCTTCGTCCGAGCAACTTCACAGTGGGAAAGGTTGGTCCTGTGACTTGACAGCTCATTAGTCATTATTACTGCGGCGGGACGACCAGGGTGACTCTCCCATGGAGTTCTGCGTGCATGGCAAGTGGACTAGGATGGTCGACGTCCCACATGTCGGCGAATAGAAGCATTCTTTCTGATATCGAGGAGCAAGGAAACCACATGGTATAGTATCACTACTGATTTATATTTATTTTTCTTTTTTGATGAAAGCTAGCATTTCAACTCATACGACGAAGGTGTGCCAAACACGGGACGTGCTGGATTTCCCAGACGTCAGCAAAAGGAGTGGGACATGAACAACGTGGTAGAGCGTCCCCACTTCTTCCACTTCTAGGTCGGAGACCACCCGTAGTAGTACTAGTGGTATGAACGATATAAAGTGCGACCCGGAGAGAAAGACACGTCTAGTTGGAAGGTCTCGGGGCATACGAGTAAACAAATATAAAACCTAATATGTGCCTCCAATTAATATAGTAGTAGTAGAGTACTTAGGCACATACATCATAACATCACTGTGCATTGCACATACAACATTTAGTGGTTGTAAGAGACGAATGCCTATATGCCACGCACGTTCATACTATTTGTACCTTTCTACATCACTTACTGCGCTACATTACTCAGGTTCGTACGTCCACTCCTGGGTACATGTCTGTCTCGTAGTTCCAGTCCCACATGTTCTTCATAGATGGAACGATCCATAACTCTGGGCAACGGGAGTCCATATCATCACAGCTAGTGTGGCTCCCCACGATGGAGACTCATCCAAACTATGGCCAGCCCCGACGCTCTCTCGGCTGCCACGCTACCTCAAAGCCGACGTGAGTGAGAGGTCGCCTCTACTCTGGCCGGACATTAGTGCGGTACTGATGCTCTGGGTCGACGCTGACCGTTTCACACGGGAAGCGTTCCCCGGCAAGGGAGGGGGTTTGGGTCGGACAGGGCGGTCAGACGCGGGCGTGGCGGCGGTATTGATTTTGAACCTTTTCAGGTGTAGTACTGGAAGTTTGCAAAACTACTCAATTATTGCACTCAGTTTCCTAAGAAATTGTGGTAAAACGTTACTTGCAATGCATGCATGCGTGACCAATAAAAAACTAGTATGTGCATGCAACGATTTAATGGGCATTGTAATCTCAACATGTGATGGGGAGCTCTAAATTCGAATTTGAAACTTATAAAACGAGAAAAATTGAAAACAAGTAAACTGTTAGAGAGGGAGTATACCGTAGGATGTGTCCCATACGAAACAAATCCCCTGGTTTGTCACCGTGAAGATGCGGTTAGAAAGGAGCACAACGTCTTTGTACTCGTACGACAACAAATCGGCCGTAGACAGCATGGTCCACCTTTGACCGCCATGTGTAGGGTTCGTGAAAGCAATCGCGATGTCGAACACCGTGATGAGAGTGTAGTTTTGGTTGGCGGACGACCTTATTGGGGCTTCCGGGATTGCTATCTTCTTCAATCTCACCGTGGTTCCATCATACCAATTCAGGCGGTGTCCTGTTGCATGGTTGATCCCAATGTTGGACAAAGGTTCTACGGGAACGGTGTCCCCATTGTAAATGTCGTGCAAATTGATGTTGGTACCCTCCCGTACATATGCAAGCCAATATCCACTGGCACGAAGCGTAAGCTGTGAAACAGTAGGCAGCAGGGGAATTAGGAAATGGACACAGAAGTAATCTTTAGAATGCATTTAATACGTGATCAAACTCATCATTTACCTGCTCATCGGCCAAAATCTGAGTGCCCCTCAACGTCGGCATCTCAAGGGGCGTTGTCTGTGTCAAAACCGGCGGATCTCGGGTAGGGGGTCCCAAGCAGTGCGTCTTAGGATCAATGGTAACAGGAGGCAAGGGACACGATGTTTTACCCAGGTTCGGACCCTCTCGATGGAGGAAAACCCCACGTCCTGCTTGATTAATATTGATGATATGGGTAGTACAAGAGTAGATCTACCACGAGATCGTAGAGGCTAAACCCTAAAAGCTAGCCTATGGTATGATTGTTGTTGTATTGTATGAGATTGTCTATCGACTAGCCTGGCCTCGGTTTATATAATGCACCGAGGCCTAGGATAACAAGAGTCCTAGCCGAATCGCGGTGGGGAGGAATCTTGTCTTGATCGCCAAGTCTTGTGGAATCTTCCTTGTATGCGGCAACCGCCCGATCGCCCATGAGTATGCGGCCCTGGGGTCCTTGGCCCAATCTAACTGATTGGGGGACGACGTGGTGAGTACCCCTAGTCCAGACACCGCCAAGAGCCCCGAACCGGTCTTCAAGTTAGGGACGCTCCTCGATTCTTCCGAACTGTTCTTCATCTTTGGTTGCCTGTCTTGAAAACTGGTTCAACAAATCTTCTCATCTTCTATCTTGATGATCGCCGAAAATGCATTCGACGAGTTTACACGTCGGGTATCCGAGGAGCCCCTTTAAGTTTACGGCCTTTATAAATGCCTTGTTATTTTTATGCCATGCCTCGGGTTTGAAGTTATTCCCGGGAGGTAGTGTCCTCTTGCATCCGAGCTCTAACGCCGGACTGCATTCGAGGCATCTTTTGCAGTCGAGCACCAACGCCGGACTGCTTCCCAGCTCTATCGCCGGACTATGTATCCGAGCTCCAACGCCGGACGGTATCCGAGCTCCAACGCCGGACTATGTATCCGAGCTCCAACGCCGGACTATGTATCCGAGCTCCAACGCCGGACTGTATCCGAGGTGTCGTAAATCACCTTGGTTCAAAGAAGTTTGAAGGAGTTTAGCCGAGCTTAATGCCGGAAGTGCCCTCTATGGAGCCAGCCACTAGCGCCCGAGCTTTACGCCGGACTGCTTCTGAGGTGGTGCACCACCCCGAATGTGGGCCGATTTTTGTCAATATTTTTGATTGGTGCCAGTAGCCCTCAAGGTGGGTATCGGTCTAAAACCCAAGATGCACATGAAGGATGACATAAGACCGCTGATCCCCGTAGCCGCTGAGACTCAGGTTGATTTGCAAAATCGGTCGAGGATCAAGTCCTAGTTCGCGTAACACTTCGACACAAAAGCGGCGTGCTCAGTCCTCGAGACTTAGGTTGGGTGCGGCCGACCAACCTGAGGATCAAAATCTCCTCGGAAACTGTATTGCACTTAAGATTTTCTGCATAGAACAAGCAATGCAGTAGCCCCCGAGACACTGGTCGGGTGGCAATACCAGATCAGGGGATCGATGTGCCCCTTTACTATTTGTATAAATAATAAGCCTGAAGCCCAGTAGCCCCCGAGCCTTAATGCGGGCACAGGAGGCCGAATTAAGGATCGATATCCATAGCAAAATCACAAATTATGTGTAATGACTCTATGTATCCAAGTACTTTATGTCATTAATGCTCGGATCCGCATTCTACAAAACTTTTTTGACCGACCATGGGCTTTAACCTCCTCGGCCGGTAGCCGAGGAGTGTTTGTCCTACTTTATAAAGCCTTTATGAGGGCAAAGATTTACGACAAACAAGGCAATCTGGTCATACGGCTTTCTAAACAAAGGTACGCAGAGAGATATGTTATATTGTTGTTTAATGTAAGAAATGTCTTCCAAAGAAAATAGTCCCGCTTATCGGTTCCTTTCTTTGGGTTGTCATGCTAAGCATGATCATGAAACCTCAGCTCCAATGTAAGAGCAAAATATCGAGGATTTAGTTTGGGAGGCCAGTTAATAACCCCGGTAGTGTTCAAGACGATCGAGGTCAAGTCAGAAACACTTCGGCCATTGTTATGAATGGCCCGTTGTTTAATATAGTCATCAGATCACTGACCAGTTTACACCTATTGTGACAGTCAGTTTTCGGCTTTCTCCACTGAGGTGGTTGACCATGCGAGCTGGAAGCACAATCGCAGTGGTTCTCCCTTTGCACACCTAGCCGAACAAAGCGGAACGTAGGAGGCAAGCGCGGGAGCCGGACAACCCGACTATTGACCGAAGACACGATTCGAAACTGATGCATATATAGCAATATCCGAGAATGTTTTTGCCGAATCTCAAAAGGTGTCCGGCGTTGCACTGCGAGACTTGTGCTGAAAACACACAGATAGTTTAAAAGTGCCATGGGCTCGAAAAGCCAAAAAACTTATTCAAAAGGTTAATGTCCGAACTAGATCAAGTGTTCGTGCCAATCCAAAATTGGACTTTAGAAAAAGGTGCTTCATCGTGCTTTAACATGACACATCCTATCTCAAAACTTCAAGCGGGTCAGCCTACGGCTTCTTTGAGAGAGAAATTAGGCTCCCCGGCTAGTGACCGCACACTTGTGTCGAAGGAGTGATAAATCATAATAAAAACTTCGCAACGACTCAGAAGAAAAACACTTATCATAAAACGGCTCATATAAATTTAAGAGCCCCCTAGTGACTTGGGTAAAAGTTGATAATATAAGGTGACATGTAGAATGCCTTCTAGCCGGATTGTAGATCGTTTGTCATAGCGGACCTTTTCGCTTTGACCTCAGGACCCAATAGTCCGGAGTGTGTCCGAATACCTTCGTGGTTATATAAGAACCGTGGTATGCATGGAGACAAGGCGTAGGGGTCATTAGTGCTGTATCAGACAAGTGCCCAACTAGTTATGTTATATTACATGGGTAGTAAGAAACATCTTCCGTGGAGAATAGTTCCGTTAAGGGTTCCTTTATTGGGATGCATGCCCTAAAGTGCATGTCAAAGCTGCTATGAAAGCAGAAAATCATCTGGGGGCAGATGGGTAAATAATTAAAAATCATCTTTTAGTTCACCGACCGAGTATTCCCTTAAGAACGCTAGCTTTCGGCTTCACCCTGTCTGAGGTACACATCCGGCTAACCCGGCAGTAACAATCGCAGAACTCTCAATGAAAGCACCAACGTCGGTGTCAAAACCGGCGGATCTCGGGTAGGGGGTCCCAAGCAGTGCGTCTTAGGATCAATGGTAACAGGAGGCAAGGGACACGATGTTTTAACCAGGTTCGGGCCCTCTCGATGGAGGAAAAACCCTACGTCCTGCTTGATTAATATTGATGATATGGGCGGTACAAGAGTAGATCTACCACGAGATCATAGAGGCTAAACCCTAAAAGCTAGCCTATGGTATGATTGTTGTTGTATTGTATGAGATTGTCTATCGACTAGCCTGGCCTCGGTTTATATAATGCACCAAAGGCCTAGGATAACAAGAGTCCTAGCCGAATACGCCGGTGGGGAGGAATCCTTGTCTTGATCGCCAAGTCTTGTGGAATCTTCCTTGTATGCGGCAACTGTCCAGACTGGCCCATGAGTATGCGGCCTTGGGGGTCCTCGGCCCAATCTAACTGATTGGGGGACGACGTGGTGAGTACCCCCTAGTCCAGGACACCGTCAGGCGTCAACTTGCAACTATGGCCACGCCGCGCTGGAGAGACCCCCGAGGTCCAAGGGAACATCCTCGTGCGTTGCACGTAACATCAAGATGCATTTGTATGAGTAGTTTATCTTGTGAGAGAAAAGGACGAACAAGGGAAGGAATTATTTGCAAATGTGGAGAGGGGTGTGGGTATCTTTTTGCAAAATTGCCATAGTTTTCTTTCTATCCATCAGATATAAATCGGACGACCTATATTGCAGGATGGCAGGCACACCATCATCACCAATTCTATATTTTTTTATAAGAGTAGTAGTAGAGTAGTAGAAGTAGTAGAAGAGAGATAGAGATAGGTAGATAGATTATTATTAGTATAATAGTAGAGATAGATATTAGGGAGCTGGTAGGAGGTTCGTTGTACGACACGTTCGCGTCCATCCACTAGCCCAGAATTAAAGCACACACGAAATTTACGGCCACTGGGGTTAGTTGTTTTCCGGGCGCATGGACCAACGCGGAGTAGTGGACCTAGTCGCCATTTTTTAGCACGCCTTCGACAAGTACGTGCGTGACATGCGTGCATGCAAATCTTGCATGACCAAACCGTGCGAAGAGGAGCGGTAGTCTATCGAACTGCAGCCTGCATGTTCCAACCATGTCATCCACATGCAACCTAAAGGCCAATTCATACTCCGCTGTACTATACTATACAACTATGCATTGTTTGGCACGAACGTTCCTTGGAGTTCATGCTGCAACTGGCGTACTCCATCCACAGCCCGCTTCCCTTGTCCTTCCTCTTCCACCACCCACCCACGTCCGTGGGAAGCGACTGGTCAACCCTTATATAGGAGTTCTAGCACAAAAAGATGCATGCATGACCACTAAAATTTCCTTTCTCTTATCTCTATGAAATAAATGTGGCGTGAAACTCAAAGCCCTTTAAGTCTGAGTATAATGGAAATCATCGTCCTCCTCCGGCTCCATTTCATCCGCATCATCGTCCTCCTGTTCTGGCTCCGCATCGTCGTTCTCCTCCTCTGGCTCCACGTGCTGCTCCGCCACCAACGCATCCTCGTCCGGCTCCGGCTAGTTCAGACTTTAGAGGCAGGGCGGCTGTGATCCGGGCTTCGCGCCGCCTCTAGATTAAAGCGCCGCTCCAGCGGGAGTATGGCGTATGTCGTTAACTTCGGTCGGGCCATGGCTATCGGGCAACAACGGCCAGGGAAGAGGCAGAGGGAGGGGAATGAATGCAACTACTGTTTGGGTTTGCCGTCGGCTTAAATAAATGCGCACCACCACGTGACCCGCGGGTGCAAATTGTAACGTACGGGTCTGCTTAAGGGGGTGTCACGTAACTGGTGTGTGTGTGAGACTCTGAGAGACAGAGTGCGTGTGTGTGACTCTACTTTCGGGAATCTACTCAACCTTTTGCATCGGGATATAAGGATAATGGTATTACAATTTAGCGAGTGATTTACGTGGCCATGTTAACGTGGTTGTGTGAAAAAAATGTCACTTCCTGCTCGTGATTTGCGTTATATAATCATGAGAAGTTTATTAACTACTAAAGTAAATTGGAATTTGTCCATGTTATACAAGTAAATTAAGGTGATTGTTTATCATATGGGTAAGGTTGGACGAAGGGTGGTAGGAACAAATGCTCTGCCTAGATATGTGTGTGCGAGATTGAGTCTTAGTGTGTGTGTGTGTGTGTGTGTGTGTGTGTGTGTGTGTGTGTGTGTGTGCGCGCGCGCGCACTAGTACAGTGAGGTGCTATACAAACGGTTTTTAACCCCTTTCCGCGACGACATTTGGAACCGTTGCCTAGTGAGTGAAGGCGGTTGGGGGGGGGTCCTTCCCACACGACCCAGAAACCGTCGGGGATATGCCCTCCTGGTACACACGTTCTACAAAATGAGGCCGTGTGCGACCGGCGAGCACGCAAATACGGTAATACGTACAGTAGAGCTAAAAAAATACAATTATAAAGGCAAAATTGTTTTCGGTCGCAAGTACATCCCACACATCCAATCCCCGCTAAACGTTTTTGTTCGTATGTACATCCCACACAGTCGCTCCAAGGAAAACATTTTCGTTCACAGGTACATCATACACAATTTTCCCCGTTAAATCGTTTGTGATAGCATTGCCATTGCACACGATATTAGCAATTTTATCGTTTGCATTATTGAATGCATCACACACGGTGCGTAGAAGAAACTATGTGGAAAAGGATGTCCATCACACACAGTTTTTATGTGCTAAGCGTTTGCGCCAGGTGACCTAACGCAAACAGTTTTCAAGAGAATGTCGTGTGTGATTGTTCATTTATCTAACACAGTTTATTCCTAGAAACTATGTGCGTTATTGAATGCATCACATATGGTGTTTTCTCAATAACCGTTTGCAATAGAAAAAACCCAATTAATAGGCTAATTATCCAATTATTAATAATCCATTTATTAATCTAATTGACATTTCATATTAAGCACACAATATATTTCATTTTCATAATTGAAATACATCAGAGTACAACATAATATAGCTTCAGTACTCAGCTACCCCATTACACAACTATACCAGCACCAAGTTTCACATGCAGCATCTATAACCTTTTGAAATTAGCATCATAAATGGTACATAGACAAATGTATCTCATCTGGAAAACAACAGAAGCAGAAGGCGAATATTGAGCCTTCATTGATGTTGAAGGTCTTTGTATCTTTAGGCTAGTCCCTGTGGATGGTTGACCGTCCATCCTTCGTCCTGTTCAGGAACACTTCAATATTGAACCGTGGGTGTTGTATGAATACCTTCCTCGCCTCCTGACCATAGAGGTGGTTTGAGAGGTAATCATTAGTGAACTGCTTTGGAAAGGCCTGAAAACAAGGATGTGCATAAACATATTCTCTATATTGGAAATGGGGCAAAAGAATAAAAAAGCAAGGTATAATAGTTAGTACCATCCTATAGTGAACTAATGTCATCTTCATTGTGAAGGCAAAGATCTTGTTGTTTTTTGTCGCTAATTTCTTTATCCTAACAATCTTTCTGCGTTTCTTGACTTGAATGGTATTCATGGACAACTCCGTTCGCCATATGCAAAAAGGGTCGAACAGTGGGTCAGAACCTCTGACAGCAGGACCTACATGTGCAAGGCCAAATTGTTATAAACCTAAATATTACAATGGTTCCTGCAATTGCACAATAATGTTCTATTAGACAACGGACCATGCACGTGCTAACCTTGATTGTAAACCTCATTGTTTCCCTGCAACACATATAAGGTAGTTAGTCATCAGGTAGAGTAAGGGTTCGCATGCTATCAGTAAAATATGTTGATGAAAAATAAGCACATTGCAGATTCATCAGATTAATTCAAGCCACATGGAAAACCCATTTATCCAAACCAAGCATGATTAAGAACTAGGAAATATAGCACTTGTATATGTTTCTCATGTATTAAGTGCAGCCAAATTCGATTTATTCCTCATATGCACAACAATACAAAATTATACCCATGAAAATTGGACATCATATTGCAGAATTGAACCAAGCAGTTAACTAAACACCACAACAAATGAACCAAACATTATCTGAGCACCACATCGCACAATATAACTTACTCCTAATAGAAGATCATACAGTTAACCAAACCAAGCATGCTTAACAACTTGGAAATATAGCAATTGTATTTGTTTCTCATGTATTTAGTACAACCAAATTCAATTTATTCCTCACATGGTATACATTAAAAGAATGCACCCACAAGAATTGAACATCGCATTGTAGAATTGAACCAAACAAAATAGTTAACTAAACACCACAACAAATGGACCAGACGTTAACTGAGCACCACATTGCACAATATAACATACTCCTAATAGAAGATCAGACAATTAACCAAACCAAGCATGCTTAACAACTTAGGAATATAGCTATTGTATTTGTTTCTCATGTATTTAGTACAACCAAATTCGATTTATTTCTCACATGGTATACAATAACAGAATGCAACCACAACAATTGAACATCGCATTGCAGAATTGAACCAAACAGCCAACCGCGTCACGTCGTCGGCGTGCGAGGCATCGACGGTGGCCACGACGACGAGGTGCTCCTCCATGATCTGGGGGTCGACACGAATGGCAGCCATCGTGACCTCATCCGCACGAGCGGCCGCGATTTGCTCGTCCGCTGCCAAATGCTCCTTGAGATGCTGGCTATACTGCGCGCACCATGGCTTAGGGTGGTGCTTATTTGGTGGAGGGGTCTGTGATTTGGGTGGAAGGTGTCGCGCCGGTGATCGGGGCATGTAGGATGTGGAAGGAGGAGGAGGATGGGGGTCAGGTGTGGATTACCTGCCTAGATAGGCGAGGCCGAGCACCGTGAAGGAGGGTCGCCGGTGAGGAGGCGGCGTTGCAAGCAAGGAGTGAAGGTTTCAACTTGGAAAGGAAGGCGGAAACAGGGGAAATGTGGCTTTTGGTAAGGGGGAGAGGGCGGGGAGGTAGATATTTCCGCGAAAGCCGAAAATTTGGAATCGCTTCAGCGAAAAAACTGGATGCAAAGTGTCATCAGGCATGGTCCCTTATTCAGAACTGCGTATGATATGTGAACATCACAAACGATTCAGATAGCTTAAGACGTGTGTGATGAGTTTGAACGTCAAAATTTTTGGTTCAAATTTCCCTGGTTACAGTGGTCATCCACGTCATTGCATAATTTGGGTACACAAAGGAGACTACAACACACCCACACTTCTTAATCAAGCAAGTTCAGCAATTAAACAGAGCTAGCTGACCTAAACATTACTCTAACAAATTAAAGACCGGTGCTCTTAATTAAACAAAACAAAGAGTACTACTACGGTTGGTGCTCGTCGATCTCCGCCGCCGCCTCCATGTCCAGCTTGCGCCCGACGGTCTCCTGGGAAGGGGCTCTATGGCATCAATTGCACCATACTCGGCAAGCATCTCGCCATCCAGGTCCGCCATATCTTTGGAATAGGCCGCTCCGAGATGGGCGTGGGCGGCCGTGATCTGGGCTTTGGCGGGCTCCGTGGTGGCAACGTATGCCACGTAGGGACGAATGGCTGCTCGAGCTCTCTTGGCGATTGCCAACTCTTCGGCCGTGGGTTGCCGACCGTTGTTGGAGAAGCTTCGTCTGATTTCTGCGGTGACTGCCATGACATGGGCGTGGACCACCTCGACATGGTCGTGGGAGGCCTCCATCAGGGTTAAGGCCACCGCTACGGAACAGACAGCTCCTGTGCCGCTCGAGGCAGATGCTGCCGCCACTTGAGAAGCAACAACTGCCGTTTGGGCTGCCTTGGCCGCTCGGACGTAGATTGCGGTTGCCCTCACGAAGCTTGTTAACACATTCCTGGCAGCTGCGGCCGCGCTCTCGCTGGAGTGGTCCGCCAAAGTTGCCCTCACATCACGGGTCCACGTCCCCATCTTTCACCGGCTATGATTGAACAGTGAAATGATATTTGAGGAACGGGCTGGTGTGCTTGACACTCCGACAGTGCTCCAAGATATTTTGTGCTGCATGTCACACGGTTGGTGATGCTCCAAGATTTTTTGTGCTGGATCTCACACGGTTGGTGATAATAAACTGTGTGCGATCTACTTGATTTTTTGTCTTGATTTGAATTAAGTAATGGGGTCACAACTGCAAAGGATGGTGTTTGAATTGCTAGAACTTTTATCAGCAGTGAAGATGCAACTATAGGCGTGTCGTCAAAAAAATTGGAATTATCCAGGGTTCGTTTGGACGTTTTTATACATTAACTTGGTTTTGTAGGCATTTCAGGTGCATAATTCGAATTTGAACTACATGCACATGCTCCAGTGCATATAAACAGGTGGAAAAATCAAATCTGTGTCCTTGGCTGCATGCTTAGGTAACATGCAAGAAACGGTAATGAATGTCCAACACCCTACCACCGTCGCCCGGCCGCAAACATTGAGATACCTGGTTTTGAAATTCTAGTAAATCCAAAACTCGTCTGAATTTCATGAAACTTGGCATGCTATCATGGAGCGGCATCAACATGCCGTGGTAAAAAATTTGTCCCATTTGGGGCAGGTTTGGGTTTAAGCTTCTCCCAGACTAGAGCTTCTCACAACAAGCGTGATGGTTTCGGTAGGGAACGTGCCACCTTTGGGGATGAAACGATATCCCTTGCCTCTTATTGCTTTCAAAATGTTTCTAGTGTCAACATAGAACAACAGGAGTGTTGTGTTTAATTTTTTTGAATTTTTCGGGGTTCGTTTGGACATTTTTATACATTAACTGGGTTTTCCAAACATTTTATGTGCATAATTAAAATTGGAACTACATGCACATGCTCCAGTGCATATAAGTTGGTTGAAAAATCAAATTTGTGTCCTTCGGTGCATGCTTAGTGTAACGCCCCAAGACCGGAGCTTCAGTTGCCTTCCAGGGTTTCCGGGTTTCGTCGTGTGTTTTGTTTGGTTCTTTGCATTCATCCTTGCATCATGTCATTAATCTTTGCATCTCAACTCAACTAAATAAAATGGCATGGATCTTTGATCCATTTAAATCGAGGGAATTCACATGGTGATTTCTCTTTATAACATATTAAAGTCTCCTACTATTATTAGGGAGCTATAATAAAATTATTCCATTTATTTGGAATTGATCATAACAAACTTGCAAATAAATCCCAATGCCTTTGTTATCGCAATTCTTGGTCTCCAACCTTGCCCATAATTTCTTTCATCATTTTCCGGAGCTCCACCAAAAATCTCAACATTTTTGGACAGTTCAAAAACCTAGTCCTAGTTCAAACCCATTTGAATTAAATTCAAATGAGTTTGAATTTAAATCTTTCAATCATGGCCTTTCTATTTTTCTTGGAACGAGCATATTTTTGCGAGTTCGGGAAAATTACCCCCGTGCGCAAATTCTTTCCCGAACCCCCTCTCCTTTTTTCTTCTCTCTAATAATTTTCTGTTTTGGAAAAAGAAGAGAGAGGGAGGAGAGAGCCCAGCCAGGCCTCGAGCCAGGCCTCTGGCCACTTCTTTCCTACCCAGCCGGTCCCTAGGCCCACCTAGGCCCAGCCCACCTAACCCTCCTAACCCTAGCCGCCAGAGAACCCGATCCCCCTCTCCATCGATCTCCTCCTTGTTCCTCTCGCCGCCACACGATCGCACACATCGCTAGGGAGAGGAGCTCCCAGCTGCAAGGCCCGAGCGCCTCATCCCCATCCTCCTTCACCCCGTGCCCAATCCCGCTCGTCCTGCGCCCCCGGGCGAGCCTCGGTGCGCCAGCGCCTCCTCCCATGGCGCCTGCAACCATGCCTCCGCTGCAACCCCCATCGCCAGCCTCGCCGTGCCTCCTTGGTCCTCCCTTGCTCCCGTGCTCCGCCGCCGGAGAGAGAGCCAGCCGGAGCCCCATCGGCCTCCTCGCCCGCCGTCGTGCCATCCTCTCAGCCTCCTGCGCCGTGCCCTCCTCCTGCCTCGCCTCCTCCTCGCCTTGTCACCTCGCCTGCAACCACTTCTCCACCTCTCCTGAGCTCCGTCCGCTGCCACGGGAGCTGCTGGCTGCAGCCCAGCGCTCCTCGCTCCCCTTGCTAGCCAGGAGCTCGTCCCCGAGCTCGGCCAACTCCGGCGTCCCCTGCCTCGTCTCCCATCCTCCCAACTGCCTCGTCCCGTCCCCGCGGCCCCCTCCTCGTCGCCTCCGCGCCACCAGCCGGCCACCGGAGTCGCCGCCGCCGGATCTGGCTGTGCTTCGCCAGGGTCCTCCCCTGCCGGCTCCCGTCGCCCCTGCAGCCCCTTGGCCCGTCCTCGCATCTCCGACCTCGTTACCATCGACCCGGCAGGAGCTCCGCCTCCCTGCTTCACGTCAAGGCCGAAGACACCATGGACGCCAAGACCATACCAGGACCGACCGCCAAGCATCTTCTCTGTGAATTTTGCCAAGTACCACAACGACGCATCAAGTACCTCTACCGTCGTCTCCGGAAACGCCAAGTACCCCTACGCACGAAGACGCCAAGTCCGTTTTGGGATTCATCAAGTACCGCTACCGATGGCTCGAACGTCTACGACCCGTGTGCTACTACCATTGCCAAGTTCAACTACGGTTGCCGTGTACGACTACCGTCGACCCTCGAAGACTCCGTGGACGTCAAGTTCCTCGCCATGACCTCGAAAATCTACGAAACGTGTACGAACATGTACCACTACCGTCGCGAGTACCTCTACCGTCGTCCCGAAGACGTTGGATTCATCAAGTTCCTCCCCTGAAAACGAACGTGTATGACTACCATCGCCGAGATCGCAAGTACCACGACAACCCCAAAGGGATTCGGACCCGTCAAGTACCTCTTTGAAAACGAACGTGTACCCCTACTTCCCCTACCGTCACGAGAACAACTACTTCCTCTACATTGCACCGTCCCGTTTGAACGCTTCGAAGGTATACCCGCCGGAACGACCGCCCGTGTATGAATGTGTGTTGTATGAGATGCTCGTGTTTTGCGCCGTGATCGAATCGTCCTTGCGATCCCCCTCTTTTGCCATGCCACCGTCCCGTGGGAACCCGGAATCCGGGATCACCCCACCATCCTTGCATGACACGCATCCGCACGCCTCCTTTTGCACCGGTATCTCCGTGAGCTACCGGAACCGATATGTTGCCGTGGCATCATTTTCGGATTCGTTGCCGTGGCACCCATTTTGTTCCGCCATGGTGACCAAATGCTTCATAACATGCTTATGTCAACATTTTCATAAAAATTGCATATAACTTGTATATGTCATCCGCATCATGTTAACAACATTAAAATGTTTATATTTGTTGTTTCCATTAATTTGCTAAATGCATATGGGGATTTCCGGAATTGTTGTTTGTTATTTCCGGCCTCATTTAAATTTGCCTAAATAGTTAGTTTACTTATGCTTCATCTCTTGCCATGTTTAACAACATTTAATATTGTTGTGTTCCTAACTGGGAGTAAACTAAATAATTGATGTGGTGTTTCATCGATATGCAACTCGTTGCATATTGGGCTCCATTTAACTTGTAGTTTTGTTTGTGCATATTGCCATGCCATGCTATTTAAACTGGACATGCATCATAATTGATTGTGCATCTTGCCATGTTTATGATTGGTTGTTTACTATGTTGTTTGCTTCTTTCCGGTTTGCTTTTCTCGCTTAGCTTCGGTTTCGTTCCGGAGTTGTGAGGATTCGTTCGACTTCGTCCGTTTGTCTTCTTCATGGACTCGTTCTTCTTCCTTGCGGGATTTCAGGCAAGATGACCATACCCTCGAAATCACTTCTATCTTTGCTTGCTAGTAGCTCGCTCTTTTGCTATGCCTATGCTACGATGCCTACCACTTGCTATATCATGCCTCCCATGTTGCCATGTCAAGCCCCTAACCATCCTTTCCTAGCAAACCGTTGTTTGGCTATGTTACCGCTTTGCTCAGCCCCTCTTACAGCGTTGTTAGTTGCAGGTGAAGATGAAGTTTGTTCCTTGTTGGAACATGGAGATGTTGTTCCTTGTTGCAACATGTTTACTTGTTGGGATATCACAATATATCTTATTTAATTAATGCATCTATATACTTGGTAAAGGGTGGAAGGCTCGGCCTTATGCCTGGTGTTTTGTTCCACTCTTGCCGCCCTAGTTTCCGTCATATCGGTATTATGTTCCCGGATTTTGCGTCCCTAACGCGGTTGGGTGATTTATGGGACCCCTTGACAGTTCGCTTTGAATAAGACTCCTCCAAAGAAGGCCCAACCTTGGTTTTACCATTTGCCACCTAAGCCTTTTTCCCTTGGGTTCTGCAGACTCAAGGGTCATCTTTATTTTAACCCCGGACCAGTGCTCCTTGAGTGCTGGCCCAAACCAGCGATGTCCGCGCCACAGGCAATCAGGGTCTATGCCAACTCGACGTCTGCTCATCCGGTGTGCCCCGAGACCGAGATATGTGCAGCTCCTATCAGGATTTGTCGGCACATCCGGCGGCTTTGCTGGTCTTGTTTTATTCTTTGTCGAAATGTCTTGTAGTCCGGATTCCGAGACTGATCGGGTCTTCCCGGAGAAGGAATATCCTTCGTTGATCGCGAGAGCTTATCATGGGCTAAGTTGGGACACCCTGCAGGGTATTATCTTTCAAAGCCGTGCCCATGGTTATGAGGCAGATGGGAATTTGTTAATGTCGGTTGTAGAAAACCCGAAGTTGATCTTAATTAAAATACATCAACGCGTGTGTAACCGTGATGGTCTCTTCTCGCGGAGTCCGGGAAGTGAACACGGTGTTGGAGTTATGCTTGACGTAAGTAGTTTCGGATCACTTCTTGATCATAGTTGTTCGACCGTGCTTTGCTTCTCTTCTCGCTCTCTTTTGCGTATGTTAGCCACCATATATGCTAGTCGCTTGTTGCAGCTCCACCTCACTACCCTGTCCTTCCTATAAGCTTAAATAGTCTTGATCTCGCGGGTGTGAGATTGCTGAGTCCCGTGACTCACAGATACTTCCAAAACCAGTTTGCGGTGCCGATGAAACCGTGCAGGTGATTTAACCCGAGCTCAAGGAGGAGCTCGATGAAGATCTTGTTCATTGTGTTGTTTCGTTTCAGTTGATCAGTAGTGGAGCCAGTTGGGACGATCGGGATCTGTGTAGCATTTGGGGTAGTCTTCTTTTATTTTGGTTCCGTAGTCGGACCTTGATTGTATCTGTATGATGTAATGCTTTACTCATGTATTGTGTGAAGTGGCGATTGTAAGCCAACTATGTATCTCTTTCCTTATGTATTACATGGGTTGTGTGAAGATTACCTCACTTGCGACATTGCTTTCAATGCGGTTATGCCTCTAAGTCATGCTTCGACACGTGGGAGATATAGCCGCATCGAGGCGTTACAAGTTGGTAATCGAGCCATCCCGACTTAGGAGCCCCTGCTGATTGAATCGCTGACTTTGTTGAGTCTAGAAAAAATGTTTTGAGTCTTAGGATTATATATATCGGAGAGTAGGATTCTTTTACTCCTTAGTCCCTTCTCGCTCTGGTGAGGTCTCCGACGTAGAAGTTTTGACTTTCCTCTCCTCAAATTTCACTAAATTTTTTTAGGATCATGCGGGTATCTTGGAATCGTTCGATGGTTTTGTGACGAGAACATTGTTCTTGGTGCCTCGACATTTAGGGGTTGTGGCAGTGTCCGGGAGTTGAGCTCGAGGTGTTGTCGTCACAATTTTATCGTTGCAGTTCTGGAATACTGAGTTTTGCCGACATCGAAAATCTCTTTTGTGCAGTTGTTGGTGAGATAACCTCGATAACCCGAGATTGGGCGAGCTCGAGAGTATTGCCATGACTCGTATAATGGATGCTTTTCAAGGTCGAGGTAAACGATTTCGGAGTTTTCTTGGTTATGTGTTGAAGGATGGATACAATTTGGATCTAGGTATTGTTAGTTTGGGTGATATATTTTTGTCCCTGTATCCCCAACACCAGATTGCATAACCAGAAAGTTTCGGGAGTTTATAGGTGGGAATTCAAGTAGCTCCTAGAATATCTTTTCGACAGATGCATGATATGAGACTGGGTAAATCTCTATCATATGTATTTGTTCCGGCTTATTCCGCAAACCAAATCCTTTGTTTTTGTTCCGTTTTGTGGTATTCAAGTTGCTTCAATGTCAAGTGTTGATTCCATACCTTTCCTAAATGGTGTTCTCATATTTCTATGTGAATACTAATCCTTCTTGATCATCGAGGTCGTCATGTTAAATTTTTTTTCCCAACCGGCGTGCTTCTCTTCAAGTGGATCCGATCATTTCAACGTTTGCAAGATCAATTCTAAGTTTTCTCAACGGTGTTTGTTTCATCCGTCCCAAGTTGTTTTGTTTTGCCGCCCTCCCACCCTTTTTTTCTTCAAGGACTCAGATTTCTTAATCAAGTATCCATCGTATGGATGTGAAGTCTCTTCATTCTTTTCCTCAATGTTATTATCCGGTGATTCTCATGAAGATGCTAAAGAAAGCTCCAAGTTTATCATCCTTTGTTCTCTTATCTTCCCCGGTGGAATCAATTCAAGCTTTGTCGATCATATCCTTTTCCCCGTTTGAAATGTTTTCCCATACCGGTGCACCTCATAATCTTTCAGTTCTTGTTATTCAATTGTTCCGGAGTGTTGAAGATATCTCAGAAGATTCAAGTTTCCATTCTCAATTCACTCAATTTCTTTTGAGGATGCTATCTCATTCAACCCATTTAATTCAACCGGTGCAATCTCTCTTTTCAAGCAATTGTTCAACAGTGGTTCTTTTGAGTGGGCCCTAACCCACAGGTCTTTTCCCAGGATCTTACCTGACTCTTCTAATTTTTCCGGAGCTATTCCCAAATTCTTTTCGAAGTTTGACGTAAGAATGAATTATCATCAATCAAATGTCTTTCTCCAAGATCTTTCAAATTCTTTTCATCGGTCGTTCAATCTTTCTAATTGTCATTCCGGAGTGCCTCAACAATTCATGGTGGTGTTTCTCGTCGTCATTCTCGAATTTTGAAGACCAAAGAAGAGTTTCTCTTAAATCTTGCTCCATTCTCTTCAAGATTCCTGGTTCTAGTTTGATGCCATCCTCTCATAATTGTTTTAGATTGTGAGAATTCTTTTCACCCATCCAGAGCAATTCAGGAGTCTTTTCAGTTTGATTCTTCGGAGCCATCATCTCAGAATTATTAATTCCAGCTTTCAGCTCTCGTTCTCCAAATCTTACCGGTGCATCATTCAAGTATTATCTAATCAGCTCGGGATCTCTGCGTTCATTTGTATCTAAATTCCCTCAAGTATCAAGGTCGTTTTCTAATTCCTCCCAGTGATTCGTTCTCTTTTCTTCGTTCATTTTCAATTCTTACGGTGGTTCGTTCAAGATTTCACTTCCTTCATTATCATATCGATTCATTCGTTCTTTCCAATTCCACCGGTGGTTCCATCAAGACCTTCCCAAGTTGAGCAATATCTCTCTTCAATCCTCTCCACGAGAATAAGTAGTATGCCAAATCCATTGCTTGCCATCAATTTAATTGGTGAAGGATCAGCATAATGTAATTCTTATTCTTGTTCCATCGAGTAAATTCAATTCCTTATTTTGGAGGTTCATCAAAATTCTTTATTTCATTTATTCATCTTTCTTTCCGGAGTTCCAAGTTTTCTCGGTTATATCATTTCAAAGCTTCATCTTATCACTGCAAGGCTTCACCTTGTGTTTTCAACTTCTCTTTCTTTCTATCACCCTTTTGTTTACCGGAGTTCATCATGGAGGCTCTACATGGTGCTTCCTCAAGGATTCTTTTCATTCTTCAATTTTTCATCAAGATTTCTCTCGGAGTTAAGATCCGTCAAGCTATACTCTAAAATAAACATGGTGCTCAACACATGTTTTGTTTTCAGGAGCTCAAGTATTCTTCATCTTGCATTCCGAAGTGCAATTCTTTCGACCTTATCTTTTGAGGTGGTGTTATGTCATTTTGACAGTTTCATTCATGTTTCATGATTCACTTGTTGTCAAGAATGAGATATTTAAATCCATCAATCTCTTCATTGGAGTTATCTTGGGTTATATTTCACCTAAAGCTTTCCCTAAGGATTGTTGCTATTTATGGTGCTTATAAATGACCCAAGTTCTTCATTTGTCCTCTCGGTGAAATAAGTTTCTCGTCTCCTTGTTGATATCAATCCAATCGTTTGTTTCCGTTGGTGGCAGAAGCTCACCTCATAATGTTGAGATGTTTCCATAAGTCCACTACAAGGTTATTCTTTTCGTTGTTGGTTTTCCAACAACCCGTTCTATCCTTCGTTTTAAGGGTGCTTTCCAAATTCATTTGTGGTAGAAGTTGTCATTTTCTTCTCCGTCCTTTATCCCAACAATCTAGATTCTATTCTTTCGTTCTGAAGGCATTGTGATGTTGCTCTCTTCGACCCATCATCTTGTTTTGTCAAGATCATGTTCTTCTCCTTGCTTCTCTGTTTAGTCGGAGTGTCATGTTTTCATTCGAGTTCTCTCATCTTATCAAGTTTTGCCTGCTTCCTCAACCGGAGAGCTGTCTGAAATCTTTCTTACCCCTTGTATGATTCTTTCAATAGTTCCGGAGGCAGTGTGTTGTTGATTTCATCAAGTATCCTCTCATCTTGTCAAGATCATGTTCAATTCCTTCCATTTTCAGTCGGAGTGCTGCCAAAATTATATCATTCTTATTCATTCTTATCTCGTTTCAACCAGAGTGGTTCCAATTCCTTCTTGTCCATTGTACTCGTCATTCATAGCTTTGCAACCCCCAAGGTTCACATGGTGTTCCTTGTTTCTATTTTCTACTGGAATGCTCTCAATTTCGTTCAACTCTATTGTGTTATTCTTTCAAGTTTTCAACCTCCCAAGGTTCTTTGGTTTCACTCGTTTGTCAAAGAAGCAACTTAGTTTTACCTCTTTCTTCTTCCGTTTTCTATCCGGTGCCATCCTAGATCTCGGGACGAGATCCTCTCGTAGTGGTGGAGTGTTGTAACGCCTCAAGAACGGAGCTTCAGTTGCCTTCCAGGGTTTCCGGGTTTCGTCGTGTGTTTTGTTTGGTTCTTTGCATTCATCCTTGCATCATGTGCATTGCATCATGTCATTAATCTTTGCATCTCAACTCAACTAAATAAAATGGCATGGATCTTTGATCCATTTAAATCGAGGGAATTCACATGGTGATTTCTCTTTATAACATATTAAAGTCTCCTACTATTATTAGGGAGCTATAATAAAATTATTCCATTTATTTGGAATTGATCATAACACACTTGCAAATAAATCCCAATGCCTTTGTTATCCCAATTCTTGGTCTCCAACCTTGCCCATAATTTATTTCATCATTTTCCGGAGCTCCACCAAAAATCTCAACATTTTTGGACACTTCAAAAACCTAGTCCTAGTTCAAACCCATTTGAATTAAATTCAAATGAGTTTGAATTTAAATCTTTCAATCATGGCCTTTCTATTTTTCTTGGAGCGAGCATATTTTTATGAGTCCGGAAAATACCCCGTCTTAAATTCTTTCCCGAACCCCTCTCCTTTTTTTCTTCTCTCTAATAATTTTCTGTTTTGGAAAAAGAAGAGAGAGGGAGGAGAGAGCCCAGCCAGGCCTCGAGCCAGGCCTCTGGCCACTTCTTTCCTACCCAGCCGGTCCCTAGGCCCACCTAGGCCCAGCCCACCTAACCCTCCTAACCCTAGCCGCCAGAGAGCCCGATCCCCCTCTCCATCGATCTCCTCCCTTGTTCCCTCTGCCCGCCGTCACGCATCGCACACATCGCTAGGGAGAGGAGCTCCCCGCGCTGCAAGGCCCGAGCGCCTCATCCCCATCCTCCTTCACCCCGTGCCCAATCCCGCTCGTCCCTGCGCCCTCCCGTGAGCCTCGATCGCCGCGCCTCCTCCCATGGCGCCTGCAACCATGCCTCCGCTGCAACCCCCATCGCCAGCCTCGCCGTGCCTCCTTGGTCCTCCCCTTGCTCCCGCGCTCCGCCCTCGCCGGAGAAGAGAGCCAGGCCGGAGCCCCGTCGGCCTCCTCGCCGCCATCGTGCCATCCTCTCAGCCTCCTGCGCCCGTGCCCCTCCTCTGCCTCGCCTCCTCCTCGCCTTGTCACCTCGCCCGCGCCACCACTTCTCCACCTCTCCTGGAGCTCCGTCCGCCGGCCACCGGAGCCGCTGCTGGCTGCAGCCCCGCGCTCCTCGCTCCCCTTGCTAGCCAGGAGCTCGTCCCCGAGCTCGGCCAACTCCGGTGCCCCCTGCCTCGTCTCCCATCCTCCCAACCGCCTCGCCCCATCCCCGCGGCCCCCTCCTCGTCGCCTCCGCACCACCAGCCAGCCACCGGAGTCACCGCCGCCGCCGGATCTGGCTGTGCCTCGCCAGGGTCCTCCCCTGCCGGCTCCCGTCGCCCCTGCAGCCCCTTGGCCCGTCCTCGCATCTCCGACCTCGTCACCATCGACCCGGCAGGAGCTCCGCCTCCCTGCTTTACGTCAAGGCCGAAGACACCATGGAAGCCAAGACCATACCAGGACCGACCGCCAAGCATCTTCTCTGTGAATTTTGCCAAGTACCACAACGACGCGTCAAGTACCTCCACCGTCGTCTCCGGAAACGCCAAGTACCCCTACGCACGAAGACGCCAAGTCCGTTTCGGGATTCATCAAGTACCGCTACCGATGGCTCGAACGTCTACGACCCGTGTGCTACTACCATTGCCAAGTTCAACTACGGTTGCCGTGTACGACTACCGTCGACCCTCGAAGACTCCGTGGACGTCAAGTTCCTCGCCATGACCTCGAAAATCATTTAAAGCGTGTACGAACGTGTACCACTACCGTCGCGAGTACCTCTACCGTCGTCCGAAGGCGTTGGATTCATCAAGTTCCTCCCAAAACGCGTGTATGACTACCATCGCCGAGATCGCAAGTACCACGACAACCCGAAGGATTCGGACCCGTCAAGTACCTCTTCGAAACGAACGTGTACCCTACTTCCCCTACCGTCACGAGAACAACTACTTCCTCTACATTGCACCGTCCCGTTTGAACGCAGCGAAGGTATACCGCGGAGCGACCGCCGTGTATGAATGTGTGTTGTATGAGATGCTCATGTTTTGCGCCGTGATCGAATCGTCCTTGCGATCCCCCTCTTTTGCCATGCCACCGTCCCGTGGGAACCCGGAATCCGGGATCACCCCACCATCCTTGCATGACACGCATCCGCACGCCTCCTTTTGCACCGGTATCACCGTGAGCTACCGGAACCGATATGTTGCCGTGGCATCATTTTCGGATTCGTTGCCGTGGCACCCGTTTTGTTCCGCCATGGTGACCAAATGCTTCATAACATGCTTATGTCAACATTTTCATAAAAATTGCATATAACTTGTATATGTCATCCGCATCATGTTAACAACATTAAAATGTTTATATTTGTTGTTTCCATTAATTTGCTAAATACATATGGGGATTTCCGGAATTGTTGTTTGTTTTTTTTGACTATGTACTGCAAGGCAACAGCCTCACAGTCCTTTATTAAAACAATATGGGTTCAGTAAAAAAATTACAAATGAACAAAAGGAGAAAAGAAGGCTACTTACAGGGGGTAATTAGTGTAAAGAAGCTATCCAATCAGTTAGTCTATCTCTATATTTACACTTGATCCTATGGGCTAAGAGAGAAATATCATGAATAAAATTCCTCCTCCAAGCTCGAAAGTAGGCAGCTCATTTTCAAGATCCTTCCATTCCTTTGGGTCCAAATATTCGGTGGCCGTAAATACTACCTCGGTGAAAAACGGTTGACCAAATTCCTCCTGGCCTCACAAGCCATTTCAAAAGTAGTCAGTTAGGTTGTACATTCCATGAAATGCCCAAATAATTCCGATATCGTTGACTAAAGTTGCAAGCAAAAAGGGATGAGCTCTATCTTCATGCAAACCAGAGAAGCAAATGGCACAAGCATCATCTGGATAATCCAATGTCGTCTCGCATCATATCCCTAGTGTTAGACGATCCATCAAAAGAAGCCAGCCAAACACCTTGACTTGAGAGTGCAAGCACATTTCGAGATCCACCTAAAAGAGGGTCACCACGACTTGGAAAAACAAGACAAATAGTAGATCCTGGATTGATAGTCCCCAGTTTTTGAAGGCCATTTCTATACATCACTAACTCCCTCATGCAAGTTTATGAGAGGCATTAAAGCCTGAAGTTGATTGAATTCCTCAAAAGCTTGAAGTGATAAAGGCAGGTGAAAATTGTCGGTCGGGACAGGCAGCTCCATCACATTCTTAATGGTAAGTGTGTCATCAATGACAAAAGCCTCGGGAAACGCTGTTGCATGATAACCACCTCGTTATTAAGTTGCCACCGATCCAGCCAGAAAACCACCGAGTCCCCGGAGCGAACATGAGGGACGGCCAACTTACAAAATTTGTCATAGAGCTTCATCACGTCACGCCACCAAAAAGAACCACAACTTTGCGTTACTTGTGGCGGTGCATCAGCATAATATGTGTCCCAGATAAGTGAAACCCAGGGCACATCCAACTTGTTATAAAATTTGAAGAGGTGCTTGATCAACAAGGCCTCATTTTGTTTGCCAAGGTCCAGGATCCCAAGTCCTCCCTGGTTCTTGGGCCGACATACTAACTCCCAAGCTGCCAATGATTGTCTTGGTGTGTCAGAGTTGACTCACCACAGGCATTGCCGCATGATGCGTTCTATCTGCTTCAAAATTCCTTGAGGTATTGAAAGGGTGCACAAGAAATATATTGACATGGAACATAAAACCGATTTCAAGAGCTGCAACCGGCTACCCTGATTCAACAGACAGGATGAGGCGGATAATCGTCTCTCTATGCGGTCCACTAAGGGGAGCAAGTCATAGATTGTGGGCCAAGTAGTACCCATTGGCAATCCCAGGTAAGTAAATGGCATAGAGCCCACATCACATCCAAGCAAAGCCGCCACACGTTGACCCTCCTCATTAGACATATTCATTGGAATCAATGATGATTTACTAAAATTGACCCTCAAACCTGTTGACTTAGCAAAGGTCTCAAGCATCTCCTTGAAAGCGATGAGCTGGTCATCCACCGCAGGAAGGACAATTAATGTGTCATCAGCATATTGAACAATCGGATAGTCCCGTGAAGAGGTTGGTATGGGCAGTGTGAGAATGTTCCTTGCACACATCTCATTAACCACAGACTGCAATAAATCCACCGCAATCACAAATAACAAAGGGGATAATGGGTCTCCTTGTCGCACACCCGAACGACATACAAAGTGATTACCAGGCACACCATTTAAGAGGACCGAAGAGGAACCAGAGGACAAGATGCTATTGATCCAACCTGTCCAACGGTCATCAAAACCCTTGCATTTCAGAATCCTGAGAATCAGATCATGCTCGATGGTATCAAACGCCTTCGTGAAGTCCAATTTGAGAAGGATTATAGGTCTTTTGGATGCCTTACACTGATGTATATATTCAAAACACCATGCAAGGCAGTCTTGAATGGATCTACACCGAAGAAACCCATACTGATTGCGATGAATACATTGTAGAATCACACTCTGCAAACGATTTGCCAAAAGTTTAGTTAAAAACTTGAGACAAGTGTTTGTCAACGATATGGGTCTAAAATCGCCAATATATTCCGGGCTCAACTTTTTTGGAATGAGTGTAATGAGAGATGTATTCAGACACTCCAGGTTGCACTTTCCTTCACAAAACTCCCTGACCAGTTTCATAAAATCTGGTTTCAATATATTCCAACATTTCTTGAGGAAAAGACCCGTAAACCCATCGGGGCCCGGAGCACGGTCAGAAGGCATGTTCTTAATCACCGTATCCACCTCGGAATCCGTGAAAGGTAATGATAAGTTCTCCAGCCCATCAATACGATCAATTAATGTGTCAAGGTCAAAACCCATTTGTATGCCTTTGGCTTGGCCCATTCTTCGATTGAAATCAGACCAAAACATCCCAGCTAACTGTTGATGATTAGAAACCACGTCCCCATCCTCAGATTTGATCGAAGAAATAGTGTTTATCCTATATCTTTCAGTTGCCATTGCGTGGAAGAATTTTGAATTTTCCTCACCAACTTTGATATTTCTGATCGTGCAACGTTGCTTCCAATAAATGAACTGCCAATGCAGTATATCTTCAAGATGTAATTTGACAATCTTCCGAAAGTTGAACTCCGGCCAACTCAAGGGCCTAAATTCCTCAACATTATCCAAAAAAACAATTACTTTGCTGCAATCAGCAATAAGCGCCTTGACTGTGGATAGGTTAAGATGCCATTTCTTAAGAGCATAACGAAGAGATTTGAATTTAGCAGAAATGATTAAGGCAGTTGAAGATTTATCCACAGGGCTATTCCAAACCTCGGATACACAATCCATAAAGCCGTGCAAATCAACCCAATAGTTTTCAAAGCAAAAACCTTTGCCTTGGGTATACAAGTGGCAATTGAAACCACACACGGGACGTGATCAGAGGCAGTGCGTGCAAGCGGAATAACCATTGTGTTGGGGTGATCATGTGTCCAAGCCACAGATGTAAAAAAACCAATCAATTTGTTCGGGAAGGGGTGTGGTTTGCATATTAGACCATGTGTACTGACGACCCTTGATTGGCAGTTCAACAAGACCCAAATGACCAATTATTTCATTAAACAAAAAGATATCATGCACATCACCACCTGGCTGATTTCGATTCTCAATGGAACGCATAAAGTTAAAGTCACCTAAAAGCAGCCAATTGTCCCCAAGTTGAATATCCAGATTATATAACCATTGCACAAAATCATCACGCGCTGGTCCTTGACACGGACCATAAATAGAGACAAGAAACCAAGACTCAGATGTATGTTTAGATTGAAACTTCACAATAATGCCAAATGGTTTAGCCTCAATTAAGCTGCCTATGAATAGAGATGAATTCCATATGACCACCATACCAGCGGACGCACCAACCGACGGTACATAAACAAAGTTATCAAAACGCCGTGGACAGAATTTTCTAATGAAGCGCTGATCAATATGCATGCATTTGGTTTCTTGGAGGCAAATAAGAGAGCATCCACTTTCATTGATCTTTTGCCTAACCGCAAGCTGACGCGCTTCAGAATTCAGGCCCCTAACATTCCAACAGAGTACCTTCCAATCTCTAAACGAGGTTTGATTCATTACATATCAAAAGAGGACAGAGCAAAAGTAAGCCACACAATGGCCTACAACCCACTAGACAGATGTAAACTGCAAAGTTCCAAATAGATACTAACAGAAAAAAGGCGATTATGGTACGCCATGGCCCTAAACCCTGGATGATTAAACTAATCGTCAGAACTTGCACTGTTGTTGGAGCGGGAAGGATCAGCTGCAAGCTTATCCGTCGTGATTTTCTCTGGTGCAATGCGAAGACGAGCACCAATTCGCTGAAGATCAACTATTGTCGTCAGAGGAGGCACTGCAGAATCATCGTCAGGCTTGGAAGGTGCAGTTTTGTGCTTCTTCCCCGTGTGTGGCTTCCAAGGAGATCCAATAACTACCTGACGGTAGCCATCACGCATCGCACTGAGGCGAGCACTGCGCCTGACCTCAGATTCCACAATGACTTTAGAGGCTTTGGGCTTTCTTCCACGCTTCAGAGTGACTTTAGGAATAGCCGTAAACTCAAATGTTTCAGCAACAGGCTCATCAATATCGTCAAAACAAAGAGCTCGAGCTACAGGCCTTTTAACCGGTGTCAGTTCCTCAAACTGAGTCACAG
This sequence comes from Aegilops longissima, assembly GCA_021605205.1. NCBI lineage: Eukaryota > Viridiplantae > Streptophyta > Magnoliopsida > Poales > Poaceae > Aegilops > Aegilops longissima. The sequence continues at coordinate 478,518,790 of CM038681.1, read as the reverse complement.
AAACAGGTGCAAGCAAGAGCTGCAATTTCGGAGCCGGAGTGGTAAAAAGAGTCGTCCAGGACTGATTGTTCAAAAGAGCACCGAGATGAGACCGAAAGACAACCTTTGGGATATCAGAGATCCCAATAAGCGGCAATACCTTCTCAAGCGAAGCGCCCCGATTGCATCACAGAGGCGGGACAGGCCCAAAAACAGTTAACACTTGTCCGATCATTAAAGGAGGCTGCTGCGGTCCCATTGGGTGCTGGAGACCTGCAACTTCAGCAGCAGCGATGCCATTGTTAACTGAATCCTCGGACAACTGAAGCACAATTGACTCTTGAGACTGAATTTCCTCAACATTATCCTGCTGCCCCACTTCCTGAACTTGTGGAGGGTCATTCTGTGGATGTTCATTGGGTGCAGGCACATCGTTCCAACCCAGCTCCGGGAACTCAGGTAAAACCCAATTGTGATTATTGAACTGCATGTTGCCAGGGAGAGGGTGGGGATTGCCATTGAAGGGCATTGGATCCTCATCAGCAGGTAGGATATCTGCAAAGTCTGCGGATAGAATATACACTGGAGCAGTACAAGAAATCCGAACCCCTCCAAAGTCAGCAAATTCTCTGTATGTCACTGATCTGGGGACCATAGAAGGTGCAGGAAAAGACACATAAACCAAGGATCGGACCTTCATTGGATCATCCTGATGCCAATGGTGGAATCGGCCAAAAGTACTGATAACATCTGCAAGATATTGAGAGCACCTATAATCCAATGGAACTCCAAGTAGCATTACCCATCCCCTTCGAAAACCTTGAACAGCTCTGTAGTTAATACCCTCATCATGCGGAATAAACCTGACAAATCTATCGTTGCCCAAATTGAAAGGAGGGTGATCAACTAAAGCTTGGCGGGCCAGAGCACTGCGTAGTTGAAACAAACCAACCCCTTGGATCCACGGCTGGGCATCCAACACGGCTCTCTGCAGAGTATTGACGATAAAATCACTGACCAGATTCCTGAAGATGGCGGTTTCTTCGGGTAGGGGAGCCGGCTCGACAATGGCGACGGCATACTCCTCATGCTGTCGATCCGGAGCCACCGCCGGCGCAAAGAAAGTGCGAGGCAAGCGTAGCTCCCCTCCATCGATGATATCGAATCCATGCGGGAGGAAGTCCATCGGGTCCAGCGGAAAGTTGGCCATTGCGGAGCTGGGAGGGATGATCCAAAACCGGGGCGAGATGATTGAGGGTGGTGGTGAGGAGGCGGCAGAGGCGTTGTGGGCGGTGGCTCAAGCGGCAATGGTGGGATTGACGGGCGGCAGGCTTGATAGGACTGGGCATAGACCCTCCGGGCTAGCTATGGGAGAAAGCGAGAGTCCGCTCCAAAAACCTGCTGACCGGTTAGATACGGGGATTTGGACCTGGGCCCCACTGTAAGAGGGAGATAGGCTAGAATCGAGCAGCCTTTTGCCTGTGTCCCAACCGAAAGCATCTCGACACCTAACCCTGCTGGTGCACGCGCTGGATAAATGCTTCATTGACAAACAATTTTGACATTTCCAAACTTTGAAAACCATGTCATCCACTAGATCATTAAATCCATCATAATCAACAGGTGATTCCGATGTCCCAGGATTAATAAACTCCTCATTTCCAATAACAGATGAAGATTGGGCCGAAACAGACCGGACCGAAGAAACCTCCTGGGGCGGGGAATAAAGCTGGGCTGAAGAAGTCTCATGGGCCGCCACCGGACTGGCCCGTGCCATCCCATGCACATGCAGATTCACGTCCGAAGTAGATGAGTTAATCCCAGAAAAACCGGCCAAGGAAGTAGCATGGACGTTGACTGTTCCAAAAATAATGGGTGGTTCTGCCACCGTCCATCAGAGTTCGGTCGCCGGCGGCGGAGGAACGATGTCTCTCTCACGAGGCAGCACCGTGTACCCAGCATCTGAAACCGCCTCAACAAGACCTGGCGAAGCAGGAAAAGAGTATCCCTTGCAAACATCATATTGTTGGAAAGTGGCAAATGAAATCTTCTTCGGAGGCCTAGAGGTCGTACGTAAGGCAGATTTGGAAGGAGGCTTATGCATAGCTAGTAAACCCATAGCAGCACGCTTTTTAGAAGGGCTAATGATAATCCATTCGGCATCACACTCTTTCTTCCAAAGAACAAACTCACGTTTCCAATTAGGGCCGCCATTACCCCATAGATGAAAGTAGCATTTGAATTGCGGACACGCGAAAGATCGCAAATGAAGAATAAAAATACCAACACGTTTGCATGATACCATAAATGAGAATACCTTGTCCGCAATGAGTTGCACCGATAGATCAATTGCAGATCCTCCAATTGCACATTCCAAAGCCGCAGCCACCGAATCCTCATCAAGACGAAATCTATGTCTGCCGAAGGACACCACCATAATAAAATGGCTCGTGTCATCAGAGGGGTGAATGGTTTTCCCACAAGATCTGAAAACCTCCTCCGCAAAAGCCACACCTTTGGAGAAATCCAGATCCAAAGTTGATCCACCATGCGGACCCATGTGAGATGGGTATAGGGTGGTAGATCAGAGAACGCCGAAGAAGATGGGTGGAGAGGGGACCAGATTTACTGGCTGAGGAAAAAGATCGCCGGAGAGCCTAGGGCGTCGGTGGGAGGCGAGGTGGAGCCCCCAGTTTATGACTAATGTTGAGTCCATCGGAATTGTTGTTTGTTATTTCCGGCCTCATTTAAATTTGCCTAAATAGTTAGTTTACTTATGCTTCATCTCTTGCCATGTTTAACAACATTTAATATTGTTGTGTTCCTAAGCGGGAGTAAACTAAATAATTGATGTGTGTTAGCCATCGATATGCAACTTGTTGCATATTGGGCTCCATTTAACTTGTAGTTTTGTTTGTGCATATTGCCATGCCATGCTATTTAAACCGGACATGCATCATACTTGATTGTGCATCATGCCATGTTTATGATTGGTTGTTTACTATGTTGTTTGCTTCTTTCCGGTTTGCTTTTCTCGCTTAGCTTCGGTTTCGTTCCGGAGTTGTGAGGATTCGTTCGACTTCGTCCGTTTGTCTTCTTCATGGACTCGTTCTTCTTCCTTGCGGGATTTCAGGCAAGATGACCATACCCTCGAAATCACTTCTATCTTTGCTTGCTAGTTGCTCGCTCTTTTGCTATGCCTATGCTACGATGCCTACCACTTGCTATATCATGCCTCCCATGTTGCCATGTCAATCCCCTAACCATCCTTTCCTAGCAAACCGTTGTTTGGCTATGTTACCGCTTTGCTCAGCCCCTCTTATAGCGTTGTTAGTTGCAGGTGAAGATGAAGTTTGTTCCTTGTTGGAACATGGAGATGTTGTTCCTTGTTGGAACATGTTTACTTGTTGGGATATCACAATATATCTTATTTAATTAATGCATCTATATACTTGGTAAAGGGTGGAAGGCTCGGCCTTATGCCTGGTGTTTTGTTCCACTCTTGCCGCCCTAGTTTCCGTCATATAGGTATTATGTTCCCGGATTTTGCGTCCCTAACGCGGTTGTGTGATTTATGGGACCCCCTTGACAGTTCGCTTTGAATAAGACTCCTCCAGCAAGGCCCAACCTTGGTTTTACCATTTGCCACCTAAGCCTTTTTCCCTTGGGTTCTGCAGACTCAAGGGTCATCTTTATTTTAACCCCGGACCAGTGCTCCTTGAGTCTGGCCCAAAAACCAGCGATGTCCGCCCCCCGGGCAATCGTGGTCTATGCCAACCCGACGTCTGGCTCATCCGGTGTGCCACGAGACTGAGATATGTGCAGCTCCTATCAGATTTGTCGGCACATCCGGGCGGCTTTGCTGGTCTTGTTTTATTCTTTGTCGAAATGTCTTGTAGTCCGGGATTCCGAGACTCATCGGGTCTTCCCGGAGAAGGAATATCCTTCGTTGATCGCGAGAGCTTATCATGGGCTAAGTTGGGACACCCTGCAGGTATTATCTTTCAAAGCCGTGCCGCGGTTATGAGGCAGATGGGAATTTGTTAATGTCCGGTTGTAGAAAACCGAAGTTGATCTTAATTAAAATACATCAACGCGTGTGTAACCGTGATGGTCTCTTCTAGGCGGAGTCCGGGAAGTGAACACGGTGTTGGAGTTATGCTTGACGTAAGTAGTTTCAGGATCACTTCTTGATCATAGTTGTTCGACCGTGCTTTGCTTCTCTTCTCGCTCTCTTTTGCGTATGTTAGCCAACATATATGCTAGTCTCTTGCTGCAGCTCCACCTCACTACCCTGTCCTTCCTATAAGCTTAAATAGTCTTGATCTCGCGGGTGTGAGATTGTTGAGTCCCGTGACTCACAGATACTTCAAAACCAGTTTGCGGTGCCGATGAAACCGTGCGGTGGCCCACCGAGCTCAAGGAGGAGCTCGATGAAGATCTTGTTCATTGTGTTGTTTCGTTTCAGTTGATCAAGAGTGGAGCCCAGTTGGGACGATCGGGATCTGTGTAGCATTTGGGGTAGTCTTCTTTTATTTTGGTTCCGTAGTCGGACCTTGATTGTATCTGTATGATGTAATGCTTTACTCATGTATTGTGTGAAGTGGCGATTGTAAGCCAACTATGTATCTCTTTCCCTTATGTATTACATGGGTTGTGTGAAGATTACCTCACTTGCGACATTGCTTTCAATGCGGTTATGCCTCTAAGTCGTGCTTCGACACGTGGGAGATATAGCCGCATCGAGGGCGTTACACTTAGGTCCCACGCAAGAAATGGGAATGAATTTCAACCACCCTGCCATCGTCACTCGGCCGCAAACATTGACATACTTGGTTTAAAATTTCTAGTAAATCCAAAACTTGTCTGAAATTCGTGAAACTTGGCATTCTATCATGGAGCGGTATCAACATGCCGTGGTAAAAAAATTGTCCCATGTGGGGAAGGTTTGGGTATAAGCTTCTCACAAACCAGAGCTTCTCACAACAAGCGTGATGGTTTCGATAGGGAACGTGCCACCTTTGGGGACAAAACTATATCCATTGCCTCTTATTTCTCTAAATTGTTTTATAGTGTCAACGTAGAACAACAAGAGTGTTGTGTTTAATTTTGGAATTTTACGGGGTTCGTTTGGACATTTTATACTTTAACTTGGTTTTGTAGGCATTTCAGGTGCATAATTCAAATTTGAACTACATGCACATTCTCAAATGCATATAAACTGGTTGGAAAATCAAATATATGTCCTTGGTTGCATGCTTAGGTCCCATGCAAGAAACGGGAATGAATTTCAAACACCCTCCCACTGTCACTCAGCCGCAAACATTGAGATACTTGGTTTTAAAATTCTAGTAAATCCAAAACTCATCTAAAATTCATGAAACTTGGCATGCTATCACGGAGAGGCATCAACATGTCATGGTAAAAAAATTGTCCCATTTGGGGCAGGTTTGGGTATAAGCTTCTCACAAACCAGAGCTTCTCACAACAAGCGTGATGGTTTCGATAGGGAACGTGCCACCTTTGTGGACGAGACGATATCCGTTGCCTCTTATTGCTCTAAAGTTTTTTTAGTGTCAACATAGAACAACAAGTGTGTTGTGTTTAATTTTGGAAATTTTTCAGGGTTCGTTTGGACATTTTTATACATTAACTTGGTTTTGTAGGCATTTCAGGTGCATAATTCAAATTTGAACTACATGCACATGCTCCAGTGCATATAAACTGGTTGAAAAATCAAATATATGTCCTTTGTTGCATGCTTAGGTCCCATGCAAGAAATGGGAATGAATTTCAAACAACCTGGCACCGTCACTCGACCGCAAACATTGAGATACTTCATTTTTAAATTCTAGTAAATCCAAAACTTGTCTGAAATTCATGAAACTTGGCATGCTATCATGGAGCGGCATCAACATGCGTGGTAAATTTTTTGTCCCATTTGGGGCAGGTTTGGGTATAAGCTTCTCACAAACTAGAGCTTCTCACAACAAGCGTGACGGTTTCGGTAGGGAACGTGTCACCTTTGGGGACAAAATGATATCCATTGCCTCTTATTGCTTTCAAAAAATTTCTAGTGTCAACATAGAACAACAGGAGTGTTATGTTTAATTTTGGAATTTTTCGGGGTTCGTTTGGACATTTTATACATTAACTTGGTTTCGTAGGCATTTCAGGTGCATAATTCAAATTTGAACTACACGCACATGCTCCAGTGCATATAAACTGGTTGAAAAAAATATGTGTCCTTGGTTGCATGCTTAGGTCGCATGCAAGAAATGGGAATGAATTCCAAACACCCTGCAACCGTCACTCGCCCGCAAACATTAAGATACTTGGTTTTTAAATTCTAGTAAATCCAAAACTCGTCTGAAATTCATGAAACTTGGCATGCTATCATGGAGCAGCATAAACATGTCGTGGTAAATTTTTTGTCCCATTTGGGGCAGGTTTGGGTAGAAGCTTCTCACCTACCAGAGCTTCTCACAACAAGCGTGATGGTTTCAGTAGGGAATGTGCCACCTTTGGGGACGAAAAAATATCCGTTGCCTCTTATTGCTTTCAAAAAATTTCTAGTGCCAACATAGAACAACAGGAGTGTAGTGTTTTATTTTGGATTTTTCAGGGTTCGTTTGGACATTTTTATATATCAACAGGGTTTTCTAGGCATTTTATGTGCATAATTCAAATTTGAACTACATGCACATGCTGCAGTGCATATAAATTGGTCGAAAAATCAAATTTGTGTCCTTCAGTGCATGCTTAGGTCCCATGCAAGAAATGGGAATGAATTTCAAACACCCTGCCACCATTACTCCGCCACAAACATTGAGATAATTGGTTTTTAAATTCTAGTAAATCGAAAACTTGTCTGAAATTCATGAAACTTGGCATGCTATCATGGAGCGGCATCAACATGCTATGGTGAATTTTTTGTCCCATTTGGGGCAGGTTTGGGTATAAGCTTCTCACAAACCAGAGCTTCTCACAACAAGCGTGATGGTTTCGGTAGGGAACGTGCCACCTTTGGGGACAAAACGATATCTGTTGCATCCTATTGCTTTCAAAAACTTTCTAGTGTCGACATAGAACAACATGAGTGTTGTGTTTAATTTTGGAATTTTTCGGGGTTCGTTTGGACATTTTTATACATTAACTGGGTTTTCTAGGCATTTTATGTGCATAATTCAAATTTTAACTAAATGCACATGCTCCAGTTCATATAAATTGGTTGAAAAATCAAATCTGTGTCCTTTGGTGCATGCTTAGGTCCTATGCAAGAAATGGGAATAAATTTCAATCACCAGGGCACTGTTGATTGCAGGCAAAACGTCGAGATACTTTGTTTTTAAATTCTAGTAAATCCAAAACTCGTCTGAAATTCATGAAACTTGGCATGCTATAATGGAATGGCACCCCACATGATTTGGTATTTTTCATGTCCATTTTGAGAGAAGGTGCACTGGAATAACTCCCAAAAAAGGCATTTTGAAACAAATAGCTGCCACTATAACATCTCAAACGTTTTTTATAATTTAAATTGTGTGTGTTCTTTTAACCATTCACGTGACGCCATGCCTCACTCTTTTAATAGCTAGGAGGTGTCGTGCGGACAAGTGCTTGAGTGCTTGACTAAACGGGAGGCGTGCAAGCTGTACTCCAATGCGGAGGCTCACCGGGAAGCGTGCAAGTTGTACGCCACGCAGGCTCACCAGGAAGCGAGCCATTTGACTTCCATGGCCGCCCGCCTTGCTCGCATCCTCTCCATTAATGGCGCCCAAGCCGAAGTTTAATACGGATTTTAAATATAAAACACTCATCGCAAACATTTTAGTTAGAACACACGTATGCAAAATTGACACATTCCCCAGGAAGCCAAGGGAAAATGTGCCTAGCAGGATTTCTGCAGCTCTTGATCGCAAACGTTTTAGTTAGAGCACCCGTATGCAGACTAACAGTTTCCCGAGGAAGCTAAGAGAAAATGTGCCGAGCAGGATTTCTGCAGCTCTTGTTCGCGAACGTTTTAGATAGAACACCCGTATGCAAAGTGAGAGCTATGGTCTTCCCCCTTAAGTCGAGGGAAAATTCGCAGCGTAGGATTTGTGCATCCCTTCAACGCAAACGGTTGTTTTGGATGACCCGTGTTCAACCACGTACAAACAATTTGGTAAGATTTGCATTTGTCATATTGGGTATGTTGCCATTTGTCAAACTGTGAAAGATTCACATTTGTTGATGTAGTAACATTGCCATTTGTTATTCCTTGTAACACTGTGATTTGTCAAAATATGCAGTTAAAAATCACTAGCACTATCTAATTTTTGCAACTAAAATTCAGTAATTAAGCATTGATTTCATTCATAGATTAAGTAGTCGTTTTTAATTTATACAAACAGTTCAACTCGAGAGCTGAACCGACCAAACTTTTTCCCAATTGTTGCCAACCACGTAATGAAATAGTTAGTTCAACAATATATACTAGCTAATTTTAAGTACGTTGTATAGTTCCACCACACATCTATAGTCAGATGAACTGAACAAAATAGCCCCTAAATACTACTGCTAGTACGGAGGGGCTTTCTGCTACTTCAGGCAGCCTTCCCTCTGCCGAGCGCTCAGTAAGAGGCAGAGGAGGAGGAGGAGCCTACCGACGAGCTGGACAAATGCAATATAGTGTCTGCCGCTGCTGCACGTTTAGCGACGCTCGCCAGCTCGAACGTCCATTGCCCCTCCAGACGATCCCTCTTGAAGCGGCTGATAACCCACAAGTTGTAGCGACCAGACCTCAAACAGTCTGATCTCTGTGCTCAGGTGTCATCCCTGGATCAGTAATGCTGACACCACATAGTACTTCAAGGATTTATAACAGAGTAGCAATCACACACTTATTACATCGAATGGCTCAAAAGAGAACTTAGCAAAATAAATATGGCTTAAGGCCATCTAATAACGATAACATCGGAAGACTTGAAGAAAAGCGAGTCCATCAACTCCAACGGCATCATTGAGTATAGAACCACGACCTAAAAGCACCTTACTCGTAATCTGAAAAGTCTGCAACATGAAACGTTGCAGCCCGAAAACGGGTCAGCACATGGTATATGCTGGCAATGTAACACATAGAGAGTAATGAAAGAATAAGCCTATACTACATGCATATATGGCTGGTGGAAAGCTCTATGGTTACAGGTTTGCGAAAAGCCACATTTTCCCTACTACAAAGGAATAAATTTATTTGACTATCATGGTGGTTGTTAAACATTGAGAATGGTTGACAGCATCCTCAATCCCAACTAAAGTAATCATCATTAAAACCCAACAGTATTAATTAAAGTAACATGATGAGATTCACTTGATAATCCAAGTACTAGATACTCAAGAATGTTCGTAACCGGGGACATGGCTAATCATGATTAGTTTGTACACTCTGCAGAGGTTTGTGCACTTTTCCCACAAGACTCGATCTCCTCCGTTTGATTTCTCGCACTACATGGTGTTTGAGAAACGGATGACCGAGACATAGTCTTCGAAGCGCTAGCACCTTACTTAACGGGTAGACCGTACCAACCTACAACCCCTACATTAGCTAGTCTACCACCGTAAGAGTTCATGACGACTTAATCAACTATGCTAGAGCCCATAGTAGCATGTGGCTGCACACGGAAGTTTCTAGCATGAATAATCTTATGATCCCTTTGAGCACGGGTGGTGGTCCATAAAAAAACAAGCAATCTGGTCTACCCAGTGCCTAGACGAGCAATCTGGAATAACCAGTACCTCAATCCACCAGGATGTGTGTTTAAGTTGCCACCTTAGATAAACCATTTATTAACAATCTCACATCTGTCATGGATATTCACTCAAACCCAATCCACGTCTACGAGCATAGCATGGCATAATAAGCAAACGTAGAAGTAACTCCCAAGGGTTTGATAATAAATCATGTAAGAGGTACTACCACAAACTACTTCCCAAAACCCACAATTTAATTAGATCCTAATCATGCAATGTTTGAGGATTGATCTAATGCATAAAAACTGGGTATGCAAAGTATATGATCAAAGTGTTACTTGCGTTGCTGATGATCCGTGAAACCTAGAGACTCGAAGTAACAGGCGGCGCACTCCGGGTATTCTATCGCAGACAAACAAACAAGCATACAATAAGAACTCATCTAATGCACAGGTAAAACTCAAATAGGAGATCTAACCAGAAAGTTCAACTTAAGAACTCCGGTTTGCAAAAAGAATCAAATCGAACGAAGCAACGAAACCAAAACTGCGAAAGAAAACAACTTCGTTTTACTAATATGGACCTAAGTCAAATTTTACAAAAGCAAAAACTTGTTTAAGTTGGTTATTCGGAAAGAGGGTTTCGAGACGAAACTCCAGGCGCTTGAATCGCCTGATTCTGATAAACAAGCGAAAAGTTATACTAAAACGAAAATCGGATCAGAAATAATCGCGGAAAATCCGAGAAAAAGAAAAACGACGAACAGCTTAACGAACGAACGTTCGTTAACTGGATCTAAACGACGAACACGTTCGTTAAAATGAACGAACGAGCGAACGCTCGCTATTTAACCGAACCGGGAATAAAACCGATCTAATAAAAAATACTAAAAACCGGCGACAAAAGCGGCGAAAAAACCGAATGGTTTTCGAGAAAAACGGCGTCGGAAAACGAGGCAACCTCGGTAATGGTCGGGCGGCAATGGCGGTTGCTCCGTGAGGCGGCGGCGGCGGGCGGCGGCGGCGGGCGGCGGCGCGGGTAGTCCGCTAAGGTTAGGGTTTAGGCGCGGGTGAAATTTGGCTGGCGGTGGGAAATTGGGCGGCTCGGGCGGCGGCTATTTAAAGGCTATCCCCGGGCGGAGTCCCGCTCGGGTACGGCCCGAAGTCGGTTCGCGTTTTTTTTTAATTAATTCCACGCAGAAAAACAAATGAAAGAAATACTAAACGGACTCCAAAAATCCCGAAATAAATTTTCCCCGACTTCTAAAATCAAGCCGGACAAGATGAACATTTATTTGGGGCCTAAATGAAATTTTGAAAAACGCAAATTTTTCCTAAATTCAAATAAAATGGCGAAAAACTCCAAAATAAAATGTTATTTGATTTTGTTATTAAATCCTCAATATTTCTTTATTTTGGGAAAGTCATTTTATTGCCTCTCTCATATTTTTGTAATAGAAATAATTGATGATAAAATAATTAAAATCAAATGATCCTATTCTCAAAATTTGAGAAAAACCCAAATATGAAAATAACGAAATCCCCAACTCTCTCCGTGTGTCCTTGAGTTGCGTAGAATTTCTAGGATCAAAACCCAAAGCAAATAAAATATTTTATGCATTGATGATCTAATGCATTACATTCCAAATTGAAAATTTGGGATGTTACAAACCTACCCCCCTTAAGACGAATCTCGTCCTCGAGATTCGGGTTGGCTAGAAAATAGGTGAGGGTGGGCTTTAAGCAAATCTTCCTCTCGCTCCCAGGTGGCTTCATCCTCGGTGTGGTGGCTCCACTGAACTTTGCAAAACTTGATGACCTTGCGGGTGACTCGGTGGCATATTCGAATTTTGGTGGCTTCTCCTCATAGGTCAAATCATTACTCAACTGAATCACTTCAAGTGGCACAGTATCTCTCAGTGGTATATCCGCCATCTCTGCATGGCACTTCTTCAACTGAGAAACGTGGAACACATCGTGAACACCTGACAATTCCTCGGGCAGTTCCAACTTATATGCAACTTCTCCCATGCGCTCCAAAACTTTGTATGGTCCCACAAAACATGGCGCTAACTTTCCCTTAACTCCAAAACGCTTAATTCCTCGTAGTGGAGATACTCGAAGATAAACTCGGTCTGCGACTTCGTAAACTGTCTCCTTACGTTTAGAATCTGCATAGCTCTTCTGCCTGGACTGGGCTACCTTGAGCCTATTGCGAATCAACTTCACTTTCCGTTCAGACTCCTTAATCAAATCCGGTCCAAACAGCTGGCGGTCTCCAACTTCATCCCACAACAACGGGGTCCCGCACCTCCTTCCGTACAAGGCTTTGAAAGGGGCCATTTTCAAACTGGTTTGGTAACTATTGTTATAATAAAACTCCGCATATGGCAAGTTATCTTCCCAACTTGATCCATAATCTAGTGCACAAGCTTGCAGCATATCTTCCAAAATTTGATTGACTCTCTCGGTCTGTCCATCTGTCTGCGGATGGAAAGCTATGCTAAACTCTAGCCTGGTACCCAAAGTTTCATGCAACTGATTCCAGAACTTTGAGGTGAATTGGGTTCCTCTATGAGATACCGTACTCCTCGGAACTCCATGTAAACATACAATCCTGGTCATGTATATCTTTGCCAACTTAGCACTAGTGTAGGTGGTCTTTACCGGGATGAAATGAGCTACCTTCGTCAACCGATCAACTATAACCCAAATAGAGTCATAGCCTGAATGAGTCCTCGGTAATCCTATGATAAAATCCATGCCTAGTTTATCCCACTTCCATTCGGGTATCGACAATGGCTGTAACAATCCTGCTGGCTTCTGATGTTCTGCCTTCACTCTCTGACATACATCACAAACTGCTACATACTCTGCAATATCCTTCTTCATTCCGGTCCACCAGAAAGTATCCTTCAAATCCAAATACATCCTAGTATTTCCTGGGTGGATCGAATACGGTGAATCATGTGCTTCTTGCAAAATCAACCTCCTGATCTCCGGATCATTGGGCACATAAACCCGGTCTTCAAACCATAGGGTGTCATGCTCATCCTCACGAAATCCTTTAGCTTTTCTTTCGCTCATTTTCTCCTTTATAGAGGCAATCTCTTTGTCAGTCTTCTGAGCTTCTCTGATTCTATCCATCAAGGTTGACTGAATCTCCAATGCTGCTACATAGCCTCTCGGAACTATTTCCAAACATAGCTCACGAAGATCCTCGGCTAACTCCTTTGGTATTTCTCCGTCATTAGTGTATTGACATGGCTCTTACGGCTCAATCGTCAACTACTACATTAGCCTTTCCGGATGGTAATGCAATCTCATATCATAATCCTTGATGAGCTCCAACCATCTCCTTTATGCGAGGTTTAACTCATACTGCGTGAAAATGTACTTCAAACTCTTGTGATCCGTGTACACCTCACAATGATTTCCAATGAGGAAATGTCTCCATGTTTTCAATGCATGCACTACGGCTGCTAACTCCAAATCATGTGTGGCATAATTCAATTCGTGAGGTTTCAGTTGTCGTGAAGCGTTGAAACAACTCTTCCCTCCTGTATGAGCCTTGCTCCAAGTCCTCGGCGTGAAGGCCGCAATACACCTCATAATCTTTTATGCAGTGCAGCAAAATCAACTTTGGTGAGGTAACCAAACGTTTCTTCAACTCCCGGAAACTAGCCTCATTCCACAGTCCATATAAACTTGGTATCCTTCTTCAGCAACTTCGTCATAGGCTTTGCAATCTTTGAGAAGTTCTCAATAAATCTCTGGTAGTATCCTGCGAGTCCAAGGAAACTCCGTATCTCTCCAACTGTTGTTGGTGCTTCCCAATTGGTCACAGCGATAACCTTTGTGGGGTCAACCGCTATTCCTTCTCCGGATATAACGTGTCCTAGGAACCCTACTTCCTTCAACCAAAACTCACATTTGCTGCACTTGGCGTATAACTGATGTTCTCTGAGCTTCTCGAGTACCAAACGCAAATGTTCCTTATGTTCCTCTTCATTCTTTGACTAAACCAGAATATCATCAATGAACACCACGACGAACTTATCCAAAAACTCCATAAACACCTTGTTCATCATGTTCATAAAATAGGCAGGTGCGTTAGTCAAACCAAATGACATAACAGTATACTCATACAGCCCGTACCTGGTGGTAAAAGCCGTCTTAGGTTTATCCTGCTCTCGAATCTTCAACTGATGGTATCCAGATCGCAAATCGATCTTGGAAAATGCCTTAGCTCCTTGCAATTGGTCAAACAAGTCGTTGATCATCGGCAACGGGTACTTGTTCTTAATGGTCACTTCATTCAATCCTCGGTAATCAACAACCATTCTTAATGATCCATCCTTCTTCTCCACTAGAAGTACTGGCGATCCCCAAGGCGAAGAACTTGGGCGAATGAAACCTTTATCTAGTAACTCCTTAATCTTCTTCTTAATTTCTTCCAAATCTTGCGCGGGCATCCTATACGGTCTCTTAGATATCGGCCCAGTGCCTGGCAATAGCTCAATCAGAAACTCAATGTCTACGTCGGTGGCATGCCCGCAACTCTTCCGAAACACGTCCGGGTAATCCTTCACCACTGGTACTTCCTCCTGCACAACTCATGATAAGGAATTTACATGTGCCTTCCTCGGCTCATGCCGTGATACATACCTAATCCTCCTTCCTTCTGGGGTAGTAAGCAAAATCGTCTTACTGGCACAATCAATGTTCCCTCCGTACTTTGATAACCAATCCATGCCTAATGTCACATCAATCCTTGCGATTCCAAAACTATTAGGTCCGAGGAAATCGTAGTTTCAATCCTTAATGGTAGTCGATCACACCATTTACTCGCCATATATTCTGCTCCGGGTGAGGTTACTAACATGGGTGACCTAAGGGCTTGGATTGGCAATTTATACTTATCCACAAATCCCCTTGATATCTATGAATGTGATGTACCAGTATCAAAAAGAACAACTGCAGTAAATGTCTTAACCAAAAACTTACCTATTATCGCATCGGGTGAGCTTGACCTCCTCCACGGTAACGTGGTTCACCTGTCCCCTGTTGAAAGGGTTTGGCTTCTTTCCCGAGCTTCCATTGCCATTTCTATTTTGGGCTTCAGGACATTCATTTGCATAATGCCCAGTCTTATGGCACTTAAAACAAGTGATTTGGCTCAGGTCTCTCTTGGCTGGGGTTGACGGGTTGGTGCAGTTTTTTCCATTGCTTCCTCCATTCCCGTTTCCATTCTTGGTGCCATTATGATTGTGCGAGCTACCACATCCGTGGTTATGCTGGAATTGTCCTCCCGGCTTCGGGGTAAAGCGTAGCTTCTGCTGAGCTCCAGAATTGTACTTCCCTTGTCCATACTTCCTCTTGCGATTGTCAATCTGCTGCTGCTTCCCTTCAATCATAAGCGCACGATCTACCAACTCCTGGTAGTTGTTGAAGGTGGCTACCATCAACTGCATGCTCAGCTCATCATTCAGTCCTTCTAGAAACTTCTCCTGCTTAGCTGCATCCGTAGCAACGTCATCTGGGGCATAACGTGCTAGCTTACTAAAGTCATCCACATACTGGCCAACTGTCCGTCCTCCTTGGAGCAAGTTGCGAAACTCACGCTTCTTCATGGCCATAGCTCCTGCTGAAACGTGGGCAGTACGGAAAGCTTGCTGAAACTGATCCCACGTGACTGTGTCAATAGGGTGTGTGGCTGTGTAATTTTCCCACCATGATGTTGCGGGTCCATCAAGCTGATGTGCGGCAAAACGCACTCTTTCCGCATCAGTGCATCCTGAAGTGGTCAGCTCCCTTCCAACCTTGCGGAGCCAGTCATCTGCAACAATCGGCTCGGTGCTACTGGAAAACACCGGCGGATTTAGCCTCAAGAAATGAGTCAAATGGTCAACAGGTGGTGGTGGTGGTGGGTTGTTGTTGTTGTTGTTGTTTTTGTTGTTACCTTGGTTCTGTACCAATGTTTGAATCAAGGCATTCTGCTGCTAAATCAACTGAGTGATCTCCGGTGGGAAAACAAATCTGGGGTCGCGTCTCGGAGGCATCTGAGGGTTTAGAAAAGAAGAGAAAATAGAATAGAATGAGGTCTAGGGGGAAAACACTACCCATATGCACATGAGACCAATGCACACAAAAATCACTTCATTCAATCAAGCAAGAGCATACAAATGGTCTAGAACTATCGCAAAAGTGCGTGGACTATACTATGTAAATGGTGGAACACTACTACTGTTATGGTGGTCAACTAGAAAAACTGCTCCGATGAAGACTCCATGATATCTGCTCCAGCTTCATCAACATAGTCATCATCACAATCGTCAGGATCCGAGTTGGTGTCGTCAATGATGATATAGTTATCCGGGCAAGTGGATTCGTCATCTTCTCTTTTGGGTGCTGAACCTCCCATGAATACTTCAATCTTCTCCTTAAGGTCGTCGTTCTGTCTCAGTAGAGCGGCGATCTCCTCCATATAATCTTCACATGTAGCCTTGAGTTCTTCTTCAAGCTCCTTGATCTTGGTCATAGCCTTTTGTAGATCCTCCATACCTACGCACATCTGGTTCTCCTAGCGTCGGATGTGCTGGTTTAATTCCTGGATATAAGCTACGATTGATCTATCCCTCCTGGTGCTGATCATCTCCCATTGCTCATCTCGGCGCCCACAAATCTGGTAGATAGTATTCTTGAGATCATTGTGGTAAACTTCTCCAATTCGTCTCATGGCGATGTGGGCTGCCATGCTCTTTCCTATGCTCCAAGTTGGTGCATCAAAGGAAAACTCTATGGGCTCCGTGACTGGTGCAATTGTCCTTCCTGGAATGTGAACTGGAATCATCCAGCGCTCCTCTTCGGGTAAAGTGGCGTTGAAGGTCCCGGTGAAGCTTGGTACTCTTATGTTCAGGTATCTAGTGACTTCCTTCAGGTGACATCCAAAGGGTGTATCTTCATCCGGTTGTGTGAACTTGTTCCTTGCATCCGCCATCCTAAAAGAATAGAAAAGATAAGGAGTCAGAAATGAGGAGAAAGAGTAGTGATCTAGGGCTTTAGCTTAGTGGCCGTGTCCTACGATCGGTATGCTCGATACCATCTTTGTAGCGACCGGACCTCAAGCAGTCGGATCTCGTGCTCGGTGTCATCCTGGATCGAGTAATCTTGACACCACACATGCTTGAAGGATTTATAACAGAGTAGCAATCACACACTTATTACATCGAATGTCTCAAAAGAGAACTTAGCAAAATAAATATGGCTTAAGGCCATCTAATAACGATAACAGCGGAAGACTTGGAAGATAAGCGAGTCCATCAACTCCAACGGCATCACTAAGTATAGAACCACGACCTAAAAGCACCTTACTCGTAAATTCGAAAAGTGCGCAACATGAAGCGTTGCAGCCCAAAGCAGGTCAGGACATGGAATATCTTGGCAATGTAACACATAGAGAGTAATGAAAGAATAAGCCTATACTGCATGCATATATGGCTGGTGGAAAGCTCTATGGTTACAGTTTTGCGAAAAGCCAATTTTTCCGTACTGCAAAGGAATAAATTTATTTAACTATCATGGTGGTTGTTAAACATTGAGAATGGTTGACAGCATCCTCAATCCCAATTAAAGTAAACATCATTAAAACCCAACAGTATTAATTAAAGTAACATGATGAGATTCACTTGATAATCCAAGTACTAGATACTCAAGAATGTCCATAACCGGGGACACGGCTAATCATGATTAGTTTGTACACTCTGCAGAGGTTTGTGCACATTTCCCACAAGACTCGATCTCCTCTGTTTGATTTATCACACTACATGGTGTTTGAGAAACGGATGACCGAGACATAGTCTTTCAGAAGAGCTAGCACCTTACGAATGGGTAGACCGTACCAACCTACAACCCCTACATCAGCTAGTCTACCACTTTAAGAGATCGCACGACTTAATAAACTATGCTAGAGCCCATTGTAGCATGTGGCTGCGCACGGAAGTTTCTAGCATTAATAATCTTATGATCCCTTTGAGCCTGGGTGGCGGTCCATAAAAAAAACAGGCAATCCTTGTCTACCCAGGTGCCTAGACAGGCAATCCTGGAATAACCAGGTACCTCAATCCACCCAGATGTGTGTTTAAGTTGCCACCTTAGATAAACCATTTATTAACAATCTCACATCTGTGATGGATATTCACTCAAACCCAATCGACGTCTACGAGCATAGCATGGCATAATAAGCAAACATAGAAGTAACTCCCAAGGGTTTGATAATAAGTCAGGTAATAGGTAATACCTCAAACTACTTCCCTAAACCCACAATTTAATTAGTTCCTAATCATGCAATGTTTGAGGATTGATCTAATGCATAAAAACTGGGTATGAAAAGTATATGATCAAAGTGTTACTTGCCTTGCTGATGATCCGTGAAACCTAGAGACTCGAAGTAACAGGCGGTGCACTCCGGGTATTCTATCACAGACAAACAAACAAGCATACAATAATAACTCATCTAATGCACAGGTAAAACTCAAATAGGAGATCTAACCAGAAAGTCAACTTAAGAACTCCGTTTTGCAAAAAGAATCAAATCAAACGAAGCAACGAAACCCAAACTGCGAAAGAAAACAACTTTGTTTTACTAATCAGGACCTAAGTAAAATTTTACGGAAGCAAAAACTTGTTTAAGTTGGTTATTCGGAGAAAGGGTTTCGAGACGAAACTCCAGGCGCTTGAATCGCCTGATTCCGATAAACGAGCTAAAAGTTATACTAAAACGAAAATCGGATCAGAATCGCGATCAGAAATAATCGCGGAAAATCCGAGAAAAAGAAAAGCGATGAACGTTTTAACGAGCGAGCGTTCGTTAAGCTGAATCTAAGCGACGAACACGTTCGTTAAAAGCGAACGAACAATAACGCTTCGCTATTTAACCGAACCGAATAAAACCGATATAATAAAAAGCGAAACTAAAAAAATCGGCGAAAAGCAGGCGGAAAAAGCGAGCAGTTTTTCGAGAAAAACCGCGGCATGAAAACGATGCAACCTCTAAGCGGTGGTCGGTGACGGCGAGGCGGCGGCGGCGGGGGGGCGGGTCGGCTAGGTTTAGGGTTTGGGGCGCGGGTGGGCTTGCGGCGGCGGCGGCTGGTGGGCTGGGCGGCTCGGGCGGTGGCTATTTAAAGGCTGCCCCTGGGCGGAGTCCCGCTCGGGTACGGCCCAAAGTCGGTTCATGTTTTTTTTTAAATTAATTCCGCGCAGAAAAATAAATGAAAGAAATACTAAACAGACTCCAAAAATCCCGAAATAAATTTTCCCCGACTTCTAAAATCAAGACGGACAAGATGAACATTTATTTGGGGCCTAAATGCAATTTTGAAAAACGCACATTTTTCCTAAATTCAAATAAAATGGCGAAAAACTCCAAAATAAAATCGTATTTGATTTTATTATTAAATCCTCAATATTTCTTTATTTTGGGAAAGTCATTTTATTCCCTCTCATATTTTTGTAATAGAAATAATTGATGATTAAATAATTAAAATCAAATGATACTATTCTCAAAATTTGAGAAAAACCCAAATATGAAAATAACGAAATCCCCAACTCTCTCCGTGGGTCCTTGAGTTGCGTAGAATTTCTAGGATCAAAACCCAAAGCAAATAAAATATGATATGCATTGATGATCTAATGCATAACATTCCAAATTGAAAATTTGGGATGTTACACAAGTATAGGGGATCGCAACAATTTTTGAGGGTAAAATATTTAACACAAATTTATAGATTTGACACAAGGGGAGCCAAAGAATATTTGAAGGTATTAGCAGCTGAGTTGTCAATTCAACCACACTTGGAGATTAATTATCTGTTGCAAAGTGATCAGTAGCAAAGTAGTTTGATAGTTTTGATAGTAGTGACAACAGCAATAGTAACAGTAATAGTCATAGCAGTAATTTGTAGCAAGTGTAACAGTGATGATAGCAATAGTAACGCAACAAGATCAATAAGGATAAATTCGTAGGCATTGGATCGGTGACTTGTTGGATGATATTCATCATGTGATAGTTACAACCTAGGGCAATACGACACTAGCTCCAATTCATCTATATAATGTAGGCATGTATTTCATAAATAGTCATACGTGCTTTATTAAAAGAACTTGGATGACATCTTTTGTCCTACCCTCCCATGGTAGCGGGGTCCATATTGGAAACTAAGGGATATTAAGGTCTCCTTTTAATAGAGAATTGGAACAAAGCATTAACACATAGTGATTACATGAACTCCTCAAACTACGGTCATCACCGAGAGTGGGCTCGGTTGTTGTCACTCCGGGGTTGCCGGATCATAACCGTAATAGGTGACTATAACTTGCAAGATCGGATCTAAAACATGGATATAATGATGAATTCATAAATGGTTCAGATCTGAGTTCATGGCACCCGGGCCCAAAGTGACAAGCATTAAGCATAGCAAAGTTATAGCAACATCAATCTAAGAACATAGTGGATACTATGGATCATGCCCTAACAAAACTAACTCGATTACATGATGAATCTCATCCAACTTCTAACCGACCAGCGAGCCTACGAAGGAATTACTCACTCCCGATGGGGAGCATCATGGAATTGGCGATGGAGAAGGGTTGGTGATGACGAAGTACAAAGATCCCCCCTCTCCGGAGCCCCAAACGAACTCCTGATCTTCCGTCCTGAGGAAGAACAGGACTTCGCGGCGGCTCTGTCTCGTGGATCGCTATAATTCTTTCTCGCTGATTTTTTTCTGGAAATATGTGATTTTATAGTATCAGGGGGGTCGGCGGGGCCACCAGGTGGGTACAACCCACCTGGGGGCGCCAGGAGAGGGGGGCGCGCCCTGGTGGGTTGTGCCCACCCAGGGGTCCTTCTCTAGTTGGTCTTGGCTCCAATAATTCTCTTTTATTCCATAAAAAATCCTTGCAAAGTTTCGTTCCATACCAAGAACTTTTTTTTCTGCACAAAAACAACACCATGGTAGTTCTGCTGAAAACATCGTCAGTCTGGGGTTAGTTTCATTCAAATTATGCAAATTAGAGTCCAAAACAAGGGGAAAATCATGAGAAAAAGTAGATACATTGGAGACGTATCAACTCCCCCAAGCTTAAACCTTTGCTTGTCCTCAAGCAATTCAGTTGATAAACTGAAAGTGAGAAAGAAAAACTTTTACGAACTCTTTTGCTCTTGTTTGCATAAATAAGCTTAAACGGCACCCAGATTTCAGCCAACATTATAACTAACTATGTCAACAATAACTCTTAAAGATTATAATGATTCATATCAATGACATAATCAGCTAGCGAGCAATAATAAAATATCTCAAACAGCAACGCGTTGT
The DNA here is from genome assembly GCA_021605205.1 of Aegilops longissima. Lineage (NCBI taxonomy): Eukaryota > Viridiplantae > Streptophyta > Magnoliopsida > Poales > Poaceae > Aegilops > Aegilops longissima. The sequence continues at coordinate 478,497,705 of CM038681.1, read as the reverse complement.
CAAAACAATCATGATATAATATGACAATAGTGGTATCTCGCTAGCCCTTTCTGAGACCGCAAAACATAAATGCAGAGCACCTCCAAAGTTCAAGCAGCGACTAAACATTTTAATTCATGGTAGAAAAGATCCAGTCATGATGCACCCAACATTAGCTACACACAATGCATAAATCATGACAGTTGTGCTCTACTCAGTTTCTGGCGCTTGTTTTTAGAAGGTGATGACACAACATAAAAGTAAATAGATAGTCCCTTCACAGAGGGAAGTAGTGATTTGCAGAGGTGCCAGAGCTCAATTTTTAAAACAGAGATAAATGATATTTTGAGACATGCACCCTTCTTATTCACTTCACGACTATCAGTTATCAACATCTTCCATGCTAAGCACGCTAGTGGTGGTTCCCAAGCGATAAAAGTAAAGGTTTTGACTCCATTGGGAGCTTTTGTTTGATTAATTCAGAGATGAACTCTTCTTCATGTTTGCAGTTTGGGACTGGGCATTCCTATTACCACCCATTTCCTCGTGCGATGGCGAGTGAATAAACACTCAACTGAGGATAACCTGCTTAGCACGGAAGATATCGACCACCTCCTGTCGTTCCATGAACGAAACAGGCACACAAAACGGATAATTTTTAGAAGTATTTTAGAGGTGGCACATGCAAATTTACTTAGGATGGCAGGGTAATACCGCATATAGGTAGGTATGGTGGACTCATCTGGAATAAGTTTGGGTTTAAGGTTTTTGATGTACAAGCAAAATTCCCACTTAGTACAGGCGAAGGCTAGCAATTAAGATTGAGAAGCGGCCAACTAGAGAGAAACAACGATCATAACCATGCATTATGCATAAGTAACATTGGACACTAGCATGAGTAGGACATGAACACCATGAACATAAATATTATAGAGGCTATGTTGGTTTTGATTCAACTACATGCATGAACATGTACCAAGTCAAGCCACTCGAACATTCAGAGGAGGATACCAAATCATCTTATTCATCACAATCATTTTAACGCTATGTTGATATCCAAGATAAATCATTATTAACTCTCAGCTACTTATGCATGGTGAGGGAGTCCTGGATTAGGGGGTGTCCGGATGGCCGGACTACCATCATCAGCCGAACTATCATTTGCCGGACTATCATCATCGACCGGACTCCAAGACTATGAATATAGAAGATTGAAGACTTCCCCCCGTGTCCGGATGGGACTTTCCTTGGCGTGGAAGGCAAGCTTGGCGATACGGATATGTAGATCTCCTACCATTGTAACCGACTCTATGTAACCCTAGCCCTCTCCGGTTTCTATATAAACCGGATGGCTTTAGTCCGTAGGACAACAATCACAACAACCCTTACAATCATACCATAGGCTAGCTTCTAGGGTTTAGCCTCCTTGATCTCGTGGTAGATCCACTCTTGTAAACATCCACAATATCAATATCAATCAAGAAGGGCGAGGGTTTTACCTCCATGAAGAGGGCCGAACACAGGTAAACATCGTTTCCCTTGTCTCTGTTACCATCCGCCTAGACGCATACGATTCGGGACCCCCTACCGAGATCCGCGGTTTGACACCGACATTGGTGCTTTCATTGAGAGTTCCTCGTCGTCACCGATAGGCTTGATGGCCTTTTCAATCAACAACAGCGCAGACACTGGGTGAGACCTTTCTCCTGGACAGATCTTAGATTCGGCGGCGTCTGCGGGCCAACTCCTTGGCCATCTGGAGCAGATCGAAGCTTCGCCCAGCCATCGGTCAGGTTTGGAAGTTTAAACTTCACGGCCGATATCCGTGGGGACTTGATCCTCGATGGATCTGAGCCACAGCCGAGCGCGCCGCGCTGTCACGATGGGCATTACCTAACTCTGCCGCCGGACATCACCTTGGAGGCCGCACCCGGATCCGCTCCGACTCATAGTCCGGAGCCGATCGCTCGAATCGAGGACGGATGGCTGGACACCACCTCGGGCCGCAATTCCTCGGCGATGGGCCGAACACTTACCTTGTCCCACGTAAAGCCCATGACTCGAGGTGCGGACACGAACCTCCACGCCCCGCGGTCGAATCCGATTGGGCGCCGATCATGGAATTCACCGCTGCGGACATCTTTCAGCACTTCGCCCATCGGCGATATCATAAATCCATTGAAGCATCTCGCTATCCGGAGAGCCTTGGCGAACTACGGCCGGGGCGGTTGGGACGCGGATGGCGAAGAAATTCAGATCCCACCCACCACCCACCCGTAGCCACCGTCGGCGATTTAACCGGCGACTCGACTACGACTCCGAAGACATTGGCGGTATGAGCAGCGATGCGGAGACTACCAAGAACCGATGCCTACGGGACTTTGGAAAACCACCTCGTCATCGACATATACATGGTGGACACCCCAAAAGATGGGGCGGCGAAGAAGAAGCGGAGGCCGATTCCTTAAAGAAACATCCCAAGCGCCGGCGTCGGTGGCGCCGCTCTAAATCCGCCACGGCAAGAATGGAGATTCCGGCACAGGAGATAATAACACCCAGAAAGTGCGAAGACAACTCCCTCCGGCCACGATCCAGCGCAGGAGGAGGCGAAGCAAGCCCTCGGGAGAGGCGGCGGATTTAAGAGGTCGAGGATGACAACTACTTACCTCCCTCCGGAGGCGAGGCAAGCCTCGGCGGCAGCAATTTGTCGTGCACGAGGATCCCGTCAAGCAAGAGCGTTTTAGGCGCAGAGCTAATAGCCACGCAAACAGCCTAAAGAAAAAGCAACAACAGCTTCAAGCTGATCAAGACCCTCTTGGGTGACAGATGGACCGAGGTCCTCGCGGCAAAAGTCTGAACTCGAGCGCCCCTCCAAAAGTTACCCAAAACACAAGTTGCTCCCCGATTAGAGGAGGCAGCATCACCAGCGCCTGTACGGCAGACCGACCACCCGTGGCGCGATAGAGGCGTGTAAGCCCTCCACCAAAACCGTACCAAGCATCGCTCTAAAAGCAAGAAGCGCGGGGAACGCGCGGACTTGCGAGATATATTGGAGGACAAGGCAAGACAATCCAGATCTATCTATGGATCACGTGGGCGCCCCCGACCCACAGCGAATACCGTCGCACGGATACAACTACTCCGCCGGGCGAACACAGAGACAACGCTCTCTCGAGCTACGTCGCGATATTGCTCAATCTGAGGCGCCAAGACACCCACTATGCTTCAGCGGCGAAGTAATGGATCATCAAATCCTGAAGGGTTCAAACCCGTTAATATCGAATCCTACGATGGCACAATAGACCCCGCGGTCTGGATTTAGGATTATCTTCTCCATATACACATGGCCCGCGGCGACGATCTTCACGCTATCAAATATCTCCGCTCAAGCTTAAAGGACCAGCTCGGCATTGGCTTAACAGCCTGCCCGCAGAGTCAATTGGATCTTTGGGAAGACACGGAAGCCGCATTCCTCGACAACTTCGAGGCGCGTATATGCGACCACGAGACGCAGATGACCTAAGCCACATAATCCAGCAGCCAGACGAATCGGCGAGCAATTTGGACACGGTTCCTAACAAAGAAAAATCAAATCGTCGATTGTCCGGATGCGAGGCACTCGCTGCCTTCAAACATAACATCCGTGACGAGTGGCTGGCTCGGCACCTAGGACGGAGAAGCGAAATCTATGGCAGCCCTCACATCCCTCATGACCCGCTTACATGCGGGAGAGGATAGCTGGCTCGCTCGCGATAACAACCTCAAGAAAAGCGCTGGCAGTCCGGATACTAAGGACCGCAATGGCAGGTTGCGTCGAAAAAAAAACAAACGCCGCGTGGCGGCGGCAATGAGGATCGGCAGTCAACACGGATTCGAGGCTCCAAACCGGTCAGCGGAAGAAGCCATTCAAAAGAACCACTCCGGGCCCGTCCAATCTGGACCGAATACTCGACCGCTCTTGTCAGATACATGGAACCCCCGAAAAGCCAGCTAACCATACCAACAGAGATTGTTGGGTATTCAAGCAGCGAGCAAGTTAATCGCGAAAACAGTGACAAGGGGCTACACAGCGATGGCGAGGAAGAGACCCGGCCGCCGAACAACAGAGGACAAAAGGGATTCCCCCCTCAAGTTCGGACGGTAAACATGATATACGCAACGCATATTCCCAAGAGGGAGCGGAAGCGTGCACTAAGGGACGTATATGCGATGGAGCCAGTCGCCCCAAAATTTAACCCATGGTCCTCTTGCCCGATCACTTTCGATCGAAGAGACCATCCGACTAGTATCCGCCATGGCGGATTCGCCGCACTGGTTTTAGACCCAATCGTTGATGGATTTCACCTCACGAGAGTCCTTATGGACGGCGGTGGTAGACTGAACCTGCTTTATCAGGATACGGTCGCAAGATGGGCATAGACCCTTCAAGGATTAAACCTACAACAGCGACCTTCAAAGGCGTCATACCAGGTGTCGAGGCCAATTATGCAGGCTCATCCTGCTGGAAGTGGTCTTCGGATCCCGGATAATTTCGAAGCGAGGAGTTAATCTTCGACATAGTCCCGTTCGAAGCGGCTATCACGCTCTGCTTTCGGACGAACGCGTTTACAAAATTCAGCGCGGTGCCGCATTATGCATACCTTAAGCTCAAGATGCGGGCCCTCGTGGAGTCATCACGGTCAATGGAAACACGGGCGCTCCCTCCGAGCGGAGGAACATACAATGCTCTCGCGGCGAAATACAGATCAGCCTTTTAAGGCAATTCTCGAGTCCGATCGTTAAGCGTCCGGACACTTCCAAAAGCGCCCGAGCAACATCAACCAAGACCACAGCACGCCCCGTGCGTCGTAGCAATCGGCCCCAACCCGATCCTCGCAAAATTGCAAGACAAACTCTCCGCGTACATAATTACGCATACGGAGATACCATGGGCATAGGGGAAGGGCACAACCACAACAGACCAGTGCGGTTCGACCACACCAGGGGCTCCCAAGTGTGTTGCTCTTTTTATTTTATTTTCTCTTTTATCTGAGAACTCAGTCCGCGGCGAACTGCCGAACTCATGATGCAACAGCCAGGGAAGGACAAAGGCCGCGACGAACACTCAGGTGGTCTCCATCACGAGTATTAAATTTGTTTCATACAACATTCCACGGCCTACCCCTGGAGGGAGACGCCCTTAATTCGTCCAATCCCTTGCTTTCCGCACTATTTGTATCATTCCGCACTGATAGCATATCTTCTTGAATGAAATGCAGCACTTTTCGCCTTTAATTGCATTACTTTCTCTATATATATGTTCATTTACAACATGTTGCACCCGTGCATCTTGGCACGGCCAAACACACCAGGGGCTTATGTCCTCCGCTTTATGGTGTGGTAAAGTCCGCACACTTTCACAAGTGCGGCACCCCGAACTTATAGCATTATATGAATCAGCTCCGAATCCTGCCATGGGTCAATAGTTGGGTTTTCCTGGCTCCCATGTTCGGCACCTTACGTTCCGTTCTATCGGCTAAGGTAGTACTGGGAGAACCACTGCGATTGCGCCCGGTTCAGCCGGGTTAACGCCTCGATGGAAAGCTAAAACTGACCGCACGATAAAGCGAGAGACTGGTCGCTGTTCGAGAGGTCCTTCGGGTCCTTAAAGACCTCGCCGCTTCAGCGAAGTTCGGATTATGTCCGATGAAGGCGTGGATAGCGCCCCAATTCGGTCTTCGAATACTAGGGGCTTCACGAAATTTAAAATTATAGAATTCTATGGCTAAGTGAGAGTGTTCAAGCACTATAAGTCTGGTTGCCTTGTTCGTTGTGTTGGCGCCTCCTAGATGGACCCAAAAATGGGAACAAGAGTGCTCAAGTTTATCCGAACACCCAGCACTTTTCATGGCATGGGGCTGAAGCCGACGACTTGCCATCTCTCAGATTTAATAAACGGCCGCACAGAAGGTAATATTTTAAGTTAAACAAGCGTTTCTTAGCGCATATGAACAAAGTTTTCAGCGCACAGGATAACACATTGCGAATTTACTCAATAATTACATCCCTGGGGCACTCATCCGCAATCTTGCGGGCACCCTTCAGACAGCCTTATAGTAAAGTTGGGCGTCGATGCTCCTTGCCCGCTGGTGGCGCGTCGATGATTAGCTTCTCCGCATCCATCTTGCCCCAATGCACCTTTGCGCGGGCAAGGGCCCGACGAGCACCTTCAATACAAGGCGGAGCGCTTGATAACCTCCACCCGAGGGCACGCATCCACCAGCCGTCGCACAAGGCGAAGTAGCTCCCAGGCATGGCCTCTCCGGCCCTGACGGACTATGAGCCCTTCATGGCCTGCTCGGCCACCTTGTGAAGCTCGACCAGCTGCTTCACCTGGTCGCTAGGGGCACCGGATGGCGGCCTCGGCATCTTGAGACCGAAGACCTTCTCCGTTGAGCTCCCTCCTCGGCTCGGTAGAATCGGCTGACATCGAGACACGCTGCGAGGCAGATCTGCAAGCGCCCGAGAGCTCGAATTCGGGTAAGTATCACGTAATTTACATTCACATGCTTGCTTTGCATGAAAAATGCCTTACCCACCGCTATCTTCTTCATCAACTCAACTTCACGAAGGGCCTTATGGGCCTCGGCCTTGGCGGTTTGGCACTTTCAAGAGCGAGGCAAGCTCGGACTCTCGAGTCTTTGAGTCACGCCCAAACTCTCATGCTTTTCCATGAGAGCCTGCAGCTCTTGCTAAACCACCGCCACCCTCGCCTCTTGCTTTTCTCGCTCTGCCCGCCTGCGGGTGGCGCATGCGTTCGTCGCGGACACGGCCTCCTTGAGGCCGCCGCCTGTCGTGGCCCTGCAGTACCATGTTATCCTTGTTATTTTTGTCGCAACCTAAATCCTTTTTCATGAAGGTACAAATTCAAAGTGGTGTTACTCACCTTCTTTGTCTTGGAGCTGCTTCTGGCGCGGCCGAGCTCTTGCCCGGACCGCTCAAGCTCTGCTTCAACGCACCGACCTCCACGGTCGGTCTGGCAGAGGTCGGCAGCGTAGCACGCAACCCATATTGACATAATTTTTTAGCAACCCTGCGTTTATCTTATTTAGGATCCTCAGTCCGGCTTTTCTTTTCGAACACCGAACCGAGCATCAGGGGCTACTGTCTATGCGGTATTACTTTGCATATTTTTAACTTCTTACCTCAAAGCCTGATAGAAGGCTATTGCAGGCTTCGGTCAGCCCGCCTTTGGCGAGCTGCACCTTCTGAATCACCGCACTCATAATAGTGCGGTGTTCTTCCTCGATGGAAGCGCTCTGCAGCGCCTCCAACAAATTGCCCGGCGCCTCCGGTTGGACGGAAGCCGCCGGCGTCACGGTCTTGCCCTTCGATCGAAGGGGCCGCCTGCCAGACTCCGGAACCACTGCGGGTTCTCTTGTGGAGTCCGGCGCGAAGTCCGGGAGGGCGCCTTGTGGCGCCTCCGGAGCCTCCCCCTGGTGGGTCCCTTCTGGGGATCCCACCCCAGCGTCTTCGGCGTCGCGAGGGGTGGAGGCGGTCGGGATGGAGTCTACATCCGACGAAGCCAACGACCCGCTCGATGAAGCGGGGAGATCATCACTGGCCGGACTACAGGTAGTATGCGGCGTTAGAATGACACTATGTGACGCAGCAAGAGTAATTATAAATCATTCAGGAATCCAGATACTTACGATCTCGCCGGAGGCCTGGCCCTTGAAGGCCATTCTTCCTCGCCAACGTTGATGTTGGCAGAGCTGTCCGGGGGAATAGTCCTTCCCCTCTTGAACCCTCCGGCCTCCCGGTTGGGAAGTCTTCCTCTTCCTCTCTCCCTCCTGCGGGAGAGTCCTCTTCCTCCTCCTCATTTTCAGGGAGAGTCCGCCCGAGTCGTCGGACATTTGAAAGCGGGCACTCTTCGAGCACCGTGGCCTCCTTCTTGGCCTTCTTCTCCGGCACCACGTGCGGTGCGGAACCAGCAACCTCGCTAGGCGGCGTCTCTGGATTTTTCGGCATATGAGCCGGACGGGTAATCTGCTCCGCCTTCTTCATCCAGTCTGTCAAAGGAAAAGGGGAATTAAAACCGCATAGAGTCAAACTATGAAAAACAAGTGTCCCGTAAAGGGGTAGAATCACTTACCTCGTCAGCCTGGCGCTGCGAGTGAAATCCGCGATCTTCCGTCGCGGATGCGGGGGCTTCGGCGCCCTTGAACAGCACCTTCCAGGCGCCTTCGTATGTTGTGTCGAAGAGCTTGTTCAGCGCCTGGTGCTGTTCCGGATCGAACTCCCATAAATTGAATGCCCGCTCTTGGCATGGGAGAATCCGGCGGACGAGCATGACTTGGACCACGTTAACCAGCCTGAGCTTCTTCACCAGCTTCTTGATACTGGTCCGAGTCCGTCGGCTCCTTCAAACTTCCCCACAGCAAGCCCTTCTCTTTCCAGGAGGTGAGCTGCGTGGGGATACCAGATCTAAACTCGGGGGCCGCCGCCCATTTAGGGTCGCGCGGCTCGGTGATGTAGAACCACCCCGATTGCCACCCCTTGACGGATTCCACGAAGGCCCCTTGAACTAAAGGGCGTTGGGCATCTTGCCCAACATGGCGCCTCAAGACTCCGCTTGAATGCCCTTTACTACCTTGACTTGACATTGAAGGTCTTGAGCCAAGCGAAGTGGGGCTAGATGCGAGAGGAAGGCCTCGCACATGACGATAAACGCCAAGATGTTGAGGATGAAGTTCGGCACGGATCATGGAAATCCAGGCCGTAGTAGAACATGAGCCCCGGACAAAGGGGTGAAGTGGAAAGCCCAATCCATGGAGGAAGTGGGAAAGAAAGACAACCCTCTCATGGGGCACAGGGGTGGGGATGAACTGCCCTCGTCGAGCAGCCGGTCTTGTGATGTCATTTGGAGAGGTATCCGGCGTCGCGCAGTTTGGCGATTTGCTCCTCCTTAACGGTGGAGGCCAACCATTTACCTCCCACTCCGGACATGGTCGGAGAAGGTTGAGACGAGATGCGCGAACTTGGGCGCTGGAGCTCGAGTGTGCGGAGATGGATAAGCAAAGGAGGAAGAAGGCGTAGGTGAGAAGGTGAATCCTTATCCCTTATATGGACGGGCGAAGTCTTACGCGTCCCCCACCGGCCTGGTAAAACTCGCTTATCTCCCAAGCGTCACCATCAACGACGCAGTTGGGTTACCCACGCCCGTATTGATGAGAATCCCGGATTAAGGGGAAACACGATCTCTGCTTCGACAAGACGTGCCAAGGAAACCGCTTCGCTAAATCGTTGAGGTGGTAAAGTAAAAAACAATTCGAGTAATGACTTGGTAGTGGTGTGACGTCATGCCACGGAAAACGTCAGCAGATTGAACTTGTGTATATCATTATTCTCTCTACGGTGGAATGTGGAATTTATTTTGCGAGTTGGACACTATCTGGTGTTCCCAATCTTCTATCATTTGGAGGAGGAACCCGCCTTGCAATGCCAAGCAATATACGCCCGGACTTATCGTCATTGAAGCCTGGTTAGAGGGCTCTTGAGGAGTCTGGATTAGGGGTGTCCGGATGGCGGACTACCATCATCGGCCGAACTATCATTTGCGGACTATCATCATCGACCGGACTCCAAGACTATGAAGATAGAAGATTGAAGACTTCCCCGTGTCCGGATGGGACTTTCCTTGGCGTGGAAGGCAAGCTTCATGATCACGGATATGTAGATCTCCTACCATTGTAACCGACTCTATGTAACCCTAGCCCTCTCCGGTGTCTATATAAACCGGATGTCTTTAGTCCGTAGGATAACAATCACAACAACCCTTACAATCATACCATAGGCTAGCTTCTAGGGTTTAGCCTCCTTGATCTCGTGGTAGATCCACTCTTGTAAACATCCACAATATCAATATCGATCAAGCAGGACGTAGGGTTTTACCTCCATCAAGAGGGCCCGAACCTGGGTAAACATCGTGTCCCTTGTCTCCTGTTACCATCCGCCTAGACGCACAGTTCGGGACCGCCTACCCGAGATCCGCCGGTTTTGACACCGACACATGGCATGAGAAACTATAATCTCTAATTGTCATTGCAAACATGTTTAATCATAATGGGCTGAAGCCTGGATACTAGTTTAAACATATTTACACAAACAGAACAAGTCGAGTTCATACAAGTTTCTCTTTGCCACGGCCAGTTCATCGAATGTCGTCATTATTGTGTTTCACTTGCACGACCTAACGATTTGAAAATAATAATAATAGTGCAAGAGTGCCATGGGCTAAGCTGGAACCTGCAAACATTTTATTCAACAGGAGAAGACAAGGTAAAATGGGCTCTTTATTACATCAACAATTATTCATATGATAGCCACTCAACATTTTCATCATGGTCTATACGACTCGAATAAAAATAAATGAAATTCAGAGAAACACACTGAAATATTTTTGGAGTTTTTGGTTTTCTTCAAAAAGCAAATAAATAGCAAAAACAAGAAAAACTATTTACACGGGAAAGCTCCCAACAAGCAAAAGAAGAACAAGGAAATCTTTTTGGATTGTCTTTTTAGTGCTACTACTAAGCATGCATAGAAAGTAAATTACTACAACTAATTTTTTTGGTTTTTCTAAAGTTTTTCAAACACACAAGAAGAAAGCAAGAAAATAAATCTCAGCATGGATGATGCAATGAAAAAGTGTGAACACCGACAAATAGAATGATATGAACATGAATGTAATGTCGGTGAGAACACGTACTCCCCCAAGCTTAGGCTTTTGGCCTAACTTGGTAGTTAATCAGTAGCCTGGATGGTAGTAGGGATCTTGAGGAGCAGGCATCCACTCATCCCACTGCTGAGGTACCTGTGCAGCCTCTACAACACCATGAGCGTTCCAGTAGGCGATGATGTCTGCAGGCATAATCCTATATCCACCCCTGGCAGCAGAATCAAACAAAGCAGGTGCAAGCAAGGGGATAACATCACGAGTTGTAACGCTATAGACCAGGTTATAAGGAATGACAATATCAGGACCATCATGTGCAAGAAAGTGATGGTGATCCATGGCTGCTCGGTCTAGGTATACCTTGGTCAGAGGGTAATCATGAGGGACTATCTCAACCTCGAAGTGAGCTGCCAAACGAGTGGCAAAAATCCCACCATGTATTTCACCCTGGGATTTATTAAGATGAAGGCGATGAGCCACGATAGCTCCCAAGCTATACGTGTTGTCGCCTTCAAGTGCACGACGTAAAACAGCAAGGTCTGGTGAACTAAGTGAACCCACCTTCTCCCTATCAAGCAAGCATTTGGTAATAAAACATGCAAAGTAACCAACAGCAGGAAAATGTAAGCCAGCGGCAGTGATGGCTGACACTCCTCTCTCATCACCCACAGTCAAAGTGTGATAAAAATCCTCAAACGCAACCGGCCCAGGCTCAGCCAGACTCCCATCAAAAGGGATCAAGCATATGTCACAAAATTCAGTAAGTGGTATCTGATGGTTTTTAGCATATAAATCAAAGCTCACTTCAGGAGGATTATTTCTAGGCAAGAAAGTAAAGCTTTGAGCAAAGATGTTCGTGAGGATTTGGTGCTGGTCACACTCATCTGCGATGAAGTCGGTGAGGCCGGCAGTGGCGATATATTGCGTGAAATCCTAAAAAATTCCAGCCTCCTGTAGGAACGGGGTGTGCGGCCATTCGCACGGCCGTACTTCCGCTAACCTCCGAGGGTGGAGACCATTGTCAGAAAACTCCCCAATGACACCCTTGGAGTACTTCTTAGAACCAAACATTCTGAAGATATTCATGTCCGCATACAATTTTCTGAAAATAAAAATTTTGGGGTGACAAAAATTTGTCAACAAAACTTTATAAGATTGATAGCAACTACTCATAGGGATGCGCAGAAGCCATAGCAAACATTAAAACTACTTAGAACACTAAGAATTCAACATGCAAGCACATCTACAGCAGCACCAAGAGCAGCTAATTATTCAAAGCATAAACCACTAAAACAAAAACTAATTGGACACATGGTGGAGTCACATACCAAGCAACAATCCCCCGAAACAGTTTCGGAAACGGAGCTTCGAGCAAAGAGATCGAAATCCGCAAGTTGGAGCTCAAGAACACGGGAGAGAGAGAGAGCAATGGGGATTTTTTTTCTGGAGGTAAGTGATGATGTGGGCTAAAGATATATGTGAGGGGGCCCACATGGGGACCACAACCCACCGAGCGCTACTGGGGTCTGGCGTGCCAGTGGGTTGTCTTTGGTGCACCTCCCTCTGGTATTATTTGCACCAAAAATTCTTAAATATTTAGGAAAAAATCATATAAATTTTTTAGGGCATTCTGAGAACTTTTATTTTTGGGTCATTTTTTATTGCACTGGAAATTCAGAAAACAGAAAAAACATGGCATTTTATTTTATTTAACTAATAAAAACAGAAAACAAAAGGTAAGGACAGAAGGTAGTGCTTACTAAATTCACCAACTTCATACCGTTAAAATGATCCATTAATAAGGTTGATCAGGTCTTATTAACAACCACTTTTGATTAGCATGAAACCGAAGAACTTCTGTAAATCACTAAGTTACCTCAATGGGGATATGCATTTCCCCAACAATAAGCATTTCATATTTCTTTTTGACAGTAGGTAGAGGTATTTTAAAACTTCCAATAGTGATTTTCGTAGATTTTTCAATAACATTAATACCATTCACTTGGAATTGTTTTGTCGGAAAATGCACCGTATGCTCATTGCCGTTAATATGAAAAGTGACCTTGCTTTTATTGCAATCAATAACAGCCCCTGCAGTATTCAAGAAGGTTCTACCAAGGATAATCGACATGTTGTCATCCTCGGGCATCTCAAGTATAACAAAGTCATTCAAAAAAGCCATTTGCAAAGATATTTCAGTAGGTGTGAATTTATTCAAGTCAAGTCTTTTATATAAAGAGAAAGGCATAACACTAACACCGGTTCCTAAGTCACACAAAGCAGTTTTCACACAATTCTTTTTGATCGAGCAAGGTACAGCTGGTATTCCCGGATCACCATGTTTTTAGGCACTCCATTTTTAAAAGTGTAATTAGCAAGCATAGTGGAGATTTCAGCTTCCGGTATTTTTCTCTTATTGGTGATGATGTCTTTCATGTACTTTGCATGAGACATTTTCAAGATATCAGTCAAGCGAGTAGGCAAAAAGACTGGCCTCAACATTTCAACAAAGCATTCAAATTCTTCATCATCTTTCTTTTTAGTTGACTTGGGTGGAAAAGTCATAGGTTTTTGAACCCACGATTCTCTTTCTTTACCGTGTTGTCTAGCAATAATGTCTCTTTTGTCATATCTTTTAATCTTTGGTTGTGGGTTATCAAGATCAATAGGTGGTTCTATCTCAACATCATCATTTGGTTCTTTATCATTGGTTTGTTGAGAGTCTTCATGATACTCATCATTATCTTTTTCATTATCACTAGGTGAGTGTTTATTACCAGATTGAGTTTCAGCATGTGAGATAGAAGTTTCATTTTCATTATCAGGAGGTTTCTCCATTTCAGGTTCACTAGAGGTATGCAAAGTCCTGTCATTTTTATTTTTCTATTTAGAAGGACTAGGTGCACTAGTGCTAGCTCTTTGTCAATCTTGTTATATTATTTTTGGGTGTCCCTCAGGATAAAGTGGTTCGTGAGTCATTTTATCTCCTCTAGTTGCAACTCTAACAGCAAAGTCATGCATATTATGATTCATTTCATTAAGTAATTCTCTTTGTAATTTAACAACTTGTTCTAACTGAGTCTGAACCATAGAAGCATGTTTTCCCACACCTCTAACATCATTTGATATTCTAAATAACAAGTCACTCAAGCGAGCAATCATATCAGAATTATATTTCAATTGTTTCATAACATTGGCATTGAAGTGATCTTGTTTTCTAATTAAGTTTTCAAACTCGTAAAGGCATTGACTAGGATGCATATTGTGAGGATTATCATTTCATTGAACTTCATAAGAGAATTTACCTCTACCACCTTAGGCATTGGTGGTGTATTAAGCCCGTGTATTTCTTCAATAGGAGGTAAATTTTTAACATCCTCAGCTTTAATACCATTTTCTTTCATAGATATCTTTGCCTCTTGCATATCTTCAGGACTGAGATATAATGTACCCCTCTTCTTCGGAGTGGACTTAGGCGGTGGTTCAGGAAGGGCCCAATCATCATAATTTTTCAATATGTTATTCAATAATTCTTCAGCTTGTCCAACAGTTTGTTCCCTGGAAACGCAACCAGTACAACTATCTAGGAAGTCCCTAGAAGCATCGGTTAGTCCATTATAGAAGATATCAAGTATTTCAATTTTCTTAAGAGGATGATCAGGCAAAGCATTAAGTAACTGGCAAAGCCTCCCCCAAGCATGTGGGAGACTCTCTTCTTTAATTTGTGCAAAGTTAAATATTCCCTGTAAGGCAGTTTATTTCTTATGAGCAGGAAGATATTTTTAAGAGAAGTAATAAACCATATCCTAGGGACTACGCACACAACGATGAGAAAGAGTATTGTACCGAGATTTAGCATCACCCTTTAATGAGAAAGGAAATAATTTGAGAATAAAGTAGTAGCTAGCTTTCTCATCATGAGTAAAAAGGGTGGCTATATCATTCAACTTAGTAAGATGTGCCACAACAGTTTCAGTTTCATAACCATGGAAAGGATCAGATTCAACCAAAGTGATTAACTCTGGGTCGACAGAGAATTCATAATCCTTGTCATCAACAAAGATAGGTGAAGTAGCAAACCTAGGATCACATTTCATTCTAGCATTCAGAGATTTTTCTTTATACTTGCATTATAATTTCTCTAGATCACCTCTATCATTGCAAGCAAGAATATCTCTAGTCGTTTTTTCACTCATAACATAACCTTCCGGTACCTTAGGCAATTCATATCTAGGAAGGCTAGTTCTAGCAGGTGTTTCAGGAGATTCAGTTTCAAGCTCATCATCGGATTCAACAACATCATGTTGTATAACTCTAGCAATTTGTTTATCAAGAAAATCACCAAGTGGCACATCATCATTATCAAGCAAGGTACTAGCATCATCATAAGCATCATTCATAGTAGAAGTAGAATCATCAATAACTTGCGAAATATTAGAATTGATAGCATGTGGTGGTGTTGCAAATTTACCCATAACTGAAGGTGAATCTAAAGCAGAACTGGATTGCAGTTTCTTACCTCCCCTCGTACTTGAGGGAAATATCCTAGGCTTAGGATCCTTCTGATTCTTCATAGTGATAATATGATAATAATCCCAAGTAACCCAACAATATAGCTATGCTCCCCGGCAACGGTGCCAAAAAAAGGTCTTGATAACCCACAAGTATAGGGGACCGCAACAATTTTCGAGGGTAAAGTATTTAACCCAAATTTATAGATTCGATACAAGGGGAGCCAAGGAATATTTGAAGGTATTAGCAGATGAGTTGTCAATTCAACAACACCTGGAGATTAATTATCTGCAGCAAAGTGATCAGTAGCAAAGTAGTATGATAGTTTTGATAGTAGTGACAGCAACAATGGTAACAGTAACAGTGATAGAAGTAATTTGTAGCAAGTGTAGCGGTGATGATAGCAATAGTAACACTGTCGGATCACGGGTTCCGGGAAAACCCTCAAGGTTCGAACACTGGGGTGCGCACGAAGATCTCCCCCTACCGATCCACGTCCTAGCTTTGCTAATATCTCAAAGGCTAACTCGACGAACTCGCAACACAAAGCACACAAGATTTATACTGGTTCGGGACACCGTTGTGGTGTAATACCCTACTCCAGTGTGGTGGTGGTGGATTGCCTCTTGGGTGAGGATGAACAGTACAAGGGGAAGAACAACCTCCTGAGGCAAGGTGTTCTTGTGCGTGGTGGGTGTGAGGATGAACTGAGTGAGTTCGAGACTAGTTCTAGTGGGGTGAGGATCCGATGCCTCCTACTGTGGTGGCTAGTCCTATTTATAGAGGCCCTGGTCCTCTCCCCAAATATTGAGCGGGATGGGAGCCAACAACGGCAAATTTGAAAGGGGACAGCTAGTACAGCTTATCCTGACAAAAGCAGTCTTCGCCTGCAAAAGGCTCTGGTGGTAATGCCGCCTTGGCCTCCATGGTGACCTCCATCTTGCCATCCTGCTGGTGTTGGTCTCATTGCACCGATATGGAAACCTTTGCTTGACGCCTCGGTACTCTGCGCTTGCGCTTGCCTCCTTAGCACCCAAGAGGAAACAAGGACAGTGCACGCTGGCGCCCGCCTGGTCTCGATCGTCATGGCTTACGTCACGAGAACCTCACGAGGTTTACCTTGCCTTGATCCCTCCGCCCCTTGCGAGCCAGCTCGGTGAGGCCGCTCCTGAGGAGGTCTTGTGTCGTCCGCCTCGCGAGGCTTGGCCCCTCATGACGGTATTGAATGCCTTGTTGATGAAGATGGGTCGTACGTGCCTGCTTGCAGAGCCACGCCGTGGGCCGCAGGCAGGCAAGTCTGGGGACCCCTGTTCCTAGAACGCCAACAGTAGCCCCCGGGCGCAAGGCACACTCGGGTTTGGCTTCGAGGCGAAGCCAAGGGTCAAGTGCGGAGCGCCGCGGGCCCTAATAGCCTGTGGCCTTGGTCGACGCATGGCGGTGGATTGGATGTGGGCATCTCCGCTTCCCCACGCTGCCTTGGCAACTGCCCGACTTGACAAAAAGGTTGGCATCGACAACGCTTTTCTTCACTTCTTCCCTTTGCCTTGCTCAGATCCCCATTCTTGCGCCCTGCCTCCGAAATTTCCAGATCTGCTTCCATCCTGCACCGCATCGCGACAATTGGCGCCGCGCAAGGTCAAGCCCTCCTTGTCGCCGGTTTGGTACGAGCCAGCTCTCGATGCGCCCAACGTCTTGGAGAAGAGCCTCGCCGCCACACGCTTGCTGACGGCAGGGGAGAGCAACGAGAGGGGGAAGACGAAGCTCCGGGTTGCCTCCAACACGCCGGAGCCTGAGGGGAGTACCTTTTTCCCCTTCTTCACGAGTAGCATCGCCGCGGGGCTGGTTCCCCCATTTTATGACTTCTTCTATGAGGTCCTTGGCAACTACGGGCTGCACGCGCTGCATCTTCATCCCAACTCCATCCTTCTCTTGTCCTTCTTCGTCTACTACTGTGAGGCGTATCTAGGCGTGATGCTGTCTGTGGCTCTGCTGCGCTACCTCTTCTTCCTCCACGTCAGCGAGGGTCATATCTCCGGGTGCGCCAATTTCATCGCGGCCGGCAAGGTCAGCTCGATCTCGAATACCGGGAAGAAGGCTGACAACCTCCGGGCGGGTCATGATGGGCGCCAAGTGCGTCCACCCGCGCTTGGCGCTGCCGAGGGAGATGCCCCAACCCGACAAGGGGTTGTCTTGTGCGAAGCTTACCGATGAGCGAGCGTCGTCGGTGTTGGAGCAGATGAAGGCCGACTTGAAGTAGGGCAACGCGAGGACGGCCAAAGTGACAGGGGCCATGCTCCTGAGGGAATTCTTGACACTGCATGTTGCTCCACTTCAGGCGTGTGCGCGCCCCTTGTGGAGGCTTGGAGATGAAGAGGACAAGATTCGCCTTAGCCCGGATGCCTTGCCTGACGATGAGTTGTTCGCAGTTTTGTGCCTCTTGGTCGGGGACAACCAAGAGTAACCGCCGAGCGCCTTTGTTCCCCTGTTCTGCCGCAAGGACTGGGAGAAGATCGTGGCTTCCACGCCGACCTTTGACGGTCGCGGGCTGGTGCCGCCGGCGCCTACCGGGGCCCCTGCAATGCCTAAGCTGGTGGAGCTGTCTTCTGACGAGTCCCATGGGGAGTAAGAGGGGGAGGAGGAAGACTCGGAGGTGAACCCCGAAGGGACGGGGGAGACCTCCTGTCATGGTTTTGTCCCGGCAGATGTCCTCATAAAAGGACTTAGTCGTGGAGCCATCGCTACGGGTTAGCTTAAAGGGGTTAAAGCGGACAAGGGACGCAAGAGAGTTTTTATACTAGTTCGGCCCCTTACGATGAAGGTAAAAGCCTACATCTAGTTGTGATGGAATTGATGGGGCTTCGATGGCCAGGGAGCGAATACGCTTTGCCTGAGTCTCAAGTTGTTGTTTGTTGTCCTGAACCGTCGCCGGGTCGTCCCCTTATATACATGGATTGACGCCCGTCAGTTTAGAGAGTCCCGAGGCCGGCTTATAAACGTGTCCGGCTCGGTCTCCGCTTCTTTCTACCTTACAATGCAAGTTACATATTGACACCGATATATAGCTAAAGGCCTTTAAACCGGCTCTGGGCCCTGGGCCTTTACATAATGTCACCATCTATCTTTATGGGCTTCAAACCTCTTTGGACTCTTGATGAAGTTAACGGGCCTCTCTGGCGATTTCGCCCGATAGTAATATCCCCAACATTAGGCCCCAGATTGATTTGAACAAGTTCATGTCAATCCTTAGAAAAACTTCGTCTTCAACATCTTCTCATAATTTGGTAAACCGCCGTGACGTCATATTCTTTGATCGTGGTAAACCGGTGTGATGTCATCTGTTATTAAAAAGCTGTGTATGACACATCTTCATTAATGGGTCTCCGACAATCGAGGCAACAACTCCGCCTCACTTCCAATTTTCTGGCCCCTCGATTTTCGCGCCTGACACTTATCCCTTGCCTTCATAAATAGGACCGAGGGATCATTTTCACCTTTTCCCCCTCGTGCCTCTTCGCGTCGTCTTACTTGCGCCGCTCAGCCTCTGGAGCTCCGCCGCCACCGTCGACCATCACCTCTACTCCGACCCTGGCCGCTGCATCACCCTGAACGCACCAGAATACTGCGGCGCCTTTCCGCTTCTTCATCAGCTCCGGTAAGCTCTCTACTTTTTCTGCCATAGATCTGTTCTAGGGTTGCGACGTTCTTCGGCGTTCGTCAGCATTCTTTGTTCATACGATGATTCTTGATAAACTCCTGAATATCTTCTCTGCATAATGATAGCCTTTAGCTTCTGTTTCCATTTATGCATCTCAAAACAGAAGATCTCATCTGAACCTTCACCCATTTGGTTTGGTACTGCTTCTTTGGTTTTGAAGATATTTCCCTTTTCTGATATGCCTCAGATCCAAAATTGCAACATCAACTTGTGAAACCTGTTTTCCTTCACTTACACATCTGCAGTCTTGACTCTTCGATGTTGGACTAGGCGGTTTAACTGTTTAGAAAAAATGACAACCCGAGATATACCATTAGTCCCCTTGTTGAACCGCCAAGGCCTTTACTAGGGCACTGTTTCATTGTTAAACTCCGATTTACAGATAGCTGCCCCCGGTTTAGCAATATACTTATATCTTTGTATCATCATATAATTGTCCAACGTAACTCTTGATCCGGCAATTATTATATTGTAGATCTTTCTTGCCATGGCCAAACAAGTGTATGAATGCAACTCGGTCCCTTCTCGAGTGACTGAAGATCAGTTGAACAATCTGGTCAAAATGGGCCCTTTAAGCAAGAAGGACGTCATTCACGGGAGGGTCCCTGGCCCGAAATGTCCTCCTACTCCCGAAGACGGAGAAGTTATAGTTTTTGCTGATCATTTAAGCTGGGGCTTCAACCCTCCCGGTTCAAAAAATTTCCGGGATGTCTTAGCCAACTTTCAACTGCACCCACAAGATATCGTTCCTAACTCCATAACCAATATCTGCCACTTCCAAGTTTTCAGTGAGGTTTACCTTCAGGAGGAACCTATAGTAGGGCTATTCAGGGATTGCTTTCACCTGAACCGTCGCACAGAATTCAAAGATGGACCCAACACATAACTGGGTGGCATGCAGATTCAGAAAAGGAAAGAAGTCACCTTTCCTCATGCCAATCTTCACAGCCACCCCAAAGAATGGAACCATACCTGGTTTTATTGCAAGGACACCTCTCCACCTGAGGAAAATCCCCTGCCGGGTTACTGTTCGGAACGTCTGAGCAACACACACCCTTTTCCTCAGAGGCTTTTCCTCAGAGGCTGACTGCTAAAGAGAGAAGCAAATATGCTCCTCAACTATCCAAGCTTAGGGCCTTTATGGAAAGCAGGTTGTGGGGTTGATTTTTGCTTGCTTGGATATCTGGGCGTCGCATCGCCTTAAGCCGATGCCCGATTTGATGTGTGAGTACACAGGAGATGTAAAGGATGCTCAGTGGCACATTGATATCCAGCTTACGGACGACGAAGTTACTGAAGCTGTAGAAAAGATGTTGAATGAACCGGAGGATGTCTGTGCTCAAACCGGCCTACTCCCTTTTTGCGCCATCAACAAACTGCCAGCTGTAAGACTCATACCATCAGCTTATCTGAAATTGCTTCTGTCCAAATATTCTCTGAAAATGTTATTATTTTTGACAGGGCGATGATCCGTTCTGGAACAAGAAACCTCCACAAGATAAACCGGTGAAGCCAACCCGCCAAAAGACCAAAGCTGTGAAGAAGCCTACCAATAGGAAGAGAACCACTGCAAACTCCGATCCACCAGCTGACGATGATGTGGGTAACCCGGATTTTGAGGTAGAACTTGACTCACTTGGTTCATTTTATATACACCTTATTGATGATGATTATTGCCAGGATGACGCTGAAGTCAGTCACGCCGATGTTGTAGAGGTAATCGTTCTTTCCTCCGATTCAAACCCTTGCCTTCACTAAAAACCCGTCGGGCAAGCCGGAAAGTTAAATTTTCTCATCCTCTTGCTTACTTGGATCCGAACTTTCTTGTGAATACACAACAACACGAGGCTCGCCGCACAAACCGGCACAGCGGCCAGGTAGTTACCTCCGCCGGTTTACCAAACAGTCCGGTTTGAAAACACCGTTCAGAGGTCTCTAATTCCCCTGTCACTTCACGCCCTAAAGCGGGTTGTTTTCGTCAGCCTCTTAATCCGTCTGATTCCGATTATCAGGGCACTTCTCATTCATCCTCTGGCGAGTCTTCAGCCACCAAGCTTCCACCCCTCAAAACGGTTATTGGGTAAGTTGTTCACTTGCCTTTAACATGCATTTTATACATTATACTGACCTTCATGCTTTACTTTCTCAGCGCCAAACCCAGACCAAGCAAGAAAGCTCGTCTGAACAAAACGACAGAGGAAAACACAGCTGCTGAACCAGAGAAAACACCAGATCCTGAAGAGGCCAACCTTGATGATATGCTGAATGATTCACCACGTCAAGACCATGACTTCGTTGCTGAACAAGCAGAAGTTGACACCACATGCCCTGTTGATCAGCCGACCAGCTCTATCAGGATTGATAAACCGGCAAGTCCAGCAAAGAATACTGACAAACCGGCGACCCCAATATGAACCGCTGAAGAAAAAGATGATGATGTCCTTATTGCTGGCTTTGGCCATACCGAACAAAGTAATCCTCTTGCTTTGTCAAGACATACTGCCAAAGAGGAATTCCCTGCGGTTGGCAAAGGCAAATGGAATGCCGATTTGTCAACATACGCCGCTCTGGATGCTCAAGATCTCCATTCTGGCTATCTGAACCAACTGTACACCAGCCGCGACTATGAAGCCGGTCTGGTCAATATGATGAAGGAAAAATATGAGGTAACTTCCTATGTGCTTCCCTTCTTGTATTATTTTGTAGCTTATAAACTCCAATAGCCCCCAAGTGATGGTTTAAGATATCAACTTAAACCGGGACTTTTAGTAAGTATTCAATGTGAACCTCAATGCATCTTAACTTTGCTGACGTAGCCCCCAAGGGCCGGTTTAACTTTATAAAGTTAAACCGAGACTTTATAGAAGAAAATTCCTGTATCAGTAGTCTTTGAATAAATATCCATTAGCCCCCAAGTGCCAAGTTGAATACTTGTATTGAGCTTGGGACTGTGTAGAAAATGTACGATGAAGAGAAAATATGCATTAGCCCCCAAGTACCAAGGACATAACTTGTTATGTAGTTGGTACTTCAAATATGTACTGTCATTTGATCATATAACTGTCTTTGTGCAGGCTGAGTTGAGCAAGAGAGAAAACCAAACGCTGACCTGCAGGAGAACCTTAAGTCGCAACAGGTTGAAACCTCCAAGGAAAAGGAAGAATTGACTAGCGCTTTGAGCGTTATGGAGAAACTTAAAGAGGGCTTCAACAAAGAGCGGGCAGATGGGGAGACTGAGAAATCCTCTTTGGCGCAAAGGGCTGAAAAAGCAGAAGCCGCTCTTAAACTGGTGGTTGATGAATTGACCAGCGTGAAACGGCAGGTTCATGCCATGACTGCAGCTATGTTTGGTAAGTATCCTTGTTTCCCAAATTGAGCAGATTTTTTCATGTAGCTGCCGTTTTACTAACCCTTGCAATGATACAGGAACTCGTATTGGCCACTTGGGATCTGATGTGCGTAAGAAGTTAAAAGCTGCCTACACTCTGATAGAGCAGCTGTATTCCGGTGCACAACGGATCATCTACACTACTTCCCACAACAATCCGCTGCCCACTTTGATCAAAGAAACCATTGAAAGGTTATCTATGCTTCCTACCCGGGTTGAGGAGCTGAAGAAATCTGCTGCTAGAACGGTTGCTTTGGCCACCCTAATCCGGGAAAAATCATGGGTGCCTGACCTTGATCCTGTTGAAGCAGCCCAGGGCTATCCCAGCTTGAAGGAAGACGGGACAGAATCTAACGAAGATGATATTCGAATCATAAACCGGGAAGTGCGCCCACTGGCTTGTCAACTGGTTGAAGAAGCGGATCTTTCCCACTATCAAGCCAATTATGATGATAAAAACAAGCGGGTTGCTGCACCAATTCCTGAAGCTGAGAATCTTATCCCGCCAATCCGTAAGCACACTTACGCCCCTGATCACATTGAACCGTCCCTGCTGATAAGTGATGAAGCTGTATTTCAAGCCTTAACTGGGATCGACTGAGCAACTGTTGATTTCCAGCTACTGGGTAGGGAGGAAGAAGTTGAACCGGCGCGAGATGATCCGCACACCAAGCGTGAACCGGAGGCCGGTTTAGACTACTACATGCTGTGACATGTATCTGATAAAAACAATGATCTTTTTGGGCACTGGAACGCCTTGTAATAGGCTAGTTAATATACTTGGTCGGGTATGCCTTCGTGCATACTTATCTTCAACTGATGCCTATTTGATTCGCCATACTTAAGATATGATATCAATAGTCATTTGTCCAAGCTATTTCTGCAGTCAAGAAGCTTAAAACGCCCTAGCGGTTTACCGCCGGGCGGGTCATGATACTCATGTATATAGAACCAAAGATGATAACTTAGGTTATAACATATAACCAAATATAGAAATATATAATACCTGCCACCTTCAGGCATGATGTTGGCTGGCCAACCTTGTAGCTAGGCTTATAACCCAAATTTTGGAGGAGAAAATAACACCTGTTGATATAAGGCCGATTTAGAATGTAACCCGTTCCGAGCTATGATAAACACCGGTTTACTCCATAATAAGATTTTAACAGAAAATCAGACCGGGCAGATAGTCGCTGGATTATGATTGGACCGTGTTCCGTCAATTTGTAATTGACAGTCGAACCGGATTATTAATGCTGGTTTGAAAAAGAAACAAAAAATCTTTAGCAAAAAAGAGAACAGAACTCAAACAAGGCAAAAATCAAACCATTATAAGCGAGGCTTTAAGCAAATCAAGAGGTGTTACCACGGTCGGACACGACCAAGCCCCCAAAAGGTGTAGCTATGGTTCGGGTTCGACCAAGCCCCCAAGTGATGCTGTGGCTTTGCGCTGATTAAGAGGTGTAGCTATGGTTCGGATACGACCAAGCCCCCAAGTGATGCTTTGATATTGTGCCTATCAAAAGGTGTTGCTATGGTTCAGATACGACCAAGCCCCCAATTGATATAATATAAAGCTTTTGAAAAGCTAAATCAAGGGGTAAACCGGACGCCGCTTTAAGAACAGAAGCTCCATGTAACCACACATGATGTAAAAAATAACAGATACCCCACTTTAGCTGAGGTTCCGGTTTATATTGATCATAATATATACATTGTCATAATATGTACATAAGCAGAGCCTATAGCTCAAGTATAATAAGGCCGAAGATGAGCAATATTCCACGGTCGGTTGGTCTCCTCCTCCGATTTGCGTGAGTCTTTGTGCTCTCGAACATCGATTTGGTCGTATGACCCGTTGTGTAGATTCTTGTTGACCACAAAAGGTCCTTCCCAAGGGGGGGGGGACAACTTATGCATATCCGTCTAATCCTGGATGAGCCGAAGCACCAAATCTCCTTCTTGAAAGGTTCTGGTTTTAACCAGGCGGCTATGACAGCGACGCAGATCCTGCTGGTAAATCGCCTAACGGGCGGCCGCTATGCCACGCTCCTCATCTAACAGGTCGAGAGCTTCTTGCCGGGCCTTCTCGTTGTCCGCTTCAACATATGCCGCTACACGAGGTGAGTCGTGACGGATGTCACTAGGAAGAACCTCCTCCACTCCATAAACCATAAAGAACGGTGTATATCCTGTTGACCTGTTGGGCGTGGTATTGATGCTCCATAACACTGAAGGTAGCTCCTCAATCCAACAAACCGGCGTTCGTTGCAAAGGAACCATAAGACAGGGTTTGATGTCTCTCAAGATCTCTTGATTGGCCCTCTCTGCTTGACCATTAGACTGGGGGTGAGCTACTAACGATACATCAAGCCGGATGTGCTCACATTGACAGAACTCCTGCATGGCACCCTTTGATAGATTAGTACCATTGTCGGTGATGATTCTATGTGGAAAGCCAAACCGGAAGATCACCTTTTTGATGAATTGAACCGCCGTGGCTGCATCACACTTGCTAACTGGCTCTGCCTCTACCCACTTTGTGAATTTGTCAACCGCCACCAAAAGGTGGGTCTTCTTGTCCTTGGACCTCTTGAAAGGTCCAACCATATCCAGCCCCCAAGTCGCAAACGGCCAAGTAATTGGAATCATCCTCAATTCTTGATCCGGTACATGAGTGCGCCTTGAGAACTTCTGACAGCCATCACATCGTCTGACCAACTCCTCAGCATCAGCATGAGCTGTCAACCAATGAAAATCGTGATGAAACGCTTTGGCCACCAAAGACTTTGAACCGGCGTGGTGACCACAGTCTCCTTCATGGGTCTCACGCAAAATTTCACAGCCTTCTTCAGGAGACACACAACGCTGAAACACCCCTGTTACACTGCAATGATGCAACTCTCCATTGATAATGGTCATGGACTTGGACCGCCGGATTATCTTCCTGGCCAGAGTGTCATCCTCTGGCAACTCGCCCCGGTTCATATAAGCCAGATAAGGAACCGTCTAATCCAGGATGACATGAATATTCGCCACCAACTGAGCTTCAGGATCAGGAATAGCCAAATCCTCTTCACCAGGGAGCTTGACGGACGGATTATGCAGAACGTCCAAGAAGACATTAGGTGGAACCGGTTTACGTTGAGAAACCAGGCGGCTCAAAGGGTCCGCCGCTTCGTTCTTCTGTCGGTGCACATGATCCACCTGATAACCTTTAAAGTGACCTGCAACAATATCCACCTCACGATGATATGCTGCCATGAGTGGATCCTTAGAATCCCAAGTGCCAGACACTTGTTGAGCTACCAGGTCCGAGTCACCGAAACACTTAACTAGGCTTAGATTCATCTCCTTAGCCATCCGAAGACCATGGAGTAAAGCTTCATACTCAGCTGCATTGTTAGTGCAAGGGAACATTAAACAGAGAACATAACAAAACTTAACACCTCGTGGGGAAGTTAATACGACTCCAGCCCCCGAGCCCTCCAATTGCCTAGACCCATCAAAATGAATAGTCCAATAAGTGTGATCCGGCTTCTCTTCAGGTGCTTGTAGTTCTGTCCAATCGTTGATGAAATCCACAAGCGCCTGAGACTTGATCGCCGTTCGGGGTATGTATTTCAACCCATGAGGCCCGAGCTCAATAGCCCACTTGGCAATCCTGCCAGTTGCTTACCTCTTCTGAATTATATCCCCCAAAGGAGCAGAGCTGACCACTGTACTAGGGTGACCTTGGAAATATTG
Organism: Aegilops longissima; assembly: GCA_021605205.1. NCBI lineage: Eukaryota > Viridiplantae > Streptophyta > Magnoliopsida > Poales > Poaceae > Aegilops > Aegilops longissima. Next base: position 478,471,647 of record CM038681.1, on the reverse strand, counting down.
TTTAAGCTTCCGGCTTGCCATGAAAACTCCATATACTAGCTTCTGCCAATGCGGGTACCTCTGCTTAGACTCGATTAGTACATCGCAGATATAATAAACCGGACGTTGAACCGGATACTCCTTGCCTGCCTCCTTGCGCTCCACCACGATAGCCATGCTGACTGCTCGAGCGTTTGCTGCCACATATAACAACAATGGTTCCTTGTCAACCGGAGCAGCAAGAACCGGTGGATTAGCCAGCTGCCGCTTTAAGTCCTCAAACGCCTCATCTGCGGCGTAACTCTGCAAGTTATCCGTTTTCAAAGATCGATACAAAGGAATTGCCTTCTCGCCGAGGCGGTTGATAAACCGGATCAACGCGGCAATCCGTCCTGCTGTAAGTGCATCTAGTGCCCATTAGTGATTTTTGTGTATTGAAGACTTATAGGTTAAGGGACTAATGCGTTTATGAGTGTACACAGGTCTATAAGTCAATGAGGAGTTTGATATTTACAGAGAAAGTCGACCCCTAAAAATGAAGTTCTTCGACTGAAGACTTTGGATTTCTGAATACTTTCTGAAGACTTTGAAAGTGAAGAAATTGGTGTAACCTTGAAGACTTGGTATTCATTCGAGGAACATGAAGCGTGAAGACTTTTGTTTTCGTAGTTTCATTTTCTCTTTCTTGAGTCATAGGAAACACCATACTGTTAAAGGGGGGCGAGGAAATACTAAGGAAAAATTTCCATGTGATGCTCAACTCAAAATCCTGCACCTACCAATCCCTTCGAGTGAAGCCATTGGAAATCTCATACAGTTCAGTCAATTTCTTCAGTGATAGAGACGAAGTTCTTCTGGTCGCTGAGGAATTTGTTCTGATTGAGGAGTTAGGAATTCGCCAGTGCGGATTTCCTACATAGTGAGGAACATGATAGCCCTGAGGAATTTGAACCTCAAATTTTCGACCGTTGCTGTGCTACGCGCCAGCTGTCCCAAAATATCTTATCCACCAAACAGTCATATCATTGAAGGGCATTTATGTCTTATCATGCCGGGCTGCTCCCTAGGCTATAAATAGCCGCCCCCTACAACCACTAGCTGGTTCGGAAGTCACCTGAAGACTAACCACGAGTCATTGGGCGAGGTCTGTGTGACCTTAGCTCAAGGAGAATACAGTGAGGACTGTGTGTCCGGGACTGTGTGTCCTCAGGTTTAAATACGTACCTAGCCGCTCCAACCAGATGTACAACTACGGCAGCAGTTGGAACTAGTCTACCTAATCATTGTCTTCACCAAGCCAACTGGTTCTATTTCCTCAACTCTTTCATTTCCTTAATATTGTGTTGTGTGCTTGTCATATCTGTGTTTGAAGACTTTGACTGAAGACTTTCTCAATTTCCTTAGTTCAATTTCCTCAGTCTGTTTGTCTTCATCCTGTGTTATCCTGTGATTACGCTTTTTGTACTCTGTGCTTGTCTTCATTTCATCATGATGACTATGCTTGTCTTCTGTTATGTTTACTTCTGAGTACTTATTCCGCTGCAAGTAGTTCTTCTCTAAGGAATTTCCCTACTAGCAAATTCCCTAGTGAAGAATTTATAAAAATCGCCTATTCACCCCCTCTAGTCGATATAACGCACTTTCAATTGGTATCAGAGCAAGGTACTCCCTTGTTCTGTGTGATTTTGGTTTAACCGCCTGAAGTTTTAGTGATGTTGACCGCGGGTATGATCAAGGTCTCTGCTGGGTGTTCTACCTTCGACGGGACTGGAAGAATAAGATGCGAATGCATCTTGAGGAAATTGATAACGATCTCACGTATGTTATGGAAAATGGTGTTCCTTCTTTGTCACCCTCACTGAACGCTACCGACGTGAAGATATTCAAGCAACTCGACTCTCAAGCGAAGAATATCATATGTGGCCATCTGAGCAAAGGACAGTATGGAAGAGTGAGTGCTTTGGAAACTGCTAAGCTTATGTGGGATAGGCTGTCCAAAGTGAATGAAGGAGTTTCAACTCAGCATGACTCTCGAGTTGATGTTCTTCGCAATCTCTTCAACCGCTTCAAAAGACTCGACAATGAAAATTTTCAACAAACCTTCGATCGCCTCATTGACATCTCAAATGAGCTTCAAGCGCTTGGTGCCACTGACATCACTGACCATGAGGTGGTGAAGAAATTGTGGAGATCGCTTGATTCATCATTTGATACTCTGGCATTGATGATACAAGAACGTGCTGATTACAAGTCACTTGATCCCGCTGATATCCTCGAGAGGCTAAATACTCATGAGTTCCAGCTTGCGAAAAGAGAGATCTCTATGGTTCGAGCTATGGTAGATCACGCAGATCAAGGCCAAGGCAGATATCGAGTCCGAAGATGAAGACTCGTAGCAGCCTTGGTGACCTCAAGAACCGAGCCATGAGCTAGCACCGCCGTGAAGAAACTCCAGAAGTTCTCAAGACGTGGTCGCTTTGGAAGACGCTCAAGGAGCAATGATTCCTCATCCAGTGACTATAAGAAGAGGCTTTGTCACAAGTGCAAGAAACCTGGACACTACATTCAAGATTGTCCTCAGTGGGAAAAGGAATCAAAGAAGAAGAAATCCTCAAAATCTTCATCATCAAAATCCTCAAAGTCTTCATCTCACAAGAAGAGCAGCTCCAAGAAGGCTCAGGCATTCATTGGCAAGGAAATGAACTCTGAAGCTGAATCTGAGGAACAAGAGGAAGAGGAGGCATCTGGTGTGGCAAGCCTAGCCCTCGCTACTGCATTCGTCAGCAAGTCTATCTTCAACTCTGAAGAAAATGACTTCACCAACAAAGCTGATGAAGCCAATGATGACTACGCTCCCACCTATTGCCTCATGGCAAAGGGTGCCAAGGTACTTAAATATACCTCCTCTAAATCTAGTGAAAATGAATCTGATAAAAATCTCACGCCCAACTACTCTAAACTTGCTAAGATTGCTGTGAAACAACAAAGGGCTTTTGAAAAGGTTCAAAATATGCTAGACAAAAGTGATGATATGTCGGGTGAAGAAATGGATCGCACTAAAACCTTGACTAAAAATCTTCAGAGACTTCAGAACAGGTTTGACAACCTTCAAGGTCATCATAACACTCTCTTATCTGATCATGAGAAGCTTTCTTATGAATTTCTTCAAAGAAAGCAAGATCTTGAGAAGCTAAGAGTGAGTTATGAAGATCTTCAGAAGGAGCACGATTCATTACTTGCTCAACAAATCAGCGCTGCTCAGGAAGAATTTGATCCTCCCTGTTTGAAATGCATTGGACGTGAATCTGCTCATTCTTCACCTGAATGTTCAAATTCTTCTAATGTTACAAATTCCTCACCTGCCTCTGCTATCACTAATTCCTCATTTGAGGACATTGCTAGTATCACTGACGATGCAGGGCTGAAGGAATTGTACATGGCAGGCATGTACAAAAGCCTCAAAGGGCATCAGACCCTTTATGATGTTCTTTAAAAGCAGATCCTCAACAGGAACCCTAGGAAAGAGGGTATTGCCTTTGAGAGGAAACTCAATGCTGATGGTTCATATTGGAAGCCTGAGCAGTACCCCAAGACCTCATGGGTTGCTGCAAAGGGACCTCCAGTTGACCCATCTAATTTATCTGGCTTTACATGTGAATCTTCTCATTCTTCTGATGAGTCATTTGACTCCAACTATAAACTGTTCAAAAATAAGAATGGTGAAGTATTTGCTAGATATGTTGGCACTAATCTGCAGAACGGTTCCCTATGAAGAAAATCTGGGTTCCCAAAAGGTGCCTTGAAAGTCTTCAGGTGAATGTCCTCATGACACCACCTGTGAAGAATAGGAACCCCAGATCAAATTCTTCATATGGACCAAACTCTTCATATGGATCCAAGTCCTCATACGGACCAAATTCCTCACGTGGATCAAATTCCTCAAAAGGATCAAAGTCCTCATATGAACATCATCGTGCTAACAACTCTGTTTTGCAGGGAAGAGCCAAGGGCTATGAATATGAGCATTATTATTCTAATCATTATGTTCATAAGTCCTCGAAGAATTTCTCTGCTTATTCATATGCTTACCCTAACCCTTCTTATGTGAAACAAAATGGTTTGGCCTCTTTGCCACCATTCTCATATGGAGCTCGCAGAGTGATGAACTCTTTACCACCCCTTCAGATGTGGGTTGTGAAGAAAAAGAACTAATTTCTTATGTAGGGTCAGGTTTCCAGACGTGCTCAAATGTCTGAAGAATTTGCTGGAGACCTGAAAAATGCTTGAAAGGACGCATGCTAATCATGAAGAAATGAACTTTCATTTCTCTCGTCCTCACACTGTTTTATTTGTCTTACTACTTGATGAAATTGATCTGATGAATTGTGATGTCATATTCTTCACTGATGAAGTATATGAAGTTCGTAAGCTGCACTAATTCATCTGCAGGATGATCAACCCAAAGCCATTGAGTGGGTCCTCGATAGTGGATGTACAAATCACATGACTGGTGACAAGAATCTACTGATGGATGCTCCCTTATCACCATCGCATCTGAAGCATATCATCTTCGCTGACAAAGGAAAAAGTCAGGTATTGGGACTAGGTAAGGTTGCAATCACAAAAGGTCGACACATGGACAAAGTCATGCTTGTTGAGTCCTTAGGATACAACCTTATGTCTGTCTCAATGCTTTGTGATCTTGATATTGTTGTTGTCTTTGGCAAGTATCGTTGTGTTGTGGTTATGGATGCTGACAATTCCAAAGTCTTTGAAGGCTTTAGGAGATTAGACTTGCATATTGTTGATTTCTCTACAGGACCTCAACCAACCGTGTGCCTACTTGGAAAAGCTTCAGAAGGCTGGCTATGGCATCGAAGACTTGGTCATGCAGGCATGAGGAATTTGCACATGCTTGCAAAGAAGAAGCATGTCATTGGCATTGAGAATGTCAAATTCCTCAAGGATCACTTGTGCGGAGCCTGTGAAGCTGGAAAGATGACCAACGCCAAGCATCCAGCGAAGACTATCATGACCACTACTCGTCCATTTTAATGCTTCACATGGATCTCTTCGACCCTAACCATTATTCTGCCATTTCAAATGAAGCATCTCAATATGGCTTTGTTATTGTTGATGATTACTCTCGTTACACATGGGTACACGTTGTTACTTACAAACATGAAGTGCAGGAAGTCTTCAAACGATTTTCCTCGAGGGCTTCAACCAACTTTGGTGTGAAGATCAAGCACATCAGAAGTGACAATGGAACTGAGTTTAAGAATTCTGGTCTCGATGACTATCTTGATGAACTTGGTATTACTCATGAGTTATCTGCTCCTTATACTCCTCAACAGAATGGCGTCGTGGAGCGCAAGAACATGACTCTTGCTGAGATGGCTCGCACTATGCTTGATGAATACAAAACGCCTCGTCATTTCTGGATTGATGCAATTGATATTGCGTGCCACATCATCAACATAGTATATCTTCACAAATTCTTCAAGAAGACTGCCTATGAACTCCTCACTGACAAGAAACCCAATGTAAGTTATTTCAAAGTCTTCGGTGCTAAATGCTGGATTAGAGATCCTCATCACAATGCTAAATTTTCACCGAAAGCACATGAAGGTTTTATGCTTGGTTACGAAAAGAACTCGCACACCTACATAGTCTTCAACAACGTTCTTCACAAGGTTGTTGAAACTGTAGATGTGCAGTTTGATGAAACTAATGGCTCGCAAAGAGAGCACCTACCTTCTATGATAGATGAACCAACACCTGAGGATTCTATCAAGTTCAAGACTACTGAGGATGTCATTCCTACTGAAGAATCTGCTGAAGAATTCATTCCAGAACGTGATGAACATCGAGCTGAGGCACCTGAGGAAAATGCTGAAGAAAATGGTGCTGAAGAAAATGCTGATCAAATTCCTCAACAACAACCAGCTCATCCTCGCGTTGCAAAAGAAGTGCAAGTGGAAAAGATCATCGATGACATCAAAGCACCAGGTCCTCTCACATGCTCAAAATCTTCACACTTATCTAACTTTTGTGGGCACTATGCTTTTGTCTCTATCACAGAGCCCACTAAGGTAGATGAAGCATTTCTGGAGCCTGAGTGGATTCAGGCCATGCAAGAAGAATTACATCAATTTGAGCTCAACAATGTCTGGGAACTGGTCAAACGACCAGATCCTCGCAAGCACAATATCATTGGCACAAAGTGGATCTACCGCAATAAGCAAGATGAAAATGGCCTTGTGGTGAGGAATAAGGCACGACTTGTAGCTCAAGGCTACACACAGGTTGAAGGAATTGATTTTGATGAAACTTTTGTACCTGTTGCTAGACTTGAGGCTATTCGCATATTAGTTGCTTATGCTAACCATCATGATATCAAATGGATGTGAAAAGTGCATTCCTCAATGGTAAGCTTGAGGAAGAAGTATATGTTTCTCAACCCCCAAGTTTTGAAGATCCAAAGAATCCTGACAAAGTCTTTAGACTCAATAAGGCCCTCTATGGCCTCAAGTAGGCCCCTCGGGCGTGGTATGATACTTTGAAGGAATTCCTCATGAAGAATGGCTTCACACCCGGTTCACTCGACCCTACTCTCTTTACTAAATCTTATGATGGTGAACTGTTTGTGTGCCAAATATATGTTCATGATATTATCTTTGGCTGTACTGACCAACGCTATAGTGATGAATTTGCCTATATGATGAGTGAAGAATATCAAATGTCTATGATGGGAGAGTTGAAATTCTTCTTAGGTCTTCAAATTCGTCAACAGCGAAATGGCATATTCATATCTCAGGAGAAATACCTCAAAGATGTACTGAGGAAATTCGGCATGCAAGATTGCAAAGGCGTCAAAATCCCTATGCCCACAAATGGCCATCTATGCAATCGATGAAAATGGTATTGACTTGATCACAAGGTATACCGCCCATGATTGGTTCTTTATTGTACTTATGTGCATCTAGGCCAGATATAATGCTTAGTGTTTGCATGTGTGCCCGATTTCAAGCTACACCGAAGGAATCACACCATAAGGCTGTGAAGCATATTCTTCGATATCTAGCTCACACACCAACACTAGGATTATGGTACCTCAAGGGCTCGACTTTTGATCTCATTGGATATTCTGACTCTCACAATGCTGGTGATCGTGTGGACCACAAGTCAACATCTGGTACATGTCATTTCCCCGGACGATCTTTGGTCTGTTGGTCCTCGAAAAACGGAACTGCGTATCACTGTCTACTGCTGAAGCTGAGTACATTGCTGCTGGTTCTTGCTGTGCTCAACTGCTATGGATGAAGGAAACTCTCAAGGACTATGGCGTCAACATGAAGAATGTGCCTCTCCTCTGTGATAATGAGAGTGCCATCAAGATTTCTCACAACCCAGTTCAGCACTCGAAGACAAAGCACATTCAGATTCGTCATCATTTTATTTGTGATCATGTGTTGAAGGGCGACATTTCCATTGAACATGTGAAGACTGAAGAACAGCTAGCCGATATCTTCACAAAGCCCTTGGACGAGAAGAGATTTAGCAAGTTGCGGTGTGAGCTAAATATCATAGAATCTTTGAATGTTCTTTGAAAAGGACACTCATCCTAACACTTATGCAAAATTGATGACTTAGATGTACAACACATGAAGAAACGTTTTTCTTCAATAAATGAAGAATAACACTCTAAGTGGGAAGAAATTAACGAAGAATTTGATTCTCAGAACCCTACGACAATTGTAAGCGGTGTCTGAAATCATCATTCTTATACGGTGGGTCACGCCACCACCAAAAGTTGAAAATCTTCAATTTGGATTTTTCCTCAGTTTCTTAAAATTCCTCAGTTTTTCAAATTCTTCAACTTTTCAAAATCTTCACTGTTTCCGTCGTTTTTATTCATTGGCTATATATATATATATATATATATATATATATATATATATATATATATATATATATATATATATGTGTGTGTGTGTGTGTGTGTGTGTGTGTGTGTGTGTGTGTGTGTGTGTGTGTGTGTGTGTGTGTGTGTGTGTGTGTGTGTGTTTGTGTGTGTGTATGTATATATATATATGAGTTTATGTCCTCTACAACATTCACTTATGGCTATTTCTTCAAGTTGGTTTTTCTGCTAAGTGAATGTGATCGGACCCTTCCCCCTCTATGCTATACTCAACCCAATCTATTCACAAATTCTTCATGTGCGTTCTATTTGAAACTCGTTCACAATCTTCACTGTGTCCTTGTCAGCTGAAGAAGTTGCCAATGGAACGTTAAATTAATCTTATCCAAATTTTTGGTTTTGCTGCTCAAACCGTTCTGCATCCCACGATATACTTTAATATTCACCCACGATCTCCACTTCTCAGTACGTGGGTGACACATGTCTTGCTAAGGAGAAGGGTCAGGGGCACGTTCGTCCTAAATCTTCGGGCGAACAGTTGTTCACCGTGGCTATAAATACCCCCTCTCCCCTTCCTCACTTCCTTTACTCTGCTCGACCTCTCTCTCCCGTTCGAGCTTCTCAAACCCTAGCGCCGCCGCTACTCCATCGTCGCCGGTGAGGAAGAGCTTCACTGCCTCGACCTCGTCGCCGTCGTACTCGCGCCGGCCGCAGAAATCTTCACTCCGCCGCCGCCGTAGCCGTCTTCCTCTGCCGAGTTAGGGCGTGGAAGATCTACACAGATGAACTTCACTTCTCCACCTCATTGTTCGTCTGTTCTTCGTTCAGGGTAATTAAAAGTTACTTTTACTGTCCTCTTTAATTCGAATGTTTTCAACAAAATCTTCAAAGGTGTTTTTCTTCAAATCCTCGCACACTAAAACACCTCACAAGTCATTTGTTCTTTATTCGTTTCTCTAAGCATCATTTTTCTTAAAGATTCCTCAATTGTGTGGATCTTCGATCTATACAACTCTGGAACCTAAGACAAAGAACGCTTAGTGAAATTCTTCAAGACTCATCTGGTCAATTTCCTCAAACTTGTTCTTTTTGAAAACCTTACGAGAACATATGACCTCTCCAAATTCCTCGCAACTATACTCTGTTCACAGGTACTCTTGTCCGCTGCTGAATCACTAGGTTCTCATCAACTTAACTCATTTGCAGCGTTCCTCAAAGAAAAGTTGCATACTTCTTCAGAGAATTCGATTGTTCAAATTCCTCAACTGAAGAATATGGCAGATGGTAAGAACCTTAGAAAGGAGGAAAGAAGCCTGAGGTCATGACTGCCTTTGAAATCCCTGATGACATTTACAAAGACTATTGCACACCTGATGAGGCCAAGTTTGGTAAAGAAAACAAAAATCAGTGCAAGGTGTGCATACAGAGGATTGAAAGGAGATGGGCGAGAGAATGGAGGGAGTACAGGTATGTAACTCCAAAGTACATGAAGAAATTCACACTCAATCCTCCATGCCCAAGAGCTCCACTGGCACCTGGCCAAGTAGCAGATCCCACCAGCATCAAACGCGGTGAGGATTTTCCTGAAGAATGGGCCAAGCGCCAAGCCAAGTTGGCTAGACAAGCCAAAGAAGCAGTGAGGAAATTCAATGAAGACTCTGCTACTGCTTTTGCCACTGAGGCCTCTATCAAGCCAAAGAAATCTATGGCAAAGAAGCCCGCGCGCAAGCCAAGTGCTTCACCAACAGTGCCCTCAAGGCCGAGTTCCTCAGATATGCCCTCACGGCCGGAATCTTCAAAGTCCTCAAGGCCAATTCCTCAAGCTGCTCCTGCTCCACCGAAATCTTCTGCTCCTCCAAAGTCCTCATCTGTTCCAACAAAGTCCTCATCACCTGTGCATCTTTCCATGTGCCAAAGGACGACAGGCATCTCCATTGCCTCAGGTGTCTCAGCTAGTTCCTCAGCTGCACCTAGGACTGGGCATTCGTTTCCCCCGAACCGATCGGTTCGGTGCTTCGTGTACTTGAGAGATTCGGTTTCCTGAAATTGCTGACCGAACGGTTTCTTCCAAAATCAACAACCGAGACTTCGGTCCATCGTAACATCGATTCGGTCCTTGGTTAAGACCGAGTAGAACTCATCTGCTGAAAGCAATGATAAAATTCGATGCTGTTGCCCTCCCTGAGTCGCTGCTTGCCCTCGCCCTCTCCATTCGCCACCATAAATCGAACCCGAGAGGGAGGAGACGGCACAGGAAAGGAGGGAGAGCATACCCGACCTCAAGTGCGGCTGCAACATCGGCGCGCCCCTTGACTGAGTTCCACCCGGACGTCCTCCTCCAGTACTTCCTCAGCTACGGGCGCCACTCGAGGCCGCGGCAAACTCTGCGACTAGAAATCAGCGAGATGGGGCGGCGAGGGTTACGGAAGAGATAAGGGACAGACGAGAATAGCGGTGTTTTTTAACTGGGGCTGGGTGCGGTGCGGCAGGGATATGAGGATTTTTTAATCGTAGTGGACGGTCAGAACAACAAAGCAAATTGGGTTGCAGGGCTATGGGCTGTTACGTTTTAACTGAGGTTGGCCCTCCATGTAAACATCAGAGTAGGAGTAGTAGTGTAGTACTTCGTTCCCGTCTCTCTCCCTCTTCTAAAGCAGTACTTTGTCCCACCGCTCAATAAAAAGTTGTAGTTACTTCGGTGTATTCGGGACTTCGGGTACCAGACGCATACAACCGAAATTACCGAACAAACTTCGGTTTCCCATGATTGCCAACCGAAGTTCTGAATGAAGTATTCGGTTTCGGTGAATTTGGTTTCGGTACCGGTTTATTCGGTACGGTTTTTGGTGTCCGGTTTTTTATGCCCACCCCTAGCTGCACCCAATTCTTCAACAGGTCCCACTCTGCTGAAGACAAAGGCAACTGTTGGACGAGGTCCTCGCCCTAGTCCTCAGAAGAAACAAGTCGCCTTCCAACTGCCGTCTGAGGAAGATGAAGCTGATGATGATGAACTTGCAGAAATCATCAGAGACAGGCAAGTCAGGGCCGCTAGAGCCAAAGGCACAAATGTGCCACTGCTATTGGATCCGAGGTTGATCCTCGATTACATTGATCTCTGGCACAAGGACCCAAACACTCCCATGCCTGATTTCAAATTGACTCCTGGTCAAAATCACATGCTGACTCATTTCATCCAAGAAGAGAAATGGAAATATGAGAGGGCCACGCAGATCAAACAGGCACAGTACAAGAAGGAGAAGTTTGTGAAGACCAACGTTGTCTCAATGACAACTGATGAACTTATCAAAATCCAGTCTGAAATCAAAACCCTCAGCGATGATTTCAATGCCTACTATGCTGATTGGCAAGGAGCCAAAGTCATGTTTGTTAAACATGGTGAGAAGTTCACCAATGTTGTAGCTCCATCGCAACAGGAAATTCCTCAGGCTGAAGCTTCTGCTCAGCCTACTGAAGAACATGCCAGCATTGCTGATGAGTTTCAGACTGCTGAAGAAAATGTTAGTTCCAGGGCTGATGACTCCATTCCAGCCGCTGAAGAAATTGCCAGGGCATCCACTAGTGGTGCGCCTGAAGAAAATGAAGAAGTCAGGGCAACTGCATCAGTTGCTCCTGAAGAACACCAACCAGATTCATCTGCTCCTCCTGTGCCTACACCAACTCCAATCCTTGCATCTGCATCAGATGTGAAGAAGACCAAGGATGCAGAGCGAGCAACAGTGAAGAAAAGGAAAGCATCTTCTCCTTCAGATTCTTCAGCTCCTAAGAAGATGAAGCCTATGACAAGTTCGTTTGCAAACCCAATCGATGATATTCCGATCTCAACCATGCCATCAAAGGACCTTGTTCCTTTTGGTGAAGAATATGTGATCCCCAACGGATCTGATGAAGAAAATCATTCTGCTGCTTCGCCAGAGCAGATTGATGAAGAAATTGAAGTGGATGAGATCCCTTCAACACCAGTTGTTTCCTTGCCAATGCCTCAGTTCACAGCTGAAGAGGCTGGCCTTGAAGAAATGGAAGATGAAGACGTGGATATTGGGAGTACTACGCCAGTGATGAATGATGACTTTTGGGAAAGTCAGCACCCCAATTCTCCACTTTTCACACCGCTACAACAAATACCTCAGTCCCCTGCACCAACCGTTCAAATGGGCCCTAAAGAAACTCACCGCACCTCGTCTGTGCGTGAAGAAATTCCAGCCACTAGTGCTGAAGAAACTGATGCTACTGATCATATGACAACGCAGACTGCAACTGAAGAGGAACAAGAAATTCCACAGCATGAAGAACCTGAGATTGCGATTCCTGAGGTTGTGATAGAACTCACTGACACTCCTCTACCCAAACCAAAGGATCCATTCTCATGCAAGCAAAAGTTCAAGGCTGAAGATTTCTTTAGCGAGCATGTATTCTTCACTGACTACAACCCATATGACTATGCTCGCATAAGGAAGAGGCATTCCTGGACGGCCAGCCAGGAGAATTTCTATTCATCAATGATGTTCAACAAAGACAAAGTCTTCGATCATGCACACATTCCTCACGTGGACATGGAATCTCTGTCGTGCTTCGAGCCAGTCCTCAGTGTTCTTCATGACGCTGGGCTGTTAAATTTCAGTACTGACATATGTGATTGGAATGAAGAACTCATTCTTCAATTCTATGCGACGCTGCACATCACAGGAAATTCTGAAGATGTGAACTCATGGGTGCTGGACTGGATATCAGAAAATACTCACTACAAGGCACCAGCTACTGAATTGCTTTGTGCCCTATCACTCAGTCCTCCCCTTGAAGGTGCTCGTTGCGTCTACAGTGAACCTGAGCTTACAAATTACTACATGCAAGTCCTGATGAAGCCTTTGAAGCCAGGGCAGGCCACTCGAACCAAATTCTCATCAAGGAACTACTGTATGTGCCTCGGACTATCTATCGCATTTTCACGAAGACATTGAGTCCAATCAAGGGCCACGACTCAATATCATTCATGGCATTCCAGTTAACTTCCATGATTTATTCATGAGGACTCTGGCCAATGTCGCTATGTCACCTTTTGAGTTGAAGCCTTATGCACCTTGGATTATGAGATTCATCAGAACAAGGTCTTCACTCAACTACAAAGCTGACACTCTGAACCACTGCAGCTACTTGCCTCCAATTGAAGTCCACAAACGGACATTTTCCTCAGCTGATGACAAAGGCAAGGCCGCTGCTCTTATAGATGAAGGCATTCGTCCATTGGATGGTCAATTTTGCAAGGCTGCATCATACTCAACTAATGATGACTCTGCCACACATGACTCTGCCGCCAACACTACCAAGCAAAATCCTCAAGCCACAGCACCCAGGGTGATGACTGATAGTGAGCTTCTCCTCAGCCTTCATCAGAAGGTTGATCACAATCATAAATGGGTCAAGTGTCAGTTTGGATCAATTCTTCACAACATGACCTCAACCCACAATGCAGTGAAGAAAAAACCAATACTACCTCCATGAAACCTTCAACCGTACCTCGGTTGTTCTGTCTCATGTCTACATCGAAGAAGATCTGAAGAAAATGGGTCTCAAGGAAGAATTTGACTGGTCTGCACCACCACTGAAGAAATACAAGAAGGTCAAGGTTCCTTCCTTGGTGGCCAGCTCCTATTCTTCATCGCGCGACACTGATGAACATGAAGACTTGGACGACACTACGGCATGCTCCTATTCTTCATCGAGTAACCGAGTTTGTGAAGGTTCGGAAGTCACCTGAAGACTTACCACGAGTCATTGGGCGAGGTCTGTGTGACCTTAGCTCAAGGAGAATACGGTGAGGACTTTCTGTCCTCATGTTTAAATACCTAGCCACTCCAACCAGATGTACAACTGAGACAACAGTTGGAACTGGTCTACCAAATCATTGTCTTCACCAAGCCAACTGGTTCTATTTCCTCAACTCTTTCATTTCCTCAGTATTGTGTTGTGTGCTTGTCGTATCTGTGTTTGAAGACTTTGACTGAAGACTTTCTCAATTTTCTCAGTTCAATTTCCTCAGTCTGTTTGTCGTCATCCTATGTTATCATGTGATTATGCTTTCTGTACTCTGTGCTTGTCTTCATTTCATCATGATGACTATGCTTGTCTTCTGTTATGTTTACTTCTGAGTACTTATTCCGCTACAAGTAGTTCTTCGCTAAGGAATCTCCTCACTAGCAAATACCTCAGTGAAGAATTTATAAAAATCGCCCATTAACCCTCCCTCTAGTCGATATAACGCACTTTCACCTGCCAAACGTTGAACGTCATTGATACACTTCGGTTTAGCCAAAGAGGTGATGGCCTTGATCTTTTCCGGATTAGCCTCAATGCCCCTGTTAGATACCAGAAAGCCTAATAGCTTGCCCGCCTGTACACCAAAAACGCATTTAGCCGGATTAAGCATCATCTTGTAAACCCGCAGGTTATCAAAGGTTTCCTTCAAATCATCAATCAGAGTCTCCTTCTTCCTTCACTTGACCACAATATCATCCACATAGGCATGAACATTACGGCCGATTTGCTTATGAAGGCAATTCTGCACACACCGTTGATAAGTCGCCTGGGCACTCTTGAGCCCAAAGGGCATAGACACATAGCAGAAGGCTCCAAAAGGAGTTATGAAGGTCGTCTTCTCCTAGTCCTTAACTGCCATCTTGATCTGCTGATAACCAGAATATGCATCCAAAAGCTCAAACGCCACAACCATTTGTAGCATCAATAATTTGATCAATACGGGGGAGAGCAAAAGGATCTGCTGGACAAGCTTTGTTGAGATCTGTGTAGTCCACACACATACGCCAGGTGCCGTTCTTCTTAAGGACCAGCACCGGATTGGCCAACCATTCAGGATGAAAAACTTCAACGATAAATCCAGCCGCTAAGAGCCTGGCCACTTCTTCTCCAATAGCCTTGTGCCTTTCTTCATTGAACCGGCGGAGAAACTGCTTCACTGGTTTATACTTAGGATCAACATTAAGGGTGTGCTCAGCGAGTTCTCTCGGTACACCTGGCATGTCAGAAGGCTTCCACGCAAAGATGTCCCAATTCTCACGGATGAACTCGATGAGTGTCCTTTCCTATTTCGGATCCAAGTTCGCGCTGAATGCTAAACTGCTTGGACGAATCGCCTGGTACGAAGTCAACAAGCTTAGTTTCATCAGCCGATTTAAACTTCAGGGCCGGATCATGCTCTGTAGTTGGCTTCTTCAATGAAGTCATATTTGCTGGATCAACATTATCTTTGTAAAAATTTCACTCTTCTGTGGCACGAACCGACTCAGCATAAGCCGCATCACCTTCTTCACATTCCAGAGCAATCTTCCGGCTTCCATGGACGGTTATGGTTCCCTTGTGACCCGGCATCTTGAGTTGCAGATAAACATAGCAGGGTCGTGCCATAAATTTAGCATAAGCCGGCCGTCCAAACATGGCGTGATACAGATTTCTGATTTTCACCACTTCGAAGGTCAATGTTTCTGATCTTGAGTCATGATCATCTCCAAAAGCCACCTCCAGAGCTATCTTACCAACAGGGTATGCCGATTTGCCAGGCACCACACCATGGAACACCTTATTGGACGGTTTAAGATTTTTATCTGTTAACCCCATGCGACGGAAGGTTTCGTAATAAAGGATATTGATACTGCTTCCTCCATCCATGAGTACCTTGGTGAACTTATAACCTCCCACCTGAGGTGCCACCACCAATGCCAGATGACCCGGATTGTCAACCCGGGATGGATGATCCTCTCTACTCCATACGATCGGCTGTTCAGACCAGCACAAGTAACGGGGCACTGCCGGTTCAACGGAGTTCACGGCCCTCTTATGAAGCTTTGGGTCCCGCTTATCTAAACTAGTGGTGAAGACATGATACTGCCCACTGTTTAACTGCTTTGGGTTGCTCTGATAACCCGATTGCTGCTGTTGCTGATTGTAGCCACCCTGGTTGCCTTGATTACCTTGATTGTTGTGTCCACCCTGATTACCATGGAAGCCTGAACCAGAATTTCCTCCACCATAACCTGGCCCATGAGATCTAGAGCCTGAACTGCCACCTGGTCTGTGATCATACCGGAAAGCATTAGAATTTTTGAACTCTTGCATGATGTAGCAGTCCTTCCAGAGGTGGGTGGCTGGCATCTCCTTCGTCCCATGTTTCGGGCAGGGCTGGTTCAACAGGTAAGATAGGTGGTCCGGGTTAGGATTAGGTGCTCCGCTGCACTCGGGCGGTTTACCTTTTCATCGCTGGCCCTTGTCCTGTGTGTTGGTATTAGCCACAAAGTCCAAGCTGTTATCCGCTTTACGTTTGCCGCCGTTTCCATGGCCCGCCAGGTTGTAGTGCTGCCCCTTGGCGTTGCCACTCTTTTTTCCCTTCCCTGCCTTATCATCATCAGACTCGGGATCCTTGGTACTATCAGAGTCGGCTAACGCGGCCATGAGGGTTCCCATATCATTGCAATGGAGTTTTAGCCATCCCAATTTCAACTTCAGAGGTTCAAACCGGCAATTGCCTTCCAAGGTTAGAACTGCAGTATCGGCATTGATGCGGTCTGACGAATGCAAAATTTTTGAGACCTGGCGCACCCAACGGGTTGTTGACTCTCCTTCCTCCTGGACACAGGCAGCTAAGTCTACTATCGAAATAGGCTGCTTGCATGTATCCTTACAATTCTGGATAAACCGGGCTCTCAACTCGGCCCATTATTTGATAGAGTTAGCCGGTAGACTTTTTAACCAAGTACGGGCCGTTCCTTCTAGCATCATGGTGAAGTATTTCACACACGCTGCATCATCCACATCTAGCATCTCCATGGCCATCACATAGCTTTCAACCCATATTTCTGGAGATAAATCGGCAGTATAATTCGGCACCTTACACGGGCCTTTGAAATCCTTGGGCAGGCGCACGTTACGTGACGCTGGGACGAGACACGGCACCCCCAAAGAACTAGAGGTGACTCCTGGCTCTACCGATGTGGTTGGACGAACCGGAGTAAGCTGACGGGCTTCATACTGCGCCGCTAACTCGGCCTCCCTGCGTGCTCGGGCCCGGTCCACCACATCCTTAGCATCACCAGCGCCACCCGCCGGGTTGCTACCACGGGGCGGTTCACGGTTCCGTGCGTTGCTTGACACGGCCGGATCATCCATACGCCTGCTGTAACTCCGGCTTGGACGGGGGGTCGAATGGATTCGGTCACGACTGTATGAGTAAGCCTCCTGTTGAACCAAGGCTGTTCGAAGGAGCTCCTTAACCTGACGCGTCTCAACTACTGCCGGAGAATCACCTTCGATGGGGATAGCCTCCAACCGTGAAGCGGCAGCAACAAGATTGTCCATTGGAGTAGAATAATGAACTGGTGGAGTTAGGACAGGCTGTGTCATAACATTGTTTTGACGAGGCGGATCCATCAAACGTGGCTAAACCGGCGCCCCCGCTCTGGGTGCGTCCGCCCGGTTTGCCACCGGTGGGTTACTGGTCCCCGCACCTTGGGTGTTAAAGAGGTTCCTAGATTCATAAACCGGCGGCAAGCGAGACCGGTGCCTCCTCTTCAGGACTTCATGCGATCCGTTCTGATCCAGCATAAGACGATAAGCCTGTGCGTCCAAAGCGGCCCGTTCCATGGTCATCCTGGCATCCTCACCCGCCAAATCGGCCTTGGCCTGAGTGATCTGATCCTTTACTTTCGCGATTTCTGCATTGTGGGCATCCTGATCCGCCGGGTTAGCCTCTGCCATCAGTGTTGCCAACGCATCAAACAAATCAGATAAGACCTGAGCCGGCGGTCGCACAGGGCCTCCTGCCCCGGCCGCTGTCACCGCTACTGATCCGGAAAATCATCGCCGTAGCGGTCGAAGAGTGGATCACTAGGTGTGTACCGGCCATGAAGATTCCAACCCGGTTTGGCAGATCAGAGGGGTCCGAAATACTGTCGCCATCGGAACAGCCTCCAATCCGGCCATCTTGTAGCCGGTATAACGAATCGGTCTCTCCGGTCGATGATTCGTCTCCAGAATAAACGATGGTCTCACCACCCGATTCAAATCTATACTCATATTCCCCTCCATGGATGACTCCCACAAAGGCACGCTTTATGGCAGGCTTCAACCGGGCAGATCTCGCACGCTGAGCCGTTTCGAGGAGGTCGGTGCAGATGTCTGGCTCAGGGCCCAGTTCGCCGATCTTGCCAATGAAAACGTGTATGCCACCAAAGGGGACCCGGTACCCGTGCTCGATTGAGCCGGCCTCGGGGCCCCAGCCTGCATCATCGATGTAGAGCTTGCCGCGAGGACTCTTGGTCGTCCGGCCCACAGCGTAACCCTTGAGTCCTTTGAAGCTGCCCTCCGAGAACTTGAAACCATCATGCGATAGCCCCACGGTGGGCGCCAACTGTCGTGGTTTTGTCATGGCAGATGTCCTCATAAAAGGACTTAGTCGTGGAGCCATCGCTACGGGTTAGCTTAAAGGGGTTAAAGCAGACAAGGGACGCAAGAGATTTTTTATACTAGTTCGGCCCCTTACGATGAAGGTAAATGCCTACGTCTAGTTGTGATGGAATTGATGGGGTTTTGATGCCCAGGGAGCGAATACGCTTTGCCTGAGTCTCGAGTTATTGTCTGTTGTCCTGAACCGTCGCCAGGTCGTCCCCTTATATACATGGGTTGACGCCCATCGGTTTACAGAGTCCCGAGGCCGGCTTATAAACGTGTCCGGCTCGGTCTCCGCTTCTTTCTACCTTACAATGCAAGTTACATATTGACACCGGTATATAGCTAAAGGCCTTTAAACCGGTTCTGGGCCCTGGGCCTTTACATAATGTCACCATCTATCTTTATGGGCTTCAAACCTAATGGACTAGTGATGAAGTTAACCCGGCCTCTCCTGGCCGGTTTACGCCCAGTAGTAATATCCCCAACACCTCCCCCTTGAGTAAAGCTGACATCCTCCGCGCCCTTCCTGACGACACCGAGGCCGATGCCCGCCAGGAGAAGGGGGAGATGCCCGTAATCCCGACAAGGGGCAGATCATCGCTAGTCTCTCGAGATGTTACTCCTGCCTTGGCGCCGTTTGGAGCTGTTTCCGGCCCTTCTACTATGCCGTCTTCTCCTCCCGGAGTCTGCGCGCCCACTCCTCAGGCCTCGAAGCTCTCAGGCTTCACGCTCACGAAGTTGAGGGTGGACTACACTACTGTGGACCAGTAAGTGCTTGAGCTTCGTCTTGTTTTTGCTTGCACTGCTGTTTCCTGACGCTCATCCTTGTTGACCAGGACGCTGCCTTCGGTGAAGAAGAGGAAGGAGGATGCCGTGCCCGTGCCTGGGACTGAGCCATCTGCAGCGGTCGCGCCCCCCTTCGTGGAGGAAGCAAACGTCAGCTCTCGTGCCTCTCCGGCCTTGTCGCCCCCGCGAAGCCTGGAGGGGCGTCGTCCGGAGGAGTCAGCCCCTGAGGCCCCGCTGGCTCGGGAAGTGACGATGTCCAGTTCGGCTGTTGAGGTCCCGGAGGCTCAAGAGCCCTTGGCCTCCCAAGCCCTGGTGACGACGTCACCTCCTTCTCCTGCTGCACCATTGCTCCCAGGTTCTTCTGCCTCCTCTGCTATCTTGGAGCGTGCCCTTTCAGAGATGACTCAGCTGCGAGAAGATCTCCTGGTCGCGGACCCCCGCCTGGTAGCCGGGCGCCTGGAGCTGGCCTCCGGCTGGCTTCAGTCTGACGCCGCAGTCCGAGCAACGCTGAGCCAGGCCGCGACGACCTCCGAGGAGGGGAAGCGGGTCGTAGCTCAAGCTGCGGCGGATCGAGAGGTGACGCTGAAGGACGTCGAAGCCGCTCACGACCGCTGCCAGGCATTGGAGGACGAGCTGAAGAGTCTGCGTGATGAACACGCAGAAGAAGCTCACGGCCGCCAGGCGAAGGAGGAGGAGATGAGGGCCTGGAAGGAAGCCATCGAGAACCGCGAAGCGGAGCTGGGGGAGTTGGAGAAGGCGCATGCCACTGAACGCAGCTGGCTGGAGGAGCTCGAACGAAAGGTGGAGGCGAAGGGGGTCGATCTTGACGCCAAGGCGAAGGTCCTGGCGGAGGACCGTGCGGCCTTCGCGCTTCTCGAGAAGAGGTCCCGTATGGCACTGAAAGCACTCTACGAGAAGGGCCTGGAAAAGCTGCTGACCACAGACAAGGACGGCCCTGCTCAGCTGCTTCCCTACTTGGTTACCGCGCTTGAGGAGGTTGTGAGCAGCATCGGTCCTATGGCCGAGGCGGAGGCCCGCGTTCTTCCCTCGGCTGCACTAACACATGTCTTCAGTCACCTCCATCTTCGCGATCCAACTGCCCGCCTGGACGAGCTGCTGGAGCGTGTGGACAAGGAGCGTTGTGCGGCTGCAGCCGCAGCCGTGAAGGGCCAGGTGGAGGCCCTGCTGAAGAAGTTCCGCTGCTTCCCTCTCGCGCCTTCGACCGGCGGTGGCACCGACCCTGCGGCTCCGGCTGGCGGCATAGGTGAAGGCGATGTCACTAAGAGAGGAGCACCTTCTGTGGGCGATGGCAGTGTCCAGGGGTGACCTGCTTGCCGCAGCTTTCCTGTTTTACTCCTGCAACATGTATCGTGCCTCGTGGAGGAATTTAAACTCATGCTTGACGTTTGAGAGAACAATATGTCTTGTAATATTTGCTTTGAGAGCTTGTGATTTTCTTCCTATTTTCTTTATGTTCTAGGTCGGCAGAGCCCGTCCCCGTGCATACCTCAACCGCCGTTGGTCCGACCGGAGACCAGGACAGAACCAAAGAGTGAGGGGCTACGTGACAAGTTAGGCTCCTGATTCGCGATGGTTAGGAGTCCCCCTTGACGCGCAAACAACTTATAGGAAGGAGATGCGAGGATAGGATTGGTGTTCTACGTCGGCAAAGCCCGGCCCCGCGCATACCTCAACCGCCGTTGGGCCGACCAGAGACCAGGACGGACCCAAGGAGTGAGGGGCTACATGACCAGTTAGGCTCCTGAGTCGCGATGCTCAGGAGTCCCCCTTGACGTGCAAACAACCTTCATACATTTGCTCTCGCCGAGGCTTGGCTCGGGAGGGGCGCGCGACGACCAGGTCCGGGGGACCTTGCTGGGTGGCGGAGGCCTGGGCGTGACCCGAGCGCAGCCCCCGTGCCCAGCCCCCTCGCACGACTCTCCCGAGGGGAGGCGTTGCGGTGAGGCCGGACACTGAGCTCTGGGGCTCCCTGAGGTTGGTACGGTCGTGAGGCCGCCCTCAATTGTTTATCACCAGCGCGGAGCGTAGTGCTTCCGCTTGTGCATGGGCATAGCTGCTCCCCGGCAGTGTCGACGGCCAGCGCGGAGCATGGTGCTTCCACTAGTGCGTGGGAGGGGACTCCCTACTACGGAGAGCCCTCGGGGCGTGTATAGCCCTGTCCTGACACGTGGATTGCACGGCAGGGCTAGACAAGGTGTATCTGGGCACTCGTGAGCCAGTGCGGGACTCACGAGGCCCTACCTCAAGGCGGGTTGCGCATGGTCTTGGTTTTTGTTCGCTCGCTGGTCCTGCGAGGTGGTCAGACAACCTGCGCCAAACGAATAGCCTGAGGTTATCGCGTGAGATGGCCAAGCACCAACAGCCCCACACTACTAGGGAAAAGCCTAGCAGCAGCGTGGGTTTTGGGCCTCTCAGTAACGCGGTGACCGGCGCTACTAATAAGGCGCTACATCTAACGTATAGCAGTAGCGCCTGTTGTCCCACGCTACTACTATACATGAATAGCTATAGTGCTCTTTAGAAAAGGGCGCTGCTGATATTATCTGCATCGCTGTTTACTGGGAAGCGCTACAGGTAAGGCGGCGCTACTGCTAAATTTCCCCCCTCGCTACTACTAGTTTTATTAGTTTTTTCCCTGCATATTTGTTTTGTATTTGTTTTGTATTTGAATAGGCTTTATACAATAATCTTTAGCATATCGTACACATACAAATGTAATCATAGCATATACATACAATTAGTCTCGTCAAATCATGTCATCATCATAATTATCATCCAACACAAAGTGGTCTGTCGTCATCATCTCGAAAATAGCGATACAAGTCTCGATTACTTGCAAATACATCGTCATCCATCTAAACAATGATATACGCGAGAAGAGCTATCACTTTGAGTACATGAGTTTTTATCCCTCTCTCCCATTAGCGTGAACCTAAACTAACTATCTGATGTCGCCGAAACCGAAACCGGTACACTGGGCTCGACACTCCAGCCACTCGTCGTATATATACTCCTGGCGTAGCACTTATTCACCATCGATGATCTATGCACCTGCATCATCAGATGAGTCGGAGATATGCAACATATATAGTTGAGCAACAGAAAGAGACAGAGTTGGCGAAAATAGAAGCAACATATCATAAGCATAAATAACAAAGTTGATCGTACCCAAAATGCCCTAACTAGAGTGATCGTCGCTAGTCGAGGAGGATGGTTTAATTACATCACAAATAAAGTTTCGTCGTGCATAACTCAAAGTTTCCTCATACAGAAAGTATGGACTAAACAGACACATTGTCATATATATATCGACAATCACTCCAACATGTCGTTCCATCCATCCAAGTTAGGGAGATACTCCCCGAGCCTAGTGAAAGGCTTAAGGTCGAGACGCTGAGAGGCAACCCATGTTCGGACGTCTTCCCGCGACATTAGTCCTTCTCCGTAGAACATCCCTGTTTTTCCGACGACCTCCTTCATGATGATTTGGGCAAGTTTGCGCTGGATGTTATAGAACTCAGCTCGAAGTCAATGATCCTCGATATCTCCTATGTCCTTTGCCCATTGCAGAATATGGGCATCGCCGGATCTAGGTGACATGCGAAGGTTCCGTGATCCCGTCGTACTCCAAAGATGTGGTGTAGGACATAGAATCCATCATTAAGAGAATCGTTCGGTTGCTAGATGCACCAGAAGTCGGTCTTATGGCCGAAGGCGACCCGGCCGCCCCTTATCTTCTTGTCCCTGACCTCTCCACTCATTTATTGGTAGTAATACATAGAACTATCGAGAACATCCTTGATGTGGGTATAATCCTTTTGTGAATGTTCTTCGACGAGTCCAAGTAAAGAGCGTGGGAGAATTGGGGGTAGAGGATGATGAGGACGGCGCGCCCGCCGCTGCGCAAAATAAGTCCTCAAATTAATTAGCCTCCACCGTGCAAATGAATGATTGAAATCGAAGGAAGGATAGTAGCGTGGATGACTTACACGGGATGATAAGGCACGAGAATCGCCCCCTTGTCCTTATTGGTGAGCATGAAATTGTAGATGTAATCCCTCGCGTATTCACGGTGCTTTGTGCAGACTCCCAAGAAGCCGTCGTGCATGTAGTACGGGTCAGCGACACAGATATGAGATATCTGCTCACCCCGATGATGTAGTTCATGTGCAAGGCATAAAGGCAGACAAACGTAAAATCCAGCTTCTTCATGTGGAACTTGTCGAATATGTAATCGAATAGGAGGAAGAACTTATCCGCGGGGAAGCTGTCGACGTACGACATTTGCCGCGGAACGTTAACCACGTAGAGTGGGTATTCTGGTTCTTTCGAGGCGATGAGGTCTTTCTCTACCCGCAGCGCAACGTCATGAAGTCTCCTTAGATCGCCGAATCTGACCCGTAGCGCTGTTGCAGGTAGAATTGGTTGACCGGGGATATGCCATTTATCCGCATCGGGGATATCTATATGGTCCTGAAGCTGAGGCTGCTGAGGCGGCTGGATCATAGAATCAGCTTTTTTGCCTTTCCTCGCTCTCTTCCTAAACTTCTTTACTACTGGAAGGTCGTCCATAATACGTTGAGACGGCAATTTAGGCACCGACTCATGACGCTCAAACCCTGAGGAGGCGCCAGTATAGACATACTGTTCAGTGCCATCGTCGTCCTCATCCTGATCCATGGCGACGTCATTAGCGAGTAATGGAGCCTCCTCCTTACCCCGTCCGCTATCACCCAACCCGACACCCGACGCTAATTGGGTAGGTTGGGTGTTGATGTTCATACCTTCTTAGGCTGCGTGCTCATGGGTGTGCTCCCAGCCGCCTCCAGACGAAGCAGACTCTTTGGCCACAACAGGACCCACCCAGCATTGCAACAATCACCAAGACGCCGCGGTGTCTCGTCTTCATCCCCCAGTAGTACTGGAGGAGGAAAATTCTCATGGCCCGGTTTGACACTGGCCATGGAAACCTTGAAGACGTTCGGGGGGATCGGCCGGCTGTGGAACAATGGTTCCTTCGGCTCCATTATCGTCGCCTTCCCCACTTCCACCTTCTGGTCGCCGATGGTGTACAATATGGTGCACGGGGTTTCGTCGGCCTGCAAAGAAAAGTCTGCGACGTGAGACATCCGAAAGGCAAAGAAAACGAGAGATTATACATTTATATTGAAGGGGGCCGGTGTGACAGATACCGTGAGGGCGTCGAGCTCAGCCAAAGATGAAGCACCGCCGAGCACGTCCGGTGCGGGAGCCGGTGCGGGAGCAGGTGCAGCTGCAGGTGCTGGTGCAACGCTAGTCGAGCTGCTCCCCGCCAAGAAGTCAGCAAGGGGAAAGTCCGCTGCATTTTTTTCTGGATTTTGCCTGGTCCAATTGAAAACGGCCGGAACCAAGGAAGTAGAAATATCTACAGCCACCTGTTTTGCGGCAGCTACCGCTGTTGCGACTGTCTGAGTTGATTTCTTCTCAACCGCAATCTCAACCTTCTTGTCAATGTTTTCTTCATTTAACCTCCGTCTTTCCTTTCTCTCCTCCATGGTCTCACGGTAGTACTTCTTCCACGTGGCGCCGTCTCTGACACCGTGCACGCGTCCATACGATGGTCGAGTATCCACCGGTTGTCATTTCAATATGTTTAACCACCGGTTGAATGGAGTGTCCCACTTGGGCCTCGCCAATGCCTCAGACGGCGAGTCGCTTTCGGCCGCAATCATGTGCTGCTCTCTCTGCAAAAGGCACAAGGATCGTTTACAAATATGACTAACGTGTGCAGTCAAATTGATCAAAAACTAAAATTACCAGCAGTCTCATGAACTCCATAATGACCGGTTTTGTCTCGTAAACCTTCTTCACTGGGTCCCAATGGTGTCGGTCCCTGAGGACGTCATGCTCCTGCGGGACGGTGAACTCCACCAAGGGGTCTAGGGTGCCCAGACTCGCGGCTTCCGCGTCCTCCTTGGCCCATTTGGATCTCTTTCCGTCGTAACCACGGCTTCCGAGGTGGTGGCTCCCAATGTTCCTCTCTTGAAGCCCCTTCATGTACTTAGACTTTTTTTTGGCAGCTTCGGCCTCGCAAGCCTCCTTGAATATTTGAAACTGCTCTTCCGTGATTGTCGGATTATCCTTTACAACCTCGGAGTAGGGTTCCTTCTTGTCAATGATCCTTGCTTTCACTCGAGTTTTCCAGGCGGCCAACGCGTCGCAAAACTTGGTCATGGCGTGTTTGTTTATCTTCTTCATTGCCGGGTCCTCGTCAGGATCTTCATAATCCTTCTCATTCCGGCCCGGGAACAAGAATACCTGGTGAAACTTCTTTAGGAGGGATCTACTCATATTTTCTATCTTCTGTAGTTTCTCATCGTTGATGGTGGCGGTTGTCCGTACGATGCAGCCTATTTGATTGCCATAGCATAGACGCGCTTCCTCGGGCGCCTTTGGCTCAAAAATGTCGTCGTCCACCTCCGTGACCACCAGTCTAGTAGTCCTGAGTTTGTTAGGAAGTTGTTGCCTCTTTGCTTTCGGTTCTACACCGGCTCCGCTCCCCGAGGCAGCACCGGTCTCAGTCTCAGCGTCGGTCTCAATGTCGGTCTGAGTCTCAGCGCCGGTCTTAGTCTGAGCACCAGTCTGCGTGTCGGTCTCAGTCCCCGATGCCACCGGTGGGCCCAGCAACAACATCGGTTGATCGTCGGTAAGGCTAAAAAATTCGTCTGCCGCCTGGTAGACGTCGTCGCAATCACCAGAACCCTGTCCTTCATCGTTGCTAGCCATGTTTCCTATGATTAAATCTAGTCAATTAATTCTAGACCTAATAAAATAAATAATGACATAAAAAGGGAATATTGTTTTGCAGGAATGTTGACTCCTTCCTGGTGCGGCAAATCCCGGGCACTCGGTATGTCCTAGTTTGTAGCACAAGTCATGCCGAAATTCACGGAAGATTTCGGCATGACCTTTGCTAAAAAGTGGACAAATCGAGAACCTGAAATTTGCCGGAACAAAAATGAATCAACATTCCAGCAAAACATAGGCCACTCAGCATCATTACCTGGAAACAGCGTTCAAATATCCCTCTTCGACACCGCAACACATGTCCAAATATACACGAGCAACCACATGTCCAAATTTCACAAGCTAATTCAAGAACAAAGTGTAGAAGAAAATTCATTTAACTACTAGTAGAACAAAATCCAGTTAACTTAAGTGCTCTATAATGATGAAAGGAAAAAAAATTCAGTTAACTACTAATTTCATTCATTTAGGTAATTCATTTAACATCACCTAATTAACCTACTGTACCACTACTACTAGCAGCACTACTAACCTAATTAACTTAGCAAAACTCTAGTGCCCTAACTGAAAAACATCTAATTAACATCTACTAGTACCACTATTGCCCTAACCTAATTAACATCTACTAGTATCACTATATACTATACAAGCAGCATCTACCCTAATTAAACCCTACTGCCCTAACTAACTTTTGTTGTAAACCAAATTTTTTGCTCTAAACTAATTTTTGCTCTAACATCTACTACTTAACATCCTTTGCTCTAAACTAAATTTTTTGCTATAAACAAACTTTTGCTCTACTAATTTTTTCTCTAAAATGCAGAGAGAGAGGAGTGGGCGGAGGGGTGGGGGACTTACAGAGAGGGAGAGACGGTGGCGGGGAGGTGCTCGATCACGGAGGCAGGGGCGGAGAGGGCGGGCTCGGGCACGGGCAACGGCAGTCCTGGGCGGGCTCGGGCGGCGGTGAGGTGGAGGGCGCCGACGGTGACGTCGAGGGCGGCCTCGGGCGGCGGCGGTGAGGTGAGGCGGCCTGGGCGGCGGGCGGTGAGGATGACGGTGGCCTTGGGGGAGCGGTGAGGTTGCAGGCGCCCACGCCCGGCAGGAGGCATGGCGGGGCGACGGCGAATTGGGAGATGGCGGCAGGGTGAGGGATTTGGGAAGAAGTGTGGTGGCGGGGCGGGGAGGAACTGTTGTTTAAGTGAAGCGAACATGTAGCGCCGCTTCAGCAGCTATAGATAAGTTAGCTACATCACGTTTCTGAAACCCGATACTGCTATTCCTTTCTCCTTTTTCCTTTTTCTTTTATTTTTCTTTACATTTATTTTTTTCCTTTCTCCTTTTTCTATTTCTTTCATTTTCATTTACTTTTCTACTTGTTTTTCACTTTATTTTATTTCGTTAGCGATGGCGCCTTACACGTAAGCGCGCCACTGCTAAGGAAAGTAGATAGCGCTGGGCGATATACGCCATCTGCTAGGTTGGGCTAGCCATGTGCGGCTAGTTCAAACATAGCAACAGATGCTTTTTTTGCTAGTGCAGCGCATTGCTAAAGTCATAGAAGTAGCGCGGTTTATTTACGCGTGCTGCTACTATGTAGCAGTAGCGCATGATTTTGTACAGCGCTACAGGTAACATTCTGTGTATAAGGTTTTCCCTAGTAGTGCCAGGAGGTGACGTGAACGGGGCCAACCGCTAGACACAGCTCAGCCGTTGGATTTATCAATGCTGCAGGGACGGGCCCAAGCACAGACGCCGTGCTTAACCTACTCACGCGAAGGATCCTGAAGAAAGACGGCTGGCGCGCGGCTCCCATGGTGGCTGACGATCGAGTTGGGGCAGCTGGAGGTACACGGCGAAGGCGTCACTCCTCATGAGCCACCGGGACCCTGAGCCTCGGGAGGCTCTGGGGGTTCAGGAGGTTCCTTGAGGACCGTCTCCATCTCTGTCAGGACGGCGTGGTGCCTGGCCTCCTGAGTCACCAGGGCGTGCTGAAGGTTGTGCTGATAGGCAGACACCATGCTCGGCAGGCCGAAAGGCATGCGAACGTAGCTGTGCGGTGGACCCTCACAACATCCCTCACGCAAAGGCCAGAATAGCTCCTGATACGCGGCCCTGTTGAGCCCTGGGACGTCGATGCAGACGTGCAGCCCGACATCCTCGCCTGGATAGGGAGCTACGCCTGGTGAGCGGCGGCCGCCGTGCATGGCCCTTGCGTCTTGCAGTTCCTGAGTGGTCTTGGTGATGAACTCCTAAGCGGTGGGCGCTCCCCACCCTGTGTTCTCCTGAGGGAAACGTGTCATGAAGCACGCCTCCAAGTGGTGCCCAAGCGCCTCCCTCGTGATGTTGGCAAGGTCTGAGGCCCTCTAGAAGGGAGCCCTCGAGCCCTGCCCGAGGAGGGCGCCGGGCGCGCTTTCCTATGCGATGGAGGGAGGCACCCCAGGTGTGGGCGCTGATCCGGACGTGGTGCCGCTTGCCTGAGGCCCTGCGCGGAGCAACTGCTTCTTCTTCTTGGGGGTGGCCTCGGGAGGGCGCTCGCCCTTGCTGTCGGGGTCATCAATTGCTGCTGCTTGGAAGGCACGCTCGAGGGAGCACACTGCGTCTCTTTCTTTGCACGGGACTGTGATGATCCCGCCACTTCCTGGCATCTTGAGGCGGACATGAACTTGGCCAGGGCTGGGTACCCGAGGACTTCATTATACGGCAAGTGGATGTAGGCGACGTCGAAGTCGACGAGTTCGGTGCGGTAGTTGTTGCGTTCTCCGAAGGTGACAGGGAGGCGGACATGCCCTATCAGTGTGGTGGAACCGTCGGTTACTCCTGAGAATGGCTTGGTGGGCTGAAGCTGATCATACGACACTTGGAGGTTGTCGAACGTATCGACGGACAGGACATTGAGCCATGCGCCGCCGTCAATGAGGGTCTTTGTGACTTGCACGTTTGCTGATGACTGGTGAACAAAGCATCGGGAGGGCGCCAGCGGTGGCCGCACATTTGAGATGATCTGCCAAACTGAAGGCAATGGCGCACTTGGACCACCTGAGCGGGCGCGTGGCCTCGAGTGTCAGGACCCCGGTTCTAAGTCACACCGACCTAGCGTGACACAGGAACGAAGTGAATCACATGCCGGCCAGTCAAGTGTTCCAGAGCAGTAGTGCTGGGCTAGCAGGACTCCGGTGAACCGGGCTGTAGCGGACTACTATGGCTCAGGGAAGCACAAGACTACATTTCCCCATAAGAGAGGCTACCAAGGATAAACAACTAGGTTGTCTGATCCCACACATACCAAGCATTTCAATCATACACACAATATGCTCGATATGTGTAAATACAACATGGCATCACAACATAACTCTATGACTCAAGTATTTATTCATTAGGCTCCGAAGAGCCAGATATTACAAACATGGGTCTAATGACCCAGCATTCAAGTCATACAAGCAACAAGCACAAGCGGAAGCTTAACTTGTCTGAGTACAGACAACTACAAATGAAAAAGGCTGAGAAGCCTGACTATCTACAAGACCCTGCCGGGGGCACAAGATCGTAGCTGAGGTATCAAGCTAAACGTCGAAGTCCATATAGAACTACTAGCGAGACTGACGTCTCTCTGCAAAACATAAAATAGGAAAACGTGAGTACAAATGTACCCAGCAAGACTTACATCAGAACTAACTACATATGCATCGGTTTCAAAAAGGTGGTGGTGGAGTTTGACTGCAGCAAGCCAGCTTTGACTTGGTGGCTATCATGAACTACTACTGTAAGTAACTCTTTTGAGATGGCGCACACGAGTCCACATATTCACCATATCAATACACCACTATGGATCCGCTCCCGTCTCCCTACGAGAAGGCCATCCATAGCACTCATGCTTTGTCAGATTTCGGGTTCCGGCAGACCCTTGAGGTTCAAACACTGGGGTGCGTGTGGAGGTCTCGCCTTCTACCTACCTGTACCCCGCCGCCTCGCTAGGATCTAAACTACGAAAGGAACAACACAAGAGACACAAGGTTTATGCTAGTTCGGGCCACCATTGTGGTGTAATACCCTACTCTAGTTTGTGGTGTGGTGGATTGCCTCTTGGGCTGATGGTGATAAACAATACAAGGAAGAACAGCCTCGCGAGGGTCTGTTCTTGGCCAGTGTGATGAACTGCTGGGGGAGTTCAGTCGCTCTCTCTCTCTGCTGATTCCAGTCTGCCGATTCCAGATCTCAGATCGCTCTACCCTATGGGTGACTAGTCCTATTTATAGGAAAGGGCCCTGGGCCTCTTCCCAAATATTGAGCGGGAAGTGCGCCAACAATTGGCCATTTTGAAGGGGAACATCTAGTACACTTATCCTGACTAAAGGTTGTCCTCGCCTGTCAAAGGCTCTGGTGTGACGCCGGCTTGGGCTCCACAATGACTTCCTTCCTACCGTTGGACTGGTCTTGGTCTTTTTGCACCGAAATGGAAGCCTTTGCTTGATGCTCTCGCTTGCGCTTGCTCCCTTTGCACCAAAGAGGAAAGGAGGACAACTGCGTGGGCTGGCGCCCGCCTTTGGCGCCCTTGGTCGTGATGGCTTGCGTCATGGGCACCTCGTGAGGTACCCACCTTGATCTCTCCGCCTCCTCGTGAGCTAGCCTGATGAGGCCGTGCTGAAGGAGGCTCCTGTCGTCGCCCTGAGGTGGCCCCTAGCGAGGTCTTGAGCTTGTGTTGATGAAGATGGGCTGTGATGGGCCCCCATTTGAGCCACGCCCGCGGGCCGCTGAGCAGCAAGTCTGGGACCCCATTCCCGAGCGCCGACAGTGCCCCAGGCCCAAAGCGCACCGGACTTGGCTGAGCAGGCGAAGGGGCAAGTCTTGCGGGCGCCCTTGAGCCCTAACAGCTGCGGTCTTAGGCGCCCGCGTGGCGGTTGATTGGGCGTGGGCGGCCTTTGTTCCCCCGCCTCCTTATTTTGTGCCGTGCGAGGCGGACTCCTAACCGCCTGGCCGCTCCCCTTTTTCGCTGCTCGACCGCCCCCCACTCTTCCTCCTCTCGAACTCCGGCCCTCCCAATCCAATCTCGAACCTTCCTCCCCTTCCATTGCCATGGTTCCGGCGAAGAAGGGAAGAGGAAGAAACCCATACCTCGCTTTCGCTTCGCCGTCGTCGGTGGCCCCCGCCGTCGATCGGTCAATCATACTCAATCGAGAGGGCTGGGCAAGGCCAGCTCGGCTTTAGCCACCATCTTCAATGAATGCGGGCGGACGACGGCCCTGGCCAGCGTCCCCGCCGCCATCGGCAGGATAATCACGAGATCGATATTTTGCCGATGCCATGGGCGGGCTGGTTCCCCCTTCTCCGATTTCTTCAATGCTGTGCTCTCCCACTATCGAGATCCATATGATGCACTTGGGTCCAGAATCCATCACTCTTCTTGCGGTCTTTGCCTTTGTTTGCAAGGCGATGATGGGCATCCTTCCCTCAGTTGCCTTGCTGCGCCACTTCTTCTCTCTGTGCCTTGTTGACCCCACCCAATGTTCGGGGTGTGTGAGCTTCATTGCTGCATCTGAAACGGTGGCTTCAGGGATTGACTTCACCCTTCCTCCGCCGGCGCTGGGTTCATGACGGCGGCTGTTACGATGGGCGTGGGGAAGCCCAGCCCCTGCCGTCGGAACCAACATCACCCGATGTCCCCAATTCAGTGGGGCAGGAGGCGAGTCACGAGCCCCGGCTCGCCTCGTCTAAGCGATAAACCGCATTCTGAGGGCGCTCGATGTGGCGCCCAAGGTGGTGAAGGATTCTTTGTTATGCCGCATTGCCCTCTCGGCGCCATTCTCTGCCGGATGTGGGCCTTGGTGGCGTGAAGACCGCTGTGGCTCTAGGAGGAGGACTTGGCGCTGGCCGAGAAGGTGCTCTTGGTCTTGGCCCAGGGACCCCACCCTGGCAGCATCCGGCAAGGGGTTCTTTCTTGTACTTTTGCTCAGCGGAGGTGACTTTGTGAAGTAGATGCCCGGCTTGATGAATGGGGGCTGCGCCCGCAGGCCTCATGGGGTCTCGCGAGAACCCGGTGGTGGTGACTGCCCTTCCGATCGGCCATGGCGGCTCTTCCTCAGTGGCGGAGCGAGGGAGGCCGAGCCGCTAGAGGCCGAGGGCCTCCCTTGGGGTGGCAGTGCCAGCGGGCGCTCTTGAGGGAGCAGCTCCGAGGCCCAGACTGCGCATGGGTGGGGTGGCGAGCAGCTGCCCGTGGTGCTGTGGCTGAGGCCTGGTGCCCAGTTACTCTTCTTGGTGAGGTGACCGGCCTCGTGCATCAGGTAGGCGCACCCGATGCGGGTCGATCTCGGCGCTCCTTCCTCGTCATGAGTTGACCCTGCGCTCCAACTCTTAAGGTCGCTTCGCGTGGACTTTGAGGCTCTCCGGGAAGAGAAGGGAAGCCTTGGGCGGCAGTTACCCTTATCGCTTCTTTGAGCGCAGATAAGTACTTCCCCACCGATGAGTAGCTTTCCCTTTTACAGCTCCTGATTCTTACATTGCTTTCTTGATCCTTGCTTCTGCGAGGCCCTTCCCTTAGAGCTCATGGAGATGGTGAGAGCCATCCCCTGGGCTCCGCCCTCTCCTTGTCTTGAGCACTCGAGCAGCGAGCCCTCGTGGTGAGGCCGGCCGGAGGCGAGCCATCTGAGGCGCATCACGTCCCGTGCGCCTCGGGACCTCCATGAGCCTTCTCGTGGCATAGCCAGCCTGCCATGGGCTTCTCGTGCAGTCGTCGACCGTGATTGGTGAGGCATTCCCTGCGCTCTTCTTTGGGATGGGCTGGCTCTGGCCGGGCTTCTGGCGAGGCATGCCCGGCCCTTGCGGCGCCGCCCCAACCCCCTGCCGGAGGAGTGCTGTGCGTGGCCCTCGGCGCTCACAGGGTGGATGATGGTGTGGAAGAGCGTGCTTGGCCGCGCCGAGGCGTCGCGCTCCGCCAAGGTTTCTTGGGAGGAGGCCGTCTGGTGAGCCTGCTTGGTGAAGATCTCGCCGATGAAGGCGCGCCTCGAGGCTGAGGGCCTGCGCTGGCGCGGAGGCGCAAGCTGGCGGCCGTCGCCCTTGCGCGCCATCGGCTTGATCTTGCGATGAGGAGGCCAAGGTGTCGTGGCGGCCTCTCGGGAGTCCGTTCTCGGGCCGTTGAAGAACTCGGAAGGATCGTGGCTGCGTGGCGGCAGAAGGCGGGCAGGAACTCCTGGCCCGATGCCGCTCATTGGAGGAGCAGGTGGAGCTCTTGCGAGGCGGCCCCTTGCGTCGATGAGGTGGCCTCGGCGACCAATGAGAGCTCGAAGCGAGGGCCAGCCAGCTGGAAGCTGCCGAACTGCTTGCGCAATCTGACGCCTGAAACAAGGGAGGCGCTTGGTGTGAGGGGAGGATGATGATCGCTTGCGCAGGAGGCTGTCTGGAGGAGGTCAGGCGTCGGGTGGCGATGGCGGCGCTGAACCTCGGCAATGAGTTCGAGGAAGGCTGGGTTTATCCGGCTGAGGGCGAAGGTAGGACCGCTGCCTTGAGGGCCAAGCAGGGAGGAAGCGCGGCGGGCCGATGCTTTCGGGCCGCCCTTGAGGTGGCGCGGGGAGGAGTTAACTACCTCCGTGCGAGGTGCTTCTTCTAAGCCAGCGGGTGGGCGAGGCTGAGGCCGTCAGCCAGCGAGTCACTGCGGACGAGATCGCCGATGGCGGATCGGAGCATGAGCACGGACCCATACTCCTGCGCTCGGGGAAGAGCCAACTCAGCCTTAGGTAACATCCGCGAGGCGGCTGTTGGCGAGCCGCACGCAGTTAACTACGTCGGCAACCTTCAGTTCTTCACCGACATGCTGACTCGGCTAGAGGCGTGGTCTGTCAGAGTCAACAGGTTGGTGGAGGAGAGGAGCCGCGCCCTGCTCGGGCGCGCCTTTTCTCGCGTCTTCAGCCATCTCCAGGATATGGACCCCCACTTCGACTTCGCGCCGCCATCGCCCCAGTACCTCAGGCCGTCCGGGACGACCTGGCGCACTGGGTGGAGGACAACGTGGACGCCCTTGTCGGGGCCTTCGCTTGATTAACGATGGCATGATCGTGGCGGCCGATGAAGGCGGCGTGGTGACGCAACCTGCGCCGCTGGTGGCGAGCGAATGGCGACAGCGAGGCCGCGACGCCGGCGACAATTCAGGAGGTACCCACGAGGATGCATTGGGATTTATCCGATCGACCGTGCACCGTTCTGTTTTGCTGCGAATAGAGCTCAGGTTTTGCCACAGCGGTTGTGAGAGAATTTTGGGAGGGGGAGCCCCTCATAAAAAACTTGTGTTCTGCGTATTAGTAGATGCTATATCACCCGTACGCCTGTGCCAAGTGCCTGGCTAGTTTACCTTTGTCCCGCGCAGACCCCGAGATAGCCTATGGAGGGCTGTAGCGTCTCGAGTGTCTTCTGATCGAACCCGTAGGATCTGCAGTAAAATCCTCCTGAGAGGATGCGGTGGCAGCAGTCCTGGGCTGCACGCAAGCTAGGCCCAACCCGGCTCGGGAGGGGCTCATGAGGGGAGGCAGCTAAGGCAAACGGTGACTGGAACGCGAGAGATTGCTCGAAGGAGACTAAACACCCCCTTCCCCAAACACACGCAAATCTCAAATTCGAATCCAACTTAAATCCAGCTGGGAAAGTGACAACCAAAGGGAAAAACAAGCAAGCAAACCCAAAAGGCAGCGTCCGGCACCTAGTCTAGTCTTGGGCGTCTTCTCACTGGCGCCGAGCTAAGTGCCCTTGGGCGTGGGAGGAGCCCGAGGCCTAAGGCCAGCACCCACGAGACTCGGGGCGTACAGCCCCACTCATTATTACGTGAGAGTGTCACGGGCGGCGAGCTTCACGAGCCTTGGGCCTTCTTCACAGCTCTGGCCTTGCTTCATATCGCATGAGGCCAGGCCCGCCTTGCACCGCACTCTAGTGCCATCAGCGACCGGAAACCAGGGCGCTGCCGATGGGGTAGGCGGTGCGCCAGTTCCCAAGCGACCACGGGTCCTCCGCCGAGAGCAGGCCTGAGGCACCTCCCCCGAGAGGCCTACCTCCTGAAACGCCTTGCTCGACGCTGCGGTGGTGATGCCGGATCTCGGCCCCTCTCCTGCAGCCCCCGACGCCCTCCTCCTGAGGGGTAGGAGACTGCGGGAGCGGGGCAGCCGCTCGCTATGGCGACATGCACCTCCCGCGATTCATGATTAACGTATGCCTGCTCCTGAGGAATTAGTGGTACCCAATAATCGTCGCTTCCAGCATGTCCGGTGGGGCCTTCACGTGGCTCTTGGAAGAGCTCAGCTTCTGTCGCCTCGTCCCCCGACTGGGGTGAGGAGGCGAGCCTTGTTCACCTTCGTCTTTGGTGCCCTTGGTCCATCATGTGGGGCCACGTATTCTTCAGGGCCGTCATCTCGAAGGGCAGCCATAGTGCTCCAGCGTGCCATGCGGTTACTTGAGCGCCCACAGGGTGGTAAGCGGCGACCCACTAGGGCCGTGGGTCGCAAGCGGTCCTTCTTCGCTGGCGGGGCGGAGAATGGCGCTACCGCTGGCCCGGTGATGATAACCCATTGGCGTTGGGTAGCCTTGGGGACCGCGGCCGCGTGGGCAGCCCCGCGCGGGCCGCCCTGGACCCGAGGTGGGAGCTCGGTGTAGAAGGGATGAGCCCCCGAGGCAGCAATGCCGGGGCTCTGCCACCCGCTCTACAAACGCGTCGCGGCCGCCTTCCAGCAGCACCTGCTGCGATAGCTCCCGGGCCACCATGGCGCGGCCCTCGAGTTCGCCTGCTCGGCGGTGTCTCGGCCAGCGGCGCAGCGTGGTTGAGGCCCTACGCTGCCGACCGCGCTGCCGCGGCGTGAGTTGTCGAAGCCTGCCCGCGTCGCCCGTGGCCCTCAGCACCTGCGAGGCAGGCTCCACAGGGCGTAGAATTGCGCCAGGCCAGCGGCTCTGCGTCGGCGAACCAAGCCGCCCGAGGACGGGGTTGCCCACACAGTGGCGGACATGATGAGGGCGATCACGGCGGGGCGAAGTGGTAGGAGGTGGATCGGTGCACCTACTGGCGCGCCAAATGTCGGTTCGGGTTCAGCAGACCCTTGAGGTTCGAACACTTTCGGGTGCGTCTGGAGGTCTCGCCTTCTACCTACACACCCGCCGCCTCGCTAGGATCTAAACTATGAAGGAACAACACAAGAGACACAAGGTTCATACTAGTTCGGGCCACCATTGTGGTGTAATACCCTACTCTAGTTTGTGGTGTGGTGGATTGCCTCTTGGGCTGATGGTGATGAACAATACAAGGAAGAACAGCCTCGCGAGGGTCTGTTCTTGGCCAGTGTGATGAACTGCTGGGGGAGTTCAGTCACTCTCTCTCTCTGCTGATTCCAGTCTGCCAATTCCAGATCTCAGATCCCTCTACCCTATGGGTGGCTAGTCCTATTTATAGCCAAGGGCCCTGGGCCTCTTCCCAAATATTGAGCGGGAAGGGCGCCAACAATTAGCCATTTTGAAGAGGAACATCTAGTACACTTATCTGACTAAAGTTGGTCCTCGTCATCAAAGGCTCTGGCGGTGACGCCGGCTTGGGCTCCACAATGACTTCCTTCCTGCCGTTGGACTTGTCTTGGTCTTGTTGCACCAAAATGGACGCCTTTGCTTGATGCGCTTGCTCCCTTTGCACCAAAGAGGAAAGGAGGACAACTGCGTGGGCTGGCGCCCTTTAGCACCCTTAGTCGTCATGGCTTGCGTCATCGCACCTTGTGAGTACCCGCCTTGATATCTCCGCCTCCTCGCGAGCTAGCTGATGAGGCCGTGCGAGGAGGCTCTGTCGTCCGCCCCATGAGGCAGCCCCTCGCGAGGTCTTGAGCTTGTGTTGATGAAGATGGGCGTGATGGGCCCCCCTTTGAAACCACGCCGCGGGCGGCAGGCAGGCAAGTTTGGGGACCCCCGTTCCCAGAATGCCGACACGCTTATCTTGCGTATTTTAGAGTATCCACTTTCACTTGTGTATAAACTGTACAGGCAACCCAGAAGTCCTTTACCGCGGACACAGCTATTCGGATAGATGATGTTAGCCCTGCAGGGGTGTACTTCTTCACACACAGTCTCACCACTTATCGCCGTTTACACGACATGTACTCGGCAACCTTCAAGCGGAAGCCCAGCGAGGGTGTCGGCCACGGCCTACCTAAACACTCAAGTCTCTAGTCCAGGTTTATCGCCTATTCAGGTTCCATCCATGAGTCGGCGAGGTTTCCACATACAGCCCCGAACGATGTGTATAGGGTTCCGAGACACCAAACGGGCGCCCGGCATGCCCGACCACGTGCCTACCGCATCACAGCCCACCCCTCAGGTTAGCACTGCGCACGGCCTCCAGCATACTACAAACACCAGAAACTACTTGCAACTCCAGGACAGAGGACAAGGGTGGTTAAGAAGCCGGGAGAGTGAATTAAGGATCCCAATGTGTGGTAGTAGCTATTCATGGATCACAAACACAGAACTCAGTTCCTGAGGACGACTTCAAAGAGACAACCCACCATGTACTCCTACATGGCCTCTCACCGCTACCTTTACCAAATCGTGTTCACACACTTAGCTCTCAACAGTAGGACATGTTCACACACCTCCGATTCATCTCCGATGAATCAGACCCGACTCAACTCTAAGCAGTAACAGGCATGACAAACAAACATGAATGAGTAGGCACATCAGGGCTGAAACAACTCCTACTCATGCTAGTGGGTTTCATCTATTTACTATGGCAATGACAGGTCATGCGGGGAAAAGGGTTCAGCTACGCAGCATATAGCAGTTGAATCGATGTTGTCCTAATGCGGTAAAAGAGAAGCAGGAGGCGAGAGAGTGGGATTGTATCGGAATGAACAAGGGGTTTTGCTTGCGGCACCGAAGATAGCATTGAGTCTTCATCGGTGTCCAGCGATCTGCTTGTCGGAACAACGTCTACGAAGGGGAACAACACCGGCAAACAGAGAAGAAACACGATCAATGCAATGCACAATATGATGCATGATCATGACATGGTAAAACGAGTGTGTTGGGCTAATGCAACTACAACCAGAAGGTTTTGAGCTTATTTGAACCAAAGATTCAAATACAAACTCAAGTGGTGGGTTCATATAAGTGCGTTAACATGTTTGACCTAAACAACAAGGTTAAGTTGCTCTAACATGCATGAAACCAGTACAGATCGATAGATTGGATTTTTCTGATCATTTTTCATATATAATTTACTTCATTTTGAGATATATATTAATTTCTATGATTTTCTGAAGTTCATAACATTTTCTGGAATTTCCTGTATAAGAATAAATCCAGTAAATGATTTATTGCGTCAGCACTGTGTCATGCCTACGTCAGCAAGTCAACAACGCTGACCAGGGTCAAACCTGACGTGCGGGTCCCACTGGTCAGTGACTCAGGGCTAGCCCGACTCACAGACAGGTGGGACAAGTCAAACGCCACGTCTGCAAAGTCAATGCTGATGAGTGGCCACTGTGATTAGTTAAAACTAAACAAGGGTTAAGCTGTGTGGTTAATTAAGGCATGGGGCCCGGTTGTCATTGACTCGTGGGGTTAATTGATTGGTAATTAGCGCTCTTTAAGCGAGTGCCACGTCATCTAATCGCCGACTAATCGCCGGCGGTAAGCAGATGCGGCGGCTTTGCCCGTCCGGCCTACTCCGGCGACGAGGGCAAGCGGGGCTGGTCTCGTTGGAACGGCCTCGATGTGGTGCGTCCAACGGTGGTGGTTGCAGGGGCTGGGGCGGCCGGAGACGACGGCAAGGAGCTCGCCCGCGGCGGCCGGGATTCGGGTGTGCACGGCGATGCGGTTGCGGTGGCCGTAGCGGCGCGAGCGTGGCACCTACGGGCTCTACGCAGCACGGCGAGCAGGTTGGGCACGACGGCCGGTCCATTAGTTGGCTGGAAGCATGTCGGCGGCAGATCGGTGGCGGCGTCTTGGTGGTGTGTGTGCTTTCGCTTCGGTGCCTGCGAGCGAAACGGAGAGGGAGGATGGGAAGAAGCTCACGGTGATCGTCGTGGGGTGGTCGGCGAGCTCGGGGGATGACCGGAGCAAACGGGGCGGCGGAGGCGATCTTGGCGGCCGCAGGTTTAAGACGACGAAGGTGAAGACGAAACGGAGCTTCCTGGCTCACTTGGCGCGGTGAGGAGGAGGAGTAGGTCGAGGCGGAGCTCTGGGATGCGTCAGCGAGGTGAGGCAGTGGCTGTGGGCACGGGGTTACGGCGGCGCGTGCATGGAGGCTTCGGCCATGGCGGGGAACGGGCGAGGGAGAGGCGTTGGGGGCGAATGGAGGGGTCCAGGGGGTCGGGGCAACGACTTGGAGGTTGTCCATACGTCCAGGGGCACGGGCGGCAAGGAGGTGGCGCCGTGGCGAGCTCAGGCACGCCGGCGCGCACCTCTCTGCCTTCCTGGTGAGAGGAAGTAGCTGACTTGCCATGGGCGGCCACAGTCTTTGGGCTTGGCCCGCCAGTGGCCTTGAGTAAGTCCTCTCGCTCTGTGCTACATTTTTCATTTCTTCTATTTTGTTTTGATTTAGTAAAATACTAAACCATTTTATAAAATCCTGGAAATAATTAGGGGTGGTGTCTGAATTATTCCAGTGACCCATAACAACTTCCAACATTTTTGGAGCATCTAAAATATATATAGCATTTAAATAGCTCCAATTCAAATATGTTTGAATTAATTCAAAGCCCAAATATGTCCTCCAAAAATGTAAACCATTTTTGGTAGATGCTTCCACCTCAATCCAGAAATGTTGAACATTTTTAGAGGGCATTTTGAGTTCAATGAAAAAGATTTTATTTTGACCCTAGTTGAATTCATTTGGTGCTAGGGTTTAAGCATCCCCATTTCAAGATTAATTGGAAATGAAAATGATGCATGGATGCAATGCCACTAATTACAAGAAGATTTCTAGGGCTGTGACATCGAGCTTGGGGAGGACTGCATTCACTTCACGAGCATACTGTTTGAAGATGCGCTGTGAGGCTGGGGCTTGAGCTCCGCCCAAGATGCAAGCGATGGCACGCGGTTCCTGGAAGCCCCCAGCCCCCTCATCTTG
Organism: Aegilops longissima; assembly: GCA_021605205.1. Lineage (NCBI taxonomy): Eukaryota > Viridiplantae > Streptophyta > Magnoliopsida > Poales > Poaceae > Aegilops > Aegilops longissima. The sequence goes on along the minus strand of CM038681.1, from coordinate 478,431,601 downwards.
ATGGTGGTCATCATTCCTTCTTGGAAGTGGAGGTAGTGGAGGAAGACCGGTGTTGCCCTCAGGAGGATCCTCACGAGGCTTATCCCTCCAGGCGCCCTCACGAGGCTGATCTTGCCAGCGTTCCTCACGAGGCCGGTTGCACCACTCCTGGCGCGGGCCACGGTCGTCCCAGCGTCCGCCACCATGTCCTCCTCCTTGGTCGTAGCCCCGGTCGTTGCGCTCGGGGTGTCGACCAAAGCGTCCTTCGCGAATGGCTTTGAGCTCTTGACAGTCGTTGGTGTTGTGGCTATGCAGGTTATGGAAGGCGCAGAATGGTCGGCAGCCGTTGGATGACTCGGGCTTGTCCCTGTCGCGCTCTGTGTTCGGCTCCCCCGTGAGCACGGCTGCTCCCTTGCGCTTCACGTCCTTGGCCTTGGCTTTCTTATCCTTCGGGTCCACAGCCGGGAGCTCGAGGAGGGAGAGGCGCCCCGCCTCAGCTCTTGCGCACTTGGTCGCCAGGTTGAACAACTCCAGAGACGTGCACAACTTCTCATGGATGGCGAGCTCCTCCTTCATCTTGATGTCGTAGACGCCATCAGAGAACACTGAGATGATGGCCTCGTCCGTCACCTTAGGGATCTTGAACCGAATGTTGTTGAAGTGTTGGATGTACTTCTGGAGGGTCTCTCCTGGTTGTTGCTTGATGCGCCGTAGGTCACCCGCGGTTAGTGGGCGGTCGCGAGTGCCCTAGAAGTTGGCGACGAAGCGGTCGCGAGTGCCCTGAAAGTTGGCGACGAAGCGGTCGCTGTCGGATTTCGGGTTTCGGCAGACCCTCAAGGTTCGAACTCTAGGGTGCGCACGGAGATCACACCTACTGCCAACCCGTGTCTCGTCGCCTCGCAGGGATCTAAACTACACAAAGAACAACACAAGGGACACAAGGTTTATACTGGTTCGGGCCACCATTGTGGTGTAACACCCTACTCTAGTGTGTGGTGTGGTGGATTGCGTCTGGGGCTGATGATGAATAGTACAAGGAAGAACAGCCTCGCGAGAGTCTGTTCTTGGCTGGTGCGACAAACTGCTAGGGGGAGTTCAGTCTCTCTCTCTCTCTCTCTCTCTCTCTCTCTCTCTCTCTCTCTCTCTCTCTCTCTCTTGCTATCTTTCGGTGGCTCTTCGCCGGCTTATCTTTTGGTTTGGTCCAACCTTCTTCCGGTTCTGTGGTTCTGTGGTTCTCTGGTTCGTTTTACCCTGTGGGTGGCTAGTCCTATTTATAGGCGGAGGCCCTGGGCCTCTTCCCAAATATTGAGTGGGAAGGGCGCCAACAATTGGCCATTTTGAAGGGGAACATCTAGTACACTTATCGTGACTAAAGTTGGCCCTCGCCTGCCAAAGACCCTGACGATGACACCGGCTTGGGCTCCACAATGACCTCCATCCTGCCGTCCTGCTGGTCTTGGTCTTGTTGCACCGAAATGGTTGCCTTTACTTGATACTCTTTCCTGCGCTTGCCCCCTTTGCACCAAAGGGGAAATGAGGACACTGTGCGGGCCAGCACCTGCCTGGCGCCCGCCTGGCCTTGGTCGTCATGGCTTGCGTCATGGCACCTCGTGAGGTACCCCGCCTTGATCTCTCCGCCTCTCGCGAGGGTCTTGAGCTTATGTTGATGAAGATGGGCCGTGCTAGGCCACTCCTTGAGCCACGCCGCAGGCCGCAGGCAGGCAAGTCTGGGTACCCCTGTTCCCTGAATGCCGGCAGTCGCGCATCTCGTTCCAGGAGGAGATCGAGCCTGGAGGCAGGTTCAGGAGCCAAGAGCGGGCACCATCCTTGAGATCCATGGGGAACCAGTTCGCCATGACTTTTTCGTCGCCGTTGGCCGCCTCGATGCTCAGCTCGTAGAGCTGCAGGAACTGCGCGGGGTCGGCGGTGCCGTCGTAGCAAGGAGGCAGATCTGGCTTGAACTTTCTCGGCCAGGCGACGCTACGCAGCTCAGGGGTGAAGGCGCGGCAGCCTGCCGTGGTCACAGGGACTCGGCGCTGGTGGAGAACCTGTTCTTGATGTGGTCCGCGCACCACCACCGTAGGCGGCACGCGGTCTTGCCGTGGTGGCGGAGGGAGCGCGGGGGCGTTTTCTCGTGGTCGAGGGACTTCTTGGCAGCTTCTTTCTTCCTGCACGGGCGCCGGACGTGGCATGTCGCACCGTGGGGCCGCGCGCCTGGGCGCCAAGACTCCGTCTTGGGGAAGAGGTGGTGGAGGCGCTCCATGGGCCACACCGCCCGCAGCTAGCGGAGGGCGAGCACTACAAAAAAAATCCACTTCTGTGATGATACGTGTTTGTCAAAGTAGGTCGCGTTTTTTGTCATGCATGTACATCCATGACAAATTTATGACAAAATCAAGATAGTCATACCTGTGCTGTCATAGAAGTGTTCCATGACATTACCAAAATTATCATCACAGAAGTGTCCACTTCCATGACGATAAATCCCGTGTCGCAGAAGTGCTTTCGTCAAGGGTGACCGACACGTGGCATCCACCGTAACGGAACACCGTTAAGCTATCGAGTCGGATTTTGGATCCGATAACCCGTTAACAGCCACGACCAATGCCGATTTTCCACGTGTAAAATTCTCATTGGCTGACGGATCCACGTGTCAGCTCTGCGTTGGCACAGGTGTCACTCATCCAACGGTCGAGATGGGCCTATGATATGTTGACACGTGGACCGGCCCAAAAGTGGCCCCCAAAGTTTAAATGGGCCAGCCCAACCGAAGGCCCATAAGATTTAGCGGACCATAATGGGCCGGCCCAGCTAAAGGCCCACAAAATTTAGCGGCCATAATGGGCCGGCCCAGCTAAAGGCCCACAAGATTTTGCAGACCACAATGGGCCGGCCCAGCTAAAGGCCCACAAGATTCTGCAGACCATAATGGGCTGACCCAGCTAAAGGCCCAACATTCTCTGTCAAATCGGCCCGTCAATGGCCTGGTCTAAACTTTTCATCAATGCGGCCCATGGTCACTTCTGGCCCGTTAACAGTCCGCTAAGTAATTGGGCTGAATTACGGCCCAGTGTATTTCCGGCCTGTTAAAGGTCCGGCTTCATTTGGGCCCATTTACAGGACATCAAAACTTTTGGCCCATAAACCACCGTGAAGTATTTGGGTCATATTCGGCCATGTCTGTCATTCGGCCTGTTAGAGGCCCACTATAGATTTGGCCCACTTTCGGCCTTTTGTCATTTTCGGCCTGTTAACGCCGGACGTAAACCATGGGCCATATGTGGCCCAACTTCATATCGGGCCCATTAACGGCCCATATAAAAATGACGATAATCTAGCCCGACCGATGTTCCGGCCTGTTAAAGGCCCGTGTATTTGGTCGGCGCATTTACGGCCCGTCCGAATTTCAGCCTGTCAAATATCCGCATGGTAAATGGGCCACCATTTCAGCCTGCTAAGTCCAGTGGGTTATTTGGCACAATCAGGGCCCAATCTCACTTTCGGTCTATTAAAGGCCCATGTTTTTTATGGGCTCGTCATATTTACACCTGTAAACGGCCTACTTTTACTAAGGGCCCAAATTATGTTTAGGCATGTTAAAGGCCCACTATGTGTAACGCCCGGATAATTAGGCTACAGTAATCCCACGTTAAGGATGCCATGTCACCATAGTTACTGTTGTTAATCTCGCTTTAGTTCAAAACCGATGCAAATTCAAAAATTGAGTTAAAGGCAAACAACAAAAGTTTTCAAACATTAAAACTAAAATGTTCTAGAGGTGACAAATAATACATAGGTAATTGTGGTGGAGAAACCAAACCTTTATAAAATGTTTAAACACTCTAAAATGAATAAAATAGTAGCAATAACAATTATGTAAATGCTTTTAAAACGATAAACAATTACAAACTATTATGTTTAGGTGCCAAATTAATTGTGGGAGTGGTATAATTCCTATTACTAATTTAGGGATCATTTTGTACTTTACAAAACTAAAATGCAATGAGGAACAAAATAAAACAGTAGCTATCCTTTTGATAGAAAATAAAAGAAATAAAAATTACAGAAAAGAAACCCTCCCTTTTCCCCACCGGGCCTCAACCCCGCCGGCCCACTCGGCCACCCCCACAGGCCGGCCCACCTCTCCCCGCATAACCCCTACCACCCACAAACCCTAGCCCCGGTCCAACCCTCTTCCCCTCGTTCCCCACTACCCACTCCTTCGCCCTCTCCTCGCTGTTTACGGATCGAGGGCGATCCCGATCAGCCACGCCGCCGCTCCTGAGGCCACCGCCCGCCTGAGACGCAGGCCCGGCGACCCGCCGCCTCGCCGCCTCTCCGGCTCGCCTCCCCATCGATCCTCTTCCCCGACCCGATCTGGATCGGGAAGGGGCAACGAGCCCGACGCCCCTAGACATCGGCACTGGCGCTGTGTGCCGCACCACCACCGCCCGGAGACCTTGCCGCCTCGACCTCTTCCCCGTCGTCGGCCCCGCCACCATCGCCGACCCGTCCTCGCCCTCTCCATCAACGGCCTCCTCATCGCCGCGCCCGTCGCCGGACCACCTCCCCGTCTCCGTCGATCGTCTCCGTCCTCCTCCCCACGGGTCGCCCCCGAGCCTCACCGCCCCCTTCTCACGACGAACGTGAGGCCCCTCCCCTCTCCCCTCTGTCCCCATATCCCTCCCACGCGCTGTGCACGCGTGCGCTCGATGCACGCTGGCCGCGCCTGCGTGCCGTTGCCCGCGCCCGGTCACCCCCGGTCACCCACGTCGCGCCCCTTTCGCGCCCCCCTCGCGCTTGTGTTGGCGCTGGCCATCGGCTTTCATGCGCCGCAGTCCTGGCCATCGGCCCTATGCGATCGCCACGCCAGTGCCAGTGCTCCTCGTCGCCGCCGCGGTGGTCACTGCCATGGGGCCGCCACCGCCATGGCCTCGCCCCTTTCGGCGGGTGCCCGATCGGTCCCGCCCGCATGCCAAAGCCCAGATGCCCGCTAGCCCCTTTGGGCCACAAACACATGGGGCCCACGCCCCAGAACGAAAAAAAGAGTAATAAAAATAATAAAAATAAGAAGATGAATAAAATTACTCTTTTCCTTCCTATTTTCTAATATTGCCTTATGAAGTCAAAACCACAAGAAGATGAATAAAATTAGCTCTGCATAACTGGTTGATGCATGATACAGACGAACACTACTTTGATGTAAGGCAAGCGCAGGAGGATGGAATATATACAAAAAAGACAGCATTTCATATTCACATGTACGATAGGAGGATGGAATATGTATGAAAAAACAGTAAGCGACGAAGGCATTTCAACAAAATTAGAAGAAATGAAAGCTAGGCACCATATGAACATGCAACCAATATCACTCTATCAGGTAAAAAGTGTCTCGTCGTAAGTTCCACTTCAAGAAATTAGAAGCAGTACAAGCTAGAAGACAATGCAAGATGCAACCTACATCACAGTGCCAATTTAAATGTGTCTTATGGGTAAGTGATCGTTGCAGGTATAAGTTGTAAGCTACATGAGATGCAATACAAGCTAGACATCATACGCAACATGGAACCACATATAATAGTGCCAAGTTAGAGCACGCACCTGTGATGGTGGAGTAGGGGAGATGTGCTCATCATCTACACAGCTACGTTGAATGTCTAGCCTTGCGTTGTCTTGCGAATCTTGTTGGGAGGATGGCGGAGTAGAATATGTAGAGAACCTCCGTTTCAGTTGCTCGGAAGGACCACCATCATCCAATGCCTTGCCAATTTCCTTCAGCTTTATTGATTTTGCATTGTGAGTTCATACCGACAAGAAAAAGGAATATCATTCGCTCTTCGAACTCATTCATGCATGATCTTGTGAACACTACTCGATGAAAGGCAAAGTCATGATACGAGGATGGAATATGTACGAAAAAATTGACGGCTTGACATATTCACACCTATGATGTGGTAACTAAGCAGAAGGCACTTCAACAAATTAGAAACACTGCAAGACACCATATGGAAGGTGCAATCAATATTACTCTGCCAAGTTAAAACTGTCTCGTCATAGGTGGCGTTCATCAAACTAGAAGCAATACATGCTAGAAATCATATTCAAGACGCAAACCAATATCATAGTGCCAACTTAAAGGTGTCCCATCATAAGTGACTGATGCAGGATACACAAGAAGAATAGTTTCATGTAAGAACATGGTGTGATAGACAGATATAGTATGTACCCAAAACAGGAAAGCGTGTCATATTCACATGTATCATGTGTAAGCTAAGCAGATGCAGTTTACACTAATTAGGAGCAATACGAGCTAGACACCATATGCAACATGCAACCAGATATCACACTGCCAAGTTAGAGCAAGCACCTTGGATGGTAGAGTAGGGGGTCAGAGACTTGGACCATTTAATACACTATCAGTACAAGGAGAATCGGTACAGATGCTCCGTTTCCGTTGCTGCAGAGGACCACCATCATCGCCTTCCTTACTCTTTTCCTTCCTCTTTCTTGTTTTTGCCTTGTCAAGTCAAACCCACAAGAAAAAGGAATAAAATTTGCTCTTTAGAACTTATTGATGCATGATACTGACGAACACTACTTTCATGTAAGGCAGCCGCATGATAGGAGGATGGAATATGTATGAAAAACAGGACGACGTGACATATTGACATGTATGATGTATAAAGTGTAAACTAAGCACAAGGTGCTTGAACTTGTTAGAATTGATGCAAGCTAGAATCCATATGAAAGATGAAACCAATATCACTCTACCAAATTAAAAGGGTGCCCTAACAAATGTATTTGACCAAATTAGAAGAAATACATGGCAACAGGCTAGAAATAATATGCAATATGCAACGAATAAAGGTGACTCATCGTAAGTAATTGATGCAGGATACAGAAGAGAGTTAGTTTCATGTAAGAACAAGGTTAACACATAGATGTAGTGTGTACCAAAAATAGGAAGGCATGTCATATTCACAGGTATAGTGTGTAAACTAAGCAGATGCAATTTACCCTAATTAGAAGCATTACAAGCTAGACACCGTATGCAACATGCAACCACATATCACACTGTGAAGTTGGAGTAACCACCTGTGATGGTGGTGTAGGGGAAGTGTTGTCTTCAGGTACAGAGCAACGTTCAATATCTTCATTTAGGCTTGTTGTTTCCTAAGAATCATGTGGAGAGGATGAAATTGCATTCTTTATAAGAGTATTGCTTCTCATATTAACCCACGTGCGTGACTGTCTCATCATAAGCGATAGACGCAGGATACACAAGAACAGTAGTTTGATGTAAGAACATGGTGTGATAGGCAGATGTAGTATGTACCAAAAACAGGAAGGTGTGTCATATTCACATGTATAATGTGTAAGCTAAGGAGATGCAATTTAACAAATTAGGAGCATTGATGAGGGATACACAAGAGAAGTAGTTTGATGTAAGAACATGGTTAATAGAAAGACGTAGTATGTACTAAAAACAGGAAGGCATGTCATATTCACAGGTATAATGTGTTAACTAAGCAGATGCAATTTACCCTAATTAGAAGCATTACAAGGTAGACACCATATGCAACATGCAACCACATATCACACTTTGCCAAGTAAGAGCAAGCACATGCGATGGTGGTGTGGGGAATTGTGGTGATCAACTAGAGACTACGTTGGCTATCTTCATTTAGCCCTTGTTTCTTGAGAATCATGTGGGAGGATGACCTGCACTCTTTAAGCAGTAGGGCGTCTCACAATAACCCACCGGGTGACTGTCTCATCATAAGTGATTGACGAGGATCTGTAAGAGCAGTAGTTTGATGTACGAACATGGTTAATAGACATATGCAGTATGTATCAAAAACAGAAAGGCATGTCATAATCAAAGGTATAATGTGTAAAGTAAGCAGATGCAATTTAACCAAATTGGAAGCAATACAAGCTAGACAACATATGAAACATGCAACCACATTTGACAGCGCGAAGTTAAAGCAAGCAACTGGGATGGTTGTGTGAGGCAATTGAGATCATCAACTGCAGTGCTACTTTTACTGTCTCCAACTGCTGACACTGCAGCCATTAGAGCGTTGAAACGCTTATTGCTTATCTTCGAATTACACTGGAGTGACTTCTGTCTTTTCTTTTCTGCATTCATCAACACTGCATCAGAGTCTGAAATACCCATGCATAATAAAACAATAATGTGAGCATGGGTGAAGTGTGTGCACAATTAGTACAGTGTAAAGGTAGCAGATAGCAGGTCAGTGAGAAATAAATGATGGGAGACATATGATAGCTCTACAACATGCATGGCACACTCAATTACTACAGGATTCTATGAAAATAACAGTCGACTGAAAGCAAATAGGTCAGTCCATTTTTTCTGCACCGTCAGATGTACAAAGAACGGGAAGATCGCCTTCATCTACCTCCAGCCAGTCAGTGTTGACGATCTTCCTCGAAACGCCAGCGACCACCGGCCCAATATTCCTCCCCTGCCTGCGCCCTCCCCTCGACCTCACCGCACCGTCGTGCTTGGCACCGCCCCCTGGCCATCCATTCAAGCCCCGCCGACCTCCAGATCGGGCGCAAGCAGCTCCTGCGCCCCACACCCCTATGATAGACACCGATGCGCCGCTTCCCCAGGGAACATACGGACTAGGTGCTCCGCGCGCCTAAGCGGGTGCTGCTTCTTTTAATGGCGGTTCGACTGACCATGAATTGAAATCCAGGCGGGCTACTGACCTCTAGCAAAGGTGAAATAGTAAAAGGGAGGAAACCTTGTGCATTTAGTATCACGAAGAAGATGCAGTAAGAAGCGGTCAACTAGTTTCTTTCGTGGGATGAGTACGGTGTGAGCGAAGACGTAAGATTTGCACGAATAAGGGAAGAGGACTACCTCTTTCTGGTGGCAGTGCTGTGTCCTCCTTCTATTTTTTCGACGATCTTGTTGTTTGCCGGAAACCAGAAGTTGTGGAGGACGGCGCAGCCTTGGACGAACCCATGGCCAAGTTGTTGAGTGTGGTGCGGTGGCCGTTTGTCGGCGGCGGGGAAGCAAACCCGAGGCGACGAACGACAGCGTAGCGGGAACAGCTCCGGTGCGGTGGACGGTTGTGACAGTGGAGCCGTAGCAGTGAGGCGCAGGACGGAGTGGTTCTGGTACGGCGCACGTCGGTGTCGGCGTCGTGGGCAGCTTCGCCTCGGCTTCGGCTGCTACGTCCTTGAGGGCGTTGCGGTTGCGGTTGCGTTGGACGATGGCGTCGGGTACGGCTCCGGCGTGATGGAGGAGGGCGGCGGTGGATTGGCCGCTATGGGGTGGAGGACGGAGGAGGTTGGGGTTTGCGGCAGGTGGAGAGGGTGTTTCGCGCCCACGGAGTATGAATGGGGAAGCGGAGGAGGCGGGCTGGCGGGGAACTAAGGGGAACAATGTTTCAGTTTTTGAGGCGCTTGTTTGAAATTTGGGAAAGTTACAAACTTTGCCCTCATCTAAAATTCGGACATATTGCGGGTTGGGGGTAGGACAGTCATGTCAGGTGTCCCAAAAGTGGGCGGGATAGATTTCGGCCGAGCGCATGGGTGTTTAGGCGCCCACGGCGTATGAATGCTTCTCGGAGGCGGTTGAGACTGGCGTCTTGGTGAAGTTACAAACCTACCCCGGTTTAGACCTTTGGACATCGGGCCGATAGGCTACATGGGCCAGAGTCAGGACAGTAATTTCCTACCACCAAAACATTAGTCTCGCGCAGTTTCGGGTGACAAGAGGTCTACTTGGCGCTTCGTTCAATATTTGGGAGCAGAAGCATTAACGTTTTCGGTTCTGTTGAATTGAACTTTCAGGATTTGTCAAACTTCACAAATCTTTACTCTTGAAAATCCTAAAGCTACGATTATTTTGGAATGGAGGGGGTACATTTTAATATACATTCTACATGAGTATATATTAAAAAATATGCAACTTACCTCAGTTCATGCATGGTTCCAGGTATAATCTTCTTGGTTGCAAAAAAAAAGTTATATATGCGTATGAATATATATACCATGTTCAAACTCACAACAAAGATTGATGCCCCCTTTTACATCTGATTTACAAATGCCATTATCTCGGGTTCAAATAGATGAATGCACTTCCTATGAATTGAATCTTGAAACCCCTTTATGTTGAATTCGACATGTATTTTATTTAAGTAGCTAGCAATTTGGAATGTATCCATGCAAGTGACAAATGTATAAAGTGCTTCACACTAACAACATGGAGTGCACTAATTAATGTTTATATATGAATTGCAAAAGCATCCATTGCCTGTATTTCAAACCGCTCTCACTCTATGGATCGATAATATGAAATAAACACATGCAAATGCTTGAATTCAATAGAGTATGGGTGTCTGATAGACTGATTTTCGTCCATACGCAATTTTGCAGAATTCATGATCTCATCCAAAAATAATAATGCCATTTATATTTTAATTTAATGCGTAGAACTGCCTTTTACACGTAGATATCTCTCTATCTAACGCATAAGTGCACACACTTTATATGCATCGGCATTTCTCTTTCACACATGCTCACAATCTCTCTCAGGGTGTCGGGGTGTCTCACGCACATGTTCTCTCTGTTTCTCTATCTCAGTTGGAAAACATTATTTCTCTCACATGCATATATATACACATGCACGGTCTCTACTAGCCCTCTATACGCACATATATGTGCCTACGTGTCTCCCGCACGCATATTATCTTTAGGCCTCTCTCGCACACATTGCCCCCCGACACACCTCTCTAATAGTAGTTGGCCGATATGATTTCATCATATCATTGGTGAGATATCCCTGGCTGTTAGGCTGGATGGTAATATGAGGCAAAGTTTTACCCTAGTTCGGATCGGACCCTTGCAGTTGAAGAAAGAGCCTACTCCTGGTACTGTATATTAATGTTAGGGGTGTGTACAAAGTACACGTGAATACCAGGCATTGTGCGTGTGTGTATATATACTATCGACGAACTATCCCCCAAGCTTGTATAACATACTAAGGGCCTAGGGTTACAAATCATATATAGTCGGCTTATCACCAGTGGGGATAGAGTCCTCCGCGACTCTGGTAGCTTCATGTTGTACGCCGAGTCCTCCACATGGGTCTCTGTATAACACGTCTCGGTCCAACCTATATGTGGTGCAGGATGGAACCGACCCATGAGTCTTCATGTTGACCCACCACATCTAGAAATGATGTGCCCACCACACCACACACGCAATCGGCCACTAATAAAATAAGCATATACGATAGTACAACGGTATCTAGCTCACAATACATCTCCATATTTTGTTGATGACACTGACAGACTTTGCATTTGATGCGTGCTCCGTATTTTGTTGACGACACTTACGATCATTGTATTTGAAGAGAAAGCACGATATGGTCACTGGACTTCAGAATAAGCTCATCTCAGTCACCACATACATTTTGTCGTGCTAACCAACATGTGGTTGGATGGTTAGAGGACAGTGGTTTCTCGAGCCCACCAAGGTTAAAGTCCCGGTGCTCGCATTTATCTTGTGTTAATTTTAGTATTTTCCGGCGATGTACGTTCAGTGGGAGGAGACGTTCCACTCGACTACGAGGCACCTATGGTGACTTGTAAAATCTCAAGATCATATATGCTGGCCCACTCTCTCGAGGTGCGGCGGCGGACCGGCAGTGGGAAGTGGTTTCCGGGAGGGTGGGCCGGCCGCGGGCGGCGGGGGCGGGCGGTTCGGCCGGTGGTGGTTGGCGGCTCGGGGGTGGAGTTTGATGATAAACTGGAGGCCCTTGATTTCGTATCCAACGGCTGGAAAATCTAATGACCAGAGATGAAAAAGTCAGTCGACTGACGTGTAGCCTCACCCCGCACGTACACATGCACGCACGCAAGACACGCACGCATGTAGGCGTGCAACACTGACACGTACACATAACGTACACACGCACGCATGCTGGCGTGCAACACTGACACGTACACATGCACTCACGAACACACGCACGTACGCACCCATGCATGCAACACTGAAACGCACCCTTGCACGTACGCACCCATGCATGCAACACTGAAACGCACCCTTGCACGCACGCAACACTCGCACGCCTGCATGCACACATCACACGACGCAAGGCACACGCTTAACTACATGAAAAAGATGACGTCACACTCAATGAACAATCATTGGTTTATGAAATGTCCGCTTCTGACCGCCCTGGCCCACCAAAGGTTCCTCTGCTGTGCGCTGCCTGCCTTGGGTCACTGACATGCAGGCCATGCACCCAAAGAGCCCACACATCAGTGGAAGAATGGCGCGGTGTCCTAGGTCAGAGTCGAGGGCGCCACTCGCGGCACGCCCGGCTGAACACGCCTCCGTGCCGCATTCAGACGCCTCCATGAAACCTGCCCGTGTGGAAGCCGAGAAACCCACTCTGGACACACGTCCGTTCATGACCGGGCCGGCGTTAAACGCAACGCCGGCCGAGCTCCTCCGGTCTGCCTTCTATTTAATCTCCTATTTAAACAAGGCCAAACGCCGGCCAAGAATCGCACACCTCCGCCGCTCCCCTATCTCCTCCACCAGTTTGTCCCCTCTTACAATGGCTTACAAAGAGTAGTTATTCCGCATCCAAGCCAGTTGGGTAGCCCACCGGATACGAGCCAGTTGCTACCCCAAGCCGGCGCGCGGTTCAGCAACTCGCCGCTCGAGCCAGCTTCGGCGAGAGCGGCGCGACGGTGTCGTTACGCCGTCCACGCCGCCGCCTCGTACCGCGTCTCCCGTTTCTATGGATGAGACTCCCATGTCGGCGGTCGCGCCATGCAAGCAGCGACAGAAGCCGGGTGCGCGGAGAGCGACGAGTCGGTGGCCAGCGCCTCCGCGTCCGCCGCCATCATCGAGGAGAAGTAGAACACGGGAGGCCGCCGCCGCTTGGGTCCCATGAAGGCCACCTCGGAGGCGACGCCGGCGTACACAGCAGGTGTCTTGCCAGATCCTTTTGTTGCGAGGACCTTCGTCGACATCGCATGGACTCCACGGAAGAGGTCAATGTTAGGATGAACTCGAGCCGGTGCCGGCCATGGCGAAGTAGTGGCTAGTGATGAACTCGAACCGGTGCCGGCCACCATCATCTTCGGTACCAGCCAATGATATCATTTGGGCAGTGGGGAAGCGAGCCATCCTTTGCGCTGAAGCATATATCTCCAGGGCTCCCGGCAGTCCGGTGATCGTGCTGCCGGACATGAGGAACACAAATCGATCGGCAGGCAACCATTTAGGCCATGTATTATATACCTGTCCTGTCCAGAACTAGCACCGCGTAGTTCATTTGAATGTAATGAAATCCGTCGTGTTTGTGTGAAAATCCGGTGTTTTATATGATTTCTGTCGTTGTTTATATGAAATACTCCGATGGTTGCGTGAATGAGTATCAGTTTGTCTACGTGTGTGCGTGAATTTCGTCCGGTTGGTTGAGTTGTTGTCATAGTGTGCGGCTACGGTTGGATGGCGTAATTTGCGGGTCGCCGGTCAGTCTGCAGGCGGCTCGGGCGGCGTTGCGGGACAAAAAAACACAACATGTGCGAGCTCGTCTCCAACGTGCGCGCTGGAGGACGCATGACAGCATGAGTACCCGAGCCGTTCCTCGTTCTTCGGTGGCAAAGGCACCTATTGACATGGATTTTGACCAAGATAAAATAAATTTATAAAGTGCATAAAATATAGATGCAAAGCGGGAAAATCCGTTTTATAATGAAAAGAATCAATTTTAAAATATATAATTGACCGCTCAGAATGAGGACTGACAAAATAGGATATGATATATTTACGAATGTCGGTAACGCACATATTAACCGACCATTGGGAAATACGATGAAACTCGTCAAATTTTGTCATCAGGAAAAAATATAAATGACACATGGCTCGCACGCATGCCGCCGCCACTAACGGCGAAAATACAAACATAAAATTGCCATGAGGAACGCTAAGATCGGCAAATGTTGGCTATATGAAAATGTTCGGTTCTGTTCCATCGACAAACTAAAATATTGAAACGATGCAAAAAAATTGCGCTAATGAAATATACGCGCAATATACTTGGTCAAATATTCATCTGATCAAATAATCATCTGATAATCCATATGACGCTAGACCTTGAGTTGCATGCAAAAAAAAAATATTGACGTGCACACCCTGACTCCAGGCCTTAATAAACTATTTAATAGCTAATCGTGCTTAGTCCAAAAAAAATAAATATGGTCACATATGCATGGACATGCTTCTCACAAGGCTGCTGTGCATGCATGCGAATAGCAAGGCCCACACAATGATTTAAAATAGTCTAAGCCCACATGAGCTAACCAGAAACAAATTGCCCAAGTACTTCACTTACACACGTACATATGCATGAGCCATCAGCCCACTCACACATACAAGTAAATGGGACTGAAACATAGCCTAATTAAGCCCATACGGGGTGATAGGACGTTGCCGGTTAATTAGCAATAAAGAAATAGAGAAAAGGAAAGGAGCAACGCCACGCTTGCACGATCTCACGATCGCACGATCACAGAACGTGGGCGTGCGCATGCAGCCACATCTCTTCGCTGCTCTCCCTGCTATAAATACATGGTCACCAAGCGCACAAAGGGTTGGTCGGCTCATTTCATCTGCTGTTCTGCTGCTGCTACACATACACTGCTGCAAGGAAAAATCCCACACACACATACGTGAGGAGAGGGAGGCTGGGAGGAGTGGAGCAAGAAGGTGAGATTCATGGTTCTCTCCTAATCCCTTTGCTTCTCTGATTGGTGCTCTTCCCTATGCTTGCTCAATCTTTGCTCTTGGTTTGGTCATATTGACATGAGCCAAGTAGCTTTTCCTCATATGATGATTCTTGATTTGGTCACATTGACACAAATCATGAATTATTTTTCATGTTGCCTAATTTTTGCTCTTGGCTCGGTCATATTGACATGAGTCAAGTAGCTTTTTGCTTGATATGATGGTTCTTGATTTGGTCATATTGACACAGATCTTGAATTTTTTTCTCCAAGTGACATGGTTCTTGCTCTTGGCTTGGTCATATTGACACATCCCAAGTAGCCTTGATCCTCCACAAATTTGGCATTCTACTCTTGGCATGGTCATATTGACACGTGTGAAGTAGTATTTTCACCATATTTCAAATCTCGCTCTTGGCATGGTCATATTGACACAGGTCAAGTAGTATTCTCACAAGTTTAATATCTTACTCTTGGCACGGTCATATTGACACATGTCAAGAGATTTTCTCACAAATTCGACATTTTGTTCTTGCCATGGTCATGTTGATACATGTCAAGAAGTATAAATTGCATGAGAGTTGCCTCTGGTTTGGTCATATTGACACAAATCAAGGTGTTTATTCCCCTATGTAGAGTGAAGACTTTGTCCTCAATGGAATCACGACAGTGTATGAGTCGGGGAAAATCAACATAAAAAAAATGATGAACAAATAAAATGCATATAAAAAATATTGCAAAACAATAGGTGCTCGTCAAAAGACGCCATACTTAGTCGCATGTTCTATGATGACATGCGTGCGTGATATGCGAGACTGAGTCATGTAGCACAAATTAACCTTGTTCATACCTGGGTGTATAGAAACTAATATTCTCACTTCATGATAAACAAAATGCCGCTCAAATCGTAAATGGTATTATATTAACCAAATGTCTCTAAAATAGACTAAATGGTTGCACTATATAAAAATGCGTCGGCCCCAAATAATGCTAGCCGGCATCGTCGAAAAAATAACTAGATATTGGCAAATCCAGTGTATGCACATGCAAAGTAAAATGGACACGTCGTACCTAGTTAATTTAGGTTAATTGGTGTACATCCCCCCAACTAAAATAAATTGTATGGTCCCTTCATATGGACGAACATCATTAAAAAAATCAGAGTTGTAGTGCACTTGCATATGCCACCAAAACATATTAAATACCTTTTATCTGCTCCATATAGGTGTATTCTCAAAAAGGTCGCATCTAGCTTATCTTCGCATAAGATGAAAGTTAGATCATGCATCCCCCATACGGGTTGCAAATTTTAAGGAAACGTAGATGTCATCTACTCATAAAACAAAGAGTACTACAATTGTTAGTACTAAAGTAGTTGCATTGCACAGAACACGTGCATCACTATATGTCCCATACGCACGCATCATGATGTTTGAAGACTCATTTAAAAGATTGGCTAACCATTAAGATGACTTTCTCATACAGAGTAAAGAAAATAAATCAAAGTCTATATCTTGGTTAGTCAACAAGGAAAAGTAAGTGAAGTCATTCAAGCATGCATATATGTACTGCTAATATCAGTACGAGTCAAATAAAAGCGAAATATAAAAGTCATCGCATATGATAACATCAACAAAGTCCAAGGCTCCCCCAAGCATGCCGGCGTCGACGATCGCGAGGAGGATTTTTCTTGTAGTATGTTGTAATAGGAATGTGATGCAATTCTATGTAATGGGATAGTTGGAATTCTTAATCAGGGGTTTTCTCTTCGGAGATGTAATTAACAAAATTTTTTATGTAAATGTAAAAGTTTTGGAAGTAATGTACCTGCTATGTTTGATCTCCATTTTATTTATGCATTTAAATTATTCACTCTGTATCAATGACGTGGATGCGTGTCTCACGCCCGCCATTTTCCCGTCATCAGATTCTGGCACGCTCGGTGGGACGCGCATCTTCAAATATGAGGCCAACTTATGATGATAAGATTTTTACATCAGGGTATGAATTTACCCCAATTATCTCGCGAGGCTTCCTCCCGTGCCTCGGTCATGGGACCACGTCCTAGGGTCAGCGTCAAAGAGAGGCTCACATTCCCTACAACCGTGATGGATGGCCCAGTGTACCAGCTTCTCAAGAACCCCAAGACTGCAGGGAGCAGCGGCCAAAACGCCGTGCACTACCCCGAGTGATGGAAGATGTCGCTCCTCTGCGCTTCGTACCAAAAAAATATCAGCATTTGGTGAAGCGCATGAAGGTTCCGCCTAGTGAAGAATTCAACGTTCTCACTATAGGTGTGTTCGAGGATGATAGCGAGTCTTTTCACTTCCCCGAAGAAGATGCGCCAGAAGTGGATCATGTCCACCTTAGATCAGGTCGCCAGTTAGCCGACCCACATCCTCCACCTAGAAAGGAGCCTAGGAACAAAGATGTAATCGAGAATGAGACAATCGACCCGCCTTCTAAGGTGTCGGTCAAGTATGATGTAATCTCTCATTTGAAGAAAATACCAGCTATGCTTTCTGTGTATGATGCTTTATCTCTTTCCTCGGATTTACGTAAGGCACTAGTTATGGCATTGTCATTTCCTGAAGATTATAGAGTGGAAGTCTCACAGACTGAAACTTAATTAAATGATGTGTTAAATATTACATTCACGGATGAGGACATGTTGTTAGGAGTGAAGAAACATAACAGACCTCTTCTTATGTTTGGTGAGATTGATGATTTGCCAACAAATCGCATAATGATAGATGGAGGATCCTCCTTAAATTTGCTGCCTCTGCGTACATTGAAAAGGATTGGATATTCCCCCAAGGATTTGAGTCGGTCAAATGTGGTCATTCACGGCTTTAACCAGTCAGGTCAAGAGGCCATGGGTACCATTTCCTTGGTACAAAAAATGGAAGCGTTATCTACATACGTGAGATTCCATGTGATTGATGCAACCACCTCTTACAATGCACTGTTGGGCCGACCATGGCTGCATGAAAATCAGGTTGTGCCGTCTACACTCCATCAGTGTGTCAAGTACAAAGAGAAATCTGGAGAAACGGTAAGGATATTTGCAGATAAGAGACCATTCACCGTAGCTGAATCTTTCTACGCCGATGCAAAATTCTACTTTGAGCCTGTTGAAAAAGTACACAAGCCAAGGCCTGTAGTAGTACCTGAGTCAAATATGGTAAAGAAAAATACTGCAAAATCCTCATCTGGCCGAAAGATTTATCAGTATATACCAAGTGATCAAAGGAAAGAGGGTGACCCAATATTCCGTGTCGTCGATAAATCATCTGTTAAAAAAGGTACCAAAATGCCTATGCTCTTACCTCCTTTGGTTCAGCATAAAATTGAGCAGGATAAAGAGGAGCTGCATGAGTGTGAAAATAAAAATAAAGATGTGGTTCATATCACCTTGGAAAATAAAGATGATGAGTCATTGCCTATTTCTCTGTATGATAACCGAGTTTTGTATATGATGCAGAAAATGGGATATAATACTCTCACCGGCCCGTCGTTGTGCGATGGCCGGGGGCAGCGAGCGCCATTTGAAAAGGCGTTGTCCCGAGAACAACTCGAAGCTCTACACAAGGGCCAGCCTTTGAAAGAAAAAAGACATGGGATGGGCTATGAGGTTTGTATGACCTCGACTGAATTTGTAGACCCAACTGAGGCATCCCCACAAATGGAGGATGGTAATCAGCCAACTATTGATGACTTGGAAGAAATAAATATTAGGACAGCCGAGGATCCTCGACCGATTTTTATTGGCGCACGTCTGTCCAAAGAAAAGAAAGAGGAATTTCGTAAGTTCCTTTCCGCAAACAAAGATGTCTTCGCTTGGAATTATGAGGAAATGCCAGGCTTGGATCTAGAGGTAGCGGTGCACTGACTTGCCGTGCAATATGATGTACCCCCAGTAAAACAAGCACAAAGGAGATTTCGACCCGAGCTACTCCCCAAGATAGAGGCCGAGGTCGACAAACTTATAGCTGCTGGATTCATTAGGGAAGTTAAATATCCTAAGTGGCTTTCCAATATTGTTCCAGTTAAAAAGAAAAATCGTCAAATCCGTGTTTGTGTAGACTTTAGGGACTTAAATAAAGCATGCCCTAAAGATGATTTTCCTATACCTATATCTGAAATACTCGTTGATGCTACCATGAATCATGAAATATTTTCCTTTATGGATGGGTATTCTGGATATAATCAAATAAAAATGGCGCCAGAAGATGAAGAGCTAACGGCTTTTAGAACTCCCAAAGGCATATTCTGTTATAGGGTCATGCCATTTGGACTAAAAAATGCAGGGGCAACATATCAACGAGCCATGAGCATAGTTTTAGATGGGTTGTTATATGTAATTGTTGAATGTTATATTGATGACATAGTAGTAAAATAAAAACGTGAGGAGGACCATATGAAACATCTTGCAATGGTTTTCGAGCGTCTGAGGGAACATAACTTGAAAATGAATCCCATGAAATGTGCGATCGGAGTCTCCTCTGGAAAATTTCTTGGTTTTGTGGTCACAAAGAATGGCCTCCAAATTGACCCAGATAAAGTAAAAGCGATCGTTAAAATGCCACCACCCACAAATCTACACGAACTGAAGAGTTTCCAAGGTCACCTAGCATATATTCAGAGGTTTATCTCAAATTTATCACGAAGATGTAAACCTTTCTCACGTCTCATGAAAAAGGGTGTCTCATTCGAGTGGGACCAAGCATGACAAAATGCATTCTTGGACATTAAAAAATACCTTATACACCCACCTATCCTAGGTGCACCAGTTAAGGAACGTCCTCTGATCCTATATACGGCAGCCATGCCTATGTCGTTGGGAGCTCTTTTAGCACAGAATAATGAGTCCGGAAAGGAAATGTCCCTATATTACCTTAGTCGCACCCTTGTGGGGGCTGAGTGTAACTATCCGGACATGGAAAATATATGTCTCGCATTGGTGTTTGCAGCAAAAAATTTACGCCATTACATGTTAGAGCATACTGTACACCTCGTATCGAGAGCAGACCCTCTCAGGTACATCTTAAATAAAATGGTGCTTTCAGGTAGACTGGCTAAGTGGGCAATGTTTTTGTCGCAATTTGATATAAAATTTGTACCACAAAAGGCCATGAAGGGGTAGGCGTTAGCTAACTTCCTAGCCACACATCCAATACCCGATGATTTCCCCATAGATGATGACTTGCCGGATGAAGAGGTGTTCACTACCTCAGTTGCTAGTACATGTTGGAAAATGTACTTTGATGGCGCATGTCGACGATCAGGGGCAGGTGCTGGAGTCGTATTTGTGACGCCAAGCGAAGGGATAATCCCGTACTCATTTACCCTAACTTCAGCAGTTTCAAATAATTCGGCTGAATATGAGGCTTTGATAATTGGGCTTGAATTAGCTCTGAATATGGGGTTAGATTCACTCATTGTTTATGGTGACGCTCAGTTAGTGATCAACCAACTACTGGGAATTTACATGGTAAAGAAAGAAGAATTAATGCCTTACTTCCAACGAGCCAAGGTGCTCATGTCCATGTTTGCTGATCTAAAAATTCAGCATGTTATAAGAAGTCAAAATGAAAAGGCCGACGCCTTAGCAGGTTTAGCCGCTAGTTTGTCACTAACTTCACATCAGATGATGGACGTTCGAGTTGAAGAATGTAGGATACTACCTATACTCGCTTGAGAGAGGAGGAGACGACAACGTCGTTTGCAATGACTACAGATGTCTACGAGATTGAAGTTGGAGACTGGCGAAGCCCTTTCCTGGAATACTTGCTCCATGGATATTTACCTCTGGACTCCGCAGAAAGGTCTAGAGTTCGGAAAAGGTCAGTTCACTATACATGCATAAATGATACCCTATATAGACGTTCCTTCGATGGCATCCTCCTCCGCTGTCTAGCTGGGAATGAAATTTTGGAAGCCTTAAATGAAGTGCACGCTGGGGTGTGTGGGGCGCATCAATCTGGCCCTAAGTTATATTATCAGTTGCGACATCTTGGTTACTATTGGCCTACCATGTTTGACAACGCCATGAAATTTGCAAAAGGGTGTCACGAGTGCCAGGTACATGGTAATTTCATACATCAACCCCATGAGTCGTTGCATCACACAAATATTGCATGGCCATTTGAAATGTGGGGAATGGATATAGTAGGACCTATTAATCCGCCATCATCAAAGGGGCACAAATTTATCCTGGCTGACACCGATTACTTCTCTAAATGGGCCGAGCTTATACCATTCAAAGAGGATAAGGGCGAGCATGTGGAGCACTTCATAAGAACACACCTCATATATCGCTTTGGAGTTCCTGCCCGTATCATGTCTGACAACGGGGGACCATTCAAAAATAAACATGTAGATAAGTTATGCTCAAAATTTAAAATAATTCATCACTATTCTACGGCTTATAATCCAGCAGCTAATGGACAAGCGGAAGCTTTTAATAAAACCCTCTGCAAATTGTTAAAGAAAGTCGTGTCTAGAAATAAGCGTGAGTGGCATGAGAAACTTCTTGAGGCCTTGTGGGCTTATAGAACCATGACACGTACACCAACTGGAATGACACCATACTCCCTCGTATTTGGAAGAGAGGCAGTTATGCCGTTAGAGGTACAAATTACCTCGCTTAGAGTTGCTATTCAGGAGAAACTTTCTGAAGAAGAGGCCATAAAATTACGCCTCGGGGAACTCGAAATGCAAGAAGGAAAACGCCTTCAGGCATTACAAAATTTGGAGGCGTATCAGGCTAGAATGTCCCGTGCTTTCGACAAGCGCGTTAAAAGGAGATCATTCAAGCAAGGAGACCTAGTGCTCACCGTCATCCGTCCAATGAATGTTACACGACGGATGGGGGGAAAGTTCGAGCCAAAATGGGAGGGTCCCTACATCATAAAAGAGGTCTACTCTAGTGGTGCATACGGGATAATTTCCCCTGACGGCAAGTATTTCCCGCCACCGATAAATGGGAAATTCCTTAAGCGCTATTATGCTTGAGTAAAAAAACAAAATGATACTCCATACCCTCATGAGTGTAAACTGGGGTACACAAAAAGAATAATACTCCACACCCCTACGAGTATAAACTGGGGCACAAAAAAAACTCCAATGACTTACGAGTATAAACTGTGATGCAAAAAAAAAGATCATCCAAAATACTCCATACCCTCATGAGTGTAAACTGGGGTACACAAAAAGAATAATACTCCACACCCCTACGAGTATAAACTGGGGCACACAAAAAAAACTCCAATGACTTACGAGTATAAACGGTGATGCAAAAAAAAAAGATTATCCAAAATACTCCACACCCCTACGAGTATAAACTGGGGCACAAAAAAAAACTCCAATGACTTACGAGTATAAACTGTGATGCAAAAAAAAAGATCATCCAAAATACTCCATACCCTCAAGAGTATAAACTGGGGCACACACAAAAAAAAAGCTCCAACACTTACGAGTATAAACTGGGGAACATAAAATGTTACTCCACGTTCTCACGAGTATAAACTGAGGCACATAAAATGTTACTCCAATATCTTACAAGTTTAAACTGTGGCGAAAAAAATGAAGTGGCTCCAAATTCTCGTGAGCTTAAACTGGTGTACAAAAGGGCAGTGTACATAAAAGTATAAATAGAGCTGCAAAAGATTAAAAAAAACTAAAAAAAACTGAACAGCAAAATAAAGTAATAAGGCTTCAAAAAAATGTAAATAAATAAATGGTTTACCCAAGCTAGCTCATGCAATTATCACAAAGTATCCATACCACACAGAAAGCCAGGCTTTACGAATAGCATGGCATAGTCCTTCAGTACACATGAATAAATCGCATGCAAGTATACGCGAATGGTGCTACTGATGTGTGGGAAAACACGAGAAAATGGGTGCACCGATTGGCCGCCTTATGTAAATCTGAAAATGTAAATAGACAACATGTCCAATTTATTAGGAGCAAAAAACTTAGTTGGACTTGGAGCGCCAGTCCTTCAGATTTCCGATAATAGACTCGGCTTCATTCTCCAGCGTTGATATCTTCGCCTTAAGAGCCTCCAATTCCTCTGAAGCTTTCGCATTAGCCGCTAGCAAATCTTCATGCAACTTCTTGGCTTCAGCTTGCTTGGCGGAACGGTCCGACTCTAGTTGCTTGACCCTCTCTCCAGCTATACGCAACTCGGCGTTAGCTTCTTGTAGTTGAGCGGAGAGGGCCTCCACACGCTCCTTCTTCTCAGCATGTTTCTCCAACACAGATGACATCTCTGCTGCTGAGGTTTTCAGAGACGCTTCAATTGATTCAGCCTTACTCTCTGCTGTAGTAACAAATTCAGACTTTTGCTTTGACAGTTCCTCAACTGTTTTGCGGGCTTCCTGCACTGTATCTGAAATCGAAACAAATTTTTCCCAACCTGTGCAGACAGCGGCAATCTGAGGAGCAGTATCACCAACCGGGAGCACAGATCGAACTGCCTGGAAAATCTCACGACGTTGAGAATCAGTTAATGTAGGGGTGTTTAAGGCTTCAAAAGCATTCTTCAGCACCAAATCGATGGCATCCAGAATTGGCTTCGTAATGGCAGAAATATCCAAGGGTGACACTGAAATATGCGTCATTGTTCCTTCGCCACTAACAAGATTAGAAGCTTCTTCTGTACCACCTCGCAATGGAGAAAGAAGTAAAATTAATAATCTTTGAAACGATGAATAATAATGTCAAAAGGTGGATAAGAGCTGTATAAATATACCATGTTTAGAAGTAGACAAAATGCTTAAAACATCAGCGCCCGGAGACAAGTTTGAGTCCAAACTTTGTGAAACAAGGGGGGGATCAAGACCTGAGCTTGATACACCATAATCATCCACATTTAAATTAGCTACATCACCTAGACCATGATCAACCTCTCCACTAAGTATGCCATCGAGATCCACACTACCAAGGTCAGATACGTGGATAGGTCCATCCAATCTAATGGGACTGGAATCACTCTCTTCGTTTAGGGTATCCACCTTCCTTTTAGTGAGAGGCCTCACATCTTCGCCTGTAGAGACGAGGGCATCATCTTCCCCGAGCTCGTGAAGTGAAGGATCGGGGGAAGGACATTCAACATTATCCATTTTCTTTCACTTCTGTAGAAAGAAACACATGTTAACATAATGCAGGAGGCAGGGAGTTGATGTCATAAAACGGGTTAAATCAAGTAATAGTTATTTTACTCACATGTCGGGGTTCCATGGAAGGTTCATCATCCGAAAGAAAAGCATATAAAATTGGATTCCAATGATCTGCAAAAGCCTTCTCCTCTGCCTCGATTTTTTCAATATAGGCCTTTTGATGGTTTACTAATACTTCCTTTATGATAAAGAGATCATCCTCTAAAAGAGTACGTGTGGGGTAAAACTTTTTTCCCCTTTTCGCACACATGCTTTTCCTCTCATCGTACGGGATTTTGCCACACATATTGCCAGACTTGAGGCTATTCAAGATTGTAGAGTGTGGATGTGCAAATTTCCTCCACCAGTTGGTCCAAGCCAGAGAAGCACTACCTACATAATTAGTGCCAAGGGCATGCTGGATAACCTCTTGGACTGGGCACAGTAAGTGTGACCAGTATGCATACGCAACACCAACATCAGTTTCAGTTAATAGTGATTGCAATGGGTTGTATGGAACCTATTGATCTAGCTTGAACTGACGAGCTACGTGATCTGGGTGATAGGGTTCGGCTGCACATAAGTCGGTGGACTCTGCCGAGAACCTCCAAGGAAGCATTCCCCGGCGAATAGAAATGGCAAAGGACCTTTGTAGTTGATCGACCCCTGTCAGGTTGCGCGAGGAATAGGGGCACCATATGATATTATTATGGTTTTCCAAAAACTCATGCGCCGTCTCCGGGGAAAAGACCTTCGGTGGCCGGAACATGGTGCTTAGCATAGCCAGTTGCATAGGAAGTCTCTTAGGAGAAGGGAGTTTGTCCCCTTTGCCTTTGGCCCCAAAAGCTTTCTTCAGATAAAGATGCATCCATCCAATAATATAGTGGATAGACATAGGTGTTAGTTCAAAGGAAGGCCCAACAGGATTTGTGCTGATACGACGAAGAGCAAGATATAGGGATGAAAGCGCAGGGGGTGCCAATGATATCTTCCGCCCTAAAGCAATCCAAGACGCCATGACAAGGACGCCAGGGCGAATAAACGGCCCTTCACCAATGACCACAAAGCAGCAAAGCCAAAGCGCGACAAAAGCCGCGACATACATACGACTTTTGCGAAGACTGGCGGATGGCGAAAAATCAGCCCGCTTGTTGTGGAAATAATCACACCAAGCCTGGAAAGTAACAAATTTTTCTTTATGCTTGCTTTCGGCAGAAAGAACCTCCCACACATCCAAAATATCAAATAAAAAGTTTGGGTACAAGAGTAATGAAGGATTTAGCTTAGTGAGTGATGGGATATATTCTTCGTAGGGTTCGCCAACTATAGGCAGCCCAGCCATAAGCAACATATCAAGCAAAGTGATGGTGCGTTCGCCACACGAGAGCATGAAAGTATTGGTTTGGGGACTCCACCTCTCTAGTAAAGAGCAGAGCAAAGAGGGGCTGACAGAATAATCGCAAAGGGAACAATAAATGGCGCCACGAATATAGTCCGTATTTTCTTCGCCCCCTTGCAGATTAAAATAATGATTTTTTAAGACCTCAACACCCCATTGAGTATAACCCTTTGGACGTCTGACATACTGGATTTCATGATACTCCCAGCCCAGTTTTTGTGATATTATCCTGGTCCCTAAAGTGAAGTCTAGATCAGCTCTAGGAATGGGTGCCATTGGATGGAAACACAAGGCGTGAAACGAGTGCTCAGAGTGCCATCCACGGAGGGAAGAATCCAAAGTTCCCCGTGGTAATGTTGAATGGACAAGTACCGGGTTAGCCAATTCATGAGTTGCTGGCTCACACAACTGTTGTTTAGCTAATTCGGATAGGGTCAACTGATAAGAGGAAACCGAAGGTTGACCATGCGCCATCTACATACACATATATGAAAAATAAAATCACCGGCATGAATTGAAATAAAGAGTATCAGCAAGTTAAACATAAAAAAAGGGCTCTGTATGCATTACCTGAATTTTCAGGGTGCTCGTTCGTTCTCAGTTAATTGAAGAATAACTGAATTCTTCCTGAAAAAAAAGCATAAGTAAAAAATACGCATGCTCATGTAGGTTAATTGTGCGACGGTCCAAGTTCATACAGAAACTTGCCAGGACGCCAATGATGAGAAAATTCAACTCTATTATATAATGGCACATTTAAATCCCCACATTTGTGCGACGGACCAAGTCACGAAGACTTGCCGGATTGCCAAATGAGAGACAACTAAGATAACATCAGTTTCATATAATGTTTAACTCTATAGTTGTGCGTTGGACGGAAAAATCATAGCTCCTAGCACGCCAACTATGAGAGAGATCCATGCCAAATATATGTTAATATCTAAAAAAAAGATTGTTATCACTCTACGTTACTCAAATTTTTGTACAAATATATTTAGCCTCATGGATGTACGACGGACCAAGTTCGTATAGAAGCTTGCCGGCACGTCAACCATGAAACAAGAATTCTTATATAGGTCTAAAGTATGTTGACAGTAATTAGACAAGATGAACGTCGTAAATAGTGGACCGGAAGGATACTTATAGGAGGCAGGAGAATCACGACGTCACTAACCTTAAGCCCAAAATACATCTGCCTCTGCTAGGGTCAGCGAATCCAATCGAAGCTTGTCTCCTCCCAAAAAAAAAGAAGAAGGAGATTAATAGGATTGTTAAGAGGAATCTTAAGAAAACAAGGGAAGTAGCAATGCATACCTGATGGCCGGAAGATCTAAATTGGGCTAGAGGCGGCCGAGTTGTATGCAGGAAAAACAGTCCTGCTGGTTGATGACGTGAGGAAAAAGAGAAAGAAAGGGGTATAGACTCCTGCTAAACCGTACTTATATGGCGACGAGGCCGGCCGCTGATAACAACTTTCTAGGATTGAGTCCGTACTTATATGGCGACGAGGCCGGCCGCTGATAACAACTTTCTAGGATTGAGTCCTTATCCGATTAAGCAACCCTAACAAACTTTCAAAGCAGCATACACCGTATGTGTGGTTGGCTAATATTTGGCCGATTATTTTTTGCATAAAAAATAACATATGCACATGCCTACAATGCTATGCCAATTGGAAGTACACTTAAAAAACACATATGTATGTATATATATACATACGCATATTTTCGAGCTCCGAATCCGAATATTAATTAAAAGAAAAATACTCGCATTCAGACCTCGAGGGGCATCTGTTGACATGGATTTTGACCAAGATAAAATAAATTTATAAAGTGCATAAAATATAGATGAAAAGCGGGAAAATCTGTTTTATAATGAAACGAATCAATTTTAAAATATATAATTAACCGCTCAGAATGAGGACTGACAAAATAGGATATGATATATTTACGAATGTCGGTAACGCACATATTAACCGACGATTGGGAAATACGACGAAACTCGTCAAATTTTGTCATCAGGAAAAAATATAAATGAAACATGGCTCGCACGCATGCCGCCGCCACTAACGGCGAAAATACAAACATAAAATTGCCATGAGGAACGCTAAGATCGGCTATATGAAAATGTTCGGTTCTGTTCCATCGACAAACTAAAATATTGAAACGATGCAAAAATATTGCGCTAATGAAATATACGCGCAATATACTTGGTCAAATATTCATCTGATCAAATAATCATCTGATAATCCATATGACGCTAGACCTTGAGTTGCATGCAAAAAAAAATTATTGACGTGCACACCCTGACTCCAGGCCTTAATGAACTATTTAATAGCTAATCGTGCTTAGTCCAAAAAAAAGAAATATGGTCACGTATGCATGGACATGCTTCTCACAAGGCTGCTGTGCATGCATGCGAATAGTGCTACAAGGCCCACACAATGATTTAAAATAGTCTAAGCCCACATGAGCTAACCAGAAACAAATTGCCCAAGTACTTCACTTACACACGTACATATGCATGAGCCATCAGCCCACTCACACATACAAGTAAATGGGACTGAAACATAGCCTAATTAAGCCCATACGGGGTGATGGGACGTTGCCGGTTAATTAGCAATAAAGAAATAGAGAAAAGGAAAGGAGCAACGCCACGCTTGCACGATCTCACGATCGCACGATCATAGAACGTGGGCGTGCGCATGCAGCCACATCTCTTCGCTGCTCTCCCTGCTATAAATACATGGTCACCAAGCGCACAAAGGGTTGGTCGGCTCATTTCATCTGCTGTTCTGCTGCTGCTACACATACACTGCTGCAAGGAAAAATCCCACACACACATACGTGAGGAGAGGGAGGCTGGGAGGAGTGGAGCAAGAAGGTGAGGTTCATGGTTCTCTCCTAATCCATTTGCTTCTATGATTGATGCTCTTCCCTATGCTTGCTCAATCTTTGCTCTTGGTTTGGTCATATTGACATGAGCCAAGTAGCTTTTCCCCATATGATGATTCTTGATTTGGTCACATTGACACTGATCATGAATTATTTTTCATGTTGCCTAATTTTTGCTCTTGGCTCGGTCATATTGACATGAGTCAAGTAGCTTTTTGCTTGATATGATGGTTCTTGATTTGGTCATATTGACACAGATCTTGAATTTTTTCTCCAAGTGACATGGTTCTTGCTCTTGGCTTGTTCATATTGACACATCCCAAGTAGCCTTCATCCTCCACAAATTTGGCATTCTACTCTTGGCATGGTCATATTGACACATGTGAAGTAGTATTTTCACCATATTTCAAATCTCGCTCTTGGCATGGTCATATTGACACAGGTCAAGTAGTATTCTCACAAGTTTAATATCTTACTCTTGGCACGGTCATATTGACACATGTCAAGAGATTTTCTCACAAATTCGACATTTTGTTCTTGCCATGGTCATGTTGATACATGTCAAGAAGTATAAATTGCATGAGAGTTGCCTCTGGTTTGGTCATATTGACACAAATCAAGGTGTTTATTCCCCTATGTAGAGTGAAGACTTTGTCCTCAATGGAATCACGACAGTGTATGAGTCGGGGAAAATCAACATAAAAAAATGATGAACAAATAAAATGCATATAAAATATATTGCAAAACAATAGGTGCTCGTCAAAAGACGCCATACTTAGTCGCATGTTCTATGATAACATGCGTGCATGATATGCGAGACTGAGTCATGTAGCACAAATTAACCTTGTTCATACCTGGGTGTATAGAAACTAATATTCTCACTTCATGATAAACAAAATGCCGCTCAAATCGTAAATGGTATTATATTAACCAAATGTCTCTAAAATAGACTAAATGGTTGCACTATATAAAAATGCGTCGGCCCCAAATAATGCTAGCGGCATAAATCGACAAATAACTAGATATTGGCAAATCCAGTGTATGCGCATGCAAAGTAAAATGGACACGTCGTACCTAGTTAATTTAGGTTAATTGGTGTACATCCCCCCAACTAAAATAAATTGTATGGTCCCTTCATATGGACGAGCATCATTAAAAAAATCAGAGTTGTAGTGCACTTGCATATGCCACCAAAACAAATTAAATACCTTTTATCTGCTCCATATATGTGTATGCTCAAAAAGGTCGCATCTAGCTTATCTTCGCATAAGATGAAAGTTAGATCATGCATCCCCCATACGGGTTGCAAATGTTAAGGAAACGTAGATGTCATCTACTCATAAAGCAAAGAGTACTACAATTGTCAGTACTAAAGTAGTTGCATTGCACAGAACACGTGCATGACTATATGTCCCATACGCACGCATCATGATGTTTGAAGACTCATTTAAAAGATTGGCTAACCATTAAGATGACTTTCTCATACAGAGTAAAGAAAATAAATCAAAGTCTATATCTTGGTTAGTCAACAAGGAAAAGTAAGTGAAGTTATTCAAGCATGCATATATGTACTGCTAATATCTGTACGAGTCAAATAAAAGCGAAATATAAAAGTCATCGCATATGATAACATCAACAAAGTCCAAGGCTCCCCCAAGCATGCCGGTGTCGACGATTGCGAGGAGGATTTTTCTTGTAGTATGTTGTAATAGGAATGTGATGCAATTCTATGTAATGGGATAGTTGGAATTCTTAATCAGGGGTTTTCTCTTCGGAGATGTAATTAACAGAATTTTTTATGTAAATGTAAAAGTTCTGGAAGTAATGTACCTGCAATGTTTGATCTCCATTTTATTTATGCATTTAAATTATTCACTCTGTATCAATGACGTGGATGCGTGTCTCACGCCCGCCATTTTCCCGTCATCAGCACCGGTGGAAAAAAGGGTCGCCAATATTTTGGCTACCCCGGGCAAGATCCAAACAGCCCCTCCCAACAGATTCAAATCCCTCGTTTGCCGTGGAATTTTGCCATGTGTTGTTTTCATGGACTAGCAAGATGCCCGTGCATTGCACGGAACATAAAGATGCATTTTTTTACAAACTCCCGCATGCATGCAAGGGATAATTAATGTCCTCCTTTGCTAGTACCACGAGGCAAACACCATTAATAGTGCATGGATTAGTGTTAGTGGCCTTGTATATCTGCAAATTGTAATTTTGATAGTGGGCCCTTGTATATAAAAATGGAGGGAGAAAAATGAGTGATAAGGCGAGGAGGAGTGGGGCGTGGTGCCGTGGTGGTGACTGGTGGTCGGTCTGGGCGGAGGCATGGGGATGGACAGCGCATTATGTCTAGGTTTGTATCTCTCTCACACACACCCACGTAGGTGGGGGCCGTGCACGAAGAGAAGAGGTGCACGCACGGCGAACGTACTCCCGTCTCTTTCCCAACCACACCCGCGCGGGTACACGGTGGAGCTTATTTCTGTACGAAAAAGGCAGCCCACGTGGTAATTTGGCACGTGTACTGGTTCTCCACTTGGTGGAGGGAGGATCGTCTACCACGGGTGAACAAACAAATTGCGACTTGACGCGTTATGTTAAATTAAAAAAAGAGGCAAACCATGTGGGGCCTACCTTAGAGGCAAGGCTCTATACACTGGAGTACTTTTGATGTGTCCCGTCAACTTGCAAAACGAGGAGAAACTTGCTTAGTATGCCGCCTCCCTCGCCCACGGGCGCGGTGGCTCGCAGGATGAGGTGAAGCTGGAGTACTACTGTTCGCCTTTACGCCCGCTCCCTCGCCCACGCGCGCGGTGGCTCGCAGCATGAGGAGAAAATTTTACTACACCCTCCGTTTACTCCTCGTCCCTACTACGTACTTTGGTTAGTACTCCCTCTATTTACTTATAAAAGGCCACTATAAAAAAATACATTTTGCATCTATACAAGGCCACAAATAGTAATCAAGACAAAAGTTACTACTCCCTCCTTTCCAGTTTATGGCTCAATTTCAAAATCTCTCCAACCAAGGTAAACGGTGAGTGGTCGAATTAATTTCGTAGTTTGTACAGTACGCTCGTTTTTCTCAAGAAGTTATGTTTACCGAGGCATTAATTAGAACGAATGCATGAATGACCACTAAATTACCATGAACTTGTACATGCATTGGTTAGTTTCCTCTTGACACTGCTTGCGTAGGGTGATCTAACGCACCTCGAAATCCAACATGTAATGGTACTACTACTAGTATAGTACTAGAATTGAGACTTACCAAACGGAAAAATGAATGTTTTTTAGATGAGCCCTATAAACCCTAGTGGGTACGTACTCCGTAAAAACAGATTTTTCCAAAACTAAGTCGCTCCCTTTCATGAATTCTGTAGTATACTCCTCCGTCGACGCTCCCTTTCATGAATTATGTACTTCCTGTCAACGACATGTGGGACATATAGCAACCGGGTTGACGTGTCAAGCACCAAATAACAGTGCAGAACAACAGGGGGGACGCACCCCACTCGTACCGGCCCAGTGTTAGTAATGAGCAATGAGACGTCAAATCACAATGCCACAACTTCCCAGACGGACGAAGCAACCATTATTTCACACTTCGGTTTGACATCAACTCAAACCGCGTACTAGTATTGCTTCTGCCTCAAGAGGGACACGCGCATCGCCTTGGTACATCATGACACATGGGACCGCATGACAGGCCATGCTTCCCCGCTGATCGTTGGGTAAAATCACCTCATTTTTACTATACTTCCTCCGGATCGGTTTACTACATGGCATGCACGTCGTTCTAGGTTGAGAATTTAACTATATATATATATATATATATATATATATATATATATATATATATATATATATATATATATATATATATATATATATATATATATGATGAACAGTACGCTAGCCTTTTAAAAATGTATACTTTTGTACAGTAGTACTCCACTATCGATGGATTGCGCCATGGAGCAAAAATTGAAATTTTAAAAAAAGGTGGTACATATAGAGAGTGCTCGTCGCCAAATTATGCATATAGTACTATTAAAAAAGCTAGTCCGTGCTTAATTGGGGTGCTAAATTCTATTAAAGAAATACTAGTACTAGTATGTACATACTGAAGAGTTAAAGTAACGAGAAGAAACATAACATAGTTCTGTTGGGGGCTCAGCACAACACACCCCTCAAATTAAACTAAGCACACCTGAAATTAAACTATGCAACTAATCCGGTAGACACTGCATTAGAAGTTTAGAACCGCCATGAGCAATGACACTGCCACCTTACTCGGAGTCCTCGTCCATGTCCTCGACTTCGTCCTTGTCCCTCTTCCTCTTGGCCGATACTTCTTTGCTTGAACCGCCAACTTGGTTGTTGCTCTTCATCCAACCCTTGTAGATATTGAAACAAAGGTAGCCATCCATTGCAGCGTAGTGGATGTGGTCTATATCTAGTACATTCTGCTGCCATGCATGACGATGAAACGTGTAATGAGGTTTCTCCGGTTTATGTGCGAAGGATGAACCATGGCTCTGCCAGGTCAGCATTGAGGGCTGACGAGAGGGCACCTGCCGATTCTTACGGAGGTCGAAGGGTTGCCTACACGAGGCCTATCCGACGCAGGACTTCTTTGTCGTTCTTAAAGTCTCTGATGTGAATTTGACTGTTTTGTCCTCGAGGAAGTTCTTATAATCCTGGCACTCAACGTTGGCATGGCATATGTGGTAGACCAAGCAAGCGTTATGTACGCAAACCTGGATCACGGCGGGCTTCTTCCTCTCTTCGTCCTTTAGATCCTTCTCTTGTCCCACGGCGTGGTGTACTCAACATCTAGCCCAGCGACCCACTCATCATGTGAGTTTTCGAACATGCGTCTGAAGCGAGAAAGGCATCCTTTCACCGTCGCGGAAGTACGGGTGTAGATGACGTCGAACTCATCGCCGGTGATGGTTCTAACCTTGTACTCACCGCCAATTGGGGAGATTTGGGACGCCATGGATTTGGGAGGAGGGTTAGGATTAGTGGAAATGCCGTAATGTGAATGGACGGGACGACTAGGAGCGAACCGCCGTAGTATTAAAGGACGTGCGGGAAAGAGTAGGAGCGAACTGCCCGGTGAGCGAACGGCAGGGTAGTGGCTTTCCATTCTCCCATGATACGGGCTTCGAGAGCCCTTGGATCTGAGATCGAGCGGTTGCATGGCGTGATTCTAGACCTATGGGTGAATATCCTATCACGGAGGTTATTCTTAAAATTTTCAGCAACTTAGCCTGCGAACGTTTGATCTCAGATCCAAGGGCTGCCAGCAGCCTGTATCATGGTCGCGCCTACCACGACCGTCGCGTCGCTCGCGTGGTCGCACCCTTGGAGATTTAACACGATGCGTTAGGCTATCTGATGTTGGCATGTCATACATAGTCATCACTTAGTCACTCATACTACAACAAGGTTGGCTATAAGGTTGGTTATAAGTGTATTTTTTTACTCCTCTCTATCTCTTTCTTCAGTACTCCCTCCGTCCCATAATATAAGAACGTTTTGACACTAGCTAGTGTAGTGTCAAAACGTTCTTATATAATGGGACATAGGAGTACTAGTATTATTGCATTTGCCAAGGGTGACCTCTTCCAATGAAATGGTGTTGCTAAGTTTGCTTCATTTAATTAGCTATAGACTCAAAATTGTCTCTTCACCTAGGTACACGCGCTTAGCACCATTTCTTCCTTGGGTCACCAAACTAGTCTCTCTCTTCTTGATTAACTTGCCACATCAGACTTTATGCCTATGTGGAAAGCTTAAGCACCTATAGGAGCAAGTAAGTACAATAGTGCGCTTTACATGGCATTTTTGCATATGTGGAGGAAAGAGAGGCAAGGAAAAAGTGGAGAAGTGGGCTCTCATGCAAGAGCCAGCCTCTACTACTACATGGTGGAGCATTGGGAGAGGCACCTGTATGGAGGTGGTCAGGAATCGGGAGACTCACGCCGGTCGTAGCACCGCGGTTAAAATGATAATGGCAAGTCAAATCACGGGGCCCCACCTGTCCAGCAGTACCTCGCTGTCAAATCACACAGCCCTACGTTTGCAGCAGCCTACTCTCTCGTCTTCTCGCGTCTCTATCGAACAGACTAGGCGGAACTGCCCCGCCTACCGCGCAGGAAAAGCCCTGCCCTCGAATTTCAAATACAACTACTCCCTCCGTCGGATGCGTTTGGTTGAAGGTATCGTATGAATGGATTGGGACCATTCAATTTTTTTTGGGATTGAACCATTCAATTCATGTGTTTGGCTGAATATAAGAGATGAGCTAATTATTTAAGACGGGACCACCAGTCATGCTCACATAGTCATGCATGCAAAGGGTGGCCATTTGATTCGACCGATTTGGCTGGGTGGAATGGTTCAACATCTTCAAGGCATATTCTCTTTTTTTGACTCGAACCATTCATGAGCTTTATAACCAAACATGTCTATTTTCTGAACGATCCCAACCCATTCATGACCACCCTTGCAACCAAACGCACGTCATCTTACGAAAACTAAATAATCCCACAACACTAAGGCGTGGTGCATTAACTTCTACCTCGTTTCTTGTTTCTTCACATATCAACCAATAAGAATCCAGTGATATACTTTTTGTGACATAGTAACTCATATTTAGTTAGTCAAATGGATGACCTAGAACTACGTGCAGGCCCTATAAACCGAGACGCTTACAAATAAAAAACCGAGACGGAGAGGGTAGTTCAGCACGTATCTTTTTAGATCAATATAGTCAGGATTCACCAGGAGCAAAACCAAGTGGTAGGCTGCTCTTGTCGTGTTGGCGTAGCAACTCAAGCAGGTCGATCCGCTTTACGAAATGGCGACACACACTTAACAGACCCTTTGGCGGACATGTGGCTCATCCACCGTCTTGTTCCACGTGCGATGCACCAAATTACAGTTCGGAGCAGCGGTTGGAATTGGAGGCACCCCGGTCGTAGCGCCGCAGTAGTAGAAAATGAGCGATGAGGGGTCAAATCACAAAGCCCCACCTTCCCGCATTAAGCTGGACGGACGAAGCAACCATCATTTCTCTCTAGCGTGCAAGAGCATAAAGAAAAGAGAAAACAATGATGCGTGCGGAAGCTACCTAGGGCACCCTAGGGTAGGGGTCTCCACTACAGATCCTTTTTTTAAAGCGCCTCCACTACAAATCGGCTTCTCCCTCGTCCTCTTGAAGAAAACCGATGATGAGTGCGGAGGTAGGGTTTGTAGGAGTACTACGGCGTGCAGGGCCACGTCGTAGTAAACGGGTTCGATTTGACGCCTTAAATATGTGTGGGCCGCTTGGTTTTATGGGAACGAGGCAGCATTTTGGGTTCGGGGACCAGTGGAGATATAGCACGTACAAAAAATTGTGGACGTAGGTTCGACCGAAAGGCAATGATGCATGGGCCCTACATTTTGATATACCCGGGGCCGCGTGAAATTTGCTACTCTACTCAAAACTAGTATGGTACACATGTATTGAACGCATGAGATTTCGAAATCAAATTATGAATAAATACACACTATAGCATGTAAAGCTTTGAGTCATATATGCATGATGTAGATGTTCGTTTAGTTCTTATAGTTCATCTCATTCAAAATCAATTAGTTTTATAAAAATGTTAAGATTCATGGGGTTGTGCATTGTAAATCATAAAGTAAAAAACAAATAATGGCAATTCATTTAGAAAAAAATAATCAATTATGATACAGAAGATTCTAGAACAAAGGAGAAGTACTTGTGTTTTGAGGTTTGTGCATTATGCTTAAGTTCAACCATGGAGTCTTCTAAATTGTACCTGTGGCAGATCTGGTGGAATGTTGATGATATCCAACGGCCAGTAGTGCTCGGATTTGCCCATCTCTGCACTATCGGGTTAGCTTCATCCAGTGACCATCTTTCAAAGTTACTGGCACACTATATAGTTCTTGTGCCATAGTTGCATGTTTTGGGAAAAAGCTACTAGTGGGTTGTACTATCTATTTAGGAATAGAAGATGCATACGTGGAAGTTGTAGGGAAAGAGATGACATGGAGCATCTCAATTCCTATGAGTAGGGATTGGAAAAGAGATGTCATTTGGTTCACATCATAGGAACTTTTCTATTGAATCTAGAGATGACATGTATCTCAATTCCTATGAAGAGGGATTAGTAAAGAGATGTAATTTGGTTCATATCATAGGAACTTTTCTATTGAATATACGCTAATGTTTATTTTCCTTTGAAATTAAGGGAGTATAGGAATCCATTCATATGAACCAAGTGGCTCTAAAGCTATAGAATTGATATTATGTTTATTTCCTTTGAAATGTAGAGTATATGAATCTATTCCTATGAACCAATTGGCTCTAAAGGAAAAAATCCTATAAAAATCATATCATATAGAGTTCCTATGATATTCCTCCACACTAAAGGATGGTTGAAATTGCTGCGGGTGATACGATGGTCTTCCTTTGTAGACTCCTCACCCATCTTTATAGTTACCTATCGAAGATGAATGAAATGATATATACAGGGTATTCTACATGTGCAATTTGGTACACGAAAACTCGGTAAAAGTTTGCGAGGTTCTAATTTTCAATAAAGCTATGTGCACTGCATTTCGGAACGGAGGGAGCATACGGCAGTTGCTAACACTCACGTGGAAGATTTGTGTGTAGGAGGAGTGGTTGTTCTGTTAAATGACATGGCAAAACTGACACTGTCGGGTGCCGCTCTAACGGTTCTTACGGCGTTCGTCGGGAAAAGGCTTGTGGCGAATGTTTGTCAGATAATGATTTACAGACACATGCATTGCATTGATACGTGCCCCCCTCTCTCTCACGCACACGCACCCTCACGAGTCACGACTCTCCCGAGTCATCTCGCAGACTCGCACGTCGCACCCATCCTCTATCTGCAGGTAGACGTCACGCACATATGTTCTCTTCACACCCTACCCTCAGAACTTCTAAAAAACAAAAGACGCAGCGCGCTCATTTTATTTTAGCTCACACGTCACACACTTATACTATTACTCTTGCGGCGAACGTTCTTTGGGAATAGTATATATTGTACTCTCACGAAGAGAAGCGGTGCACGCACGCACTAGTTCTCTCACACCCACTCATGGTACACGAGGGCGCATTTTTTGAAGCCGGTACAACAAAATCACTCCTCTATATATAAAAGCAGGAGCCTTAGCGCTTGCTTTACTAGGGTTCCTCTCGTGCACTCTCTCATGCTCTCCAGATCTAAGGAAGGCATAGGTGGCCACACTCTCTCTCTCTCTCTCAGCTCACGGCTGGTGACAAATCCGGCCGGACAACCTCGACCGGGGCAGGGGGTGTAGGTGCATCGTTCACGCTGTCGTCGGCGGTGAGGGAGGAGACCAACGGCTGCCCGCGCGTCCAAATCGGCGGCCGTGTCGTTCTCTCCGAGAGAGCGCTGGCTCGGGAGGGCCTCCGACCCCTTCTTCCTCCCTGCGGTATTGTGGCCAAGATGCGGCCTCCCGACGCCATCTTTGCCACATGCCGACGACCCTCAGGTATATATTCCTACGAAACCTACCTTGCTCTACTGCCCCAGCTCTTCCCCCTTCGTGTGGATCCTTTTCTACTTCCGTCCGCTATTACAAAGCCACCTAGACTTCTACTATTATTAGAAGTAAAGCTAGTTCATATAGTGAACTCAAAGCGTTGGTTCAAACAGGGAAGAAAGCGGGAAAGCTGTAGCATGAATCTAGGACTTGGTTCTAAGAGGAAACGGGGGAAAGTAGTAATATGTGTCACTGTTTAAATAACCGTATTTCGTATTTGCGCAAACAGGGATGTCTGTCTCCATATCATTTCGGGATGTCTGCCTCCGTATCGTTTCTATCCACGCAATCAAAAGCACACACCTCAGTTTTAGTACAAATGGGCAAAATGAGATGGCTATCCCTCGTTGCCATCGTCAAACCTCCCGTCTTCAAGGTATCCCTACATTGGTAGTAACTAAGGTAGAATGACCAACGCAATCTAAAAGAAGCTGATTCATACGTTTTACTTCCGATTGCGGTGCGAGGACGAGCTTAAAACAACTGCATCCTAGTCCGGAATGCACTTTCTACCAGTTCATCCATGGACCGAGGACTAGCTGCACGGCTGCACGGCGGTTTTTGGACAGTCTTGCGGACAAGAGGCATTGTGGTCTGCTTGTTTCGCAAATAGCGGTGCTTAAATTTAGTGGAATGCACAAGCATTTCAGCTGGTCGATATAACTGCATGGTTCAGTTCAGCATTCCGGTGAGACCACAATTATAATTGGTTATTCGGAATGAGAGAACTAACCCTGAATGGTGGCAACAAGAAAAAACCAGAGTGAACTCCAGGAAATTTAAGCCTACCGGGAGGCCCTTTGCTCACAGAAGCCTTGCTTGTTTTTTCCTGATTTGTAAACCTTCTCACAACTTTGTCTTTTGCCGTGAACTAGTATATGTTTGTTATGTTCTATGAATCATCGAGATGTATAAAATTGCTTAACTTATGCTTTTCAAGATTTTTATGAAGACGAGTTTAATTGTGAGTGTTCCACATGAGCGCTGGAGTAGCATGTGAACGTTTGGAATTTATTACATTGTGGCCTCAATTAACTGCATGAACCACTGTAACAAGATACATAGTAGTTGCTTATATGTCAGACAATAGATTGTTGATTGTTAGCTGGTTGATAGCCTAGTGTTGAAGCGAGCTGAGCCAATGTGTCGTGTTTTGCACAACTGCTTACAAGTGGGGTAGAACCAACAGTGTTTACAAGTACTTATGTATACATTGGCGCATGGTTCTCGAACGAGTGCTCTATTTCATCAAAACACACACTGCTCGTATGATAAACCATGACAACTTATGTCTTCATGCCATATTCATGAAAAAACTAGTGAGGACGCATCTGTTTAGGCAACAATTATGATGGTTCTCACATGATTCACGGGCACACAAAAGTAGCAGCAGTTCCCATAGACGGATTCAAACAGAGCACTAGCCCCAGAGGGGTCGACAGGCAAGGTTCGGATAATTAGACACAATCCAAACTACTATTAAACACTAGCTGGGGCAACTATTTCATGCCTCGATATAATTTGGGCTGGACACAAGACGGACCTTGCCATGAACATCATCAAGGACGTCCCGCAGCAGCTCAATCGTGTGAACCTTCATGAAGACAACCTTGTGGCCTTGC
Source organism: Aegilops longissima (assembly GCA_021605205.1). Taxonomy (NCBI): domain Eukaryota; kingdom Viridiplantae; phylum Streptophyta; class Magnoliopsida; order Poales; family Poaceae; genus Aegilops; species Aegilops longissima. The sequence continues at coordinate 478,392,124 of CM038681.1, read as the reverse complement.
CACTGATAAACTTGTTTGTGGAGGCATGCCACGTCATCTTCCTGCGTAAGCTTCACAAGAACAGTATGCCTCACAAACGAAGGAGTAGCTCTGAACTTCTTCTGCTTCAGTACACCCTGGACAACACGCCTAACAACAGTGAGGCTGGAATACAACTCTTCATTGGTATAACCGCAAATGGCTTCCAGGATCCAACAGCCTAAGAACTCTGTTTTCCATGTGCGTATATTCAGGTCGTCCGCCTCATAGCGAGTGGCATGCACAACCACACAATCCTTGTCTGCATCAGGGCTCTAATTGAAACAGAAACAAATTCTGAATTACTTTTAAGTATAAGAACCACAAGTTATTTAAACCATCATGTATAGCATGGCATCGAAGCTAATAAAATTTTGCATTATTAATCACCACATACTTCCTTTTCTAAAAAAATCACCACATATTTAGATGAAAAACCACAATTGAGATCGGCAAAGAAGGAAATCACCTTGGGCAGCTCAGCGAGGGGTGGGGGGGACACATCCTCGAAGGGGGGAAACTGCTCCTGCAGTGCCACGGGGGCTGTAACCTCAAACGGGGCGTTGACCATCTCAGTAGTGGCCGTGAGCGTATCTGGGGTCGGCTCGGTGGCTGTCTCGTGGGGATCAGCCTCCCGCGTCTGCTCCAATATTGGCAGATCTTTGCCTGGTTCTCCTTGGTCCATCATGAAACTGATGAATACTAGGAGACCACTGAAAGGAAAACACAATCGCAATGACAATGAAACAAAAAAGAGAGTGAGGATCGGTTACTTCTTTGCAAAAGTTCTTTTTTTCTCTAAACGAAAATATACCAACATCACGGATCCGCTTACCTTCCCTTCGTTGGGAGAGAAGAACAGTGGCAGATGTGAGTGTTGCCTTTTCTTGAAGACGTTGAGGGAGAAGGGGATTCAATGAGGAGTGAAATGATGGTTGCTTCGTCCGTCAAACTTAGACTGCGGGGAGGTGGGGTTTTGTGATACGATGGCTCGTTACTGCCGCGCTACGACTGGGGTGACTCTCCGCCTGCATACTGCCTGCTAATTTGGTGGATGGCATTTGGGCCCGCGCTCTGCATGGCCCGCATGTCGGTGACAAAAGTATAACGACATTTAGTTGAGGGAAACGTTTCAATGACCTAGGAGGAGCCAGAAGCGGTAGAGTGTCTCCACTGTACTAGTAGTAATTGTTTTTCTGGGTACCTGTAGAGTGTCTCCACTGTACTAGTAGTAATTGTTTCTTTGGGCCCAAGACAAAACAGCCAATCCACACTAGTAAATAGTAAAATCAATTCAAAAGGCGCTACCCACACCCAGCACACCGCCCCCCCTCCCCCACAAAAAAAACATGGGTGCTCTTCTTCCTTCTCGCTACCACCCACCTCACGTCAGCTCGTTCCACTCGTACCCCCAAATTCCTCACCTCACTCCTACAGAAAATCCCAGCTCTCCTTCTTGCTCACTCCTACAGAAAACCCCCAGCTCCCCTTCTTCCTCGCTCGCACTACAACTAGGCTTGTCATTCGTTACTCTGCTCAAATCCCTGAGCGCGACGCGACGCCCTCGAGGAAAATGGAGTCGGCTGACCCAGCGCCAAGAAGATGAGGCTCCCAAGTGGCGCGCTGTTGTAGATCCCAGACCGGCAGCGTGGGAGAAGCGGCGATCCCGCCCCGCGGATCCCGGAACCCGTAGAATCTCGGGTGGACCGCATCAGCGATCTCCGGACGCCATCCTTGGGAGATCATCTCGCTTCTCCCCACCAAGGATTGCTGCCGCACCCAAGCCCTCTCAATTCGGTGGCGCCCTCTATGGCGCGTCGTGCCCCTTAATCTCAACTATCGTCAGCTATCTCTCTTCAATGATTTTGAAATCCCCAGAGCCATCATCTCCTCCCACCAGGGCTCCGTTCAAAGCCTCTGCATCCCGTCATGCTACCTGAGCAAACATACCATGCCCTGCATGGTGGGCCGCTGGCTGAAATCCCACAATTCATAGAACTACAGCTGCTTGAGTTCTACTATTCCCCTGGAAATCACATACCACATACAGAACGCCATGAACTTGTGCCCTCAGCACCGATGTCCATCTCGCAGTTTTCCTCCTCTCTCCACACTGCCACCTTTGCGCTATGCTACCTTCCAGACAATCTGGTACTAAACCTTCGACTCCCATTTCTCAAGAAACTTTCACTTGTGTCGGAGGCCTCATTGCACAGCATCATCCACTCCATTTGCCCTGCGCTGGAGTGCTTGGTGCTTGTTTTCACGGTTAGAATCGGTTGTCTCCAAATAAAGTCGCCTAACCTTGTAAGAATTGGAATTTCTTTTGACGGAAGGCAGCTCATCATCCAAGATGCCCCTTCACTTCAAAGGTTGATCCTTGATTCTAGTTATTCACCGTTGCAAATAACCTTCCTCTCTGCACCTAAACTAGAGACCTTGGGTGTAATACATGATCTCTGTGCTCATTTCAATATGGTGTTTGGCTCCACAGTTCTTCAGGTACTTTATATTATCATCTACACTTGTAACCATATGCTGCATTTTAAATTTTTGTGCATAATTTATATATCATCTTGGAGTACACATTTTGTACTAATATTATGTTCTATGCTCAATGAAGAGTTTCTCCATGGATGGCCTATCAATGGTGCTGGATTCTGTCAAGATCTTATATATCCAAATGAAACTTTTGATCTGAACAAGATTATTGCCTTGCTGCAATGCTTTCCATGTCTGGAGAAGTTGTATATAAAGGTGATAATTTCACGCACATTGTAAGCCCGCATATAGTGTACTAGAATTAACCGCCCAGCTGTTGCTCTTTCGACACTCTTCTTTTAGACCTTAACTATTTTCAATTTTCATGTCTATTTAGGCAACAGGACGGGGTAAGAAAGTTATAACCAATCGGTGGATTCGTAAGCATCGGGATTTTCTCACTTCTCATGAGATTCGATTGAAGACAATAATGCTAGAACGATATGTAGCCAACCGTGCAAACACAAGATTTGTCACATTCTTCCTGCTGAATGCGAGGTTACTATGGTCCATCAGGCTTAAGTTTATCAGCAGCATGGTTTTGATGGATGGGTATGTCGAAGAGCAAAAAAAGGAGTTTCAGGTGGGCAAAAGAGCTTCTGAACATGCCGGGCTTCTATTTACAACATATTGTGGTCATAATCCGATAAATTTTACGATCCAAGATGTTCATTCTATGGACTGACCGATCCATTTGGTGTGACTGCCGAAAACAGTCTTTGGAGTTAGATGTTGTTGCCCTTTTCAATCTGGGTTTTTGTAAACACGATGAACAATCAACCCTCGTGCTTTTGGACAGTTTGTAAGCTGGAGTTAGATGTTCCTGCCCTTTTCAACTCATTTGTGACTGTCATATTTTCTTTGTAACAAGGCAAATGGCTTGCCATTCGTTTAATTTAGAGTGAAATATTGTAACAAATCACAACCAAGGGAAATAACATCACTCACGCCGGCTGCTTGAGCTCACTGTGCATTACAGAAGCCAAGTGACTAGCCCCCACCACCCCCACTAGTCAACCCTCGTACTCCCCTCCGCCTGCGACTGGATCGGCGCATCTTCAACGGCTCCTGTTCGTTCCGTCCGAGGCCTCACCGTCGTCCTCCGCCTTGTGGCCTTGGTTCGCTCGCCGTGCGCGGTGTGCCGCCCTCTTGCATTGTCAACGTTGTCAACAATCGAGGGGAACAAGGAGATGACTGTACGTGGAGAGGATGACAGTAGGGACCCACCAGCGTCATGGCAGTACGCAAGCAAGTGCCTCCATAGTACAAGCCCAAAATATGGTTCCTCCTAATGGTTGGACATCTGGGGCTCACGCCATCGTCAACATAGTCAATAAACGAGAGAATTACACTACTGACGGTGACACGGGGACCCAGCAAGTCGCACAGTTTTTTTGGGGAACAAGCAGTTTTTTTTAGACAATGAGGAACAAGCAGTTGTTATTTATACTAGTTTTAGCGACAGATCAGGGTAACAACAGGGTTGTGGCCCGTCTAGCCAGGGATTTATTTATGTTTACCACATCATGAGCCCAGTTGTGTTTTTTCTTGCTGAAAATGGCTAGCCCAGTTCTATTTTTTTTAAGAAATACCCAAAGAAGGCCTACTTGCTTTATCGGCCCTGCTGGGCTGCAAATGTTTCAAGACAAGGAGAGTTTCATTCGATTTGCCCAGAAATGGCCTGTACATTTTTAAAAGACATCAAACCGGGAATTAGTTTCATTTTTTTCATTAGAAGATCTTAAATTCCATAGATTTTTTTGCGTGGACAATTATTTTGATTTTATATTTATATAAATTATTTTTAAAATAGTTTGAATGTGAATCGCTATTTCTGGATTAAAAATAGTTGACTGCACCGAAATATGCAAAATTTCGTATACTTTTTAACCGTGGCCACAATATGGGTTGTAATGCTAACAAAAATAAGATGGGCTCCAAATAAAATCTTAAGAATTAGCAAATGGGCTGTACATTATTAGAAATAATGGCAGATGGGTAGTATGCTGTTTTCCACAGATTTGAGGCTGACTTGTGCGCCTACTACAGGTTGACGCGTATGCTTTCATAAAAAAGGTTGGCGACACGCATAGCGCCCTGTCAACTTAGTCAACACACGAGGGCAGTGACTGTTGGATATCCATCCAACGGCTGTCGTGCTTCTTCAATCTCTGCTCTTCATGCTCCAGCCGCTCAAACAAGCGCCGGTGGGACTGCCTGCTCCCTCCTCCCGTGGCCGGCTATGCTGCCGCGCAGGCCTCACGGTCCCACCGTACTCCCATTGCTGGCCTAGCCATCCCTCTACTCACCCACACCTGCTGTTATTCTCCGGCGATGGCAGACGAACCAGTAAACCCTCGTACTCCACCGCGTGGGAAACAACTGCCGAGTATTCCCTGGCTCCGTGTCGTTCCCTTCCTAGGCCTCGCCGTCGTCCACCGCCCTGGTGCTCTCGGCGCGACCTGGTCGACATGGTCAATGAACGACATCCATCGGAAGTGGACTATACATTGAGAGGCTGATAGTTGGGTCCACGGCCGCACGCAAGGAAATGCCTCCTTATTACGCGCAAAATAATGATTCCTCTACCTGACAGCTAGGACCCACGGGAAGGGCCTCTATATTTCTCGAAAAAAACGTTCCCCCTGCTGACAGGTCGGACCCACCAGCTATATCTTGGCCCGCAAGGAAGTGCCTCCTTATTATGCCCAAAAAAATGAATACCCCCTGCTAGCTGGGACCCACCATATTGTTGGGCTGACATGTGGGCCTACTAAGTTGACGGGGGCGGAGGGCTTTGTCAACTTAGTCAATACTCCAGTGACCGTATGATGTCCATCCAACGGCCATACGACTTCTTCAACCTCTGGTCTTCTTGCTCCAGCCGCCCAAAGCAGCGCCGGTCGGGCCGCCTGCTCCTCCCTCCCGTGGCCCGCTGTGCTACCGCCTGCTCCTGCCTCCCGTGGTCCGGCTCCGCGTCGTCCCCTTCCTAGGCCTCGCCGTCGTCCACCGCCGTGGTGCTCTCGGCGCGGCGTGGTCAATGTGCTCAACGACCGACTTCCATCGGAAGAGTACTTTACGTGGAGAGGCTGACAGCTGGGTCCACGGCAGCCGCAAGGAAGTGCCTCCTTATTACACGGAAAATAATTATTCCTCCACTTGACAGCGGGGACCCACCGGACGAGCCACCAGTATTTTGCGAAGTAAATCGTTTCCCCCTGACTGCTGGGACCCATTGGACGGGCCACCGTATTTCGCGAAAAAAATGTTCCCCCCGCTGTTAGCTCGGACCCACCGGAAGTGCCTCCTTATTACGCACAAAAAAATGAATACTCCCCCGGCTAGCTGGGACCCACCTTGGTGGGAGGCTGTCTTGTGGGCCTACTAAGTTGACGGGGCCGAAGGGCTTTGTCAACTTAGTCAATATGAACGATTCTAGCTCCAGTGATCGTATGATGTCCATCCAACGGCCGTAGTGCTTCTTCAACCTCTGGTCTTCTTGCTCCAGCCGCCCAAAGAAGCGCCGGTCGTGCCGCATGCTCCTGCCTCCCGTGGCCGGCTGTGCTGCCGTGGAGGCCTCACCGCCCCCTACTATTCCCACCGCTGGCCAGGCCCTACGGCGACGGCAGCCTCACACCACAGCCGAACCAGTGAACCCTCATACTCCTCTCCGCGCGGGCTTCCACTGCCGCGTCTTCCCCGGCTCTGCATCGTCCCCTTCCTAGGCCTCGCCGTCGTCCACCGTCGTGGTGCTCTCCACGCGGCATGGTCAACGTGGTCAAGGAACGACTTCCATCGGAAGAGTCTTGACGTGGAGAGGGTGACAGTGGGTCCACGCCCTGACCCAGTTTTTCGTGATTTGCTAATTAAGTCGCTTTGTCAGGCCTGTTGGGCTGCAAATCTTTCAAGACAAGGAGAGCTTTTCATTCGGCTGGCCGAGAAAATGGCCCATCAGTAATGAGAAATGAGTTGTACATTTTTACAACACATCAAACCGGTAATTAGTTTCAAATATATTTTTTTCATTTCAAGATTTTAAATTACATTAATTTCTATGCGTGGAGAATTTGTTGGATTTTATATTGATATACATTTATTTTTAAAATCAGTTTGAATGTGAGTCGAAATTTCGTGTTAAAAACAGTTTGGACCCTTTTGAAATATGCAAAATTTCAGTATAATTTTTAACCGTGGCCACAATATGGGCTGTAATGCTAACAAAAAGAATATGGGCTCCAAAAAAAACTTTAAGAATTAGCAAATGGGCTGTAAATTATTAGAAATAATGGCAGATGGGTTGTATGCTGTTTCCACAGATTTGAGGCTTTCCTAAAAAGAAGGTTGACGCACAAGCAGTGACGGTTCGATGTCCATCCAACGGCCGTCGTGCTTCTTCAATCTCTGCTCTTCCTGCTCCAGCCGCTCAAACAAGCGCCGGCGGGACTGCCTGCTCCCTCCTCCCCATGACCGGCTGTCTTTGCCAAGCAGCCTCATGGCCCCACCGTATTCCCATCGCTGGCCTAGCCATCCCTCTACTCACCCACACCTGCTGTTATTCTCCGGCGACGACAGACGAACCAGTAAACCCTCGTTCAGTCGTACTCCCCTCCGCGTGGGAAACAACTGCTGAGTCTTCCCTGCCTCCGTGTCGTTCCCTTCTAGGCCTCGCCGTCATCCACCACCCTGGTGCTCTCGGCGCGGCCTCTTCAACGTGGTCAACGACCGACATGCATCTGAAGTGGACTGTACGTGGAGAGGCCGACAGCTGGGTCCACGACCGCACGCAAGGAAATGCCTCCTTATTACGCGCAAAACAATGATTTGTCCACCTGACATCAGGGACCCACCAAAAGGGCCTCGGTATTTCGTGAAGAAAACGTTACCGCCGCTGACAGCTCGGACCCACCAGCTATATCTTCGCATGCAAGGAAGTGCCTCCTTATTACTCACAAAAAAATGAATACTCCCCTTGTTAGCTGGGACCCAGTATAGTGGCAGGCTGACTTGTGGGCCAACTAAGTTGACGGGGATGGTGGGCTTTGTCAACTTAGTCAATATGCATGATTCTAGCTCCAGTGACCGTACGATGTCCATCCAACGGCCGTAGTGCTTCTTCAACCTCTGGTCTTCTTGCTCCAGCCGCCCAAACCAGCACCGGTCGTGCCTCGTGCTCCTGCCTCCCGTGGCCGGCTGCGATGCGGTGGAGGCCTCACCGCCCCCTACTACTCCCACCGCTGGCCAGGCCATCCCTCTACTCACCCACACCCCCTGTTATTCTGCGGCGACGGCAGCCTCACGCCGCAACGAACCAGTGAACCCTCGTACTCCTCTACGCGTGGGCATCCACTGTCGCGTCTTCCCCGGCTCCGTGTCGTCCCCTTCCTAGGACTCGCCATCGTCCACCGCCCTGGTGCTCTCGGCGCGGTGTGGTCAACATGGTCAAGGAACGGCTTCCATCGGACGTGGACTGTATGTGGAGAGGCTGACAGCTGGGTCCACGGCCGCAGCAAGGAAGTGCCTCCTTATTACGCGCAAAATGATTATTCCTCCACCTGACAGTGGGGACCCACCAGACGGGCCACCATATTTCACGAAAAAAACGTTTCCCCCTGACTGCTGGGACCCACCAGCTACACCTTCGCACGCAAGGAAGTGCGTCCGGGCAAAAAAAAAAACGATTCGCCCCCTGACTGCTGGGACCCACCAGCTACATCTTTGCACGCGAGGAAGTGCCTCCGGGCAAAAAAAAAACCAAAACGATTCGTCCCCCTGACTGCTGGGACCCACCAGCTACATCTTCGCACGCAAGGAAGTGCCTAATAGTCGAGACCCACCTGGTCGAAGCGTACGTAACGTTGTCATTCTGGTCGCGAACGTGTACGTACATATATACTGGTGGATGTAGAGGCGCGCACACGTCGTAGTAGAGGCGCACACGTAGCATGTACACGTACGTACAGCGGCGAGGGTGCAAGAAAGAAAATACGGCCACGTACGTACATACGGGCAGGGTCTCAAACGGCTATTGCGCATACGTACATGGCTGGGTCGGAACGGAGAAACAACGTCGTCGTCGTGTTCACGGGGAGCCAACCGGCTGGGTCGGAACGGAATGCGTGGTCCTGTTCATCGGGAGGGCTTGGACGGAACAGGCGATGGAAACGAGGCCTGGCGTACCGCACAATGGAGGAAACGGCCTTGTGTTCGACCAGCCACGTTCGAAACGGGGTCCTGTTGATCGGGAGGGGCCTGGCGTATCGCAAAACAGAAGAAACAAGCCTCCTACGATCGAAACGGGGGTCCTGTTGATCGGGAGGGGTGTGGCGTACCGCAATACGGGCTAAACGGACTTGAGTTGGGCGCTATGGTGAAACAGGGGAGGGTGTGGCGTGCAAAGCGGGACTCCACAGATCTGTTCATCTCCACCGTCGACCTCCTCCGGCCTCCACGGGCTACCGTCGACCTCCTCCGGCCTCCACGGGCTCCTGTTCATCCAGCCTCCACCGCGCTACTCCACCGCTCTCGCTCATCCACCCTCCACACGGGCACCCTCCACCGTCTACTATTCATCCATCCCTCCACACCACGGGTCTGTTCAACCACCCTCCACGGCCACCCTCCACCGTCTATTGTTCATCCAGCCCTCCACATCACGGGTTCTTTTTCATCCGAGGCAACGCCATTGCTCACTATTCATCCAACCCCCGCAACGCTCCTTTCATCCCGCAGGCAGCATCGATCGGCTTGATTAGCAGCGATGGCGAAGAATCGCTCCATCGGGTTTAGTTAACAGCCATGGATCGATCGCTCGGGTTCGATAACACGAGCCTGCAGGCAATCGCTTCGGGTTCGATTAGAGCCAACGCCGCACACACTGCAGCAGACGTCTGAGAGAAAGCGCGATCGCTCCGCCCGACCTCCCACCGTAACCGCAACTCCCGAAATTTTCCTCCCCTCGCTTCTACCACGGTTTTTTCTGTCATGGGCGGCCCAAAGAATGTCATGCAGCTGCGTCTCCGGCCCGCCTAGGACGAAAAGCCCATTTTCTGTCATGATTTTTTGTCATAGAAGTAGGAGCCCACCACATCTATGATGATAACGGGTTTTGTGATAATTATCGTCATAGAAGTGTCATATGTATGACAGAAAAAAATTTCGTTCGGCCCAAAATGTCACGGATGTGTCTTTTTTTTGTAGTGGAGGCAGCGAGAGGGCGGCGCAGGGGAGCCCCCTGCGGTGCTAACAAGCTCGGTGATGCGGTCGATCCATTCCTCGTAGAGATCTTCGATGGGGCGGTAGCGCAGGAGCTCACGTGCCATGCACAGAGCGGCCTGCTCGTCCACGGGAGCGCGACGAGCGTGGGATGACGAACCGGCCGGGGTCAGCAATTGAGTGGCGGTGCGGCCGTCCTGCCGCACCTAGGGGTGCAGCGAGGATGCTTGCTGCTCGTTCCCTGCCCGGCCGGTGGCGGCGTTGGCGGCAGGCGACGGAGAACGATGAGGTGGCCCGCCGAGGGGAGCCGTTTGAGCGACGCGGGTGGCAAGGGCAGCCCGGCGCTCAGCTCGAGCGCGGCGAGCGCCCGCCAAGGAGACGGTGAAGCAACGGGACATGGAGCAACGGAAGGGAAGCTTCGGCGCAACCCTACCTGGTGCACCAAATGTCGGATCACGGGTTCTGGAAAAACCCTCAAGGTTCAAACACTGGGGTGCGCACGAAGATTTCCCCCTACCGATCCATGTCCTAGCGTTGCTAAGATCTCAAGGGCTAACTTGACGAACTCGCAACACAAAGCACACGAGATTTATACTGGTTCGAGCCACCGTTGTGGTATAATACACTACTCCAGTGTGGTGGTGGTGGATTGCCTCTTGGGTTGAGGATGAACAATACAAGGGGAAGAACAGCATCCTGAGGCGAGGTGTTCTTGTGCGTGGTGGGTGTGAGGATGAACTGGGTGAGTTCGAGATTAGTTCTAGTGGGGTGAGTATCCGATGCCTCCTACTGTGGTGGCTAGTCCTATTTATAGAGGCTCTGGTCCTCTCCCCAAATATTGAGCGGGAAGGGAGCCAACAACTGCCAGTTTGAAAGGGGACAACTAGTACAGCTTATCCTGACAAAAGAAGTCTTCGCCTGCAAAAGGCTCTGGTGGTGCGCCACCTTGGGCTCCATGGTGACCTCCGTCTTGCCGTCCTGCTGGTCTTGGTCTCATTGCACCGATATGGAAACCATTGCTTGACGCCTCGATACTCTGCGCATGCGCTTGCCTCCTTAGCACCAAAGAGGAAACAAGGACACTACGCGCTGGCGCCCGCCTAGTCTCGATCGTCATGGCTTACGTCACGAGAACCTCACGAGGTTAACCTTGCCTTGATCCCTCCACCCCTCGTGAGCCAGCCCAGTGAGGCCGCTCCTGAGGAGGTCTTGTGTCGTCCGCCTCGCGAGGCTTGGCCCCTCGTGAGCGTCTTGAGCCTTGTTGATGAAGATGGGTCGCACGGGCCAGCTAGCAGAGCCATGCCGTGGGCCACAGGCAGGTAAGTCTGGGGACCCCTGTTCCCAGAAAACTGACAAACATAGCAAGATCAATAAGGATAAATTCGTAGGCATTGGATCAATGACTTGTTGGATGATATTCATCATGTGATAGTTACAACCTAGGGCGATAGGGCACTAGCTCCAGTTCATCGATATAATGTAGGCATGTATTCCGTAAATAGTCATACATGCTTTATTAAAAGAACTTGCATGACATCTTTTGTCCTACCCTCCCGTGGTAGCGGGGTCCATATTGGAAACTAAGGGATATTAAGGCCTCCTTTTAATAGGGAACGGGAACAAAGCATTAACACATAGTGAATACATGAACTCGTCAAACTACGGTCATCACCAAGAGTGGGCCCGGTTGTTGTCACTCTGGGGTTGTCGGATCATAACCGTAATAGGTGACTATAACTTGCAAGATCGGATCTAAAACATGGATATAATGATGAATTCATAAACGGTTCAGATCTAAGTTCATGGCACCCGGGCCCAAAGTGACAAGCATTAAGCATAGCGACATCAATCTAAGAACATAGTGGATACTAGGGATCAAGCCCTAACAAAACTATCTCGATTACATGATGAATCTCATCCAACTCCTCACTGACCACCGAGCCTACGAAGGAATTACTCACTCCCGGTGGGGAGCATCATGGAATTGGCGATGGAGAAGGGTTGGTGATGACGAAGAACAAAAATCCCCCTCTCCGGAGCCCCAAACGGATTCAAGATCTTCCCTCCCGAGGAAGAACAGGGCTTTGCGGCGGCTCCGTCTCGTGGATTGCATAATTCTTTCTCGCTGATATTTTTCTGGAAATATGAGATTTTATAGTATCAGGGGGGTCGTCAGCGGGGCCACCAGGTGGGTACAACCCACCTGGGTGTGCCAGGAGAGGGGGTGCGCCCTGGTCGGTTGTGCCCACCCTGGGCCCCCTCTCTGGTAGGTCTTGGCTCCAATAATTCTCTTTTATTCCATAAAGACTCCTCGCAAAGTTTGGTTCCATTCCGAGAACTTCTATTTCTACACAAAAACCACAACATGGTGGTTCTGCTCAAAACAGTGTCGGTCCCGGGTTAGTTTCATTCAAATCATGCAAATTAGAGTCCAAAACTAGAGGAAAATCCTTGAGTAAAAATAGATACGTTGGAGACGTATCAGCGGCCAGACTGCTCGTAGATCTCCTGATTCCTCGCCTCTGAGTCGGCGTGTGCTATGGCCACGGCTGTGGTAAGGCTCTTTGCATGCTCGACGGGGCGCTCCTCCTCCTCCTGCAGGAACTCGATGTAGCGCCCAAGGTCGCTCACGCACATGCGGGCCTCCACCTCGGCCTCCCTCCTTCGGGCGGCGGTGGTGGAGCGAGTGATGATCTCAGCGGTCGACGGTGGGCTGGCGGCCACGACGACCATCGATGGGGTGGCGGCCATTAGGGCTGCAAGAAAAGCTCGAGACTCATGAGCCGCTCGAGATCGTCTCGTATTTTAGCTCGACTCGAGATCGAATCGAAAAGAAATGAGCTGAGTATGAACACTTTATGTAGCTCGATTAAGAAACGAGCCAATCTTGAGCCAACATAGGCTCGCTCGATTTTAGCTCGATAGCTCGATATCATATAAGTATATTAAATAACCTTCATATATATTGCCAAGAATTAGGATCATTCATTTACGTATATGTTCTGTATGATTTTTATCTTCACTTTACCTACTAGCAAACATGGAAATTAAGCATGGAAAAAATTAGTTCTCATTACGTGGGCAACCGTGTGTTCAATATTTTGTTATTTTGGTCAATGTTTGAGAGCTGGCGCACCTTCATCGCCTTCTATCCATGATTTCTTGTTATTAAATACTAGTCTTCACTTGAGAAAGAATAAGTCGAATTTATAGATATTTTTTTGTTGCGTTGTGGCCTATCTTGCTTTAAAATTTTCCTTAAAATAATTTTAAAAATCATCTTATTTAGCTTGAAACTAGCTCGAGATCGTTACAAGCTGAGCACGAGCCACTTTCTGCAGCTCGACCTTGAGCTTTGCACATTTTAAGCTCGCACGAATTTTAGTGTGAGTTGAGCTGAGCCTAGGCCAACTCGCTCGAACTCAACTCGTTTGCAGCCCTAGCGGCCATGACGACCACCTCCCGCCTTCGGGCTGCGGTGGCAGAGCGGGTGATGGCCGGGAGTGGGGTGGCGGCTATCGGTGTCAAAACCGGCCAATCTCGGATAGGGGGCCTCGAACTGTGCGTCTGAGGATCGAAGGTAACTGGAGATAAAGGGGACACGATGTTTACCCAGGTTCGGGCCCTCTTGATGGAGGTAAAACCCTACTTCCTACTTGATTGAATTTTATGGGTATAGGGGTTACAAGAGTTGATCTACCTTGAGATTGTAATGGCCAAACCCTAGATGTCTAGCCTATACGAATTATGATGACTCTACGGACAAAACCCTCCAGTTTATATAGACGCCGGAGGGGCTTGGGGTTGTACAAAGTCGGTTACAGAAGAAGGAACCTATACACCCGAACACCAACCTTGCCATCCACGCAAAGGAGAGTCCTATCCGGACATGGGGAAGGTCTTTTGCCTTGTATCTTCATGGCCCAACTGTCCGACCCATATCACACAGCCCGAACACCCAAGGACCCCCTAATCCAGGACTCCCTCAGTAGCCCCCGAACTTGCCTTCAGTGACAATGTAGTATCCGGCTTATGTCTTCGGCTTTGCAAGGCGGGTTCTTCATTATACCTCGGATTTGATGATAGTCTGGTCTTGACTTCTGGGTTCTGCCTTTATGATTTCATCCCATTGTCGCTTCGATTTTCGTGCGCCGGGTGAATTTGAACGGTCCACACCTTTTGCAAATAAGCCCCTCACCATGCTCGGAGGACGTCTATATAAGGAGATGTAGATCCCCAAATGTCGTCCACATCGTGCAAAAGAAAAACCTCAAGTTTAGCTACGAACAAAGCTTCCCACCTTGGCCAGTGCCCCAGGCTCCTCTTCGCGCCCCCACGGCCCTCAAGAGGGCAATTGGCAGAGTTGCTCCGTGCCTCACCTTCAGCTGAGTCGACTCCAGACGTAGGTCTATTTCCCCCTCGCAGATCTAGTCTCCATTCGAGCGGGATTGGCCTCTGTAAGTGCATCTAGCACCACCCCTAGTTGCTTTTGGAGTATTGACGACAAACCTGGTTGAGGGACTAATGTGTTTGTGAGAATTGCAGGATAACACAGGTAGTAGTCCCTCATTGATTCGGTTTACCTACCGGATATGACCCCTAAAAATGTATGAATACATTGAAGACAATGGTGGTATGTGAACATATTCACATTGAAGACCATGACATGAGAAGACATCGCGTGAAGACTATGGAGCGCGAAGACTAAGTTGTTTTGGTGTTTCCTTTTCTTCTTTGTTGAGTCATAGGAACCACCGAACTGTTAAGTGGGGTCCTAGTGAACAAAGTCAGAGTGACTGAAGTGATGCTCAACCAAATCCTATGTCTTCGAGCAAAGACAATGAGAGCAAATCTTATCTAGAGCTGGATGAGTCGGCTTTACTTGTAGCCCAAGTGAAGTTGCCGTGTGTGTTCGAAACCTGACCATTGGAACACGTGTCAGTTCCTTAGTGACCCAGGGTCATTTCGGACAAATCAGGTCGGGTTTCCTAGTGGCTATAAATAGCCCACCCCATACACCATAAATTGGTGGCTGCTCAGAGTTAGTGCACGGCTTTTGTCGTTTGAGAGCAACCCACCTCCGAAGCTTTTGAGAGAGAGAAATCCTTGCCAAGAAAAAGCCCAAACACCAAGAGCCAAAGAGTGTTAGGCATCACTGAAGTCTTTCTGTCCGCGTGACTTGAAGACTTTTTACAGTTGAGGACTGTGAATCCTCCAGCCGATTAGGCGCCGCGTTCTGAGCATCCAAGAGTCATTATGAATCGCCGGTGAACAAAGTCTATGAAGGTTTGGAAGTCTACCTTGAAGACTTACCACAGTGATTGGGCGAGGACTGGGTGTCCTTAGCTCAAGGGGAATAAGGTGAAGACGTGGTCTTCTGAGTTGAATCTCAGCCTCCGTAACCAGACGTACAGTTGTCACAGCAACTGGAACTGGTCCAACAGATCCTGTGTCCTCACCAAGTGACTGGTTCTATCCTCTCCCTCTCTTTACTTACAGTTTGTCTTCGTGAAGTCATTGCCTACTTACACTACCTGTTTGACTTCACTGAGTGACTAGTATCGTTGTTTGGCTTCATACTATCTTCCATCCTGATCTTTACTACCTAGCTACTATTAGTATTCGTGCTTTCACTTCATTGCATACTTGACTATGGCTTGCTTAGTGTAGTCTACTGTCGGGGAGAACTGATCGTGTCCCGCGATCACCTATGGGACTTGGTCCCTTGTGGTTCGGAAGGGGAGCGGAGGATGCACAAAGAGAGGATCGAAGCGATGCACACGAGCAGATTTACCTAGCTTCGGAGCTCTCTGGAGAGATAATACTCCTACTGCTGCTTTCGTGGATTATCTTGTGTTCTTGCTAGGGAGAAATGAGAGCTACAAAACCTAGCCTGAGTGTGGTCTCGTATGAGTAGAATGAACTAAGCCGGAGCTGAACCGAACCCTTTCTACGTTGCACATGGGCCTCCTTTTATAGGCACAAGGGGTCACCACATGTGGCAAGTAGACAAGGGTAAGATAGTAAAAACATAGGTTGGTACACCGCTTTGTATAGTTTACAGTGATCTATACCTAACTCTGACGGCAAGGGACAAGAGTCATAAATGCCCGTCTCAGTCGCATGAACAGTGTAACAGGGACCGTCAAGTGCGCCTCCGTTTGCCACGATGGTAGCTTGTCAGCGTCGCTTGTCGCTACTCCCCGCTGGCTGCACAGCCCGTCGACACGCGTGCTTGGGAAAACCCCGTGGCGACACGTTGGCGGATGAGCTGGAGCGGAGATGAAGAGAGGTCGCTTGCCGCGGCGAGCACCCTGCCGCGGCAAGGTTCTTGTCGCGCTCGGGAGCTTGTCACCAAGCCTTCCCGGCAAGCTCCTCTTGTCGGGGCCTTGTTTCCTTCGCGCCCTGAGTGGCCTTCCCGGCAAGCTCCTCTTGCCGGGGCCTTGATTACTTTGTTCTTGGATGGCTCCAAAGGAACCGCTGAGGGTCTTGGCGGTCATTAGGCCAGCCCTGCCGCGGGGTGCTGCAACTGCCCGTGCACGAGTTCGGGGTGCTAGGGGTACCCCTACTCTAGTACACCGACAGGAGCCCCCGGGCCTGGGCCACACACGGCGCCAAGCTCTGTTGGGCCAGGCCCAAAACAGTGCACGGGCACGTGTGGTCTTGATTATGCCGTTATTCGCCTTGGTCCCACCACGTTTCCCCGAACGTCACGCACCGGACGTGGCATCGTGGGGGAGATCGTGGGGCTTTCTTTAATGGGAAAAATCGGAACGCCCGTCCCCTCGCCCCTTTATAAGCAGGGGGAACAGGGGCAGGACGCCCACTTGCCATTGCTGTCACATCAGAAACCCCCGCCGCTTTCCCCTTTCTTCTCGAGCCCAAAGAGAGCGACGCTCCGCCCCCTCCATTGCCACCGGTGCCACCAACGCCGTCGACTTCTTCCACCACCTCTCCCCATGGCTCCGAAGGCCGACAAGGGAAAAGGCGTGAAATCGGCCGAGGCGCAGCGGCTCGCGGCGCTGCGGAAGGAGCGGGCCCTCTTCGATCCTCTGCTCGACAGGAAGGAGCTGCGGGAGCTGTACTACCTTTTCTGGTCGACGGCGACGCGGGCGCACCACAAGACGAGGGTGATCTCCGCTGCCACGTCCGATAAGGTCTCCATCGGGTACCCCTTTTTCGCGATTTTCTTCCACTGCGGGCTCTGCCCGCCCTTTTCTGAATTCTTCTGCGATGTCATGAATACCTATGGCCTCCGCCTCCTTGACTTCACCCCCAACGCCGTCCTCACCATGGCCGTTTTCGCACACCGTTGGCGCGGACTTCCTTCGCCGCTGCATCGCGCCCTTGCAGGAGAGGGGGAGGCCTGCTTGGGAATTCCAGAACGCGGCGGACATCATGAGGCTGCGCCCGGGTTTGAATTGGAATTTTACTGTCTTGGAGCTTGACGGCATGCTGCGGGAGCTGTTCAAGCCTGAAGCGGATAACCCCGAGTGGTGTATGTTGCCGAGGGGAGTCGTGCCCTTGTGCAACAACTCGTCGCTTGACAGCATCCGCGCGATGATGCCGTTGTGCGATTCCCATGGAATCGTTCCAACTTGGCAGGAGCCCGCCGACGACATCGTGCAGCAGTTCTTCGACAACTTGGTTGAAGTGCCGATCCGCGCCGATGAGCAGAGGCGGCTCACCCGCGACACCACCGATCAGGAGATGGCGCGCATTGCCACGAGGTTGGAGGAGGCTGCAGAGGCTGCTGCCGCCGACATATTTGGGTTTACTGTCGAGGAGGCGGAGACGGCCGAGGCGGCAAGCCTTGCCGACCGAGAAGAGTTCGTCGCCGAGGAGGAGCAGATCGAGCCCGTCAACGAGCCGAGCGAGCCTGCCGGGGGCGCCTCTCCTCCGCCGTCAAGTAGCTTGCCGCAGGGGGAGCCCGCTGCCCCGCCAAGGAGACGCCTCTGTAAGACTGGAGAAGTGGCGGGGTGGCATACGGTCCAACAGCCGCCTCGCCGCCCGACGCGCTCCACCGCGGTAAGCATTGTTGCCGCGGGAGCGCCTCATTCCGCCACGGCGACGGGCGCGGGGTCTTCTGGAGTCGCAGCCCCTGCACCCGCCAAGCGTCCGAGGGAATCTTCTCCCCCAATCCGTCGCGCCGGAGCGGAGTTTGATCTCTCCGCCCTCAGCTCCGAGGAAGAAGAGGAAGAGTAAGATCTTGTCGTTGCTACTTGTAATCTTCAATTTATTGCTTTATCTTATATCTGTGGCTTCACTCAACCTTCTTCTTGGGACGCTTAGCTCGAGGGCGTCGAAGAGGGCCAAGACTCCGGTGGTCGTCGTCTCAGATGACTCCCCTGTGGCAACAGGGCGCACGTCCGGGACTCCCTTGCCGGATCCGGCAACCCTCCAACAGAGCAGCCCCCAGCACAGCCCCCAGCGTAAGTTTTTGGTTCATTTCTCATGGTTAGTTGTGCTTGGGTGCTCCTCCGTCATTAATATCTGGCTTGTTGAATTATGTAGGAGCAGAGCAGTCTCATCAAGAGGTCCCGGAGGCTGCTCCCGAGGTCCAGCCCCATCCGGAGGCCCCGGAGGTCACCCCCGAAATTCTGCTTGCTTCAACTACGCGATCAAGGGAGAAATCTCCGCCAAGGGAGCGCTCTCCGGCAAGGGAGGCTTCTCCGACAAGGGGATCTTCTCCGGCAAGGGGCAGCGCCGACAACCCTCCGGTGGTGGAGACCGCGGCAACAGACCCTACTGCAGGTAATCTTCCGTTTGAGAATTTCCCTTGGGTTCTTTTCTTCCGTTCTTCTTTTTCGAACATTTGCTTGACTTGTTCTTTCTTCTTCTGACCATCAGATCCATCCGCCGGAGATCCGATGGAGACTGACGCTGTCGGCGAGGAGGACGCTCGCGGCGACAATGTCGACGCCGCCAACATGGAGGAGGAGGTTGGCGCTGACGGGCCCGCCGGCGAGGAGGCCGCCAAGGCTCTTTGGCGCAGAGGTGGGGAGGAATCTGGCGATCGACTTGGCGGCCCCGAGGCCGCAGGAGCGCCAGCGCTGCACCGACCGCCGATCCTCCGTCACCGATGCGTGCATTGGACTCGAAGAGCCCCAGCCCGGCGCCTATCTGAAGGGTGGCGAGGGTGTCTTTATCAAGCTCCCCTCGGCATCAAGCTCCAGGGCACCGGCCGAGGGGGAGACCTTCGACGCGGAACTGCTTGCCTCTGCCGGGCTGTCGCTGGTCGGCGCCCGAAAGCAGCAGCAGCGGGCGAGCCCGAGGAGGAGCAGCTGCTAAGGAGGTTGTGGCTCTACCGCGCCCGACAAGCCAAACTGAGTCTGTGGAGGCGCTTGTCGCGAGGGCGGAGCTGACTTGAGAAAGCGGAAGAGCTCCGACGCGCCAACAAGGAAACTCTCGGGATATAGCGGGCGCTGGAGCAGCTTCTCGAGGAGCGCACGGCCTTCATCTTGGAGAAAGGCGAGGTCGAGGAGCAGCAGAGGCTTGCCGCGAGAAGCTCTCGAGGCGAGAAGGTGAGCTGGCGCAGCGGAAGATCAACCTCTACAGCTATGAGGAAGATCTCGCCGTCTGTGAAAGCAAGCGATTAGCGGGCCACTTCAGGAGGCAAAGGATCTTTGCTGCGGTTGCCGAGGCCGCCAAGAAGGAACTGGAGACGAGGGTGGCTTAGCTGGAGTCCACCCTCCAGAAGAGCGCCGAGGAGGTCACCGGTTTGAAGCGCGAGCGCGAGAAGGACGCCTACACCCTCGGCGAGTTGCAAGGTCGTTTTGCTGAAAAGATCAAAGAGCTCGATGCCGCCAAGGAATCCAAGGCGGATCTGGAGCTGAAATTGACCACCTTGACGGAGACGTTGGAAGGCGCCAAGGAGCGGGAAACGGGCCTGCTGGAAAAGATCAAGGCCACCGAGGAGTTGCTGTCGAATGCTGTGACCGCCCAGAATAATCTCCGAGACAGCATAATGCCTTTGGATGAAGGTCTTGTGGACACCGCCGCCGGCATCCATAATGAGCTGATGGAGCTGGGGATGACAGATCTTGGGTACTCCACCGACGAGAACCTCCAACCCAGCGTTAAGCTAAGCCTATTCTTCAAAGGCGTGCTGACGGGTCTCCAGCGGCTCCGGGAGGAGATCCCAAAGCAGTTGGCGGAGGAGTCGCGCCAAGTCTGCGCCGGGGCTCTCCAGAAGGTGTTGATGAAAGTGGCTTTCCGCAACCCAGGCGTCGATTTCACCAAAGTCCTCAAGTCCCTGCCTCCATCCGCTGACGTTGAAGCGCTCAAGGCCCTTGTCGCACCCATTGTGGATAGGGTGAGCGGAGTCAAGAGGCTCGATGGCGACCGCGTGGACTAGGCCGCCAAGCTTATCTTTCTCTTGTCGCTGTAGATCATGTTTAGGCGAAAAATCTATTAGATCCGCGACAAGTCATTATGTAATATACACTATCTTAGGCAATCGAATGCAATGTTATTTCCTTTACTCGATTTCTTCCCTTGTATGTTTATACCCTACGCTTTTAGGGGAACTTGTCAGTGCGAACACCTTTGCCGCGAGCGCTGAGTGCGGAACTTCAGCAGCCTGCTGGCGATGCCGCCTCCGACAAGCAACCTTGTCGCAACTAGTTGCAGCACACTTAAGTTGTTGAGCGGACTCGAAACAAAGTAAGGCGCAAGCTAGTTGCGAGTCGGTTCCTCCGCGCACAGGTTTTCCATACAAAGTACTATCGTTCGAGGAAGATAACTTAAAAATTTAAAACTGGTCGTTTAAACTTAGCAACTTAGATTCTCTGTTGTCCATTCCCCGGCAAGGCGATTGTTCCTCGAGCAACACTTGGTGGCCCACATCATTATCTTCTCCTTCCCCGGTTAACTTTTGGGTGGATGAACCTTCTTCTTGTTTGAGAAGAAAGAAGAGAAAATAAAGTTATGGAGCCTAGTGGCTCGTTATCTCTTACCGGGTGTGGATGTTGCACAAAATGTTAGTAAACACATGCATATAAGATTATGAGAGCATGTATTGAAAAGTTGTGCGCAACACGTAGGCTTTACTGATGCACGGGGTCTGCGCCCGGCTTTGTACAAAGGATTACATGCAACAACGGCAAGACTTGTACAAAAGGATGGTTGCCGGAACGGGTTCCGGCAACCGCGCCTTATGGGTAAAACTTGCGAAGATGTTCTATATTCCATGAATTGCTCACCGGAACACCATCTTCGGTCTCAAGGCGGACAACGCCGGGCCTAGTGACTCGTTTCACCTGATAAGGGCCTTTCCACTTCGGCGTCAACTTGTTGGAATTCTTGGCGGATTGAACGCGCCGAAGAACAAGGTCGCCTTCCTCGAAGCTTCGGCATTAACTGCGGCTATGGTAGCGGCGCAAAGCTTGCTAATAACGAGCAGCTCAGACAAGAGCTCAAGGCGATCCTCCTCGAGGAGTAGCGCGTCATCTTGTCGCAGCTGCTCTTGCTCAAGCTCATCATAGCGAGCACTCGAGGTGACCCGTATCTGAGTTCGTGGGGAGAACTACCTCTGCTCCATAGACTAGAGCGAAAGGTGTCCGGCGATGGCTCGATTTGGCGTCGTCTGATCGACCAAGAACCACGGCAGCTCCTCGATCCGCTTTCTTCCGCACTTGTGCAGCCTGTCGAAAGTTCTCGGTCTTGAGTCCTGCAGCACTTCAGCGTTTGCTCTCTCTACTTGACCGTTGCTTCTCGGATGAGCAACAGAAGCAAAGCAGATCTTGGCGCCAAGATCTTGGGCGTACTGCATGAAGGTGCGACTCGTGAACTGTGTGCCGTTGTCGGTGATGATCTGTTAGGAATCCCAAAACTGCAAACAATTGACTGAAGAACTTGATGCTGATTGTCTTTGTCACCTTCGTCACTTGGTTCCACTTCGGCCACTTTGTGAATTTGTCGATTGCACGTACAAGTACTCAAAGCCCCGACAGCTCGGGAAGGGGCCGAGGATGTCGAGCCCACAGACCGAAAAGGGCCAGGATAAAGGGATCGTCTGGAGAGCTTGAGCTGGTTGATGTATCTGTTTGGAATGGAACTGGCACGCTTCACACCTTGTTACTTGTGCAATTGCATCGTGGAGGGCTTCTGGCCAGAAGAAACCTTGCCGGAAGGCTTTGCCGGCAAGTGCTCTTGCGCCAATGTGGTGACCACATATGCCTCCATGTATTTCTGCCAACAGCTTACATCCATCTTCGGCAAATGCACTTCAATTTCACCTTGTTGAGTCTTCTTACATACAGGATGTTGTCAACAAACTGGTACATACTTGACTGCCGGGCTACTTTTTCCGCTTCTTCTTGCTCTTGGGAAGTTCTCCTATCTGAAGGAAATGGGCGATTCTTTGCGCCCATCTTTGGAGCTCGTGGCTCGACAACAAGGACTAAAGGCTCATCTACCACTGCGGGATCATTAGCTTCTACGGCAAGAAACTGCGGTCCTGCCGGAGCTTGATGATCCCCGGCAAGCTTGCCGGAGCAAAACTTGTCGGGAGTGTCTGCTTCAACGAAACAAACCGCAAGGCTTGTCGGAGCAGACTGCTCCTCAGTGATATTTGCGTTGATTTTAGGGACTTTCTTGGCGGCGGCTCCGGGGAGCTCTGCCGGAAAGTAGTCGCCGGAAACCAATTTTCTCTTCTTGCTCTGTCCTGTTGATGGTGTTACGGTTGGCTGAGTCAGCTTGAGCACAAAAATTCCTGGTTCCACAGGTAACTTAAGTGCGGCACATTTGGAGAGGCCATCAGCTATATCATTCTGAGCTCTTGGAACATGTTCCATTTGCAGGCCTTCAAAGTGCTCTTCTAGCTTTCTCACTTCATCGACGTAGGCTTCCATCAACGGACTCTGATAGTCTTTATTTACTTAGCGGACGACAAGTTGCGAGTCCCCCCTGACAATGAGCTTCTTGATCCCAAGGTCTACCGCAATCCTGAGACAGGCAAGCAAACCTTCATACTCTGCAGTATTATTTGTTGCTTGTTCCTTGGGAAAGTGCATCTGGACTATGTACTTGAGGTGCTCTCCGGTGGGTGCGATAAGCAGCACGCCGGCACCGGCGCCTTGCAGCGAGAAAGCACCATCAAAGTACATCAGCCACTCTTTATTTGCCTCCTTGACGGGGATGCTTGTCTTTGGAATTTCTTCATCTTGCGTTGGCGTCCATTCAGCTATGAATTCTGCCAATGCTCTGCTTTGGATAGTTGAAGTGCTTTCAAACTTGAGACCAAAGCTTGATAGTTCCAGTGCCCACTCGACAATTATGCCTGTTGCTTCTGGATTTTGCAATATCCTCTTCAGCGGAAAGCGAGTGACAACTGTTATCTCATGTGCTTGGAAGTAGTGGCGCAGCTTTCTCGAGGCCATGAGGAGGCGAAAGCAACTTCTGCACACCAGAGTACCTTGACCTAGCCCCCTGCAGAAGGGAACTGACAAAGTAAACTGGGCGCTGCACCATCTTTTTCTGTATCTTGTCGCAACCCTGCGCTGATCTGCCCTTGTCGGGACTAGAGCTTGACGGCGAAGCCTCCTGCTTGTCGCTGGATGCACCTGCCTCGGTAGCTGGCTCATCGTCTGCCTCCCTCTCCGCTACTAACGCAGCACTAACCACCTGATTGGTCGCAGCTATGTACAGCAGCAACTTCTCTTGTGGCCTAGGTGCAACAAGTATTGGAGCAGAGGACAAGTACCTCTTTAAGTCTTGCAGCGCAGCCTCCGCCTCGGGAGTCCATTTCATTGGACCTGCCTTTTTCAAAATTTTGAAAAACGGCAGGGCGTGCTCAGCTCACTTAGAGATGAACCTGCTAAGAGCGGCCACGCAACCGGCAAGCCTTCTTACATCCTTGACGCGCTTTGGTGCTTCAATCTGCTCGATGGCCTTGATCTTGTCGGGATTGGCTTCAATTCCCCGCTGAGACACGAAGAACCCGAGAAGCTTGCCGGAAGGGACTCCAAACACGCACTTCTCGGGGTTGAGCTTGAGGTTGATCTTGCGCAGATTTGCAAAAGTCTCATCCAAATCATGAATCAGAGTTGCTTTGTCTTTGCTCTTGACAACTATATCATCCATGTAGGCTTCTACATTTATGTGTATCTGTGGCTCAAAGGCATCATGGACTACTCTTGCAAAAGTTGAACCAGCATTCTTTAAACCGAAAGGCATCCGTATGAAACAGTACGTGCCACATGGTGTAATGAAGCGCGGTTTCTCTTCATCCTCTTCGCCATGAAGATCTGATGATATCCTGAATATGCATCAAGAAATGAAAGCAAATCATATCCAGCCGTGGAGTCAACAATCTGGTCAATACATTGGCAAAGGAAGCGGGTCTTTGGGACAAGCTTTATTAACATCCGTGAAGTCAATACAAAGTCTCCATTTCCCATTTGCCTTGCGCACAACTACCGGATTGGCCAACCACGTGGGATGGAGTACTCCTCGACAAGGCCTGCTGCTTCCAACTTCTTGATTTCTTCGCTATGAACTCTGGCGCTCCACCGCTGTTTCCTAACTTTTTGCTTGACGGGCCGCGCGTGAGGACAGACAGCTAGGTGGTGCTCAATTACTTTCCTGGGAACACCGGGGATGTCAGATGGTTTTCACGCAAACACATCGACATTCGCCCGCAGGAAAGCAACGAGCTCGCCTTCTTATTTAGGGTCAAGCGTGGCACTGATGGTGAAGGTACCACCAGTGCCGTCCTCCTTGGCGGGCATCTTCTTGGTCTTCGGCGGGGCTGCCATAGTCTTCTTGCACTTGCCGGCGGAGCTCGATGGTGCGTCCTCGACGGTAGCGCAGCACTCCGAAGAGGTGCGCTTGCCGGAGTGGGCATCAGAGCTCTGCCGGACTTGGTGGTCTTCATCTTCCCCGTGGAGCTTCAGCGGCAAGTGGTTTCCTATCATTGCGGCTGCTGCATCCCGGTAAATCTTGTCGGCGCAGATAAGCGCATCCTTCTTGTCGCTATGGACAGAAATGGCGCTTATCGGGCGGGCATCTTGAGTAAGTTGTAAGCATAATGAGAGGTGGCCATGAACTTGGCGAGTCTTTGGGCGGCCAAGTATGCCATTGTAGGGCAATGGGAAATCGGCAACGTCGAGCGTGACCCTCTCGTTCTGAAATTGAGCTCGCTGCCAAATGTTACCGCAGCGTGATCTTCCCTTTGGGCTTGCTCCTTCCTGGGTTGATTCCTTGGAAAGTACCAGTTTCTTGAGCTCATTGTCGAGGATTTGAAGCTTATGGAGCACCGAGAGGAGATTAGGTTCAGCCGGCCCGCCGTCAACCAACATCTTTGTGACCTTGAGGTTGCGGATGGTTGGTGAGACCAACATCGGCAAGCACCCGACCGCAGTGATGCGATCGGGGTGGTCCTCAATGTCAAAGATGATGGGCGTCTGGACCACCAGAGGTTTGCGCGACTCTATGGATGGTTCTGCTGCATTAACCTCACACATCCATTGCTTGAGTTGGCGGTGCGAGGTATGCAGAGAAGCACCACCGTCAATGCAAAGGACCTCCGTTGCCTTCTGAAACTCCTGCTCATCAGCTTCATCATCTTCCATGTCTTCGTCATCTTCATCTTCGTCTTCTTCCTTGTCGCGGCTGCGGGGAGGTCTGTCTCCTTGCCGCTGCTTGGCCTTGCCGCGGCGTCCTCCCCGACCGGGTCTCTTCTTACTTGCTGCACCTGCACCTTCCTGGGCCTTCTCCTTGTCTCGCCGCTCGTATTCAGCTCTCTGTAGCTCAACAAGCTGCTCGACTTTCTTGCAGCTCACGGAGATCGTGGCCCTTAGTGCGGTGGATCTTGCAATCTTGCTTGTTGGGCTGTCGGGCTTGTCGCGGCCGCCCCTGCTTGGCGGTCGGCGTCAACGGCAACCTCCTTGCGGAGCCACCAGCCTTGGCTTTGTTGGCGGCACCATCCTTGCCGGACTGCTCGACAACTAGTACTTCTTGGTTTTCTTCTTACTTCGTTGTTTCGCCACGGCTCTTCCTTGCCGGGCGTTCTCCTCACTATCGACTCTGCTCCCACATTCTCTCACGGGAGTCTTCTTCCTTCTTCAGCGGCGTGCGCACTTGTCGGCCAGGCGTAGAGCTCGTGGCGTCTTTCACTTTGCACATCGCCATCTCCTCCCTCATCCTGCGGTTTCGTACATTCTGGTGAAATGCACTGATCACAGCGGCAGGGTGGACATCTGGGATGTTGTAATGCACACGGCTGAATCTCTGGATGAATTTGCGCAGGGACTCTCCTTCCTTCTGGGCGAGTAAGTGAAGGTCACTCTCTTGGCCATGAGGTTTGTGGCCGCCTGTGAAGGCGCCGACAAACTGGTGGCACAAATCCGCCAAAGAAGAATTAGAGCTGTCCGGCAAGTGCATGAGCCAAGACCTGACGTTTGGCTTGAGCACCAGAGGGAAATAGTTGGCGAGGATCTTGTCGTCTCGTCCCCCCGCAGCCTGCACCGCGATGGTGTAGATGCTGAGGAACTCCGATGGGTGTGCCCTGCCATCATACTTCTCCGGCACATCTGGCTTGAAGTTTTTCTTGTTGGGCCACCGGACTTGCCGCAGCTCACGAGTGAACGCAGGGCAACCTACCGCGTACGGCAAGTCGCCTGGTTCCCCTGTCGTATGCATATCGACAGTGGGCCCGGCGCGCTGGTCGGATTGACGACGCGCTTCTCTTCGGCGTTCGATACGGGTTCGAGCATCTTCTTCTTGGCGTTCTCGAAGAACTTGGCGCTGGTCGCGTCGAGCTCGCGGATCTGACGACGCTGTGGAGTCGCTGTCGAGGTAGATCCGGCGGGTCGGCGATCTTAGCCTTCGGAAGGGAGTGTCACGGTGGCTGCACCCCATAAGTCTCGTCGCCATCAGCTCGTGCCTTGTCGCCTTGCCGCGGCTGTGAGGCGCTTGGTTGCCGCGGGAGTCGCCGTTGGCAAAGCCGATGAGGCTCTGGATGGTGGCCCTCCATTCGTCGACCTTGTCGGCCGTTGGAGGGTAGTCTAGAAGTAGCTGAGCTCTTGCCAAGGCTTCCGCCGGAGTGGAGGGTGGCAACGGCGTACGGAGCGAAGAACGGGATGTGCTCGAACTTCTAACCAAGTTAGGAGGAGCTGCATCCCGCTCAGGCGACCGTACCCGACTCGTTCCGGCATGCTGGCGTGCATGCGGGTCTCGAGGGCCTCGAGATCCTCCGGCTTGGCCTTGATCTATCGAACGTATGGTGTTGCGAGTACCATGACGCTGTCTTTCCCGCGCTTCTTGAGAAGGACGCGGCGCGGATTCGGACGCCGAAGCTTGCGCCGCCTTGTCCTTGGACCTGTCGGCGTTGTGGGCTCTCTCGACGACGCCCGTTCCTCCGCCAGCGTTTCCCCCACCACCTGACAGCTCCGGTGGTGGTGGGTTCGACGCGGATGGCTCTGCTGCTGCCGAAGACTTCTTCTTCGGCGCCATGTTGACGAAGATTGTTGATGAAGAAACTGCTCGTGTGAACGCCGGATCGGGTTCACACAGCCTCGACGCCCCTACGGGCGCGCCAAAGATGTCGGGAGAAGGCGATCGTGTCCCGCGATCACCTATGGGACTTGGTCCCTTGTGGTTGGAAGGGGGCGGAGGATGCACAAAGAGTGGATCGAGCGATGCACACGAGCAGATTTACCCAGCCGGAGCTCTCGGAGAGATAATACTCCTACTGCTGCTTTCGTGGATTATCTTGTGTTCTTGCTAGGGAGCAATGAGAGCTACAAAACCTAGCCTGAGTGTGGTCTCGTATGAGTAGAATGAACTAAGCTGGAGCTGAACCGAACCCTTTCTACATTGCACATGGGCCTCCTTTTATAGGCACAAGGGGTCACCACATGTGGCAAGTAGACAAGGGTAAGATAGTAAAAACATAGGTTGGTACACCGCTTTGTACAGTGTACAGTGATCTATACCTAACTCTGATGGCAAGGGACAAGAGTCATAAATGCCCATCTCAGTCGCCTGAACAGTGTAACAGGGACCGTCAAGTGCGCCTCCGTTTGCCACGATGGTAGCTTGTCAGCGCCGCCCGCTGGCTGCACAGCCCGTCGACACGCGTCCTTGGGAAAACCCCGTGGCGACACGTTGGCGGATGAGCTGGAGCGGAGATGAAGAGAGGTCGCTTGCCGCGGCGAGCACCCTACCGCGGCAAGGTTCTTGTCGCGCTCGGGAGCTTGTCGCTCACCAAGCCTTCCCGGCAAGCTCCTCTTGCCAGAGCCTTGTTTCCTTCGCGCCCTGAGTGGCCTTCCCGGGAAGCTCCTCTTGCCGGGGCCTTGATTACATTGTTCTTGAATGGCTCCAAAGGAACCGCTGAGGGTCTTGGCAGTCATTAGGCCAGCCCTGCCGCGGGGTGCTGCAACTGCCCGTGCACGAGTTCGGGGTGCTAGGGGTACCCCTACTCTAGTACACCGACATCTACCTTCCGCTGCATTTCAATAGGTTCATTTCTATTGTTTGTCTTCAAAACTCTCATAACTAGCACTTTCAATTGGTATCAGAGCAAGTTACTCCCTTGTTCTGTGTGATTCGGTTTAACCACCTGGAGTTTTAGCTATGTCGACTGCAGGGATTATCAAATTCTCCGCTGCTTGCCCCATCATTGATGGAACTGAATATCCCTACTGGAAGAATAAGATGCGCATGCATCTTGAAGCCATTAATGTCGACCTCTCGTATGTCGTCAAGAATGGTGTTCGCAAGACTGGTGAAGGTGTCATCCCCGCTGATGTCAAGAAGTTCATTCAACTGGATTCTACTGCCAATAACATCATCTGTGGTAATCTGACCAAAGGACAGTATGGCCGTGTGAGTGCTCTGGAAATGTCGAAGCTAGTCTGGGACAGGCTCTCCAAGGTCAACGACGGTGCCTCAACCCAGAGAGATCAAAGTACCAGTGTTCTTCGCAACCTCTTCAACCGCTTCAAGGGAAACGACAACGAGAATGTCCAGCTCACGTTTGATCGCCTCACTGACATCACAAATGAGCTTCGTGCTCTCGGCGCCACTGAGATCACCAAGCATGAAATCGTCAAGACACTGCTGAGATCACTTAACAGCTCGTTTGACACCCTTGCCATGATGATACAAGAACAACCTGACTTCGAGACACTCGATCCTTCTGACATACTGGAGAGGCTCAACACACATGAGTTCCAGCTATCTGAGAAAAGAGATATCTATGGTCCCAACTATGGCCGAACTCATGCTTTGAAGGCAAAAGTTGTTTCCTCATCTGAAGAAGAATCTGACTGCAGTTCTGGTGATCCTGAAGACATTGGAAAAGAACTTTCTATGCTTGTGAAGAAGTTCCAGAAGTTCACTAAGAAGAAGGGCTTCAGAAAGTCTTCACGGTCCAGCTCAAGAAATGATGAAGCTTCCACTCATGACTACAAGAAGAGAACATGTCACAAGTTCAAGAAACCTGGACACTACATCTCTGAGTGTTCGCAGTGGGACAATGAGAACAACAAGAAGAAGAGCAAGTGATATGATTCTGATGACAAGAAGAAGAAGAAATCCTCAAAGTCTTCTCCCAAGTCTTCGTCCAAGTCTTCATCCCATAAGAAGAGCTCATCTGGCAAGGCTCGTGATTTTGTTGGCAAGGAGATGGATTCAGAGGAGGAGTCTGCTTCTGAGGAGGTGGAGGTGGAGTTCATTGCATACTTGACTATGGCTTGTGTCGATGATCAGAATCATGATTATCTTTGGAGTACTTCGCGCTCTACCTGGTCTTCGCCTCCAGCAGTGGCGTGAGCCGCCTGACGCTCATTTGGTCTTCTCCTCTGCTCCGCGCACGCGCGGTCGCGACTCGCTCATGTCCACTGAGTCGTCGTCATACTACTTCTAGTATTGGTGCACGCGTGAGAAGAAATCAAGCAAAGGAGAGCCACTGGTTCCTTTGTTTTCTTTTCTCTGGCTTTTGTTGAGGCCATTGCTGCTTCCATATTGATCAAGACAAGTCACATCAACTACTGGGAGCACTACTTAATCCATGTGAAATCAAGGATATTGTACCCCTTGGTTACTAGAGCTACTACTGTTGCTACATGGGTACTGGTACTAGTTGATTGATCTGGTACTAATTGATGTGAACTTCTACATCCTACAAGGTGCTACCCTTCCTATATATTTTATTAGCACATATTGTTTTTATCAAAGAACAATTACTCTGATTTGTGATATTTTTTTGGATGCAGGACAATTGTTTATTATAAATGAGGCGTTATATTATGGGTACGGAGCACGCGCTAGGAACGTTCTGCACCGGCGTTTCGTCCGTGTCATGCCACCAAGTGAATGAACATGCGCAAGTCGCCGTCCCTGTGGCCTGGTTTACATCAGCTTGGCGGGACTGCGCCCGCGATTAACTCGCCCGTCCGTGCCGGTTTATAACACCGGTGCCGATTTTCCCCGTCCGCACCGGCTTACAATGCCGCGGCCGATTCATCTGTCCGAGCTGCCTCTGATGTTGCGGTCGTCTTTGTCGTCCGTCTCTTGCGGCCGGCTCTACATCAACATACCGGGCTGCACCAGTCTCCATGAGCTATTTATTGAGTATGAGCAAGTCATAGCTTGGGTAGCCCGGTTTTTCTTTCAACAAAATGGAGGCAAATTATCATATACTATCAACCACCGCCTGCACTGGGTGGTTCAATGGGCAGGCGTACAAGTCACCGCCACTACAGTTTGGTTAACTTCAAGTCACCAGTTGGAAGGAACCATTGGCCGAGTTGCTGACACGGCTTATACGGGATCATTTATAACCCGCCGCAGTCACCACAACCTTCTGTGAATTCACATCGTGCTATCAACACCAATGATATACAAGTTATGCCAGTTTATATCACGGTCAAATATGGAGAGTTTGAAGCCAACTCCTCGAGTCACCTTGAGACTCGGGGGCTACGATGACATGACTCAGCAAATCTTGCGATTTCAGCAAATTTAAGAACCCGGGGCGATGGAGGGAAAGATAACCCGGTCTCGGAGGCTCTGTTATTTGAAGGCCGTCAGAAAATTTCCGGCTTAGTAAGTATATGACAGTTACAAAACCCCGGCTCAATGAAGAAGTTCCGGATCATCAGAAAGGATTTCGGTTTAAAATCCGGCTCAAGGGAAGTCAGTCTCACTGAAGCTCTGAAGTATCCGGTTTACAATCCGGTTCAAGGGAAATCTATTCTTCCACAAAGCCCTCAAGCGCTCAAATCCGGTTTAAAAGTGTTCGGTTTAAAAAGGAATTAACTTCTCGCAAATTCGATTTGAAAGGCCATCAGAAAATTTCCGGCTGAAAATGAAGATTCTGGTTTACAATCCGGTTCAAGGGAAAGATGTCTCCACAAAACTTTGAAGCTCTCAATATCCGGTTCAAAATCCCAGTTCAAGAAGGATTTATCTCTTGCAAAAAGTTAGAGGGTGCCAAAGAGGACCTGCTGCCATGATGCGCGGTTCAAACATGGGTATCATGCCTTATTAGCTTATCATATTATTGATCACTTGGGGGCTTGGTCATGTCTGAACCATATTCACACCTCTTGATCGGCGCAATGCCACAATATCACATGGGGGCTTGGTCGCGTCCGAACCATAGCAACACCATTTGGTAGGCGAAAAGCCACAACATCACTTGGGGACTTGGTCATGTCTGAACCATAGTCATGCCTCTTGATCGGCCTAGTGCCACAGCATCACTTGGGGGCTTTGGTCGAACCCGGACCATCGCTACACCTCTTTATCGGCGTAATGCCAACACATCATTCGGTGACCTGGCTGACTCGAACCATAGCTACGCCTGTTGGAGGCTTGGTCGTGTCCGACCATGGTAATGCCTCTTGATCGGCTTAAAGCCTCATTTGCAAATGATTTTATCTTTGCCTTTGCTTGAATTCTGTTCTTTTTTGCTAAAGACCTTTTACTTCTGTTGCATTTTTAAACCGACATTGTTAATCAGGTTCGATTGTCAATTAGAAATTGGCGGAACACGGTCAAATATTAATCCGGAGACTATCTGCCCGGGTTGATTTTATGTTACCATCTTATTATGGAGTAAACCGGTGTTCATTAACCCGGCTTGACTTTCAATTACAAGTTGTCAGTACATGATCAAATCATGATCCGGAGACTATCAGCCCAGTCTGGTTTGACTACGAGTCGCCGGTATTATATATGGTTAAACCGATGTTTATCACAACCCGGTACGGTTTTATCATAAACCAGCACAGTATGAAAGGAGTTATCATTACTCAAGATTGGGGTTATCACTCTTACTAGAAAAATTTGGTAAACCAACGATGTGATTCAATGTCACAGGTATGATATATTTCATATTTGATTATTCTTAAGTGCAGCCTTGGTTATCAACCCAGGTTATATGTTGGGCATTATGACCCGTCCGGCGGTAAACCGCCAGGACACTTTAAACTTGTTGTATGCAGAAACAGGTTGAATAAAGCATGATTATAAATCACCGGCGTTTATTGAACCGTCCTGGCTTTCGACTATATGTCGCCAGTATGATGATAAATTATCCGGTGTTTATTAAACCGGGCTGGCTTTAAGACGGTAAGTCGCCAGTATATGATGAGAAATTATCCGGTGTTTATTGAACCGGCCTGGTTTTGGACTATAAGTCGCCAGCATATATTTGGATTGCGCCATTGGAATCATGCGCTTCTAAATCATTGGGTTATATTATTCAAATAGCCAAACTTGGCTGAATTTTTATTATGATATGGAATGAATATGGTTTTCGTACCGGATTATATTATCTTGAATTGCCAACATGGCTGGATTTTTATTATGGTTATTAATGACCGGTATTATTGAGGTTTTCAAAGTCGCTTTAGCGCAATGGATATTATTTTATCAAAGGATAGGATTTATTCTACGATTGAAGGAATAGTCCCGAGTCGCTGCAGGCTTACGACCCGGCACTTGGGGGCTACATTATTTAAATTGAGATTATATCAAATATGCAAGTCCCATGTCCTTTGCCAAACATGCACCATGGCACTTGGGGATAATGCAAAGTCATTTTTGCTCAACTTATTGAAGACCCGACTCATCATATTCTAAATGAGTTGGCCCTTGAGGGGCTACCAATTGCTCTGTCAAAATTCAAGGTACACAAGCATTAATCCATTATATTGAGCGGTCCACTATTCAGGTTGGTGGAGTACAAGGCTCTTAACCTTGTGGACGTGGGTTCAAGCCCCATGTTGGAGACTATATTATATGATGTTATTATCAATTATATACAAAGTCCCAGCTCAGTATTATCTTACTAAGCCGGCCCTTGGGGGCTACATGTTGCTCTTCAAATCTTCATGATCATATTTATAAAGTCCCTGCTCATTATTGCATAATGACCTGGCCCTTGGGGGCTACACTGGTTGAAGTTTTTTGAGCATCAGGCAATTAAAAGTCCCAGGTTGCTGCAAGCATGACAACCCGGCACTTGGGGGCTACATATATGGAGTATCAGTTTTTACTAGTGACTGAGATGAACAACCTGGATTTCTTCAAAGTGGCAGTAATTATATGGAAACAAGTCTCAAATCATCACTTCGTTCCATTCAAGACATGGGGGCTACAACCATCATAACCCGGCGGCATCAATAATCATGAACCGGTGTTGGCAACAATCATGACCCAGAATTATCAGTTTTTATAACCCCACAACTTTGACCCGGAATATTTGAATATCAATATTTTTGTCAAATCAGAGCATTGAAGGCCGACTCAAGTGGATTATTCTTCACAAATTTTCTCTGTGAGAAACCAATGTCAGCAAATTGAGTATGAAGCCGGCTTGTTGACCCGGATTTTCTAGAAGGAGGAAATGACAAGGATTTAAGGATAATCAGATGCCGGTTTACAAGAATTCTTAACCCGGAGCATAATCTGTCAAGTTTGTTCTTGTGTTTATTTCACAGGATCAGTTTAACATGGATAAATCCAAATTAAACCGGGGCCTAATGTCGGGGATATACCCTGTGGCGTAAACCGGCCGGAAGTATAACCCGGCCGGACTTGGCGGTTTATTTGGGACCCCGCTGACACTTGGCGGTTCACCGGCGACCCGTTTGGACCTGACGGTTCACGACTCATTGGTAATCCGGCAGGCGGGTGCGAGGAGCGACAAGACCCGGTGGCCCAACAGGAGGTTCATGAAGGCCGGTTCATACTATGGTGGGTCGGTTTAAGAGGAAAGGCATAAGGAATATTTGTCTTACAAGGAGTTAAGACCTGGACTTGTATCCGGTTTGTATTAGAGATAGACTAGTCCTAATCCTAATAGGACTCCACATGTAACCCGCCCCTTCAACATCTATAAGGTGGGGTTGGGCTCCCCAAAGAGGGAGAAGCAACAAGAAACAATCTCTAGGGCTAGACACAACTAGAGGAGAGCCGGTTTACGGCGACTCCCTCATGAGCATAATGAGACCTAGCCTCAAACAACATGTAGGGCTATTGCCGGATGATGTTT
Organism: Aegilops longissima; assembly: GCA_021605205.1. Classification (NCBI taxonomy): domain Eukaryota; kingdom Viridiplantae; phylum Streptophyta; class Magnoliopsida; order Poales; family Poaceae; genus Aegilops; species Aegilops longissima. The sequence continues at coordinate 478,357,842 of CM038681.1, read as the reverse complement.
CCCGGGGCCCGAAGCTGTCTAAACCCTTGTCTTGCATGTTGATCCTCCCTGCATCTCTCGATTCCGCTCAACCCCTCTCAAGCTACCACATAGATGCGTTGACCTCGCGACTAAGTCCTTACACTAGGACATCTGACGTGTTAATTCCACGACAGCTTGCTTAGTGTAGTCTACCTTCCGCTGCATTTCAATAGGTTCATTTCTATTGTTTGTCTTCGAAAATCTCATGTTTTGAAGACTTACATAAAAATCGCCTATTCAGCCCCCCCTCTAGTCGATAACTAGCACTTTCAGCCTCAATCTGCAATGATGTGATGGCTGATAACTTCCCCAACCCCAATAAAGAGGATAGGGTGTGCTTCGTCCCATTCCTATTGCGGGGCCTGGGATACCCAATCCATCCCTTTCTTAGGGGGCTATTGGAATTTTACGGCATCCAACTGCACAACCTTACCCCAGGTTCAATTATGCACATCTCAGGTTTCGTTGCCCTTTGCGAGTTATTCTTAGGCATCGAGGCCCATTTTGAACTATGGAGGAAGTTCTTTTGCCTCATTGCCCGCCATCGAGGAGGCTCCATATTTGAAGTGGGCGGCGCCGAAGTATGGCATATAGCCGGATCCGGATACCTCATGGGAACTCTCAAAGAGGTATATCCACAGTGGTCTTCGGGATGGTTTTACATGGATGACGTCCCACTGTCGGCCCTAGTTCGGCGCGGCCTCCCTGAATTTTCCAACGCTCCCTTAAAGAAGCGTTTCAACTGGCGTCCCCGAAGCCCCATGGAGGAAGATAGTGTAGAAGTAAAAAGGCTGGTCAGCAAGGTCAAATTGCTAGCCCATACTCAACTCTCAATAGTCGAAGTTATGGCTATTGCGATAAAGAGGTGTGTTCAGCCTCTCTAGTCAAGAGTAACTCCCTTATGGTGTTACAACGGAGAGGATGACGCGTCCCGTTACAGACGCAAGGGTCCGGACACCCCTATCGAATTGGCCATGATCTTGGCCGGTCTGTATAAGGGTGAAAAGGAAGATTTCCTCTGCTTAAACTGCCGGGAAGGCTATTCCATGTACAGCCCCATTGAATGGGTAAGACTTCGATTATATGTACAGCTATGCCGTCACAATATACTAACCGAATTTGCTTCCTACTGCCAGAACATAGTCATGGATGACGATGACCGAGGACGTCCACTGTCCTGCTCCATAGTCAGAGGATCATGACCGCGATGGAGATCCTGGCTTTCGCGAGGATTCGGACATATACATAGGATTCAATGACGGGGTATTTTATCAAGCGAGCCTTGATGGCTCGGAAGTGGCTATCACCGCCGACTACCCATGCATCTATCCCTCTTGTATCGTAAGTATTCGGAGGGCTCTTAAAAGGAAATTACTACTTACATTTTTATCCGTTACACTGACCCTGATTATAATAGGATCGGCGCTTGGCGGACCGTACCTCCTCGAGGGTGGCCCCCCATGCGTGGTTGTCGTTCAAAACGAAAAGAGACCGGGAGTACTACAGAAACCTTGCAGGCTTCTAAGAGGTACGTTTGTTTAAAACATGCCTAGGCATGGGTCCGGATTGCACTACTAGGAAAAGGGCTATAGATGGAAATGACACTAATGGCGCACCGGAAAGATGGTGCGCCATTAGTATATACTAATGGCGCACCACCATCTGATGCGCCATTAGAGTCTAAACTACTAATGGCGCACCATGCTTTGGGTGCGCCATTAGTATCAAATTTTTTTAAACTAGTGCGCTTGTCCAAACATACTAATGGCGCATCCTGCCCAAATCGCCATTAGTAGTTGTAACTACTAATGGCGCACCAATAATGGGTGCGCCATTAGTATAGAAACTTTTTTTGAACTAGTGCGCTTGTCCAAATATACTAATGGCGCATCCTGCCCAGTGCGCCATTAGTAGTTGTAACTACTAATGGCGCACCGAGGTGTGGGTGCGCCATTAGTATATAAACTTTTTTAAACTAGTGCGCCTGTCCAAACATACTAATGGCGCATCCTGCTTAGGTGCGCCATTAGTAGTGGTAACTACTAATGGCACACCATGCAGGAGGTGCGCCATTAGTAAGTGGGCAGCAACAAGATATTTGGGACAGCCTCTCCTACCCACACACTCACTTTCTCCCCACTTCATTCTCTCCACCTCCTCCTTGTCTCGGGTGCCTCCTCTTTTCACCTCATTTCCACCATAGATTCATTCAAATTAAGTGGTTAAATTACCTTGTTTTAATAGGTAAGTAAGGGGAAGCTATATTTAGGTTGTTCTCCTTACAACAATGTGCACATGCACTTTTTACGGCCTAGCTAGATCTATGTATGTTAGGTGGTGTTGCATATGTTTGTGGTGTTTGCATATGTGTTTGTGTTTGGAGGTGTACGGTATTTGAAATCGATAGTTGCCAATATTTTGCGGAATGTTGATTCATTTCCGTTTAGCGAGAATTTTGGCATTAAGCATCCTTTTGGTCCTATTTTTAGGAAAGTCATGCCAAATTTTTCTTGGTTCTAAAATATCGTTTTGCTCTACCATGAGCGACCATAGTCCGCACGATGACCGAAGGCATCGTGAATAGGTTTTTGAGGTCCATGAAGGCGAGATGCTTCAAAAGAGCGAGGCGGAGATAAGATGTCCGTGTCGAAGATGCAAGTGAAGAGCCTTATTGCGGACCCGGATTCCGGCAGGTGCGGGACCACCTGCTGTTGCGTGGTTTCATGGATGGCTATCGGTGGCAAGGTGATGAAGATGACTACTGAAGTCGTCCATGCGGGCGGGCAAGAAATGAGGAAGGGCAGCAAGACAACCACCGCGGCTCGGGCGGGCGAGAAGGCGAAGAATCCCCGGAGATGATCACGACTGTGATGTTGTACGATCATCATGTAGAAGATGCAGGACATGATGATGAGGAAGATGCGGAGCAGGCGGCGGGCATGATCATGAAGATGATGATGCGGCGGGGCGACGACGCTGGACCATCGATGGGCTGGGTGCAGGACCCTCATATTCAAGAGCTGCTTCTCAAGCGGACGGATAACGCAAGAGCTGCCGCCCGAGAGAAAGCTAGGATGGATCAACTTGAGTTAGGCGCGGTTACTCCATTGTATGAAGGATGCAGGCCGAGGATACCCGCTTTGAAAGTAGCGCTCATGGCCTGGAGATGAAGGTAAAACACAAAATGACCGCGCGATGCTTCGGCGAGAACATGTCATTCAGCACGAACGTCTTCCCAAGGGGAACAAGTGCCCGACCAGTTTGGAGGCGAAGAAAATCGTGTGTCCTCTGGATTTACCGCGACGTGAAATACCATGTGTGCATGAACAATTGCATCATTTATCGGGACGAGCACGCGGAGTCTACCATATGTCCGGTGTGCTTGGCGTCACTCGATACAAGAAGAGGAAGAAAGCTCCTCGAAAAGTGGTGTGGTACTTTCCGATCACTCCTCGTCTGCAGCGCTATTTCGCGGACCCTAAGGTAGCAAAGCTCCTGCGTTGCAGCGGATAGGGAGGAGAAGAAGCGGGAAGATGGCGCAAATGATCCGGAGATAGATAAAAAGACAAGATCTGAGTCACCCTAAGGATGCGAGCGGTGGCAAGCGTTGAACCGAAGACTCGGAATTTGGGAGCGATCCAAGGAACATCGTGCTGGCGCGAGCACCGATGGAGTCAATCCGTTTGGCAGCCGAGAAGCACATAGCACCTGGCCTGTGTTTGTGTGGATGTACAACCTTCCCCTGGTTGTGCATGAAGAGGAAGTACATTCACATGAGTATGCTAATTGAAGGGCGAAACAACCAGGGAGCGACATCAATCTGTATCTGGGGCTGCTGAAAGAGGAGCTTGACACGCTGTGGAAAACGCCAGCCAATCGTGGGGCGCCGCAGAGAAAGAATATTTCCCTATGAGAGCCGACTGCTCACGGCGGTGCACGACTATCTCGATTACGGATATGTCGCGGGGCAGGTAGTCCACGGATTTTACGGATGCGTAAGGTGCATGGATGACACAGCGTATCGCCAGCTAGATAGAGATCCGGGTCTTGAAAACCGTGTTCATGGGACATCGAAGGTGGCTTCGCGACGATGACCCGTGGAGAAGCGCAAGGATCTGTTTGATGGTGAAACCGAACCCAGCGCCCGTGTACGAGGAGCGGCGAGGAAATAGACAAGCTGTTGGAAAATTGGAAAGACTGCCCTTGCCGGAAAGAAGCAAAAGGCGCGAGCCGGAAAGAAGCGAAAGGCGCGAGCAGCTGCTGAAGGTATGGAAAGCGAGGTCTGTTTTACGGGACTTGCCGTCTTGGAAGATCCACCGTGTGCCTCACAGCCTTGATGTCATGCATATCACGAAGAGCGTGTGCGAGAGTCTGCTTGGTACCCTGCTCAACATGCCGAGAGGACCAAAGATGGGCGAAAGCAAGGGCAGACTTGAAATCAATGGGCATCGGCAGGAGCTTCACGCTATATATGATGATGATGATGATGATGATGATGATGATGATGATGATGATGATGATGATGAGCGGGACACGTAAAGTCGTCGCAAAGGCAAAAGGCCAAGAAGACCGGAAATGACTACCCTCCGCGTGCTTCACTCTAAGTCGGGGAGGAGATCGAGCAGTTTTCACCTGCCTCCTAGGAGTAAAACTTCCTTCTGATTCTGCTGGGAAGATAAGCAGATACCTAGACCCAGTGAAGCGAAGTTCAGCGGGATGAAGTCTCACGGTATCGCGTCTTGATGACGCGGATACTTCGATTGCAATCCGTGGGATCATGGGCCGCGCGTCCGTGAAAGCGCTATTTGGCCTATGCAACTTCTTGACGTCATCTCGGAAGTCGATTGGCGTGAGGCAACTCGAAGGCTACGAGGAAGAGATCGTGGTGATACTATGCGAGCTTGAGATGTACTTCCGCCCGCATTCTTGACGTTATGGTGCATCTGCTGGTCCATATAGTGGAGGATATCATCCAACTCGGGCGGCGTTCCTGCACAGCATGATGCCGTTCGAAAGGATGAATGGTGTCATCAAAGGATACGTTCGCAACATGTCACGTCCAGAAGGAAGCATAGCCAGGGGCTTTCTGACCGAAGAGTGCATCTCCTACTTCACGAATTATCTAGGCATCGAGAACCCCGTTGGTCTGCCCGTCAACAGGCACCTCGGCAGGCTTGCTGGATGGGGTCACCGTGAGGGTCGCCGCGAAATGCATGTCGACTTCGAGGGTCGACTCGCCGACTTTGAAAGAGCAAACCTAGTCGCGCTACAACACATAGACGTGGTAAATCCTTGGGTGGTAGAGCACAAAACCTTTATTAAAAAGACGTACAATGACCGAGGCCAACAGAGGACGGACGGAGATACACTCAAAGAGCACAACTCATGTTTCACGCGTTGGTTCAAGCATAAGCTTCGTCGTACCCTTTACATGAGGATTCTTCAGCGGAAGAACAACTCATATTCGCCTTGTCACGAGGCGCGAGCACAACTGATGACCTATGAGGCGTCACGATATCATGACTACACATTCTACACGAGGCCAAGGACATGAAGAGCGATGGTTATCGAACTCCGGGTAGCGATGGAATCCTACACGGTAAGCGACAAGGACAGATACTACGGAAGGATCGAGGAGATCTGGGAGCTGAGCTACGCCGAGAGAAGGTCGATGTTCCGTGTCGATGGGCCAAGAACGTCATAAAGAAGACGGTATTTCACCACCATGGTTATACGAAGCCAAATCAAGACCCATGGGTATAAGCGTCACCGCTGAAAAATGAGCCATGGGTACTGGCTTCCCAAGTGGACCAATGCTTCTTCATTACCGACCCGCCAAAGCCCGTCGTGTTGTCGTGAGGAGAGGCAAAAGGAAGATCATCGGAATGGATGGAGTAGCCAATGAGCAAGACTTGACAAATCTGGCGACCGAGGATCGAACATGGCGGCGATGATGAAGTAGCAGCATACACCACAAGAAGAAGCAGGACCACCCTACCTAAAGGACGTCCGTTCCACAGAAGAACTCCATTTGCGAAAAAGAAGGGCAAGAAGATTGTGAACAGATAGCTAGCTAAGATCGATTGTATTTAAATCGTAGCCTTCATTTCTCGATTGTATTTCATGGGTACTTTTTGAACTATCATGAATATTTTTAAATTTCATGGACACTCGATCTCGATCCCCCTCCATCTCGATCGCTATCCCACCTCGCCAGATCCGGCCCCCCTTGCCGCTGAGCACCCCCCCAGTCCACCGGCTGCCGCCGCCGACCCCCCGCACCCTCGATTCCCCTACTCAACCGCCGCCGCCGACCCCCCGCACCCCGCGCACCGTCTTATAAAAAATAAGTATCAAACAGCTTTTAAATGCTCTTGTCTTATAAAAAATATTACTGTTATTATATAAAAAGTTTGAACATTTTAAACACAAATAAGTATCAAACAACTTTTTAATGCTAAAAAATTTGTGGAGCCCACCTCGATCCCCCTCCATCTCGATCGCTGTCCCACCTCGCCGAGATCCGGTCCCCCTCGCCTTGAGCACCCCCAGTCCACCGCCGCCGCCGCGAACCCCCGCACCCTCGATTCCCCTACTCAACCGCCGCCCGCCGACCCCGCACCCAGCAGCACCGTCTTATAAAAAAATAAGTATCAAACAGCTTTTTAAATGCTCTTGTCTTATAAAAAATATTACTGTTATTATTTAAACAAGTTTGAACATATTTAAACATAAATAAGTATCAAATAGCTTTTAAATGCTAAAAAAATTTGTGGAGCACAGGAGTGAACCCGGGACCTCTGGTGTGAGAACTGGAGGCTGACCGGTCGAGCTAGTAGAGTGGGCTTGACATGGATAGGTTACAGTAGTACATAACCTTTTGGCTTGAGTGGAAATAAAAAAAAATACTAATGGCGCACCACGGTGGGGTGCGCCATTAATGTGGACATGCTAATGGCGCACCACGGTGAGTGCGCCATTAGTATTGTAACCCCCGCCCGATCCCCCTTCGCCCGATCCCCCCGCCCGATCCCCTCGCCAGTTCTCTCCCTCTCGATCCACCGCCGCCGCCGCCGCTGCCTCGCCCTCGCCCTCGCCCTCGCCTCGCCCTCTCCCTCCCTCGCCCTCTCCTCGCCGCCCGGGCCGCCGCCGGACGCTTGCGCCGCCGCCGCCTCGACCCGCCCGACCCGCCGTCCGGACGCCGCCCGGACGCCGCCCGACCCGCCGCCCGGACGCCCGCCGACGCCCGCCCGACCCGCCGCCCGGACGATGCCCCGCCGCCCAGCGCCGCCTCGACCCGCCCACGCCGCTGCCCCACCTCGACCCCGCCCGTCCACACCACCGTCGACCCGCCTCCCTCGACCCGCCCAAGGTGCGACCACCTTCATGCCTTCTGTCTCAAATTTATCCATTCCATTTGCAATTCATGACAGAATGTTTGCAACCTTGTCTCTGCTAGTTTGATGAATAATGCATCTTTGGTTTGTAGAAGTGTCCATTTATCGTTTCAGCTTTGGTGATAATTTGGTGTCATGAAACCATGTAGTGGTCTAGCTTACTTGATTTTCCTTCTCTGCATATACATAATAATATTACTTACTGATTTGTGCTGCAGCATCTATACTCATCACATTGGTGTTTAGGCCGCCTATTAGTTCTTGTCCTGTAATATATATATTTCAGCATCTATCGCATGATAGTTGAGCCTTGGTGGTGCCAAAATGGCCCATTTGGTTTTAGAATTGAATAAATGATAGCTCGTGTTGCCTTGTTTTTCGTGAATCAATGAGCAAATGCTTTAAAACTGAACCTTATGGAGGCGTTGCCTCTTTTAAAAATAATAATTATGCAGGCATTTGTAAGAATTGAGATGTTCATTTGAGGAATTTTACTTGTATCCACAAGAGAATGGCAGTATCTCCACTTGTATCACGGAAGTCCAGGGTTTGAGTTAGTATCCTTAAAAAGTCAAACAAGGGAAATGCTGCCTAAGAACCTAATAATTCCCTTTCCAGGCCCCCACAACAAGTGGGAGCTTTTGATCTGGGATAACCTTTGGTTATATTGTTGAGAGTGAAATATATATCTTTCTCCTTTGCACTAAATCTTACGCATCAAATGTTTTGAAGAACTCGCACGTCCTACGCAAAGAAATATTTCTTTTTATTTTTACACATGATCACATTTTTTTGGCTGTGGTTCCCTAAGTTCTATGGTTTATAGTTGTTCTTGCATTTAACTTATACTCAGATCTCATTGTATTCCTTGGAATATGCAGTTCATCAGCTCAGAAATATTTTAGGCGAGGGACACGTCTAAATTGGCTGAAGGTGTCTTTGTTACAAGAGAAAGCATCGAGCAGTCGAGAAAACTTCTGCTTGGCTAAAGGTTTTGATTCCCTGATTATTCCTTTTTAGTTTTATTTGGTCATCCTTTTTTACCAATTTTCAAAGAAACCTGTGCATTTTTAAGCCAAAGTGGAAAAGCTGCAAAGTCTGAAGTATAAGCGCAAACAAGCAGGGCCTTACATAAGTAAGCGCACATGACTTTCTCAAAAAAAAAGTAGCGCACATGTATAGATAAGTCTTCTTCCACTGGTTTGAGACTATGTATGGTAGTGCATACATAGTGTATGCGTGTGTGCATGCTAGATAGTGGCTAGTGGGTGCGTGATAGCTTGGGTGGTCCGGTTATTTAACCCCGTGTAATTCAGTTCTGTTTGTGTAAGAAGAAATTCAAGAAAAGGCACAAGTCGTGTGGTGCCCAAAGTGTGCGTCTCTTCTTCTACCTCCAGTTCGTGTGTGTGTGTATGTGTGTGACCTGGACAAACCCACCAAATGCAATTTAGGTTATTTGTTCGACAGCAGTCTGATTGCTGAAAACATACATTGCCGTGTCGATATAATCTTTTACCACAAGTTTGAGACCATGTAAATAATATTGTTGTTTGACATGACATGACATTCTGGTATATTGCTTATCTAGGCTGTATGGAAAGGCAGAGTACTACTCCTTTCTCAGCCATGTTCAATCAATCTTATGGCCTGTCAGCTTTACAACATATTTCATTAGGAGCTAACAGTCTCATTTGATCACTATTAGATTTCTAGAGCTGTAGTAATGATGCTAGCCTGTTAAACTCTTTCTTCGTAATATTGTCCTGCGATTCCAAGGATTGTCATAATTTTTTTCCAAGTTTGCAACGGACTGATGGTGTCACTCCTATCTTTAATCATGTAAAAGAAAGTCCAGAAAGCCAGTTAAGTTGAGTAGTTGAACCTGGTCCATGGATATTTTGAAAAATTTAAGTTTGTTATATACCCTCCCTTTTGACATATTCATGCGCAATAAATAATGTCAATTCCATGCTAAGCTGTGGTGTGCCCAATGCTGTTAGTGACAAGCTGTTGTTTTAATTGCAACATTTCTTGACACACCCTTTGTGCTTTAGTGGTTGGATTATTAGTTTAGTAATTTCTTGACACACCCTTTGTGGTTTGCCATGTGTACATGTGTGAGAGATAGTGAGAGGAGACAAGAAGAAGGGGAATTTTTTTAATTGGCTTCTTGCAGTTTTGAAAATTCAGTTTATTCGTTCTTGAAAATTCAGTTAATTCAGTTAGGCACACAAATTGATGTGCTTTGTAAAACTTGTTCATGTCTTGAACTACTAATGCCTTGTGATGCTCTGAATTACTTGTGATGCCTCTGAATTACTTGTGATCACATTGAGAAAGACTTGTAAAGATGATGATCATCTTTAACGAGAAAACAATTTGTGATGATTTTGCTAGTTCTTTGGGTTTTGTCTCCGACCATCGTGTCGTGATGATTTTGCAGGTACCCGAGAGGCCCTTGAGTTTGCGGAATGTCGATTAACTTCCGTTCCGGCAACCACATGTTTTCATGAGGGCGCCGACGTTCGTGCACTCTCCTCCACCGTGAACAACGAGTTGGTCGATGTCGCCAAGGGCAAAATCGTTCAACGGGCAACCCCTTGTTCCACGGTACCTAGATGCCACCCAACTTGTTTAGGGTTCAACTGGTTCGGTGCTGCCGAGGCTGCGACGACTTGTTACCTCGAATCGACCCGTCGGGGCCGGCGATGATGCGAGATGACCCTCGGCGCTGCTGAGCTGGCCCTGCTTTGGCGAAGAGCAGATTCGTTTGAGGCGGGGACACCACCCCAAAGACAACACCGCCCGGTCGTGCGGCGCCAAGTCGGTCCCATGGCAAGACCGCCCGTAACGGTGCGGACATCCCTATGCCGCTGGATCCAAACATGCATATGGCACGGGATCGAATGCGGCGACGGCGACTATGATACATTTGGCAGCGTCGATCGATACTTTGCCGAGCATGGGTGCGATGGCGACTTCATGGGGCCTCCTTCTCAAGAACCAAACCCAACAAAAGGCGTGTGCGATCTAGCTCGTGCAGCGGAGAAGCCAAGTTGCAACAGCGCCGTCGGCGTTCAGCTCTCAGAGGCGCCTCCGGCTGCCGACTTCACCGAGCCTCGGATAGGCGAGGTGCGAATAATATCAGCCCCAACACACTCAAGAAGGCGGTGCGTGAGCAAAACTCGGTCCCATTACAGGAGAAGAAGAAGGCACGCAAAAGAAAGACTAAGAAGGGTGCGAGCCAGCCGCACCGAGTGCGATCCGTGCTCGGGGCGGGCCACCTTCACCTCAGGATATCTCGAGGAGGGTGCATGTGGCGGGTAGGCGATGCTACCGACAAATATGCTCAATGCTGCAACCGGTGCTATGCGGAGTCTGCATGACAGTGTTCTTTCTTTGGAGAAGCGGCGTCTCGGAGAGAAGGATGTGGCATACCGGTTTCGCGGCCGAGGTGCGGAGGGCAAGGGCTTTGTGGATAACTCCATCGGGCGTACGATCGTCCTGCGGTTTGATGACATCCACGCTATGTTGAACCTTCATCCGCTGCACTACACCTTCGTTCGGCTATTTTCGCTGAGTATGGAGATGCGGATCATTAGAGACAAGACCCCGGACATCGTGATAGTCGACCCCTTCTACATGCGTGCCAAGATCTTGGGCAGCGCTGGGGACCGGCAAGTCGCGAGTTCTTACCTCGAAGGCGTCATTCTGGCAAACCAAGATAAGGATAACTTCCTCGTGCCTTACTTTCCCGAGTAAGTCGTCCCCTCAACCGCCCGTAACATATGATTTCTTAAATTTCGATCGTTTTCTTTTAACATTCCGTGTTTTCTGCGGTGACACCGTTGCACGCTCATCCTCCTAAGCCCCAAATATTCCATGGCCACGTATTTCGACCGGACCGTCGATTGAACGTAGACTACACAAATGTCAAGAAGGTTCTTGATGATGTTCTCCCAGCTCGCCAAATCTGGAGGCACCTTCACCAGGCCTATTCGTAAGCACGGCAAGCACGTGTTCTCCCCAATCGACGTTCGCTGCGTCAAGCAGCCGCTGGCGATCGAAGGGTGCCTACTCGCCATCCATCACATGCGAGGCGATCGTGCGGGACCATCATCAACTTCGCTACCGAGTAAACTCAAGATTGGGCGCGGCGTGTCGGCAATCCGGGACGCGGACCTCGACAAAATTCTTCGCATCCGATCGAGTTTGCGGAAATCATCCATCAAGATGTCGCCGTACCTCGGGGCAGTTCTACCTCGAAATCAACCGTCCAACGGTGACATCGACACAATGCTACAAATGCAGGATGACAACGCCCGTTCTTTCATGACTCCCACGATGAGCGGCGGCTTCATCCACGCCCGATCCCTTGAGTCGAGTTGTCTAGTTCTGAAACATCGATTGGCTCATGTTGTAATTAAACTTTAATGAACTTCTAGTATGTCTCTTTGGTTTGAGAGTCGTTCAACTTAGATGTAATCGATGCTATTAATGTCTTGCTTTTCTCTTCGATCGTTCTGTTGCATACTTATATATTGCTTATGTATTGTCGTGAATTGGTACTAACGTTTACGTTTGGCTAGTGCATAGCGATGCCGGCGTATGTCGTGTACAAGGGTAAGGTTCCGGAGTCTCGATGGTGGGAGGAGTGTCGGAGACAGGTTCACCGATTCAGCGATAACAGTTACAAAGGTACACCACTAGGGCCCAGGCGAATCTAGATCGCCCGCTATCTAGCGGGAGAGGGAGGGGCGTTGGAGGAACCGGATGAAGGCGAGTTTCATCGTGATGATGCTCATCGTGATGACCGCAGCTCTCTTCTATGTGATGGTAGTTTAGATGATCGATATCGACTTGTAATGCGAAGATAAACTCGCTACTCGCGGTCTCGAGACTTGTAATATAATGTTCTATCTTTGTTCGGTCTTTTCAATTCGGAGACTAATATGATGAATTGTATTAGGAGACTAATATGATGAATTGTATTCAAAGACTAATCTTCTATTGTATTTGATGAATCTATTGTTGATGTGTGCTGTCTATATTTTGTCAAATTATACATTTTGTAACCTGTGCAAAAACAGAAAATAAAAAATAAAAAAACCTAATATTCATACTAATGGCGCATCACATGATAAGTGCGCCATTAGTATGACAATGCATACTAATGGCGCATCACGGGAAGTGCGCCATTAGTATCTCTTGATTACTAATGGCGATCATCAGGTGGTGCGCCATTAGTATGCCAAAGCACTGGTATACATGCCCCATGGGAGGCATACTAATGGCGCACCCTCGCATATACTAATGGCGCACCAGGTGGTGCGCCATTAGAATACCAGATACTAATGGCGCACCAGGTGGTGCGCCATTAGTAAAAATTACTAATGGCGTGCTGTCAATGGCGCACCTGTGATGCGCCATTAATGGCCATATTAGGTGCGCCATTAGTAGTGGTATTTCTAGTAGTGTTGTTGAAAGTCTCCTTTTGTCCATGATATCAGGAGGAGTACGCGGCAGACGGTGGGAAAATGCCCAATTAGCTGAATGTCCAAGAATCCGGTATCATACTTGCCAACTAGGACGAGAGCCGATGCAATGCCAGTTCCGCCTCCTCAAGAGGATTCGGACGACATGTCAGTCACTAATTCCAAAGTGGAGAGCGTGATGAATCACCGTCCATTGAAGGAGGCTATGCGCACTCCAGCCTTTTCCGAACACGAGTTGATGACACTTAGTTCGGTGGATGCATATATTCGAGCCACTCGAGACGGACTCGCTGGAGTCACTCAGCTGTTCTCAAAGGATATACAAGTAAAAGTTTATGCAATTTTAATAGACATACACCAGTAGCCCTGAGACTTAAAGCGGTGAACCCAACAAATTTAAGGATCGATATTGCGTGCAGGTTCTCAAAGAGAAGAACACTATACTAGCCCAGGAGCTGAAGACGAATCAAACGCATCTGAATGCCGTCACCGCCGAACTAGAGGAAATGAAAAATGCCGCAATGAACACATCCAAAGGGAAAACACATGAGGAGGAATGGGACACACAATCCGAACAGATAGAGAGCTTAAAAGCTCGGTTATCGGCCGCTCAGAAAGAGAATCAGAAGTTGAAGGGTGGTATGTTTGGTATGTTTTCCTGCCTATTTTTTTGTATTTAAATGTCACATCCTGTAACACCCCAAAATTTTAGCCAAGTTTTAGATGTTAAATTTTTGCCAGGAGTTTCAAAATTTTATTTCTGTTGATTTCAGAACTCTTCTTTTAGTATTAAGGTGTCTTTTCCATGTGGAGCTTTCCAAAACATATTGGACTTCTATGCTCTCTGTATAACATTTTCTTAATCAGTAGATTTATTTAGTAAATTATTTCACCCTGAGCTTTATTCATTAAAATGAATTGTTTTAAATTTTGGAGCTCCTTTTGAACTACAACCATTTGATATATTTAGCTAAAAATCCAACCAAAATTTGGAGATGTCATGAGATGTCTCTAAATCACTTGTGTGCAATAATATAATTATTTCATTTCATATTTTGAGTTTTACACCGGTTTTTCAAATCTGGTCCAGTGGACACTTTTGCACTATAGCCAAATTAAATATTTCCCTAGAACCTCCACCAAAATTATGAAATGTCAGTGGTAGCATGTCATCCAATTTTATGCAAAAACCTTGTGATGTTCTATGGAAAAATTAAGTATACCAACCTCTTTTTCATTCTGGACCAGATTTGTGTTTTGTACTGCAACCATCTCCTGACTTGCTCCTTTAGTCATGAGCTTTCTCATGCTTGTAGTCCTCCCTGCCAAACCCCTAAGTCCAGGGGCATGCACTCTTTGGAACGCTTTTGGTCCATGTAGTGATGCCTTTTTCTTTCTGTCCAGAATTGTAGTTTTGCAAAACTTGCACTAGCAAGTTTCTCCTTTTGGCAAACTAACTTCACCACCCTCTCTCACATCCATAGAGACACTGATCTGGAGTTTTTGGCCACTCCAAGAAATGCCTGAGTACCCTTGGCATTTTGTCAAACACCTTATGGGCATGATCTGTTTTTACATGATTTTTGTTTTGCACTGTGACCTTGCACCTCTGGGAAATCTAGCATGTCTACTAAGCACCTAGACGATCCTAACCTAGATCTGCTAAGTGCCAGCCTCACCCAAGCCCTGTAGCATGCTATGGCATTTCGTCGAGCACGTTCCGCGCGTGCTTTGAAGCGAGCAGAGCACGCGATTACGTGCCGCACTTTTAGAGCCGACGCGTCGCGCCTCGACTTGCCACCACTCCATGAGCCGCGCCACTCACTTCGCCTCTCGCTATGTCGCGCCAAGAACCCCGACCGCCTCTGCAGCGTTGCCAGCAAGCCGCTTGGCGGCACGCCCGCGGCCGCAACCGTCACCGCCATGAGCAGCACCGCCCTAGCCCCTAGCGCTCGCCGCCTGCCCCCTAGAACAGCGCGAGCTCATCTGCAGCCATGTCCACTAGCGCTCGTCGCCGCCACGACACCCTAAGCTACAGAATGGCGGTCACCGGCGACCTTATCCCCGGCCGCCGCGGAACCGACCCCGAGCGCCTATTTAAGGAGCCCCCGAGCTCGTCTCCGCACGCAGGGCAGTCTCAAACCCCCTCTCTAGGACCCCATTGGCAGCCAATCGACCCGGGGAAACCTCCTTCCCCATCTCCGGCAACCGCAGCCGCTGCCTCCACCCTGGCCATTCCGGCGTCATCAAAGCCTCCTCTCCTCCGTTCTCTTCACCAAGAGCTCTACCTTCCTCCCGTGAACTCTCCCCCCTGCTCAATTTTTATCGGGGACCACCGCCGCCCCAAAACCACTACGCCACCGAAACCTTCCTCCGCCGCAGAGCTCGTCGCCGATGACTCCCTCCATCCCCATCACTCCCTCGACCACCGGAAGAACCGCCCCAACCTTGCGGATCCATGCCCACCCTCGGGGGCCCGCGAGGAGCCGTCTAGCGCCGGCGAGGATCGCCGGAGCCCCCGCCTCTGTTAGGCCAGAGGAAGAAGAGGGAAGGAGAATAGTCAAACCTGACCGGTGGGCCCCTGGACCCCTTGTCGGTGACCCCCCCAGTCCACGTGGGTTAAGTGGAGCGCATTCCCAGTTTCGCCTTGACGTGTGCGTATATTTTCAAACGTTTTCTTTTCTGTTTTATTTTAATAATGATTTTGACCAAACTTTGACCGGCTGTATCTTTTAAATACAGCTCCAAATAAATTAATTCTTTTTCCTACCTCTCTCAAATATTGTCTAGTTTATTTTAAGATTTATTTGAAAAAATTTCAAAACAACTTTTTGTGCTGTTTTGATTTTATGTAATAATTCATATATATTCCTTTAAATAGGATTTTTGAAGATTCCAAGAGGTGTTGGAATGCACCATGCCTTCCCACGACCTGAAGGCAAGCATTCTGAACCCTGGTGAAATTTTGTGTGTGTTGCATAGCACGGTGACAACACCACCCCGACACGAGCATACGTCATTTGATGTGAGGATGTGTTCCTACTCATGAGTGTATGTTAATGAATTTCATGCAAATGGAGTTGATATGATTGTGATAGAAATCACCGTCATATGCCTTCATGCCTACCGGGAGGAAAGACGGGAAGGCCTCTGTCTTGGGTAGACACGGCCTTGTCCCTAGTTCTCCGTCGAGACGGTCGTGTTCGGTATGACATGAGGGGATATGTCACGTGGTGTTTCTATCTGTAGTTTGAAGTATTTGCATTGTTATACTAATCTTGCAGGGAATCTTGCAACCTCCTGAGTCGACCGTAGATCGAGTCTTGTGCCTGTAACCCCCATACTTGCTTCGTACTAACACTCGTCTCCACAGCAAGTAGGGTACAGTTCAGTAAGTTGTCAACCCTTTCCTAGCACACACCATACAGAGAGGCCATGGTGGAAGATACGGGAGGCATCCGGTAGTCATGCCACCAGGTCCGGGAGCATGGGTGTTTCGGTTGTAGCCGAAGGGGGTAGCTCCCCAGGTTGCGCGCGGTATAAATTTTGTGATACCATGTTACGTCGAGGTTGTAGCCTCCCCACTTAGAGTTTAAGCTGCGGTGTCGTGGGTGATTCCAGACACAGGTGAGTTAAGCTGGTGTGTGCAAGTTAGGTGTGTTTTCAACAAAAAGACCATAGACGGAATTAGTCCTGATGGACTAAAGGAATCCGTTACTCGTGGGTAAAGAGTACACCCTCTGCAGAGATTAAACCTATTCGAATAACCGTGTCCATGGTTAAGGATTACAGTCTGGGATGGGTCAAGTGTCGGTCTTAGTGTCGGTCTTCGGAGGTGAAACTGTTAAACCTGGAATCACGATTGTGACTTGTGATAATTATGATTATTATTTTTGATGTGGACTAACCCGTGATATTTTTGGTATTATCGAATACCCCTGGGATGGTTCTACCTCCTGGATATTCACCGATTTATTTATAAGCCCTTTATGTGGTGTCGCTCGACGCCTCGCTATGACATTGTTTTGTGTTTGTTTATAAGCCCTTTATGTGGTGTCGCTCGGGCCTCGATCATGACATTGTTTTGTGTTTGTTTATAAGCCCTTTATGTGGTGTCGCTCAGACGCCCGACTGCGGCATTGTTTTGTGTTTGTTTATAAGCCCTTTATATGGTGTCACTCAGATGCCCGACTGCGGCATTGTTTTGTGTTTGTTTATAAGCCCTTTATGTGGTGTCGCTCAGACGCCCGACTGCGGCATTGTTTTGTGTTTGTTTATAAGCCCTTTATGTGGTGTCGCTCGACGCCTTGGATTATGCATTGTTTTGTGTTTGTTTATAAGCCCATTATGTGGTGTCGCCGACGCCGATCGATCATGACATTGTTTTGTGTTTCTTTATAAGCCCTTTATGTGGTGTCGCTCAGACGCCCGACTGCGGCATTGTTTTGTGTTTCTTTATAAGCCCTTTATGTGGTATCGCTCAGACGCCCGACTGTGGCATTTCTTTTAAAGCCCCTTTATGTGGTGTTGCTAAGACGCCCGACTGTGGCATTTCTTTCAAAGCCCTTTTTGTGGTGTCGCTAAGACGCCCGACTGTGGCATTTCTTTTAAAGCCCTTTATGTGGTGTCGCTAACACGCCCGACTGCGGCATTTCTTCTAAAGCCCTTTATGTGGTGTCGCTAAGACGCCCGACTGTGGCATTTCTTTTAGAGTCCTTCATGATGTTTACTGCTTAATTTTAATACTACCATATGGTTGCATATTCTCAAATAACATACTTGCATGCATCAGAGTTTTATTTACCTTTCGTGACTGACATCTTGAACATAAGATATTTTCAGCATATCATTGTTATATTATGCCTGTGTCCATAATGTTTGCGAGTACATTCAAAGTACTCACTGGCTTGTCCCTGGCTATTGTCTTGGCCAGATTACCTTGCACGGAGAGGAGCGACTGTGTCGACAGTTCCGGAACCTAAGCAACGGTGATAGCAGCCCCGCGAAGATAGGAGTTAGCCTGGTCAGCTGTTCCCGTGGGAAATGGAGTCCCATAGGCGATGACGATTTACAACCCGCTTCCGCCATCAACCACTAGAAACCATTTGTTGTACTCACAGACCAGAATGGTCTTGTACTACATATTTTGTATTTTGCTTGGAATATCTGTAACAAGTTGGTGCCTCGTCAGCTAATAGTTATCGTGGGGCTGGTGAGCACAAGGGCCATTTTCTGGGAATTTTTACCCGGAGAATCGGTCGACTTGGTATCAGAGCCAGGTTGACCATTGGCTAATCCTATCTTAGCCAGGTCAATAAACTTAGGCTAACAACCCACCAAGCCATAACCCAAACCCCAGCCAAGCTTCCCGTGCAAGATAGCCGCACAGGGATCCCGACACTTTTGGCAGTCGGTGCCCAACCTATCAACCTAGCCCGTCTATCACGCACCAGTGACCAGCACCCAAGGTATCTCATTCGCAAGCGTGCGAAGGAAGACTCCGTCCCCTTTTTCTATAAAAAGGGCATGCTCGTCTCAACCCAGCCCAACACAGCCGCTACCCCAAAACCGAGCCACAATGCCTGGTCCCGTAGTGCACCATGAGACTACAGCAACCAACCTTGGAGGTTTTGTGACCATACTCACAAACCTCACCCGTCGTGCCTATGCGTTAGAAGAGCCCCCCGAATATGTTGTGTACCAAGGGCCCATAAGTGGTGAGAGCCGTCAATTCTGGGCCACTGTACATATCTACGGTAGGGGTCTGGCACCCGAGCGCCTGAGGTTCACCGGAAGAACAACTTCCTTTGAGCCACAAGCCATCCAACTAGCTGCTCGACGGGCTATAGTTCATCTCGCACTGTCGCCTGAGTTAAGCGTCGCTCGTTCCACTACTACCCCAGGCGTGAAGGGTATGGTAGACCACCCCAAGTAGCCAACGGTGATCACGAGACGGACCCTGCATTGCTGCACCTAGTGCGCTATGTAGGTGCGCTGGAGGATCTATTCGATCAAATCACCATTGATCTGGTCGCAGCTCGTGGAGAGCTGGTTCGTCGAGCCCCAGCGAGAGAGGAGATCGAGCCCAACGCCGACAACCCAGTCGTGCTGTTTGGACACCCGATCGAGACCCTGAGGTCAGCCCCAGCCGTCAGCCAAGGTGCTTTGATGACCCCAGAAGTGCTTCGTCGCCTCCTGGGAGCACACTCCAACGGGGTTGTGGTCAACAATCCCTGCGATGGTCATCATCACTACCCCGAGCCTGTAGCACCTCAGCCCTCTCCAGCTAATTCCGACGGTGAGAACAGTGGAGAAGCCTTAACATCCACAAGGGACGCCCGCTTGGATGTAAACGTAGTAGACTAAGTCACTCGAGTAGTGGCGAGTCCCCGTGCATCCTCGCTTTGTAATCCTGTGATCCCTTAAATTAACGCAGCATGTCATCTTGCATCTGTTTTATATAGTAGTCTTGCATGGATGTATTAGCATGCAGTGTGATTTCTCTATCCTTGGCGCAGCCACCAAAAACCGCCCCGACAACACCCACAGTGATACGTCACTTTAGTAAGATGTGTGTATCTGTGGTTGACCCCGAGCTAAGCCGGCCAATTCTTTACTTTTTACCACGGTAAATGACCCAGCCCCGGTACTATAAAAAGGCCACCGAGTGACCTTGCCAAGCACCCCTCACCTTGTGAACCATCCTCACAACCATTTCTTACCATGCCGAGCCCTAGTATTTATCTGAGGACTCCAGATACTACCCCAGGTAGTTTTGTCAAGATATCTTGGGATTTTACCCGCAGTACCATGGGCGCTACCCAGCCACCCCAGTACGAGCTGTTCAAATCAAGAATCACCCCTTCCACCTCAAGGTATTGGGCAGCCGTGCACATCCCTCCCGTAAACCCAAACCAAGATCCTACGGAGGTCTCCTTCGTAGGGAAATCTATGCCAACCCCGCATATGGCCGTAGAAGCTGCTGCGTATGAAGCGCTTGCTCGCCTTCGATTTGCGGTACCCTATGCCAGCGAACGAGGGTATTATTACTTTCCGAGCCGTGCAGCACCCGGAGGAGTAACATCTTTTCCGGTGGACGATTGAGAGACCCGTCTTGGCCAACCCGTCAATCGTCATCGCTCAAGAGAATTTAACCCAACGCGTGATGGGTTATCTACGAAGCCTCGCAGATTTAAATCCTCAGATCGCCATTGGCAGATCACTAAGGCCCGACCAGGAGAGACACATTCATCGACTGGTCAATCCACTTTCTCCGATAGAAGAAGAGTGTATCCCAGTACCGGAAACATTTTCTCGGGACCCCGTCCAGTTACCATTTTCAATTTAGATGCACCACTGTTTTTATTATCGCAACTTTTATTTATGTGTTGTAACTTATGCTTAGTACCCCGAGTTTCGCGGCGAGTAAATCATTAATGTAAGTAGCTCTGTCGCGGTTTGACTCTAATGTATTACTGTTTTCTCTCACGAGAAATCCTGGAGTGAGATTTCTTTTCCCTGAGTTGCCGCATCGTATATTTTCTCTCGGCATAGATTATTTATTCCATGCAGCACCACGGCAGCAGACTCACCACCATGAATACACGGACACATACACCGCTTGCAAAAAATTTGCAAACTGTGTCGCATCTAACTAAACACCTCCGAACAACAGTTAACACCCGGCACACTCCACCTACTCACCGTGGTCACCGCCACCGCGGAGAGCCAGCAACCGAGCAGCGGCATCGCGACGATCATCGAGAATCATCGCGCACAGGAGCACAGAGAGCCCCAGCAGCGCTGCTAGCCCTCCGCACAGCAGGATCACGTACCAGTCCGGCACCACCTCCGCCATTAGAGCCTCGCCTTGAGCTCCGGCCAACGGAAACAGAGGAGAAGGAAGGAGAAAGAGGAACGAGGCCAGGTGTGAGGAAGAAGTGGAGAACGCCGCGGTCATTTTATAGCTCGAGCTCGGTGTACGGTGGGCGAGGTCCACCAGCGCCGCTCGTCGCCCGACCCTTTGTGTTGAGGCGACCTGAAAGCAAAGGCCGACAGCAAGACTGCAGCCATGAGGTGAGTGCACGCTGCACCGGCAGCTAGCACGCCGCACTACATGGGTACGGCCTAGGTGCCCCACGCGCTAGGCGCCTCCGGTGGAGAAAGCGCGGGAAAGCACGCGGGGGAGAGGAAGAAGAGAGAACCGGGGGAAGAAGAAGAGGCTGACCATGGGCCCGGGTCCACCAGTCAGCCAGAGAGAGCTCTGTGCTCTCGGGTGCGACCAGCGTATTTTAAGATTTAGAATTTATTCTAAATCTATATACGGTGTAGAAATATCTCGTTTTGCTCCTAAACGTAGATTTTTCCACGCAGCGCCAGTATCCCACACTGTAGCTAATCACCACTTATTGCTCTCTCACTGTAGCCACTTTTACTGCTTGAGTAAAATAATCTTTTGAGCAGGTAAAAGTATTTTGTTTACAACCCTTAGCAAATCTCAAAGACGGGATTTTTTCTTAAGGGGGTAGTAGTTGTAACACCCCAAAATTTTAGCCAAGTTTTAGATGTTAAATTTTTGCCAGGAGTTTCAAAATTTTATTTCTGTTGATTTCAGAACTCTTCTTTTAGTATTACGGTGTCTTTTCCATGTGGAGCTTTCCAAAACATATTGGACTTCTATGCTCTCTGTATAACATTTTCTTAATCAGTAGATTTATTTAGTAAATTATTTCACCCTGAGCTTTATTCATTAAAATGAATTGTTTTAAATTTTGGAGCTCCTTTTGAACTACAACCATTTGATATATTTAGCTAAAAATCCAACCAAAATTTGGAGATGTCATGAGATGTCTCTAAATCACTTGTGTGCAATAATATAATTATTTCATTCCATATTTTGAGTTTTACACCTGTTTTTTAAATCTGGTCCAGTGGACACTTTTGCACTATAGCCAAATTAAATATTTCCCTAGAACCTCCACCAAAATTATGAGATGTCAGTGGTAGCATGCCATCCAACTTTATGAAAAGACCTTGTGATGTTCTATGGAAAAATTAAGTATACCAACCTCCTTTTCATTCTGGACCAGATTTGTGTTTTGTACTGCAAACCATCTCCTGACTTGCTCCTTTACTCATGAGCTTTCTCTTGCTTTTAGTCCTCCCTGCCAAACCCCTAAGTCCAAGGGCATGCACTCTTTGGAACGCTTTTGGTCCATGTAGTGATGCGTTTTTCTTTCTGTCCAGAATTGTAGTTTTTCAAAACTTGCACTAGCAAGTTTCTCCTTTTGGCAAACTAACTTCACCACCCTCTCTCACATCCATAGAGACACTGATCTGGAGTTTTTGGCCACTCCAAGAAATGCCTAAGTGTCCGGGAGCATTTTGTCAAACACCTTATGGGCATGATCTGTTTTTACATGATTTTTGTTTTGCACTGTGACCTTGCACCTCTGGGAAATCTAGCATGTCTACTAAGCACCTAGACGATCCTAACCTTGATCTGCTAAGTGCCAGCCTCACCCAAGCCCTGTAGCATGCCATGGAATTTCGTCGAGAACGTTCCGTGCGTGCTCTCGGCGCGAGCAGAGCACACGTATTGCACGTGCCGCGCCCGAGCCGACGCGTCGCGCCCCTGGCTTGCCACCACTCCGCAGAGCCGCGCCACTCACTCGGCCTCTCGCTATGTCGCGCCAAGAACCCCGACCGCCTCTGCAGCGTTGCCAGCAAGCCGCTTGGCGGCACGCCCGCGGCCGCAACCGCCACCGCCATGAGCAGCACCGCCCTAGCCCCCAGCGCTCGCCACCGGCCCCCTGGAACAGCGCGAGCTCATCCGCAGCCATGTCCACTAGCGCTCGTCGCCGCCACGACACCCTAAGCTACAGAATGGAGGTCACCTGTGACCTTATCCCCGGCCGCCGCGGAACCGACCCCGAGCGCCTATTTAAGGAGCCCCCGAGCTCGTCTCCGCACGCAGGGCAGTCTCAAAGCCCCTCCCTAGGACCCCATTGGCAGCCAATCGACCCGGCGAAACCTCCTTCCCCACCTCCGGCAACCGCAGCCGCCACCTCCGCCCTGGCCATTCCGGCGTCATCAGAGCCTCCCCTCCTCCGTTCTCTTCACCAAGAGCTCTACCTTCCTCCCGTGAACTCTCCCCCCTGCTCAATTTTTATCGGGGACCACCGCCGCCCCAAAACCACTACGCCACCGAAACCTTCCTCCGCCACAGAGCTCGTCGCTGACAACTCCCTCCATCCCCATCACTCCCTCGACCACTGGAAGAACCGCCCCAGCCTTGCGGATCCTTCCCCACCCTCGGGGGCTCGCGAGGAGCCGTCTAGCGCCAGCGACGATCGCCGAGCCCCGCCTGCTCGCCGCCGAGGAAGAAGAGGGAAGGGAGAATAGTCAAACCTGACCAGTGGGCCCCCTGGACCCACTGTAAGTGACCCCGCCCAGTCCACGTGGGTTAAGTGGAAGCGCATTCCCAGTTTACGCCTTCGACGTGTACGTATATTTTCGAAACGTTTTCTTTTCTGTTTTATTTTTAATAACAGATTTTTTACCAAACTTTGACCGGCTGTATCTTTTTAAATACAGCTCCAAATAAATTAATTCTTTTTCCTACCTCTCTCAAATATTGTCTAGTTTATTTTAAGATTTATTTTAAAAAAAATTCAAAACAACTTTTTCTGCTGTTTTGATTTTATGTAATAATTCATATATATTCCTTTAAATAGGATTTTTGAAGATTCCAAGAGGTGTTGGTATGCACCCTGCCTTCCCATGACCTGAAGGCAAGCATTCTGAACCCTGGTGAAATTTTGTGTGTGTTGCATAGCAAGGTGACAACACCACCCCGACACGAGCATACGTCATTTTATGTGAGGATGTGTTCCTACTCATGAGTGTATGTTAATGAATTTCATGCAAATGGAGTTGATATGATTGTGATAGAAATCACTGTCATATGCCTTCATGCCTACCGGGAGGAAAGACGGGAAGGCCTCTGTCTTGGGTAGACACGGCCTTGTCCCTAGTCCTCCATCGAGACGGTCGTGTCCGGTATGACATGAGGGGATATGTCGCGTGGTGTTTCTATCTGTAGTTTGAAGTATTTGCATTGTTATACTAATCTTGCAGGGAATCTTGCAACCTCCTGAGTCGACCGTAGATCAAGTCTTGTGCCAAGAATCCCCATACTTGGTTACGTACTACCACTGCCTCTACAACAAGTAGGGTGCAGTTCGAGAAGTTGTCAACCCTTTCCTAGCACACACCGCAGAGAGGCCATGGTGGAAGATACGGAGGCATCCGTAGTCATGCCACCGGTCCGGGAGCATGGGTGTTCGGTTGTAGCCGAAGGGGTAGCTCCCCGCTTATGCATGTATAAATTTTGTGATCCCATGTTACGCCGAGGTTGTAGCCTCCCACTTAGAGTTTTGCTTGACGGTTGTCGTGGGTGATTCGCATACAGGTGAGTTAAGCTGGTGTGTGCAAGTTAGGTGTGTTTTCAACAAAAAGACCGTAGACGGAATTAGTCCCGATGGACTAAAGGAATCCATTACTCGTGGGTATAGAGTACACCCTCTGCAGAGATTAAACCTATTCGAATAGCCGTGTCCATGGTTAAGGATTACAGTCTGGGATGGGTCAAGTGTCGGTCTTAGTGTCGGTCTTCGGAGGTGAAACTATTAAACCTGGAATCACGATTGTGACTTGTGATAATTATGATTATTATTTTTGATGTGGACTAACCCATGATATTTTTGGTATTATCGAATACCCCTGGGATGGTTCTACCTCCGGATATTCACCGTATTTATTTATAAGCCCTTTATGTGGTGTCGCTCGGGACGCCTTGGCTATGACATTGTTTTGTGTTTGTTTATAAGCCCTTTATGTGGTGTCGCCGACGCCTGATCATGCATTGTTTTGTGTTTGTTTATAAGCCCTTTATGTGGTGTCGCCAGACGCCCGATTGCGGCATTGTTTTGTGTTTGTTTATAAGCCCTTTATGTGGTGTCGCTCAGACGCCCGACTGCGGCATTGTTTTTTGTTTGTTTATAAGTCCTTTATGTGGTGTCGCTCAGACGCCCGACTGCGGCATTGTTTTGTGTTTGTTTATAAGCCCTTTATGTGGTGTCGCTCGGGACGCTCGATGCATGCATTGTTTTGTGTTTGTTCATAAGCCCTTTATGTGGTGTCGCCAACTAGTCCAATCCAACTGCCTGCTTTGAGCCTCGTGGGTTCTCGATTTTGTCCTGTTACGTTAAACCTAAATGAAAGGATTGGCCGTGGAAATCCCTGCTTAAAACGCAGGTGCCAAAATAACCAAAAACACTTCGTTCTCTTGGGCATAAACGGATAACCGGGAAACAATGTAAGCCAGGGTTTGCCTTTATCCTGGACTACTCTTGGGCTCCATGACTTAATCCAAAGAGATGGAATGGGATGGGCATCCGGTAAGTGCCCTGTCTATTCTTAAGGCCAATCCCCCTAACACGAAGATGCCTTTGAACGACTTGTCTTTCATGTTGGATTCCTGGCCTCACGATAGGCCCGATGGCTCCTTGTCATACACAGCGGTTGGTATTTTTCCCCGAAAGACCTTTCGGTTGCAGAATTAACACACTGGAAATCGCTCACAGCTATCGGGTAGATTGAAGGAAACCGACCGGAGACTTGACTTGCCAGAGCCAAACGATGCCGCCTTGTCTCGACAAGCATGCCCGCAGCCAAAGTGCCGAGCCCCACTCCTCCGCCTTCCGGGATCCCGACAGGGCGTGGTTGGACACCGGGCACAACCTATGGATCCGAACTTCATCCCTGTTCCTGCGAAGCCTTGCCTAGGTGCGGACTCCCCACTCCGACCCCGGCCCTGAATCCATTCCCCGAGGGTTTTGCCCAGCGACATCTTTAGCTTCGCCCTTTTACATTTAGATTGCTAAAGTCTCTTCTTTATCCGGAGCCTGGCGGAATGGGCAGGAAGTTTGGGTCTACGCGTTAGCCCACCCACCCCTGTAGTTGGATTTACCGACATGCCGACTTGACCCGTCGGCCAGATGGCGGAGGGGCGAACAGACAACGCCTGGGGCCTTTTTCCCCGCATATCATATCCGGTGGACATCCCGACGGCCATTGGACCACGGAGGATGACCCTCAAACTCAGGGGTGGTCGCCGTCTCCGCCCATAAGTGATTCGGCCGGAGATAATAACACCCGGACGGTGCCGAAGCCCGCCGGGACTCAACCAGAGGAGCAAATCCGGCAGGGTCTGGAAAAATCGGGCGATAATTATCCCTCCTCCGAAGATGGAGCCTCGGCCGACAACAATTTGCATCTGAGGATCCGCGAGCGAAGGCGTTTCGCGCTTTAATGACGCCCTTTGAAAGCAGCACAGGCTAAAGTCGCTGGGAGCGGACGAATCCGCAGCGAAGGTTGAACTTCGGCGCCCTAAAGCTACCCCAAATGCAGCTTGCCCGTCGGAGGAGAAGACCCAAGTCCTGGCCGGCGACAGGCGCCACTGGCGCGGAAAGTCTCGGCCCTGTAAGCCACACGCTTCAAAAGGTGCAAAAGCAGGGAACGGTTGCGTGATAAGGAGGATAGGAAAAACATACCAAGGCGATCTACGGTCGCCTCGCCACCGGTGATTACCGTCACGCGGATTAAAACCGGGGGGAACCTGATGAACAAGCGAAGAGTAGGTGATATAGCCCCATCGAGGAGTAATGGATCAAAAATCACGGGGCTTCAAACCTAAACTGAATCTACATGGTTACCACAGATCCTGGCGACGGATTGAGGATTTCCCCTTATCCACATCCCGCGGTGAACACATGCCATCAAATCTCCCCTCAAGAAGGACCACTTGGATTGGCTCAACAACTTGCCCAGAATCAAGGTTGTTGGGAGGAGGAAGCACTTCCTGTACTCGGGCACATAGCGACCACAGGCGCCGATGACCTTAGCCAATAACCAGCCGGAAGGAATCGGCCACACTGCGAATTCTAAAAGAAAATCAAATGTTAGTTTCCGGATCTGAGGCCGCAGCTTCAACTAAATCCTGACGATGTTCCGGCACCTGGACAGAAAAGCGCTGGCCGCCCTCACAACCCATGACTTGCTTTTGGCGGGAAGGCACTGGCTAGCTCAAAGCCAACCCAAACATCGATAGTCGGATACCGGACAGAATGGCAGGTCGGTTAAAGGAACAACGCCCGTGCGGTATAATCTAGTGGCGTCATGCCTGAATAACCAGTCGCGGAAGAACCATTGTACCCGGGCCGTCAACTGGACCCGGAACTCATCGCTTGTCAATCATGGCACCCAGTAATCAACCGCGGATTTTGGTTTCAAGCAGCCGTTAAGTGCAACTCAATGACAAAGGGCTGCATCGATCCGGGAAGAGCCCGGCGCCAACAATAGGACAGCGGGTTTCCTCGATCGGCGGGAAATTATCGCCCCACCCCAGAAGGGCAGCGTGATAAGGACATAGCGATAGCTCGCCATTCAACCCATGGTCTTCGCCGATACCTCGATCGGAAGGACCAACCAAGCCCGTACGGGGCTTTCAAGCATTGGTATTGACCCAATTATCGGGTTCACCTACAGAAGATAAGGCGCGTGGAACTGACGGATCTGTCGCAAAGGGATGACCCTCAGAAAACCTACAAAGCACCAAAGGCGTATACCGGGTGGAGGCGGTTATGCGGGCTCTACATCGAAGGTTCGGTCCCGGGATAAGTTCCTAGCGAAGGAGTAACTTTGAACCCCATCCGGGGACTACCTGCTTCGGACGGAAGCAGCAAAGTTCAATGTGGTCCGCTTTTCGAACCCAAAAGATCCAGGGCCTCAAGGATAATTACGGTCAATGGAAAGAGCAGCTCTCCCGAAGAGCAACAGCTGACCCTAGGATCTACAAAGCAGCCTTCAAACGCACTCAGTCCGACCATCGGCGTCCGGACACTTAAGCAGCGAGTAACATACATCAAGACCGCTGGCATGCAACCGGACGAACCTGACAGCGAAATTGCAAGCTAGTGCGCTACATAATTACGCTCTGCACCAGGGCATATGGGGAGGGAAGACCAACGTCCCCGAATGCGGCCGACGCACAAGGCTCGATGGGTCACCTTTTCCTCTTACAGGAACCGTCTTCGAAGCCCTCGACAAATCGCCGAACTCATGATGCAAACAGCCAAAGCGAAAAGCGCGAGTGTTGGTGGTCTTTATTACGAGCATTATACTGGACATAAACTACCAGGAGGACATTGAATAGTCCCATCCCTTGCTTATCGCCTATTTTACTTACTTTCATGGCGTAACCCTGAATAAACAATATAGCTTAAACCTTATTATTGCCTCTCTTTACATAATAATGTTTATTTCATACATCTGAACAGTTAACATCCGCAATCACCGAGCTTGTATCCCAATTTATGGTGTGATTCAGAACACTTTCACAATACGGCCCAACTTATGCTTATTATAATCGCTCCAATCATGCTTGGTCAATAGTTGGTTTGGGCTCCTTTTACCACGTTGCGGCTAAGTAGCAGAAATCATTGTGGTTGGTTGAGCACCTCGGGGAAGCAAACTCCATCATGATAAACGGGCAATTGCTGCTCAAGGTTTTGGCCCTGGACCTTAGCCACAGAATCCCAAGGCGTGGATGGCGCCCAATTCGGACTTCAGACCTAGGAGCAAATTAAAAATAGAATGTTGGCGTACCGGATGGGGTCCCCGGACTTGCACTTGCGGCTGTGGCGGTGGCTTAAGGGCCCAGGACAGCCCAAATCTTATCAAACTGCTCAATACCCTCCGACCGCCTCGCGGGGGGCACAAAGGCTCCTCCTCGCCCTCGTTGGGGCCCATGGGAGGGGAAAGTTCAGACAGAACCTCGCGAGGTGCCGTATCAAGCCAAGCAAACAGAGCGCCGACGTCCCTTTCTCTTTGGTGCAAGGGCAAGCGCCAGAGCTCAAGAAGGCATCCGTTTGATGCAACAAGAAAGAAGCCCAGCGGCGGAAAGGATCACGTTGGAGACGGGTCACACGAGCCTTGGCGGGTACCCATGGCCCTTCAAAATCCAAGTTGGCGCCCTCCCGGATGTTGGGAAGGGCCCAGGCCTCGCTATATAAGTAGAGCTAGCCACCATAGTAGGAGACACAGCACCGAGAGAGAGATAGAGACCCGATCTCAAGCTAGGCGGGACACCATAGCAGCTCATCACCCTCCAAGAACAGACCCTCGTGAGGTTGTTCTTCCTGTCTATTCTTCATCAGCCCAGAGGAATCCACCACCACAAACTAGACTAGGGTATTACACATATGGCCCGAACTAGTATGAATCTCCGTCTCTTGTGCTGTTCTTTCTAGTAGTTTAGGTCCGGATTGGCGGCGTTGAGCGGTGGAGGTTGATCTCCGCACCAGTTGAACTTAAGTCGGAACCCAAATCCGACATTGGCGTGCGGAAGTCGCCTGAATTTCCTTTCGCGCTCGTTCTTCCTCGACTACAAACATGCGGCTCTCGAGCCAGCGCCCCCGGGAGCCGCCTGCCTCCCACGTCGCCGGACAGCTCCCGCGGGCGCCTCGCGTTCCTCACTGCGTCCGCGCCAGCCCGGCCGAAAGCCAGCGGCCAAGACCCATCCATGATGGCGGCCGCACCCACGCCGCCGCTCACCCCATTGGTTCTTCGTCGCGGGCGCCCGCGGCCATGAGACCAGCTGCGCTCGCCAGCGTCAGCGAGCTCTGTGCTACCGCCCGTCGACAACGTCTCTGAAGAATAGCTCGACGATCGCGGCTTCGTCAGCGCTGAGAGGCGACCCCGCGTCCGTCTCGCTGCACCCGCCCGCGGCGTAAACTCGGCGCCTCGCCTCCTCCTCCTCAAAGGCGCCCTGGCCCCAAGCAGCGCTCCTGGCGGAACCGTTCCACGGCGCGGCCAGCAAAGCGAACTGTAAGTTCCTCGCCGCAAGCTGCCCGGCGCTCCCGGCTCCAGCACGTCAAGACCTGCGCTGCCCCAGCCGTGGCGAGGAGCCCCAAGACCAAGCTCTCTGCCGTCCAGGGCCCCAGCCACGGCAGGCTGCAGCCTTCACCTCCGAGCTGCGCGGCGTCGCGTAGCCGCCAAGTTCAAGCGGACTTGCCTCCTCGCTCTGACAGCGGCTGACCCTCTGAGTTCCTCCAGCTCTGATGAAAAGGTCATGGCGAACTGGTTTCCCATGGCGCTCAGGGCGGGCCCTTTGGCTCCTCAATCTGGCCCCGGCACGATCTCTTCTGGGCGAGATCGTGCACGCTTCATCGCCAACTTCAGTACTCGCGACCGGCCACCCGCCGTGGCGACATCGCCGAATCAAGCAGCAGCCAGGAAACCCTGCAAAGAATACATCAGCCTTCAACAACCGTGCCTCAAGATCCCAGTGCGGAGGAGCCATCATCTCCACCTTCTCCGTGGCGTGCGCGCGCGTCAAGATGAAGGAGGAGTGGCGATCATGGAGATCTATGCAGCTCCCTAGAGCTGTTCAACTTAGCGACAAGTGCACGGGGCTGAGGAGGCGCCTCTCCTCCTCGAGCTGCCTGCCACGGATCCGAAGGTCATGGCGAACTGGTTTCCCATGGCACTCAAGGGCAGGGCCCTTTTCACTCTGAACACTGGCTCCTCGCGATCTCCTCGGGGCAGATCCCGCTTCATCGCCAACTTCAAGGTACCGTGACCGGCCTCTGCCGTGGCGACATCGCTGCATCAAGCAGCAGCTAGGGAGACCCGCATAAGTACATCCGCCTTCCAACATACGCCTCAAGACTCCCAAGGTGGCAGGAGGCCATCATCTCACCTTCTCCAGGCGTTGTGCGACGTCAAGATGAAGGAGGGTGGCGATGCATGAAGATCATGCACATCCTTGGGTTGTTCAACTCGCGACCAAGTGCACCAAGGCTGAGGAAGGCGCCTTTCCCTCCTCGAGCTGCGGCCATGAGACCGAAGAGAAAGCCCAAGGCCAGGGCGTGAAGCGCAAGGGGCTGCGTGCTCTGCGACAGAACCTGGCGCAGATCAGCCCGAGTCCTCCAAGGGCAGCGTACTGCGTGTACCGACCTCCACACCCACAACACCAATGAATGTCAAGAGCTCAGACCGTCTGTAGAGGTCGGCCTGGCCCAGCCGAGCTCTGGCGAGAGGAGGAAGAAGCGGGCCTGGGAAGACGCGGCCAGCGCCAAGGGTGGCGACCAACCTCGCGAGGACGCTGGCAAGACCCACCTCGTGAGGGGAGGACCAGCCTCGTGAGGATCGCCCGCAAGGGAGCGAGCCTCCCTCTACTTCGCGCCACCAAGGAGAATCGAAGACCGTCATCGGGCGAGGGGTTGTGGGTTCGGGAAGCGCGTCGATCGCTGCATCTGGGTGGAGCTCAAGCCCAGCCTCTCAGGCGCATCTTCAAGCAGTTCGCCGCAGGTGAATGCAGTCCTCCCCAGCTTCGAGTCCACGCGCCCTCTCGGTGGTGGCGTGCACCATCACGTTCACTCGGCGGATCAGCTCAAGTGCGCCCATCAGCGGAGTTCTCGATGCTTTGTTCCCCAATCATCGGCAATGTGCTAGTCACCAAGACCCTCATCGGCGGCGGAGCAGGGCTCAACGTCCTGTCCGTGGAGACATTCAACAATCTTCAAGTGCCTTACTGTCATCTCCACCAACCAAGCCTTTCTCGGAGTCACAAGCGGCTCCACAGTCCCGATCGGGCAGGTCCGCCTTCTGTCACCTTGGGCTGCGACAACTACCACACCGACCTCGCCGACGGCGTAGCCCACATTCACCTGTACAGCGCCATCCTCGGGTACCCAGCGTTGGCCAAATTCATGGCCGTAACCCACCATGGCTACAACATCCTCAAGATGCCGAGCGGGAGTCATCCACGGTGCCTGAAGAGAGAGGCGATGTGCTCCTGGGCGAGCTTTTCGAGCCGCATTTGGAAGACCAGGACCCACAGCAGCAAGAGGCCTCCGAGCGCACCCAAGAAGAAAGACATCGACCGCCCGGCTCTTCAAGAGACAGGCCCCTCGGGGCCCTTGGGGCGAGCCTCCTTCCATCGCATAGGAAGCGGCGCCCTCCTCGAGCAGGGCTCGGGGCTTTCCTGGTCGACCTCACCAAGGTCTCGAGGGGCTTGGGCACCACGTGGGCGCCTTTCAAAGCACGTTTCCATAGCGGAGCAAGACCGGAGGACAGAACCCTCAGAGTTCATCGGCAAGGCCATTCGGGGCCTCTGGGTCAAAGGGTCATGAGGGCAGCCGCCTTACCCTGTGTCCCCCATCCAGGCGAGGATTGTGGGCTGCAGCGTGCCATCGACTACCGGGCTCAAGCAGGCCGCATCTCAAGCGCCTCGGCCCTCGCGAGTGGGATGCTGCAGGTCCTTCACTACGTCGCATGCCTTATGGCCCAAGCAGCGGCTGCTCCGTGCACGTCTCATGAGGACCGTCCTGGAGGCTCAAGAGGTGAGGCGCGCGCCCTGGCGGAGATGGAGATGGCCGAGGCCGCTAAGCCTCCGGGCCTCCAGCCCCCAGGCACAGGGGCTTGAGGATCGGCTCCCACCACGAGTCTGCTACATCAACAACCCTTCATCCCCAACATCACCGGTGACATCTTTAAGTTTATTTCCGGTGGGGCGCCTTGAGCCGCATTATTCCCAACCGCGTGGTCCGTCCTGCGGCATGTATCCCTTTATTTCATGTCTTTAGCTATCTGTTGGGGGCACCCTCGGGCCATCATCCCCAAGCCGCTCGGGCCAGTCCGGTGGCATGTATCCTCTACTTTTCCCCTAGGATTATGCTCTCGCTCCACCATGCTTGTTATTTGGTGCCTTTTCCGGGTGGCGGAATCTTGCACGTTAAAGGGGGTGAGGCATCGCGACTCAGAGCTCCTACCGGCTCTCCGGCCCTCACCCTCTGGTCTTGTCCATGGCATGGACCTGGCTTGCCCTGACGGTGAGACCAGCCGAAGGCCGGGACCGAAGCGTGGAGTTGCGTCATCTAACCTAACTAGCATTAAAGGGGGTGCCTAAGCCGCGACTCAGGCTCCTGGCTCTCCGCCCTCACCCTTGGTCTTGTCCATGGCATCGCGACCTGGCTTGCCGTGGCAGTGAGACCAGCAAGGCCGGGACCCGAAGGCGTGGAAACACCGGCATCTGGCCAAATTTGTAGGAACACACTCGAAGACAAGGCCCAGGCAGGCGCAACCCGCTTTGAGGTGGGGCCTCGTGAGGTCCCAGCTCACGGGTGCCCCGACACACCTCGGAGGGCCTCTCGCGCTCTCAAGGCAACTACGCGGACTAACGATCGCCACGGCGAGCTCTTGTTCCTTTTGGTGAACCTGCAGGGGTCCTCCAAGAAGCAAGCTTGACCTCCGCAATCTCTCACCGGCCAAGGCACGGACTGGCGCACACCGAGGAAGCATTGTCCTGACCCTCGAGATAAGTCACCCTCTGGACACACTAGTCACCAACATCCGCCCCAGAACTCTCTAGGTAGGAGACCTCGTGCTCCAAGCGGGTCCTCTCGGGGAGGGTGCATAGCTCTCTCCCATGTGGGAGGGCCCATTCAAGGTGTTCATGTTTCCGGGCCTGGCTCCGTGCTTGGAGACTCCAAGAGGAGTACCTATCAGAGCGTGGAACATCTAGAACCTCAGGAGGTTTACCCTAAAGGCCTGAGCCTGTGAAGAAGGCGAATGCTGTGAAGTTCATCTTTTGGAAAGGCCCAGAACACATGAAGGCGAATGCATGTGAAGTTCATCTTTTTGGAAAGGCCCACAGGAAGAAGCAATGCATGTGAAGTTCATCTTTTTGGAAAGGCCACAGGCACATGAAGAAGCGAATGCACGTGAAGTTCATCTTTGGAAAAGGCCACAGCACAGTGAAGAAGGCAAATGCCTGTGAAGCTCACCTCACAGGAAAGGCCGACCTAAAGAAAGGAGCGCCATGAAGTTGTCGCTCTGGAAGGCCGACTGTGAAGAGGGTGAGCGCCCGTGAAGCTTGCTTCACGGAAAGGCAAGCCTGTGAAGAAGGCGCTGTGGAAGCTTCGCCGCCCGCGACACTCTCACGTAATAATGAGTTGGGGTTGTACCGCCCGGGTCTCGAGTCTGGCCTCGCCCGGGCTCCTCCCCACCCAGTGGCTGCACTTAGCTCCGCGCTGGTGAGAAGTCATCGAAGACTAGACTAGGTGCCGGACGTGGATTTTTCATTTGCTTTCTGCAGTTGATTGGTTATTCCCATTTGAAGTTTTTATCGAAACTATCGCCCCTTTTTGGTCCGTGGTTCTTCGATCTTCGTCACCCTCCTGCCTCGATTTCTCTTGTGCGGAGACTCGCGGCGAAGCCTCGGAGCCCCGGCTCCTACCTGCTCGCTCAAGTTTTCCGGCCTGGTCCGGCTGGAGCACCCTCGACCATGCCTCACGGGCAGCTGGCCTTGAACAGGGGCTAGGGTGGTCGCCCCCGCCCGGCGGGTTCACTTACAAATGGGCGCGCGAAGGAGCGATGTCGGGATAACAAAGCAGTTACAATAGTGCTTGCGTTGCCTAACGCCCAGGGCCACACATTGTTCCTTTTACATAAGAAAAGGAAGGAAAAGAATGACGGTGAAGCCGCCTGCTGCTCTTAGGCCGACCGCCTCCGGGCTCGTCGGACTCCATCTTGCGCTTCACAGGCGTGGCGTGCGGACCCGCTGCCACCCCCAACCCGAGCGCGTGCAGCGTGGGGCTGGCGCGACGCTGCGAAGAATCGCCACCCAAGAAGAGCTGGTGAAGCATGAAGAGTCCGGGCATCGCCCGGCCGCCGCAGCTGCCCTCTCCGCCAGCTGCGGGGCTGAGTCCTCGCATGTCGTCGTCAAAGGCAGCACCCATCGCGGCAACGTCTTCCTGAACACCCTCACATAGAGGTGGCGTCGCCATCATACTTGAAGTGCGGGGAGCACCGGCAGCGGAGACCCGCAGGCGATGACGTCCTGCCCGGGGCAGAGAGCAGGTTCCCTGCGGAGACCTCAAAAAGCCCAGAAGCCCGGTGGCAGCCATTGCACGGCGAGGCCACTCAGGGCACCATCACGGGAGCTCACCGGGAGGGCCCGGGGCTGGCTGGGCCTGGGCGGCTCGTCCGCCCTCACCATGAACTCTGGCGCTTGGCATGGGTGGCCTCGGGGGCGCGGCCAGGGCACGCCCTCCAACCATGGCCAGCCACTCGTCCCCAGAGCCTCCCCCACGGCTGGGGGACCGCCATGGAGGCTGCGGGGTGCTGGGACCTCTACCCGCTTAGGCGGAGGAGGGGACGGCGGCCCTTCCCTTCTCTGCGAGAACTTCTGGTGGAGCCATGGAGAAGAAGGAGACAGAAGGATGGGCGGGAGGCGCCGCGTTCCATATTTATATTGGCGAGCCAACCGCCCGGCCTCCACGATCACCGGTAATCATGGTGACCATGCATCTTTGGGACTTGTCGAGTCGAGGCGGTTACGGGCATCATGGGGATGCAGTCTTGCGATCCAATCACCGCCAGCGTCGCCCAAGGCGCGGCTGTTAGGGCCCATGACGCTTCACTTGCCCTTCGCCTCTCGCGGCCAAGTTGGGCGCCCGTGGGCCGGGGGCTCTGTCGGGTTAAGGAGCAGGGGTCCCAGAACTTGCCTGCGGCCTGCGGCGTGGCAAGGAGGCCCAGGACAGCCATCTTCATCAACACAAGATCAAGACCCTCGCGAGGCCAAGCCTCATGAGGCGGACGAAAGGGCTTCCTCGGGCCGGCCTCGTTAGGCTGGCTCATGAGGGGCGGGAAAGTTCAAGACAGGATACCTCGCGAGGTGCCGTGGCCAAGCCATGCGACCAAGGGCGCCGATCGGTGCCAGCCGTGCAGGCGTCCTCCTTTCCTCTTTGGTGCAATGGGAGACAGCCGGACGAGCATCAAGCAAAGGCATCCGTTCGGTGCAACAAGACCAAGACCAGCCCCAACGGCTGGAAAGGAGTCATCGTGGAGCCCAAGCGGGCGTCATCACGAGAGCCTTTGGCGGCGAGGACCAACTTTAGTCAGGATAAGTGTGCCGTTGTTCCCCTTCAAAATAGCCAATTGTTGGCGCCCTTCCCTTCGATATTTGGGAAGAGGCCGGGGCCTTCGTCTCATATAAGTAGAGCTAGCCACCATAGTAGAGGAGGACGATCGCAGCCGAGAGAGAGAGATAGAGACCCGATCCTCAAGCTAGAGCGGGACACCACTAGCAGTTCATCACACCCTCCAAGACAGACCCTCGCGAGGCTGTTCTTCCACTGTACTATTCTTCATCAGCCCAAGAGGCAATCCACCACCACAAACTAGAGTAGGGTTTACACACACACAAGGTGGCCCGAACTAGTATAATTCTCGCGTCTCTTGTGCTGTTCTTTCTAGTAGTTTAGGTCCCTGCGATTCGGCGAGGTACGAGACGGTGGAGTGTTGGATCTCCGCGCGCACCCTAGAGTTCGAACCTTAAGGGTCTGCCGGAACCCGTAATCCGACATAGAATTCTATGGCTAAGTGAGAGTGTTCAAGCATTATAAGTCCGGTTGCCTTGTTCGTTGTGTTGAGCGCCTCCCTAGATGGACCCAAGAATGGGAACAAGAGTGCTCAAGTTTATCCCGAACACCCCAGCACTCGTGCCATGGGGGCTGAAGCCAGCGACTTGCCATCTCTCAAATTTGATAAACGGCCGCACAGAAGGTAATATTTTAAATTATTAAGCGTTGCTTAGCGCATATGAACAAGTTTTCAGCATACAGGATAACAATTGTGAGTTTATTCAAAAATTACATCTTTGGAGCACTCATCCGCTATTCGGCGGGCGCCCTTCAGGAGGCCCTCATAGTACATTTCGGACGTGCGATGCTCATGGCCCTTCGGTGGCCCATCCGTCACAAGCTTCTCCGCATCCAGCTTGCCCCAGTGCACTTTAGCACGGGCAAGGGCCCAACGGACACCCTCAATGCAGACGGAGCGCTGATGACTTCCATCCGTGGCGAGGCATCCACCGGCCGCTGCACCAAGCCAAGTAGCTCCCGGGCATGGCCTCCAATGGCCTAGCCACTATAAGGCCCTTCATGGCCTGTTCGGCGACCTTGTGGAGCTCGACCAGCTGCTTCGCTGGTCGCTCATGGAAGCACGGCTGTCCGGCCTCGGCATCTTGAGACGGAACACCTTTCCGTCGAGCTCCCCTCCTTGGCATGGTAGAATGCGGTAGCATCAGACACATTGCGGGGCAAATCTGCGAATGCTCCTGGAGAGCTCTGAATCCGGGTAAGTAATAGGTTATTCACTTTCACATGCTTGCTTTGCATAAAGAATGCCTAACCCGCCGCTATCTTCTTTGACGACTCAATTTCTTGGAGGGCTTTTTGGGCCTCGGCCTTAGCAGCTTTGGCACTTTCAAGAGCCGAGGCGAGCTCGGACTCTCGAGTCTTCGAGTCACGCTCCAAACCCTCGTGTTTTTCCACGAGAGCTTGGAGCTCTTGCCGTACCTTGGCTAGCTGCGCCTCCCCCTTCTCTCGCTCGGTGCGTTCCGCAGCCACTTTGTTTTCGGCCACGGACACCGTTTCCTTCAGGATCGCCACCTCGTTCGTGGCCCCTGTAGTACCCAAGTTATTCCTGTTATTTTTTGCAACCAAAACCTTTTCTATAAGGTATTTCTTTAATAAGGTATTACGTACGTCGAGCTGCTTCTTGGCTTGTCCGAGCTCGTTCTCGGACCGCTCGAGGTTCTGCTTCAATGCATTGACCTCCGCAGTCAGTGCGGCAGAGGTCAGCAGCGTAGCCTGCATTCCCATATTGAGATACTTATGTTAGACTCCTGAGTATATCTTTTTAGGTCCTTAGTCTGGCTTTTCTTTCCGAGCACCGAACTAAGCATCGAGGGCTACTGTCTGTCGGTAATATTTTTACATATTCTAAACTTACCTCAAAGCTGTTAGAAGGCTGATGCAAGGCTTCATCAGTCCGCTCTTGGCGGATGGCTTCCGATCACCGCACTCATAACGGTGCGGTGCTCCTCCTGATGGAAGCGCTTGTTGAGCACCTCCACTAAGCTATCCGGTGCCTCGGTTGGACGGAGGCGCGTCTTACCTTCTTGTGAAGGATCCGCTGGTCGGACTTGGAACCCGATGGTTCCGGCATGGAGTCCGGGACGAGGTCGGCCTAGAGCCTGGGGCCTTGCCCCAGCGCTCGGAGTCGGAGGTTGCCTTGTGGCACCTCCTGCGCCACCTCCTCTTGACCAAGCCCCTCTTGGGGCCCCACGGCGGCGTCGTCCGCAGCGTGAGGCGAGGAGGCGGTCGGAAGCGAGGTACTCTCCATTTCCGACGAGCCCACGGACCCGCTCGATGAATCGGTGAACTTCGCCCTTGGGCAGGCTGCCGGTTGTTGACATTAGAGAACACTCTGCAATAATAAAAAGCCATGGGTATCGGACACTTACGATCTCGCCGGGCTTGGCCCTTGTAGGCCAATCCTCCTCGTGTCGTCGACGTTGGTGGAGAAGTCCGGAGGAAGGTTCTTCCCTTCT